>JAJTUD010000007.1:2050-617675 GCA_036971385.1 Dactylellina parvicollis
TGAATAATAATGATATTCTTTATTAAAAAAAGATTAGCATTACTGTAAAAACTTGAACACCACCCAGATATTTTAATATTCGTGATTTAGATAGAAGGGCTAGTGTATCATAAGGGGTTACAAGTAGTGCTTGTCTATCATCGACAATACTCAGATTTATGTTCCGCCAAATATTCCTAGTTACATAGTACGTATCAAGCTTCTTCCAAGCTGCATTCATCCCTAGACCCACTGATTCTATCTCCTAATACGAAGTACGTCCCAAGTAAATCTAGTACTATTTGGGTAAGTATCATACCTTGCCGATTGTATTTCCTCTTTTATTCATTGATAGAGTCAAATGGTTAATGGTCCGCTGACGTCTCGAAATCACCAGGCCTCGCTTATCTACGAGTTGTGACCTCAACAAACCATTTTTGGCCATTATTTCAACCCCAACCACATTTCCTATATAGCAGCGTAAGGACGCCAGGATCATCTCAGATTACTTCACACACGATTCTCGAGTAATCAAATCATCGAACAGCAAACATCTAAAACAAGACACCAAGCGCGCTGCCCTATACGTTCCTCTTTTCATCACGATGCGGGACCCTCTGCCACCTTGTCCGGATGCTGTTGTCAGAGTAATAACCCCGATATGCGATTTTCTCGGTTTTGAGACTCTCCCAACCCACTTTCACGAGCTTGTCGGCGCATTCTTACTATACCATATTACCAATATTTACATATCGCCTCTCATATCGACTTTTCTCTTCCCCAATACATACAGTTCCTTTAGCAAGCGAAATCGAATCAACTGGGACATACATGTCGTATCACTGGTACAAAGTACTCTTATATGCATAATCTCACTATACGTCATGTTCATTGATGAGGAGCGGTCAACTATGGACGCGAACCAAAGAGTATGGGGCTATACCGGTCTTCTCGGAATGGTCCAGGCTTTTGGGGCGGGATACTTTCTTTGGGATCTCATGGTCAGCACCCAATACTTAAATATTTTCGGTCCCGGTCTTCTCGCACACGCCATCTGCGCTCTGTGCGTTTTTTCGCTCGGATTTGTAAGATGTTCCCCTTTCCTCAATCAAATGCTCCATCAATGTGCTAATCCGAGCCCATCTAGCGACCTTTCGTCAATTATTACGCGCCCACTTTCCTTCTCTACGAACTGTCTTCTCCATTTCTAAATTTCCATTGGTTCATGGATAAACTGGAGATGACGGGTTCTCGATTGCAACTTGTGAACGGAATTTGTCTTCTCGTGGTTTTCTTTTCCTGCCGTCTTATTTATGGGACTTATTCGTCATTCCGAGTTGGGTTTGATATCTACCAAGCATGGAAGGCGCCGCCAAAGGAAATCATTGCTCAGGGCCGGGAGGTACCGGCGTGGCTGGCACTTTCGTATGTTACTAGTAACTTGATCCTGCACTTTTTGAATTTCTACTGGTTTGGGAAAATGATTGATGCTCTCAGGAAGAGGTTTGATTCAACAGCCAGAACTGGTACACAAAAATTAGAAGATAAAGACGCAATATCGCAAATTGAAGGCGAGGTTAATGTCGAAGGAACCGAGCTTAGGATCCCAAATACAACTGCTCCGCATAGAGGGAATGTTAGACAGCGCAAATAGAAGCAGCAACAACGGTTTAGGTTGGTTCTGGAGCACGTGTATCCTAATAGGTAGCGATGCATAGAGTCCAGATCTGGATTTGTGGTACAGGAAATGATATATACGCGTGTGTCCCTCGATTTGACATGTCGTTAGGGCAGGTATGAACAAATTTGGGGGCGAGAATACAAGGATATCTGGCATGATTTAAACGCAAAGGGATGAGCACCCAGACCCCCCCGGCGTTTTATTCCATACGTCATGTGGATTTCGCGAGTCTATCGCCTATTTAAGCAGCGTTATAAGCTCGATGATTGTGCTAAATTCGCTACGCTATAGTTTGGGTTAATGGCTCCAAAAATCTATGCTATATGATGCGAGAGATAGCTCAGATAATTCTGTGTCTTAGTTGCGGGTTTTAGCTCTCAGGCAAGACTTACAACAGTTATGGGCGAAATCGCCGGGCCTACAGAAGCCGTTTCTCGTGCTTTAAAGAATTTTTTATAGTCCCCACTATGGAAACTCCCTCACTGCTTGAATTGCAGATCAAAAATTTTTTATGTATCTCTCAGGAGGGATTAATGAATGTAGTTTAATAATATTTCTCATAGAATAACGTCTATACCTAAAGACCATCAACTCCAATATTTCGATACACGCGGATTAACAAGATTTCAAGTTCAGCTTCTGAGAGATCTATCGGTCCTGAAAACAAAGGCCACTTCGCTGAGAGTATATTTATTACGAATATTAGAGAACAGATCTTGCGGGCAGCAACTCATACATGCTAGCTTCTGCTCTGTCGATTTAGCATACACATGTTTAACTCCTAACCCGTAGAAACTAATTGATCACATCCTGAAAATATGAGGCAAATTGGAGAGAATACACTGCTTGCATTTAATAGTGATGCAGTCTTGTCACTAACTTACTACTGCAATTGTAGGGCGATGTACGAAGTGGTATAATTCTGTGATTTGTTGTTAGTTCAAGTATCGGTTCGGAAACCAGTCATACTGACTTCGAGATTCAAACTGGCGACCATGGCTTCCTTTCTGAATGTTTTGTTGACGAATCTTTGCAATTTATAGCGATTATATTGTTTCGAAGAACGACAACCGAAAACCCCTATTTTTTTTTACCGATTTGGTGAACTTGTTGTTGTCGGTTGATGTAGAGGGTTTCCTTGGCGTCGAGCAAGTTCGAAACGCGAGAAAGCCATGTTCATACTTAATTATGAGGGCCTACGCCTTGTTTTGGTGTAGGTAATTGCCAATTGCTCATGCATGGCGAATGTTTAGATTTAATGTCAGTGAGGAATGAATGTCAGAGTATCTGCAATCGGCTGTTCATGTTGCATGTTGCGGTAACTATTGGGATGATGGAGGTTTCTCATGCAAGGTACATGTGCCAAGGAATGGCCAAAACAGCCATCACAACACAAGAATATTTCATTCGCAAAGTCCGTCCACTCCTTTTTCATGCCACCTCACTTTGCATTCGGTGGAGACGGAAAAAACACATCAGAGGAGAGGAACAAGAGGAAAACCCGCCCCGGCCACTCTACGATAATCTCGGTATCTTCGACATTCTTCTTGGAGGTTCGCTGGTAGTCTAACTTGCGTTACGTTTGCGCGTTCCTCACCGCCGTTGCTAACGCGAACGAAATCAGTGTTTATTGTTGGATTAGTATGGATATCCGATGGTCGTCGCTCTCTCGAAGAAAATAATTGACACAATACCCTTGAACCGCTTCTCCTCCCAAACGTATCTCGACTTACAATCTAAAAACACCATCAGTTCCGAAGTTACCAAGTAACTGAATCGCTATTGCCAACTCCACGGAAAATTGCCTTGTTAAACCAGCATATGTCCTCACCTCCGAGAAGCGCATCGAAGCATTCTCATCCCACGATGCGGCTGGCAAAAATAAATCTCATCCGGAAAAAAAGTCCCATTGCAGGGACGCCAATCCACACACCCTCCAGGTTGTTTTCAACGGACAAGAAAGCTATCGGAGCGTTTTGGTATATCAAAGAGGAATTAGATGATGATGAGGTATGTTTCTTCTGTAGTCAAAGCATCCATTTTTTTTAGATATGATCTCATGCCCGATTTTCATTATTTAGGCTAGAAGGCTTGCAAGGGCGAAACAAGTTGATGGTTACCGCGGCAATATCTTTTATGGTTCGGCCGAAAAACTTTGGAAAAAGGTAGGAACATAGCTTTGGGCATTTTGAATCGAAGCAAATCTGACCAAACATTATAGAATTCCTCCGAGCATGACCCTCGGGACGTCGACACGAGCAAATCTGGCCAAAACAAACCCCTCGAACCACAGGCAGAAAGTTTCATTGGCCGCTCCTATGGGCTTCTTTCAGACGATGAAGGCGAGGACGAACAAGGAATCAATGAACTAAATCGCCTGGAACACCATTTATCATCACAACAGAGTTATATGTCTTCGGCAACCCAACGAGACCCTCTGTCACCACCTCTATCCCCAACCCCCGTTCAAGAGAGCCCGCCGGAACCCGCTTCGGGCGATGATGAACACACCCCGCCAATGCCCGGATCTTTTATATTCGAAGACGATGCGCCGGCATCTCCAGCATTCTCCACCCTCACAGAATCTATACAACACATCCCGGATTTCCTATATTCAACGCCTAATCGTCCCTCTTACGTCAATCCTGGATTAGCTCTAGAACATCGCTACGATACAACTTCATCTCTTCCCCAGCACGCCAAATTCGATATGACCCCAAGGCAACTAGCGGCTTTTTCACGTAGAAAGCAAGAATTTGAAAGGTTGATGGAGCGGCCGTCGACTCCTTCCGCCCTAAGTGATACAGGAACTGATGATTGGATTCTTTCGGAGAAAGAGCGGGCTGAACGGGAACGACGTAGGAAAGATCTTCAGAAATTTCGTTTGGAAAGACAGAAACGGTTAAGACTCGAAAATCGGGTAGAACATCGTTCTGATGATAGTGAGAAGGCGGAGCAAACTCGAAAAAGGTCTCGGGATGCCTTCGAACCGATGGATGTGGAATTGCAACCTGAAGAAAGCGTCTCTAAACGAAGTAGATCATCTGAAATCTTTGCCCGAGTTTTAGATGCCGAGGGTCAACGTGAATCACGCAATCCCGTGTTCGTTTCCGAATCTAGAAGCGCGACCGCGGATAATAGTGGTCTTCATGCCTATGCGTTGACTAGCCACCCTCAATGCGCCCCCGACAGACAAAGCTCACCTCCTGGTACATCGAATATGCATGAGCAAACGTCAAGCAATACTTATAGTGCACCTACACCTTCCCCATCACCACCTCTCCTCTCAGACGACACTATCTTGAAACATGCGCCGCAACTTCATATACCAAAAATACCTTCTGGACTTCGCAAGACCATAAATATATCGAGTTCCCCAGCTACTTCACCTTTGAAAGGGTCTCGAAAGTCTCGCAACCACAATGTGCAGATATCTGCAGAAGAAAATGAAAGCCATACCAGGGCTGCGGTTGACTCCGTAAGTAATAGACATCCCGTTCTGTATCAGTTTGGGGACAAAACTACGTTGATCGTTATGTTTCTAACCTTTATTTATTTCTAGATCCTGAGATTGTCCTCTTCGACGTTTGAATTTCCTCCGCTCATTGGTTCATTTGTTAACCAAACGAATCCAGCACTTGTGAAGGAACTTTTGAAATATTTTCCAACCACCCCCGCCTAGATTGTTTGCCTCATTAATCAATAACGGGCCGCTGCCATATAATTACATTGGTATATATCAAAATCCACAGTCGATAAAACGGATCAAGACGCATAATATTTCAGAATAGCCTCGATTATCACATGTATTTTATTTTTGTTTCTACAGTTGTTTTTGCTATTTCCTTTGACATCAAGATTTGGCGTTGGTTAGGAGTTTTTCGTTCTTTTCCTGTTGTTAAGCACAGCGTTTACCAGAATAAGCTCTTGAGGACATATTACGGTGATTATTTAGGTACTCCATTCGTAAGTTTTCTTAATTCATTCTACTTGTTAAGCGTGATGGGCCAAATCCAAACATGAATTTGGTGGATATCTTCGTTGTGAACCTGCATTTGCATCGCTATATCATCAGCTAAAGACAAGTTTGTCACATGCGCGGAAACCGTGGGGTTCGCATCCTAGCCAAAAGAGCCGCCAAGGCAGATGCTCACACAACCGAAAACCCTGCGCCCACTAGCAGCAGATGGCAGTGAAAACATCCTTCAGTATCCACCAGATATCAGAGGAATGACATCCCCAGCTGGTGTCCTGGTCGCTGGTGTCCTGGTATCCTAATTAATACCCTGCTAGAATCCTGGATCTCTACATTTCCTGTTTGGTGTCGAAGACTGGAACCCGTTCCAGTCTGTCAACCATGACCTAAGGATATAGCTGGACTGCATCAACGTTACTTTCATATCCCGCGCTGTTCCGATACCGCTTATACAAGTTTCGACATTATTTCGAAATGTCGCACTCTTTTTCAGAATCCAGTGCATCAACTTCACCACCGATGCAACCCATTCCTGATGTTCCGGAGCTCAGGAAAACGTCCCCGCCCCCGTCTGAACCCGGCCCCTCCCCTATCCGCGCAGCGGAATCTACTTCGGATACAGAGTCTCGTGCACGAGCAAGGTTTCGATCGAAATCCCCGAGCTTTGCTCAAAAGAAACAGATCCAGGTTCCTCACATTATAGCTCCGAAGGCATCGAATGGTCTTCTTTCTCCACCAACATCAGGCTGGCGAAGCTTCTCCCGGAGCCCGAGCCCGCTAGGCTTAATCCCTATCCATCAAACTTTCCGCCAGCTTGTAAGTCTGACTCTGATATCCTCGCACGTACTTGAGAGTTTTTCGTGGAACTGCGCGGCTATACTTGTTGTAACCTATCAATCAGCCGCTCACCAATATTCCAATATAACAGATTCACCGCCACGAAGTCCCCCGGAAAGCACTTCACGTTTCTATTGGCTTCCTAGTTCTCCACCTTTACAGAACAGGCGTACAACCTACTTCGCTTACGCCAATCCTTGGCTATACTCTCATACCAATAGTTTCAGCCGATATATTAAGATTTATATCCCCTTCATTTAATTGGTTTTATATTAGAATTTTGGGTGCTTTGATGCGAGAATCAGAGTTCTCTGGCTGGAACGGGGTTATATGGTATATGATCGGCACGTGGTCGGTTCTCGCAATATTCCCAAAAGATATTGCGACCTTATCGATTCTTCTTTTGTCTTGGTGCGATACTGCTGCCAGTACCTTTGGAAGGATTTTTGGTCGATACACGCCTCAGATACGCAAAGGTAAAAGCTTGGCAGGGTCGCTGGCAGCCTTTGTTGTCGGGAGTGCGGCTACCGCCTACTTCTACGGGTATCTGGTTCCGGAAACAAGGTCGTGGCCGGATGATCCCATCCATGCTATCAGCTATGCAGGGAGCCTCTGCTTTCCAGGAAGAGGACATATTGGGGGAACGCTTGCCCTGGGCATTGTTAGCGTTGTTACGGGCTTGATCGGTTCCGTGAGCGAGCTAACAGATGTTTGGGGGTTGGACGATAACGTTGTAATACCAGTCTTAAGTGCAGCTGGCATGTGGGGCTTCTTCAAAGCCTTCGTGGCATGAATTCCTTGCCGTGGCATTGTTTTTGCATTTCCACAATAGCCTTTTGTTTCCACAAATCTATAATTTACACCTCTCAACTCTCACCTGCTTGAACAAAGATATTCGGGGTGCGGATATGCATTTTCATCGACAACTGTGGAACTTAGTATTGAACATTTTTCTTTCTTAGCCCGAAGCTTTTTGGCAGTGGGGTATTTTGGGGTGCGAAATTCGGAGTTTATAGTTTATTCGTAAAATATACACGTCCTGGTATTGGAAACAGTCTATCTCCTAAACTCCGGCGTCACCGAATCGTTAGTGATCATATCATGTTGAATTGATTGTATAGGCAGCCAGAGGATTGGCATGGACTGTGACGTTGAGGATGTGAATCTTTTCCAGTGGACGGTTCTTCTTGTCGACAGCTAACTTTTCAAACTTGTCAAGTGTTCCACCTTCTTCGGCACCGTCAATAACCCTCCCAAATATTGTGTTCTTCCCATCGAGATGCGTGTGCTTGGAGTATGTAATGAAGAACTGGGTGCCATTCGTGTTTGGCTTTCCAGAGTTTGCCATTGAGACTATTCCACGGGAGGTGTGTCTCAAAGACGGCCTTATTTCGTCTTCAAACGGAGAACCATATATCGGAGTTCCTAGTGACTTCCCAGGATTTGCAGAAGGGTCACCTGTTTGGAGGATGAAAGTGGGTATTGAACGGTGAAACACGCACCCATCGTAGTAGCCTGATGCACAGAGAGCTAGGAAGTTCTAAGCAGTCACAATATTGTCACTAATTAGCGCTGGCCGATAGGGTTATGGGGTTGATTCTAAGATGTGTTTAACGTACCTCTGCAGTTTTGGGCACAGCTTCACAAAAAACCTCTACCTTTAGCTCACCTAGCTCTGTATGAAGCTGGATAAAGGGGAATTGGCATTAGCTGGAGACACTACGGTCGGAGTATTCGGGGACAACTCACCGTGACAGACATGGTGGATGTAACTATTTCTCACCAGTGGTTAGCTAAATTAAATTAAAAGGGTAAGGAACAATCCGGATATTATTGGGTTGACACAAACTCTCAGCGGGAGCAGCACACATAAATACTGGCTTAGATAAGTAAGTCCTTAAGATGCATATGTCGGGCTAAGATAGTTTGTTTTTCTTCGACTAGAGTACCACCAACATAATCACGTTGCAAGCATCTAAACGCTATTGATCAGTCTAAGAATCCACCGAACATGACTGGGTAAACTAAGCTGAGTAAACACCAGGGAAGAGAGCGTTCCCAAAGCTACAAATTTGGAAATCTCGACAATTGAGTTCACAAGTGCAAAATACGAATTCAGCAGGATTGGTAAAAACAAGAAAGTTGGTATACACGCTAGGCTACAATTGTAAGTAATCCAAGATATAACAAGGAATTCTCATCAGAAGACTGATAACAAAGCTCAAAAAACGCTAATATAATTTCCAACCCTATCTTTTTGATTCTGAGCTATACACTCAGCAATCCACGTGATATTCCTTATCTCCTGGAAAGAACGAACAATCAACAAATGTTCAATACGGATTCGGAGAATGCAAACTCACCTGCTCCTGTAACTTTAGCCACGCATAAACTATTGCAAAGGTAAAGTGGCGTGTGAACGTGTCTTTCGCAAGTTCCATTTCTTTCTGATAGAAGATATCCTCGAGACTCTTTTGTGCTCCGGCCCCAATCCCACCGCCGCCCTGTCCGATTCCACCCTGATCAAAAAAAGTTCTATATTCGCCTACAAGCTCTACGGCCAGTCTCACAGCCTCTGGGTCATCGGCACGGCTTAACATCAAGGAGCCCTCGGGGTGAAGTTTACCAATATCCGGGTAAAGTTTTTTTCGCTCCGATTTGGAGAGCTCTGTACCAAAAGAATTCAGGGTTATATTAATTGCCCTCCTATCTGCCTCAAAACCGATGATTTCTGACATCAGCTCAGCAGTTGGTGTCCCACTAAGCTCTGGATCTGTCGTGCAAAACCCATGGAAAGCCTCCAGGTAGCTCTTATAAAGAGTATTACGGACTATTTCGATGTTAAGCTCATCTAGATCGGCTGACCGGAGGTTGTTTTTGAAAAACGGGGCAAGCGGGGTTTCAACCAAGACAATACTGTAGAGTTCTTCGATGTTTGATGCGACACAAAGTGCCGGAAGCCCTTCGAAGAATCCAAGCGGGTGACATCGGTCCAACAAGTCCTTTGTATCTCTTTCGTGCAGTGTGCCCGTAATCAGTAGCGCAACGTTATCTATCATGTACGAATATGTGAGGAAGTCCATGAACTTGGCAAGCGCGCCAGTTGCCTGTGCTCGGAGGTAACGAAAGTCCTGGACTAGTTTTTCGGTTGCCTTTGCGGCGATCGTTGAAGTAGAGAAGGGAGACACAACATTGGCAAGCTGTTCACCATAAGAAGGCGTTAGTTGCAGTTTAAGATCTATAATTTGCTGGCACATTTAGTGGAAGGACTCCTTTTACTAGAAAGCATATGCTAGATTCGGAAGGGTTCTGGCCATACCTTCGAGTGTCTCGCACTGAGTGAGATTCGAATAATTTGAGCTTGTGAGAAGACTGTTGCGGTAGCCGCGAACTATTCCTTCGACGTAACCAGAGTGCACATTGAAAAACAAGCCCTCCATGCTTGATGGCTCTGTGAAAGGTTATGATTAGGGGACGGGGTAGAACGGAGGGCGGCGTTGTGATTTTGTCACAATTAGAATTGCAAGAAGGGTATCTAATGTGTGAATCGGAAGTGAACGCGCGACTGCCGCCTTGATCGTTACGCGGTCTGGGTGGATGGGTTGACAAACGGGTGAGTTACCATGTGTTGCTCGATTCGTTATGTGTTGGGATATCGTATCAAACAGACACGTGACTGATAAGATTAGATAAGGGCTGCCCTGCTGCCCTAATTGACAAGAAACCGTGGGCAGGCACTCGCCACACCACCTCACCCAAGTGCCAGTAGAGCTTTCTGTGATGGACATCGATGAAATTAAAGCCTGGCTTAGATTCCGCTCACTTCGTATATAAGGTAGTAGAGACCGTAAATTGTAGAGAACAGGTGGATGATGTGAACAAGATATTTACTGTTGACTGCAACTGCGTGGAAACGGGCGTGGTAGGGCAACCAACCTAGCCATTTGGGAGTCGCCAAAAAACACCTTCACAACACACAAAAATTGCGGGTGGCTTTTCAAAATTTTGCCCAAAACTTAAAACGTCAAGCTTGTCATCATTCAATCTTCTCACCAACCAGTGCCCCCTCAGCTGCACACCTCTCCTACCCCGTTACATCGAAGAAGCCCTGTATCGACATCGGTTACGACAGCCACCATCGAAACTTCAAAGCTCAACATGGCGTCCGCCAAAAATCTCCCCGCTATCTTCAATGCAACATCTCAAGATATTGAGATGCTCCTAGCTGCCCAGTCCCATCTTGGGTCGAAGAATATTCAGGTCAGTACTCTCTTCTGTAAGAACAACGACATGTCATTCGGAGTCTCTGAGTCTTATTCGTTGGGCGGGTGTTTTTCAAAGGCATGGGAATACTAATTATTAGGATATGGAGATTCTAGGTTCATATGGAGCCATACTTGTGGAAGACGAGACCAGATGGCATAAACATCATCAACATTGGCAAGACCTGGTAGGAACCCGTGCCGAATGATCCATACGTTTTCGATACGAATGCAGGCTCTTTACATTTACACACGCCGTCGTAAAACCGGGTTTCCGAACCAAATGCTAACTGTAACTTCTTTCTTTGGTTAGGGAGAAGATCGTTCTTGCAGCCCGAGTCATCGCAGCTATCGACAATCCAGCTGATGTTTGCGCAATCTCCGCTCGTCCTTACGGCCAGCGAGCCGTTCTTAAATTTGCTGCACACACTGGTGCGACCGCAATTGCTGGTAGATTTACACCGGGCAATTTCACCAACTACATCACTCGTTCGTTCAAGGAACCCCGCCTTATCATTGTTACCGATCCCCGTACCGACGCCCAAGCTATCAAAGAGGCCTCTTACGTTAATATTCCCGTCATTGCTCTCTGCGATACTGATTCACCGACAGAATTTGTTGACGTCGCCATTCCAACTAACAACAAAGGCCGTCACGCAATCGGATTGGTTTGGTGGTTACTAGCGAGGGAAGTTTTGCGACTTCGCGGAACACTTGCCAGCAGGGATGTTGATTGGGATGTTATGGTTGATCTGTACTTCTATCGTGATCCTGAAGCAGAGGATCAGAAAGATCAGGGTGCAGAGGAATCAAAAGCTGCTGAAGAAGCCCCTGCAGCCAACGAGTTCCCTAATGCCGGTGATTGGGAAGTCTCCGGTCAAGGCGGAAGCTTTGCACCTGTTGCAGCAATCTCTGGGGCTCCAGAGGCTAACTGGGATGCCGATGCAGATTGGCAGAACCCTCAGCCTAGTGCCGACTGGGCAGATAGCGCAAACGCACAGCCACCAGCTACTCAGAACCAAGCTAGCGAATGGTAACAAATCAATAGTTTGGTCGTCTCTCTTTCTACTTTCTCGGGTCCTCCTTACCTCTAATTCTCGACAATAAATTCCTTTTTGATCAGCATTTCCTATGATCAAACATCTGAGCTTCCAGACCCTTTTCGACCTGTGGTCTACATCTCATTCTCTCTTTTCTCAACGTATTGAATAATTTTTTATATTTCATTCCCTGTACGTATGATTTCGGACGGTTTCATGAGGATTCGTTTTTCTTTTGTTCGGGCTTTCATCCTCCCCCACTTCTATCATACACTATTATGATCATCATTTCCTTATCGTCCCATTATAAAGTCGACCGCCAAGCCTCTCTGTACTGATATTCAAATTCATATCCGGGAGAATTTCTCTCGGCGCTGGTCAATTCTACGGCGTAAAAGTGGTTTTCGGATGTCTCGCTGCAGAAACATAAAAATAAGTGGTGAATAATCTGGGGCGCTACAAGTGGAGCGGAGTCTTGTAGTAAAACACGTTATGGGAATAGTACGTAATGGTATTGAAAAAATTAGCTTTAGCCTCAAATACGTAAGATTCTAATGGCGGTACTTGGGGGGTGTAAGAGCCGCTATTTCCGATGGTTGATGATTTAGATAGATATTAGATTGCGTTGAGGCTTCTCAGCTCAGATTGTGTTCTCTTCATGCCATTGCGGTCAGCGTTTGGTTTGTGAGACACATGTATTGGCTGGGTTCGCGGGCGCCTGTTTATAGCAGATCAATCCCATCAGCAACGAACTAAAAAAATCAGCCAACCCGCGAAGCATCAAGCACTACGTCCGACTGAACAACCAAAGGAAACGATATAACTAGAACGAGATAGGCGGAGAGATCTCAATGTCTCTCAGCTAAACCCTCTTTCCCCGTCTCGTTGGCAGTCTCGGTGGTCGGAAGCAGACTCGAAATTCGCACAATTCGAACTGTTCGAATATGCACACAATCTGAAAACACACCAAACCTGAAGCTTACTGTTATCCTAAGGTATTCATTCACCATTTAGAGAGAGCGAATACGTCTCCGCGGATAACTGCAGGGCGCAACAGCGTGGACCTGGCATCTAGCTTGTATCTCACACGCCCTTGTCAGCGGTTGATGCCCCCTCAACCTTCCGGTCCGCACAGATATGCCGAGAGAAGACGTGACTGTTGACCACTATGCGGTTCTTGAGATACCGGTGACTGCCACGTTGGACGAAATCAAGAAACAGTTCCGAAAGCTGGGTATGGTACATCCGACCGATTACCTTTTTGCTCCCAGATGCTAACAGGTTCCGCCAGCCTTAAAGTATCACCCAGACCGAAATCCCGGGCGCGAAGTCGAGTTCAACGCGAAATTTCAGCAAATACAGGCGGCCCACGAGCTTCTCGCAGATCCGGTTAGGAGGAAAGTCTATGACCGGTCTCGAATATACCACGGCGGCCTCAATAAATCGAAAACGGAACAGCGCCATGAGACGACTACACCTTCAAACGAGCAGTCGACGTCTCGGAAGTATGCCTCTAATAGCTCTAGTAGGCCTGGATTTGCCTCCAGCTCTCGAGCTGGAGATGGACCATTCTCGACAAAATCCCAATGGGAGTATACCGCCCGTCCATATAGCCAAGCTGGAGCATCTGCATGGAAAGCCACACAAGAAAGATGGCAGCAACGTCCTTCTCGTGAAGTGCCTCGGACCCCAAAGAAAACACGCGATAACCCTTATGCTAGCGCGGACATGGATTCTAAATCGCCAGCGGAGCCTGCATACAACGTCCGCAGAGATAACCCAACTAGTGCAAAGACGCCGTTAACGCATAGTTTCTTCGGCGACCGTAATCCGCGTGAGAAAGAGTGGATGGACCCTACATTGGAAACCAAATCGTTTAGAAATCCTAACCGGCGAAGTACCGGGCATTGGGAAAATAGATCATCATCGGAGGAAGATGCCCCACGGGTTTCCACCTTTTACGCTTTTACTCCTCGCACGCGGTTACGGACAAACTTGCGCGATGATAGCCCGGATAAGACCACACCTCACGGTAACGTCCATATGAATGGTTCAAACAAATCCAAAGGGGTGACAGCCAGTCCTTCAGAACAACCTATGTCTCCGCACCGCCCCAGTACCTCCACAAGATCTCAACCATTAAAAGAAACAAAAGAACAAACGGAATCCCCAAGCTCAGCGCAGGCGCATGATCGACGGAAAAGCAGTTCTTCGATCGGGATAGATGGTACTGAGAGAAGAAAATTCTCCTACCTATTCAACGAGGACGGCGTGCGAAGACCGCACAGGACGGCCAAGCAAACCACTGGGAGTGACCCAGATGGAGACGACGAAATTTCTCTAAAAAATAGAAATGCACCTCTGCGACAGTCCTATCCGTCCACGCGGCGGCACACCCTTGACCGAGATGGGACCCCTATCAAAACCCCAAGTGAATCTCGAAGCAGCAATGGTCTCAAGCACTCTGAAAGGCAACGTTTTACTTCGAACTCGTATGCCAAACCTGAAGGTACGTATGCCCGTGCAAACCACATTATATAAAACATTCCAGAACAAGCCTGATCAATAACTAATTGATATTAAATAGAACTCCCTTCAGATTTGAACTCTTCTAAGTCGTACGCACTACCCGAATCTAGTTTTAAAGGGCATCGCTGACTTGAGTTTCTCTAATAGGTTCGACACTAATAGATCCTCGCCAATCAGCATTTCTGAAAATTCACAAAACGAAGACCAAAGACCCAAATCATTCTCCATGGCTGATTGGAACACTGTGTTCAGTGGTGATAAAAATATATTCGCTGTGCCTGTTCGGAAAGGCCAGCAGAGTCCTCGAAAAGGGCCTGCCATACCAAAGATCCAGACTAGTTTTAACTCAGCTGGTGTTCGGCTCAATTTCTCACGACCTCGGCCAAATTCAACAACTGCTGAGTCTTCAAATACCCCAAAAGATGTGCCATTGGATATGGCATCCTCACCCACAGAGTCCCTAGAACCTCAAGAAACGGGCTCTGATGGCAATGCTTCTGATATTTTTACAAAAAATGCATTTATTTTTGAAGATTGGAAGAACGCATTTTCGGAAAATAATCCGTTTGATGTTCATCTGCCTCAGCAGAGCTCAGGAGGCTCTACTGCACGTTCGACCTCTCGACATCGCAAAGGCGCTACCAAGAAGAAAAGTGCCGGATCGTTCGCCACTAATAAAGCTTCAAATTATGAGGGGTCACAAAATTCGAATGGCCGAACATCTAATAGCCCCATCGAAAACAGCGCAAAGTTCCCAAGACCTGCTTCAGTATCTATCCCTCAATCAACGGCTCAAAAAGATGCAGCACCAAATACAAATGCCCCATCGCCTGTTGCCATGGATATTGATACACCACGCGGAAGCCCAACTCCCGTTCCGAATATCCCAATTACCCCAGTGAAACGAAAGTCGTCTACACTGAGGCAGTCAAGGATATATCATAGCCCTACGGTCTCGGACGAAGACCCAGTATCACCAATCAAGGCAGATGGCCCACCAATATCACCTTTGAGATCTGATGAGCTGCCACGAAATGACAATGGTATTGAACTACCATCACTCGACAATTCCTCCTGTACACCCCCCCTGAACGCAGTATCGGAAGTTGAAACCATAGGATCTAAACTATTCCTAAACATGGAAAATCTACGAAACGTTGAGCCAATGGCATATCCCTCTTCAAATGGTCTGAATGGAAATTGGCAAAATCTGCAGGATAACCTCCCATTCGAGTCAAAAGCCGCCCCTTTTGTGAACCTCCCCCCATCAGAACCCACAAAAGCAATCAGCATACCCAAGCCACCGAATCCGCCTACAACCCCAGCCGACAAGTCTGCGGGATCATATGATAAATATTGTGCGTCGATGACGGTATATCAAGCGCATTGGAACGAATACAACGCGAAGATCGTCAATCACATGCGTGCTAGACTGGAGGCAGACGTGCTTCAGTGCGCTCAGAATAAGGGATTCGCAACTGGCACTAGCAGTGATGCGAAGACGGGTGTTCAAATGGATCTTTTCCAGACCAATAAGGCATTGGCTGAATTGAACGAAGATCAACAAATCCGCGCGCATTGGGAAGTCGCCACAGCAAGTCATATTACTGCTCTGAGGCAATGGAAACAATACCTCGAGTTTTTGGCGACGGGAAATGAGATCTAGTTGACTGAGTTCAAGTAACCAACAAACAAACAAATCATCTAAGAAACATCATCAAACATTTACCTCTCCGGAAACAAGCACTAAATCAACCTAGTACACAGGAGTATTGTTTTTTTAAATCTTTAAACCCCCCCGGGGCCTCATAGTGTGCCTTATCATCTTTAATTTATCCTCTTTGTAAAATGATACCCCAATTTCCCGAAAGGATAAGGAAGTATAGATGTAACCGTTTCTTTAAAATGTAGTTGGATACTCTAGTGTTGTATCAAGGAGTTCAACTGGGAGTGTAGTTCTTTGATTTCTCGAAAGACCTCTTCCAGCTTCGAGATCAACTTCGTCGTCTCTTGCTCTGTTCCGATAGTTATTCTCAGACACCCCTTGCAACCTAATTCGTCTCCTCTGTATCTGACGACTATTCCTTTAGTTTCTGCTAGTTTTGAATATACTATGCGAGCAGAAACGTTGTCTGGAGCACCCCCCGAAAGTTGAGGCCTGTCCAATATCTCGACCAGCAAAAAGTTTGCGTCAAACCCTCCTCTAAACCGCCCAATCCGCTGAAGCTGAGGTAGTTCTTGGATAATTCGGGCTCTTTGCTCAAGTATTAGCTCTCGGTGTTTCGCCATGATATCCAATCCGGACGCTGAGACTGCTTGCATGGCGAGAGCCGAAGTCAGGGTTGAAATATTGTATGGTGCTTTGAGATTATTAAGAAGTCGTGCAATCCCTGTCGGAGCAAAGGCAAACCCCAAACTATAAGCCATCTAGTCAATATAGCCACACATACACTGATTTGGTACGTGACAGAAAAGGGTAGTAGTTGTGCATACCGTATGCCAGCCATACCAAAAGCCTTTGATAGGGTCTGCATGACGACAAGATTTGGATAATCGTTGACCCAGTGAGCCAGACTTCCGTTTTCGCGCGCGAAGTCTATATATGCCTCATCAAGAACGACTATGCCGTTCCAATTCATCTCAAGGAGATCCTTGAGTCGTTTGGGGTCTATAAGCTTGCCAGTGGGATTCCCAGGAGAGCAAACGTAAACCAATTTAATACGGGGATCATCCAGTAGCTTTTCTTTGATCGCACGAGGTTGTATATCAAAGCTAGACGAGGCCCCGTCAATATCTAAAGGAACCTTTACAACCTCAACATCGTTAATCTGCGCGGCTACTGTGTACATCCCATAAGTTGGTGGACATATTAGGATCTTGTCAAATCCAGGTATACAAAAACAACGTATTAGTGCATCTATGGCCTCATCTGACCCCACACCAACGAAGAGATTGGCAGGTGTTAGTTGGCTCGTGGATTGCAAGCCTTGCCTAAGGTCGCAAAGTAGTTGCTTTAGCTCGATCTGATGACTGGAAGTTATTAATGTTAGAAAATTCTAGTAATGTTTGGTTTGAGAGCTTTTTATAAAGGCCTCCTAGGTACCTGGTTCCACGAAAACGGTGGAAGTCTATTGTGAGGAACGTACGGGTCTGGATATCGATTCAAACTAGCAAGTTTGAGTAGCTTGGGTTCATGCCCATTAATCGGCTGGTCAGTGGGGCTCGTAGCAATGGACGGGCCATGTGCATTTTCGTTAGCATCAAGAAGCGTGTTATTACCATCATCTTTGTAGTCACTAGGTGAGCGCAGTAAACAGTTAGCTGATTTGGAGTAGAATGCAGAGCCGTCAAGAAAATTGAGAAGGTGGGCACACTCTCTGGCGCATCGGTATGGCTGGAGTGCCAGGATATTGGGTCGTGCACACGCTTCAAGGTTAAACTTTGAGCCTTCCATGAAGTCTGGTGGCAAGTTAATTATTGCGATGTCCTATTTTTTGATATTTTCCAATAGCCAATTTTATGTGGTTGATGGAAAATATAGTGGGTATTGCGGATTGCATCGCGCGAAATTGTTGGACAGAACGGTGTTACATTCTGCGACTCACCAAAAACTCAGAAGCGTGTTCGGCGCTTTAGGTCCGACTGCGGAGAATCCCAGAATCTGCAAACAGGACAAGGCTGGGCACGCTTAGATTCAGGACCGTATTAATAACCAGAACTGCAGTTTCATGAGAAATTTCACCATCACGAGGTTAAAGGGATACAAGAATACAGGTCAGAAGTTCTATTGTATATATGCAGGCACATACCCAAGGGCTTAGTCTCTCCGCAAGCTTAAGAATCGAACGTCACACCACTTCTCGACAACAAAAACTATAGTAGCGCTAGCCAGGAGAAAATAACGGGAATATAGTCCTCGCTGTGGTTGGGTGTGTTCCCAATTCTACTTACACATTCATACCTCGAACGTCGCTGTTTATAAAAATAGGGAGCGATAGTGTTAGGATTCGCCGCACTAAAACCATATTGGCCGGGTCGGTTGTGGGGGCAATCTACCTACCTAATGTTTGATACTAGAATCCCGACTCTTTGTCGTTGGCATAAAATAATTACAAATTCCAGGGAAAAGATGAGAAAAACAATCAGAAAAGGGCAATAAGTTGCAGCAAACTTCAAGAAATTTGACAATTGTAATCAAGCTAGTCGACTCCTTGATCCATGCCTAAGCGATCCAGCAGGTTGGTGTTAGTTTTGTTGACTGATCACCAAAGTTGAAGGGAAGGGCCACCAACTATCACTGATAATGCCTGTGTCTAGACCCGAGTGTGGCTTCCCATGGTCGTAGGTTACACGTTTCCATCCGCAAGCCTCTGAAGGATCCTTTAAAAACTCCATGGTGGGAAACTAGGATTTAAGGATTAGAGTAAGATTATTAGAACTAGAAAGCCAAAGTACCCACGTAATGTTCATTTTTCTTCATGGTTATCACAAACGGAACATTGTCGAATGTAATTACGCGTAACCTGAAGTCTACAATATGTCAGTTATATCTGCGGTAAGTTTTACCAGAGATAATAGGAAACGTACATGTGTTATCTGAAATCTTGGAAACTTCATTCAGGAAAGCATCCAAATCTGGAGTTGAGACTCCATTTACCCCTAGAACGAAATTCGTGGGGACTAATTGGTATTGAAATGCTGGTGACCCCCTTGACTGCAGATAATATGCAAGTTAGTGACTTGTAAGCCCCTTCAGGTTGAATCGGTTGTCTTTTGATCATACCCTGGCTGAAACGTAGACTTCTGAGTGCATGTGGCTTATTTGTTGTCGCACTGCGTGGTGCGGTCGATGAAGGACCGCCCCGCAGAAGACCACGACGCGATTAGTCTCGATATCACTCGTTGTAACCGTAGGAACCTTAATATTGAGTTCTTCGCAATTTCGAACTACACGTATATCGAGTTCATCGTGGTCGTACATAACGTCTAAATCGGATATCCGGGTCATTATTTTGCTGTTTAAAGTGAGTATCAAATCCCCTTCTTCAAGAGTCTGGACTGGGCCACATGAGACTTTTCTAACGATAAAAAGTTGGTGGCGTTGAGGGTTATTCTGCTCCACTTTCCTGATCCAATCTTCAGAAACCCCCATTACGCGTGCTTGGCTCATTTGGATTGTATGAAGCTCAACATCCAAGATTCGAAGGTTTGGAATTTTTCCTTGTTGAATCTGCCGTATAACAGGAAGAATTGTTGGAGTAGATAATCCGAGATGATATTCTATGTCTTTCGAGCCGTGTGCTCGATCCCCGAGATATGTTAGCCATAAGGCTTGCACTGTGCCGTCCTCATCAGCAAGAACCCCACTGGCGCACTGGGCACTAAGACTAGTGTCTACGGTAATTGCATCCAGGTTAATTGCCCGATAACGAGGGGCCATAGAGTTAGCGGGGATAGCAACTGTTGTAATATCAGTGATTGTCGTCTTGGTTGTTACGACCCGAAAGTTGTGGTTAAATCCAAAAAAGACTGTGGAGGACCCTTGGCGAACACTCTCCGCGCTGAGTTTCGCAGATTTCACAGGAGCATGAACAAGAGAGGGGTCGTATTGCACCACTGCGTAGTTCTGCAGAGGGTGTAGAAACACTACTTTCCCAGGAACAACCACCGACTCTGCAATCGTTAAGGTTAAGTCGCAAAGGTCGTAGGGAACGAACGCCCGGGAGACTACGACCAGACCTTTTTCTTGGTCAACGACGACACCAAATCCGACCTAACATAATAGACCCAATAGAAATAAGGGTTAGACTAGCACTGGATATGTGTCGGATGGAAGGGAGACTTGCCTTCCGTGGCAGAGGATAGCCATCAATTTTTAGAGGCATCTCGCAAGCTATTCGAACAAAACTCCGTACTAAATCGGACGCACCAGCAAATCCAGGATTATCAAGTGTAACAAACTGTGCTGACATTGGAAGAAGCGGTTTGGATGGCAAAGCATCTGCGATATCCTGGAAATCCCAAAGACCGGTGGTATCTGGGGAAGGTTTTATTAGGCCTCGAATAGAAATATGGAAGTCTAGGCAATGAGGTACGAACCATTCCTTATAGCCATCCTCATCTTTGTTGTCCAGTGCCTATCGATCTGAAGGATAGAGGTATTCAAGGTGTGTAGATCGCGTAAGTGCCGGTATGTGACGACGACCCTAGATCGATCTTCCCTGTTGTGAGAAGCTTAAAATGCATTGGTGTATACAACTGATGCATACCTGGGATGTTCTTCATAACCCTGATAAAGGTCTTAAGATCCGGTGTTTTTTCGTTGTCCACAGACTAAACCCATCAGTTCTGGTAGCCCTTGTAGATAGAGAGTAACTTACTGCAATAATCCACCCTTTATCAGACCCATCAAATCTAAAGGTACCAGCCGGTTCAGAGACGTAAACCCCTTTAACAGGGATTGCATAGAGTCTTGCTAATTGGTAAGATAAATCATGGAAAGAAGCTCCACAAACGGTGAGGAATTGATCTGGTGTGATTGTATGAAGATCACCAACAGTAAGTTCAACTTGGATGTCTTGGCCTCCACGCTGGAGGAGCAACTTTATGCTGTTTGAAACATTGCTATCCAGAATGTCATCCAAACGAACAAACTTGGTGATTAGTTCATCATTGATTTTAATAAGAATATCTCCCTCCTAAGAATAATGGTTAACGTTCCTCCTCAATTTTCATAAAACCTGACGGGGACCGTACCTCGATTGATTTGTAGCCTGGCCCACCTGGCAATACAGTCTCTGCGACCAACATTCCAATTTCTTTTGGGAAGTTCTGTCGGATAGCAGCTTCCCAAGGTGGAGTGAGTCCGAGTCGCCGACATTCGTCGAAAGGCTTGATCAGCCATTGCGTTTGGATTGTGCCGCGAGTGACAACATCATTGTTCTGGATACATTGTAAAGCTCTGAGAGGGCGGTCAAGAGGAAGAAAATAATCCGTAGCAGCTTTACATTTCAGTCAGCAACTTAACTTATGAGAGGTATGCAAATTATCCAACCTTCTGTACTGCCCCCGGCTTGCAACGCAACTGCAAATCCATCCACATTGACAACTGGAGACCCAGAGCTACCTCCACTTGCTGAGGCGGCTGCCTGTATGTAATTTGTATCTGAATCAAATCAGCTTCTCTAGCTTGGTTGGTAGGCCTATTCCAAGGCATAAAAGGAAACCCACTGAAATCATTGTATCCATCTCCATAATCAGGTGCGTTCCTATCTGTCCTACTAATGACTCCAGAAAGAATACTTAATTTTTCCCCAGCGTCGTTACCAACGACCCGAATTTCGACACCGACCTCTACCAACCGCATAGTCCGATAAGTATATTTCTACGTCATCCGCTAAAGATATTCATACTTGCGAGATCTGGCCGTAATAACAATTCCCCGACGTCCATGTATTTGATTTTTGAGGGATCGAATTTCAGAATGCCGAAGTCGTGAACCGGGTCTCGGTAGACAGGGTAAACATCACACTTTAAATATAAAAATCTTGACGTCAGTATCTTCACCCGATAAAAACACCAGAACGCTACCTTTTACTAACCTCTTCGTGGTTGTCGAATACACAATACCCCCAGAACGGGCCAGCGCATGCAACATGTCGATTTGTAAGTATAAGACCTCTAATTTTATCCACAACGAACCCCGTGGCTTCACTTGTGACTGCCGGATCCGCGTCGAAGGAACACGTTTGGCAAAACCGGATTGAGACGACGTTTCTAACGACAGATTCTATGGTTCTTTGCCATTCAACGGAGTCACCTGTAGTGGCAATGTGAGGAACAATCCTTTGATCAGATTGTGCTTGCTCAAGCGCTGCCAAGAGATCTTGTTCTGCCATCATGTTGATATCATCATCGGCGTCTTCGTCGTTGTATTCGGCGGTGTCATCAAACTCGATTTCGAAATGATCACCTTTCACATGTTTGCTGGGTCGAACGAATTGTGCGGAACCGGAATGCCTGCGCTTACTACGAGATTCCGAAGACGCCTCCATGCTTCTATCTCTGCCCTAGTTGGTTGGTTTGCGTGAAGTCCTCTTCCTGAACTGAGAGAGTGAAAGAGTCGCGTGTGTCGATTTCTTCCGTTTCTCAGGGAAATATGCCTTTCCAGATCGAAACTTTAAGCTTATTGGAGGTGAGAATCATCGAATTATCTTCCTGGCGGCAAATAAAAGAATTAGAGAGGGTGGTTAGCGGAGGTTTAAAACCTATGGAGCGGTAGTTATGTTGGAAGGAAATTAATATAAGCAATACGTGTCAAGGGGATTCTATACCAAAAAAATCTGGAGCGTGTAGTCGGGAGTTTTAACAAGTAGAGGTCATTAGTGCGTTGAGATATCTAGACGCCAAAGACCTGTTGCTCTGGTGGTTCTGTTATTACTCCTGGTCCTAGCGATACAGATAAAAGGCGCGGATGGAGAAGCGTCGCGAGAATTGACTGATCGATGGGGAGGTTCCCAACACAGACCTCGCGTGAAAGATGTGGCATACATAAATTGCAAACCTAGGGAAAGAAAAAAAAAAAAAAAAAAGGTCCTCAGCCTATCAGATTTCGATATCAAGTATCAACCTTCGCGTTCACAACCCATTTGCCAACGTCCAAGAACGGCCCCAGCAGTTCCGTAAGTCATCGTAGCCAATACGAATGCACGCATTGAATCATTCCACAGGGAGTCCAGAGGTCGCCATCGGTAGATACCATATATGAGCAGTCGCTGCCGACAGTACTGTGATTTCTGCTTCGAATTTCGTCCAGTGATGAAGATAAATGGCGCCGTGAAAGAACATCGCACTGATTCTTCTTATTCGCCATCAGCGCGGGTGCAACAATAATTCTAGGCCAATCTATACCACCTAGCAAATATGTTATACTGCATCGGCCTCGGTCTTAGCGACGAGAAGGACATCACTTTCAAGGGACTAGAGGTTGTAAGGCGCGCAGAAAGGGTCTACCTCGAAGCTTATACAAGTATCCTTATGGTTCCTCGCGAGACACTAGTAAGTGCATCATAAACCTCAGTATAAACCTCAGTAACCCTAATCCTGTATTTAGGAGGCATTCTACGGACGCCAGGTTATCGTAGCTGACCGTGAGCTTGTTGAATCAGACAGTGATTCTATATTGCGAGATGCAGCGTCTAAGGATATTGCTTTTCTCGTGGTCGGGGACCCGTTTGGTGCCACTACACACCTTGATTTGCTGCTCCGAGCTCAGGAATTGAAGATTCCAATCAAGACAATTCATAATGCCTCTATAATGAACGCCGTTGGTGCTTGTGGTTTGCAGCTATATAATTTTGGCCAGACAGTGTCTATGGTGTTTTTTACGGACACTTGGAAACCTTCTTCGTTCTACGATAAAATAAAAGAGAATGTGAATATCGGGCTCCATACTCTTATCTTGCTAGACATAAAAGTAAAGGAACAGAGCGAAGAAAACCTCATCAAAGGCCGGAAGATTTACGAACCTCCTCGGTTCATGACTGTTGCACAATGTGCTGCTCAGATGTTAGATATTGAGGAGACCCGCTGCGAAGGAGGTTAGTTTTTCATTCCCCGATGTCCTAGTCCGTATCTTATCAAAACTGCTTAGTAGATACTAACACGAATAAAAGCGTACAACAAAGATTCTCTAGCGATTGGGGTAGCAAGACTGGGTTCGGAAAACCAGGCTTTTGCGGTGGGAACGCTGGGAGAGCTTGCTATTTTAGATCTCGGAAAACCCCTGCATTCCCTCGTTCTTGTTGGTCGCAGAATTCATGACATGGAGATTGATTTTATTAGAGAGTTTGCGATTGATACAGTAAAGTTCGACTCTATTTTTTCCGAGAGATATTTGAAACCCATTTCGCCCAAAGAAAACTATTAGGTGTACCTAGATATTTGGTAGCTCTACCAATATATCACGTCTGACCTATAACTGTTCTATTGAAGTTTTTTAACCCATTTGAGTTATAGATATTCCATAAACCATTCCTGTATATATTGTATTGTTGGTATTCACTGCCGTCCGAAACCAAGTTTCTCTTTTCTGATGCGTGGTAAGAGGCCTTTTTTAATCGCGCGTGGATAAGTTTGGGTAACCAGGTTGATATGATGGGCAAGATTAGGCCAGGTTGCTGGTGACATACCTATCAGAATCAGAAATACACTCAGAGAAACTTTCCAGGTTTTGAATTTTAGAGCCCCCATCCCGAAAGAAGTTCTCGTGGCCGCGATCAGTGTCATTAGCAGTAGTAGATGTATGATATAACCTGCGATACGATGGTATTTGTAAATTGCTTTGGCTCTCTCCTCTGATCCGAACAAATGGGGTATATAAAACTGTGCGATTCCGACAGAGGCCTGCAATAGTAAAGCGGTGTAAACTGTAACCCCAAATATAGCATGAGGGCTATCAAAATGACTATGATGGATCCGAATTTTGTTGAGGAAAATCGCAACGAAAGCGCCAGCAAAAAATATGATTGATACACCAATTAAAATTGAGTGAATGATAGCACCCTTTCTCTTTTGGTCTTGGGTGTGCGTTGGTTGTAGGAGCAAAACAGACTCGAGGAGGAAGAGGGTTGCAATCTACGAACACGAGGTAGTTAGACCATAAGGACCTGGCTCTGAGGATAAAGGCGTGTCGCGGGCACAGTGTATGGTTACCGTATTGAAAACCTGTGGACACCCGTGAAAGTGACATTCATACTGTGTTAGCCAACATCTTGATCATAAATTTGGTCAGACTATCTGGATAGTTTGTGTTCGCTGTTGTTTCGGGTAGAAATTAGTTCATTACGGTAGACACATACTGGATGAAAACTGAAAATGCTAAGATCCAACGAGAACACCGATATCCATACCACCGTTGCCAGACCTAGGAGGCCAATCTGGGCTAGGAATCCCGTTCCTACCGCGGAGCCGGTTAGAACTAGATACCGAATNCACATGGAGGGAAGTCTCGTAAAGATCGATAGAGTTGAATTGAACAACAAGACCATTTTGGGGCCACCAGTGGGAACGATGCGCGTCAGGTGAATGAATACCTAGGAAAAGGTTGCCCCAGAATGAGTTCTCTTCTTTTTGTCTGACGGAACCAACATTTCCGAGCAACGGCTCTGTCTCGGATGTTTCACTAGAAGGTTCGGTATTCGGAAGACCGGGCATTGTTAATCGCAGATGTAACGGGTGCGATTGGTCGGATATTAAGTGAGAGTAGTTGAGAGAAACTAGTATTTGCAAGCGTTTTCTATTTATGCTGGCGAGGGTTGCAAGGAGGAATACAAGGACAGATACCAATTACGGTGAACAGAAGGAGTCAGCTTTGAGCATGAGTACACAAGAAGCATGCCTAAGTACTTGTTTTACTCTATTCTACAAGTTCTTTCCTAAAGAGCGTCAGAAAGGCCTTGTGCTACTGTTCTCAGCCCTCCCACCATGCGAATTCGAATTAATTCAATCGATGAGGTCATCACATGCTTCAATGGACATTTGTGTTGTTCATCATTCAAGTCAAGCTCGCAGGGTAGCGTCCCGAGACTGTAAACGGACTTGTTAAATTAAATACTAATATCTCATGCAGAGTGCTAATCAGAGTGGCACAAATTTCAATTGCGCTTTCATCCGTAAAAAAGCGGGAATTTTTAATTTTCCAAGTTTCCAAACCTCTGCAGTGCCTCTGCATCAGACATATTAGGCGGTATTTTGATGTTCCGTCTTGCAGCTCGTGTCCAGTACAAGAAAGTACGATCATTGATTTTTCTGGGGTAGGCGACACGATTGACATATAGGGCTTTGAGAGCTGTGTAAAAGCTTTGGGCTTCGAAGTCCATTCCACAGCACCTGAGGCATCGGATAATTCTGGTGATTCTGAGATCGTTATGGCTGTTCATCCAGTTTCTGGCGGCTCTAGGGAACCTTTCGGTGTTGGGCAAAATGTTGGACAACACCTGGTGTACAGATTCATCTCCGCTCTCGCTCCTCAGAGCGTCCATATCATAGTCAAAACCAAAGAATCTGAGCATTCTGGCCAACGCTCCCCGCAGGTTGGCTTGTAACTCATGGCTCGCCCGGAATGCTTGCGCCGAACGCTCGTCTAGTCGTGGTGCAGGATTCACCATGAAATTCGAACGTTCAGGTATGGGGAATAATATTTGAATATAATCGTGCGTGTATTCCAGCCTATCATCTGACCAGAGAAGAATTTCAACGAGTGTACGACCTTGAGAGTCGTTCCCGCCCTTATAGAATTCAACTATCGGCAGAGGTGATGGTGGCAGTGTTGGTTGCGTTAGTGTTGGTTCATCTGTTCGGTCGATATGTCTGGTAGTACGAATGGACTGCTGAGATTCTTCGTGGTACTCCCTACCAAGTCCGTCTGTATTCGCAGCCGTAGTATCCATAGGGGATAAAATGGCTGGCTAACCAGATCACTAAGGGAAGTCGATGATGGAGGTCCGCTAGCTTTCTGGATTTGGTTCAAATGTGGGCAAGAGAGAAGGTAGATCCTGCAAATTTCAATGCCCCACGTCGGACTAACCAGGGTGCGCTTACCCCTTATACCAACCATGCAGACAAGCATCGCTACCGGCATCTAAAAGCAGTGGAATATCCTCCTTCTGGAATATCCAACCGCACTAAGATTCTTCTTATCTATACTCCAGCTAAGCACCTTGGAACACACACAAACAATATCGCGGCTAGGATCCTAATTTTCGCGCTCTCATACACTTCCGTGAACAAACACTTGCCCATGACGCCGTCTTTGATCCTTTCACCTCCAGGTAACTTGCGACAACCTTCTTCCCAAAACCAGACGCAAGGCGAGACTGGCCAACTGATCCTTCAAACCCCTCTTGGTACCTCCGAAGCAAGGGTGTCGCTATAAGCGAATGTCGAGATGACCTTGGAAAATGGGGTGGATCATATCCATCAAGACTCCAAAGCCAAAGAAACCAGTATCTCATCTCAATCACCACCCCGTATCACCACGCCTAGCGCGGATAATGATTCAGTACCAGTCACGGAATCTCGTCGCACACACCCCACGAATCAAACATCAGCCACCCTAAAGGCCATTCCTGAGCCCAATGATAAATCCCTGAAAGTTACTTCCCTACACAACAACCCTCAAGGGGAGGCATTGTCATCAGAATCATCCAATTTACCATCTCTGCAGTCTGGTTTCGCACATGCGAATGTATCTAAAGTTTCTTTACAAGGTGCTAGTGCCGGGAAAAGCATAATTAGAGAGCTAACTGTTGATGAAGAACTGCTGTCCCTGAAGGTGCGTTCGTTGTATGATTCGGGGTTAACTCCTCTAGAATCTCAGAGTTTACTTGGATCTGTGCCTTCTGGAAGCATTCGGGCCGGCTTAGATAAGAAACGACTTTCCGCTATATCTGCAACATCAAATCGATCAGTCAAGTTGCAAACAGGCTCGTCTAGCGCTCGAAACTCCACAGCAAATAGTGCAACAAGCCTTACTCTTGACCATGGACCGGACACCAGAGCAGAGTTTGAACTTGCTGGTGGTGTTGAAGATTGGGAGGATGTGGATGCCGACGACATAGACCGGTAAGTCTTTATGCACAATATTGAAACCACGCAGATTGAATGAAACTCTGATGACATGAATTAGATACGGCTTCATCATGCCAAAACCCTCCCCGTCACCGGCGGTCAATCCTAAAAACAATGTTGCTGATAAAACAGGGCGTAAAAGGGCCACACCTACCCTCTTCGTCAAGACGAGCCCTATGAAGCGACAGAGTCGGCCCATGTTCACTCGTAGTCGCCATTTCAATATCTTCGCCCTTCCATTTAATACGAACAATGCTCCTGAGATGTTAACCAGTCCTATCGCTGGTTCTAGTGAAAGGATGAAAGCGAAGGAGGTTGAGCGTGTTGCTAAATGGCACCACATGGCAAGCAAACTCAGTATAGACACCCCGACGAACGCAGCAGCCGGTGGTGGTAAAAATTTCAATTTTTCAACAACTGACCCGAAAGTATAAACCCCACCCTTATAACCATTATGACCACTGGCTTACGAAGTCACTTGCTTTAGCTCATTGAACGAACTTGGAAAGGAATACCGGATTGCTGGAGGTCTGCGGCATGGTTCTCATTTCTCGAATCCAGCTCAAGAAAGAAGCCAGATCATAAGTCGAACGAGGACCTTATGGAATGCTATCATGTCTGTAAGATGGATGGGGAAGTGTTGGACTAGTGAGCAGTAACTAACTATTTCCGCTATAGAATTTATTAGCCCAAAACTCCCCCGACGATGTTCAAATTGACTTGGATGTGCCAAGAACCATCAGTTCACATATCATGTTTCGGCGCCGGTATCGAGGAGGGTAAGAAGAAAAATCCTAGCCAATGTCTAGGACAGAAACATTTACTCATAAACCTACCGTTGGGTTGTTAGGCAAAGATTGCTCTTCCGGGTCCTCCATGCCATTTCGCTCTACTTCCCAGATATTGGCTACGTACAAGGTATGGCATCGTTAGCAGCGACATTTCTCTGTTATTACGACGAGGATGCTGCATTTGTCATGCTCGTACGTTTATTTGAACTGCGAGGTTTGCATACACTTTACAGCAACGGCTTTGGGGGCCTGATGGATGCTTTGGATGAATTTGACACAGAATGGTTACGACCTAGTCATCCTTTTGTAAGCCAAAAATTAGTAAGTTCCCTCAACGGCCATCCATTTTTTTTGGTCTTAGGACCAAGAACAGATGGATTATTTTTTGGGATTTGTTTACCTCCGCACGTAACGCTGACGACAGCTGTTTGATGGCGGTGATAAGGAAGCGCTTAATATATCTGCTTTAGCTTTTGGAACGAGGTGGTACTTGACTTTATTTAACTACTCAATACCTTTCGCCGCACAACTCCGTGTCTGGGATGTTTTTCTGCTCCTGGGCGACGAGGATACCAGCAATGAATCGGAGACATCTGGAGGATTTAGAGGCATACTAGATGTACTGCATGCAACTTCTGCGGCCATTATTGACGGGATGGAAGAAATAGTTCTTGGTTCCGATTTTGAAGCATCAATGAAATGCCTGACGAACTGGATACCGATCAAGGATGAAGATGTACTGATGCAAAGTGTGAAGGCGGAGTGGAAGAAGAGAAAGCGGCGAAAATTGGTTGACAGATTCCCGCGTGGTCTGCTTCCGGGAGCGAACCGGCCCGGAACAGGCGCGGCTCGTCCCCAGTAAATACTCGGGGGGTTACGAAGTACTTTTCCGCTTGATATATCCAAGCACTGTTTAATTACATAAGCATTACAATAATATCAGAATGGGTGGTTGATAGCATGGTTCCCTGTTTGAGCTAAAACATACGAGGCGGGCCAGACTGAAAGAAGCATGTACCAGTACATGGATCGAGATCCAAGAAGGCGCCAAGTGGGGCCTGCAGAGGTCATCTCGCCAAATTGAGCCGGGCTGGCTGGCCCGAAGCGGATTGGTGTCGCCAATTCTTGCTGTGCGGGTCTGCAAAGTCGCTGAAAGGAGAAGCAGTCCTTCGCCCAGCTTCCCTTTCCATCGCCGCCTCTTTCTCCCTTTTCGCCTTCCCTTGTGGTCCATCGCCGTCGCCCTCTGTCGAAGTACTTACTTGCCTACAGATCTTACCTGTGCATGGGTCGCAGCGTGTACCCGTTTTTTTTCTTGTTCTTTGTTTTTCCGTAGCCTTCCTCCTCCTCCTCTCTTCCTCTTTCTCTTATTATTCCTCCTCTTTCTTCTTCTTTTGTTCTTCTTGTCCTTCTTTCTGTTCTTCATTCTTCTTTCGGCCTGGTGTTTGTGTGGCTTCCGATTCGATTTTTTTCTTCTCGACACGCACACATTCTCGATTCCCGCATCCCGCATCCTTCACCACATCGCCATACTATACCTACCTGCTCCAGAGGAGGCGCCCAGATTACCGCCCCCTGTGCCCTTTTCCCACTATTTCTGTCAACCATTGCCGAGCACTTGTTTTATATTATTAGTGTTATTATTATCATTATTATCATTATCGTATCTTCGATCTCTTTATTCTTATTTGTTTACCCTCCTCTTTTCGAATCTTCTCCCTCCAGCCCCATACTCAAGTTAACCCATCGACTGGTGGCTCACATACCGACATCGACGTTCTGTAACCCCTCCACCCCCTCCCCTCACCCCTCTTCCCACCCGATTCAACCGTCTACAAAGCGCCAAGTATGACTTCTGCGATGGTGTGGTAGCGCAACTTGGATAGCAGTGGCAGGCACCCGACTCATTCTTTGTTCGACAGCACCGATCCACTCACAAGACGACATACGCATCAGCGACTTGAACATATCGCCGCCGAGACGCGCGCAGGAGAGGGCTCTTATCTGCGGGCCGACGACATAAGTTTAGAGTCAGGTTGCCGGCTGGGTATATATCCTTACCTTACACCATATCAAACTATCTATTACGACACGCGTTATACCTTCAATGAGCAAAGGTCGAGGTTGGCCACGCTTCCGATTGTCCAACCCAGATCATTTGCGATTGGAAACAAATAAACCTTTTGCAGACGACTTCAATAGCGTTCATCAAGCAGAAGGCTCCCTACCTCAAACTTTTTTTTTATAATTTTTTTTAGGGGGTCTAGAAAACATCTCGCCAAATTGCATCTGCCGTCGATGTCGACCTCGCACAGAGGGCTCCCCCCTCCTGCTGCGATGGCCCTACCAGGCCATTCGCCCTCATCAAACCTAAATCAGCTTCCGGATCGGTGGCAACACGGATCTGAAGAAACACAGCGGAGCTTCTTGCAAGCCAAATCAGATGAAGATAAGCGTCGCCAGGAAGAAGAGAGAACGAAGCAAGAAAGCTTCAGATTAGAAATCCGTCGAACAGAACTAGAAATTCTTCGAGAAGCGTTTAGAGGAGGTATACCACCTCATCTGGTTCCAATTATATTCACGGGTGGTGGCGCACTTGCTGGGACGAGCGCGGAATGGGCAAATCACTACATATCCCAAATGAATAACAATCAACAGCAACTCATACAGGGTAATATCGTCTCCCCTCCAGATTCTAGACTAGAGGCACGCCTTTTAACAGCTACGGAACATCAAACTCCTAAGTCGGGTGGACTCTCGTCCATCTCGCAAACCCCAGCTCAATCCCACCCCACTCCATCGCACGGGTCATCCCATGGTTTACAACATTCCGGCTCTGGTGCATATTCCCCTTATAATCCGTCTGGGTTGCACCCTGTAAGGGGACACTCACATCAAATACATTCATCAGAGCCTCCAAGATCATCTTTACCTCGAATTAATACGAACGAGATGCACGTTCAACCACCTCCACAAGGACCCCCTCCTGGTCTGAATATGCAACTTTCGGGTATTCCTCATTCTGCCCAGCCTCCAACCCAGAGCGTTATATCCCACCAAACTCCCCAACTGCACACAGCGCAGCCACCAACAGCTCAGGAAACACATCGGCAGCCCGAATCATCGCCTATTTTCTTCCACCATTGGCAACCTCCTTCTGCACCGCCTTCAACATCAGCCCCCGCAGCGTCAACATCCCCGGCATCAGGGAAAGGCGTAGAATCGTCTCCATTCTCGAACCAGCCTTATGCACCAGGTAACGACCCCTCGCACTCGCCTAAAAAGCGAAAACTTGCGAGTGGCGGACAAAGTTTCCAGTCTTCCGCCGCTGCCGGGCCATCGTCTATCACTCAGGCTAACACTTTCTCGTCGTTTTCGCCAGGTTCATCGTCCGCGGGGGCAAGTAAACGTAGAGGCGCAACCGCAACTCACAATCGTCATAGGAGCGATTCCGGGTCTACCCGCGGCTATGAACCATACCCTAAAAATCCGGCAACCCGCCCTCGAAGATCGGAAATCGGTAATATTGGTGACAGCAACGGAGCTCCGGGCTTGAATCAGTTTTCAATATCTCATATGACGGGTCACGAGGGTTCTCCAGATATTATCCACAGGGATTCAATATCAAAATCTCATAGTAGCCTGCGTCAAGAATCACCTGCGTCACACCCCCATTTTCAGGCTGGCACTGAGGGCAGACTAGACCACCATGTCCATAAGGAAAGAGAAAGCTCTGTTGGTCAAGGGGCACAACCAAGTCGTAATTGATAACGTCAGGGTCTCCTGCGAAAACAAATATATCTTCTTTGGCTATATATGTTCATCATTGCCCCAGTTTTCTTTAAAGTTCAAACATATCCAGCAACCTACCGCCACTACGACCACACGAATTTATTTGTCAGTATAGCCACTGACTGATTATTTAGTGGTCTTTGTCAACTTCTTTTATACTACATCAGTCTCACATTATATGTACAAATAGACATTGTGAAGCCATATCTCTTTCTGGGGGGTCTCTACAAGCGATGAGGATGCTTCCTGTCTTTCTTTACACGCCTTCTTTTTGTCTCTCGCCACCTAGATATATATGCCTCCCGGAAGGCTTGCAGAGGGAAAGACAAGGGTAGTCGTGATTATACTTCATTCCCTGCCCTCTTTTTTCCAAGAATTTTGGAGTGCCGGAGTGCGACGTGGCCTTTTGTGTGTTTAAGCTCTCAGGCGCCTTTTCAAAGCTGCTTTTGCATCGCTTGCGAGGTTTTTACTTGCTGGCGAACTTCGAATTTCTGAACTTCTGTACATACTTCTTATTTAATTTGATAATTTGGCAGATGATCCAAAAAGGACGGTAGCCAGACACCTAGGATGACCTTCACCCTGAAAACAAAGCTGATATATAGAGCTGATATATGGAGCCAATCACTCCCCAAGTCATACTACACGATAACCACCGCGAGCAATAGCTGTAGCCAATAATATGACGGTGGTGCCGAGATATGTCATACCTGGTCGGCATATCCAATTTTCTCCCAGAGCAAGTTTTGGGGCATCTGCAGTGGCGCTCAAGGTTGATCTCATGCCAGCCACAATCATGTCATCAGGACCCACTCTTGCTCCCGGCTAATGCCACTTCACTTCGATCGTCATCGGTGAGATATTCTTAACGGCCCACGTGAAGCCGCCCCACCTGCGCAGGTACATGTACATCCTTTTTTACAGAGGCAATTCCTACCGAGGCAAGAACAAGAGACCAACCGCCCCACCTGCGTACCTAAAACATAGGCACAATCAGACCAAGAAGACCCTCCTCCACGTTTTGCGACCCATATCTTTCAGGAAATCGCGTCTCTCATTTTGCATATGTTAGGTGACTTATCAATACTATCAAACAATTTTTTGAATTGGACTGTTTTTGATGGCGGTTCGCAAAATGCCCGGCACTGCCCAATAAAGGTATAACAAAGATCATTGACACAATTGTAACAGACCCCTTTTCAATAATTCAGTCTACCAGTACTTCTATATCAACCCTCGGCCCCAGAATGCGATTAATAGTTTCGAGGACATCTGCGATCTGCTGTTCAGACAGTCGGGACTCTAGCTCTTCTATCAAAACATCCAGTTCTGTTTCGTTCTTTGGCAAGTGGTTTAATATCATCAATACTTCAATCTTTTCGAACTGGAAATTTGCGAGACCTTCAACTAGACTGATCGTCGCTTCGGGGGTCTGAGAAACCGCTGCGGTTGACGAGAGGTAGTCGATGAGCTACTTTCGGGGGAAGCAAGTCGGATCAGAATTAATGAACAATAAAATGACACGGGTTTTAACATATACCTCTTTCATTACGGTCTCCAAGTTCCCCGGTTTTATAGCGGCTGCCGGGCCTTGCTCGGTGACTTGGTCCCTATATTTTTGTTTGACATCGTGGACATGCGCTAGGACTTCATAGTTGCTAAGCATTGCCTCGCATGGTTCGAGGATCTGTGACGGCGGGTTTTAGTAGCTGAAGCATAACTGTGAATGCGACTGGCGATTCACTCTGCGTGACAGTGGCAGTGGCAGTAACTCTGATAGTTTGATCGGGACTGTTATCGTGACTCACTTTCATCTGGTATCGCTCTCGCGCCTCAAGTCGACGCTTTCGGGGTCGGGAAACTGGATGAAGACTGAGCGCGATCAAATTTAGTTTGGGGTACCAGTTTGGTCAGGTCTTCAGTTGACCTACAATTGCAGAGAAGCGCCATCGCAACGCAACGGCTAAAATTTACAACACTGTCGAGGATTTATCTTTTCACCAATTTATATAGACACCGCCTATTTTGTTGTAAAGGGCTCGACCAGAGCAGAAATGGCTCGAGATACTGACTCGATCGATAAAATGTTACCACAGGATAGCGAAACATCACCATATGGCCCACAAGAAGCCCCCAAAGCTTCCTCCGATCACTCGCGACGGCTTGAAAGAGAGTTCTTTGAGACTCCTTTGTTCATGCAGTCTTTGGATGATATACCCGATGGAACAAATGACGCTCTGGAAGCTTTGAAAGCCCTGGCATATGAAGGGGAGCCTCACGAAGTAGCCGAGAATTTCCGGCAACAGGGGAATGATTGCTACCGGTCTAAGCGCTGGCAAGACGCGATTGAGTTTTATACAAAGGCTCTGGTTTTAGGGTGCCTGGTAGGTAACATCAACGAAGCTTGCTATGCCAACCGCGCTGCTTGTAATCTTGAATTGGGTATGTTTGCTCCTAACAAGATTTCTATCGTATGCACTTTTTTGGTGTGATATCAGACGATAACAGTTATTTTATAGGCAATTATCGAAGAACAAACTTGGATTGTATCGAGGCCCTCAAGCTCAATCCTGGAAACATAAAAGCATGGTATAGATCGGCACGGGCATGCCTTGCTTTGGATAAAACCCTAGAAGCAGAAGATTGTGTCCGACGTGGTCTTGCAATTGATAGCGATAATGTTGCGTTGAAGTCGATCGAAGATAAAATAGCGAAACGGCAGCAAATTCTTGACGGACTACAACTAGCCCGACGAGAACGAGAACTCACCGACAAATTAAAGGAATCTAGTCTCAAAAGAGCACTGGAGGTAAAAGAGCCCCCCCTTCTTGGATAACAGCTTGAGACTGAACCTCTCACGTGTTAGATGCGCGGGATCAAATATAGGTCACTATCTTCCAAGCCACTTAATCTACCTTCTGACGCGACAATCCTCCTCCAAGATCCGTTGAACCCCAATTCTTCCCTTCAGTTTCCGATGGTCATCCTGTATCCTCTTCATCTGGAATCGGATTTCATTAAGTCACTGTCCGAGGACGAGACTATCCATTCCCAGCTGGAAGAGATACTTTCTCCCTCAAACACCCCTCTCTGGGACCGACACAACGAGTACATACACACAAAAGTTGAGGTTCTTGTTGAAAAGAAGAAATATGACATGCATGGGAAAGCAAGCCTAAGCAAAGTCGGAAAAAACATCGCTTTGAAAAATATTCTCCGAGAAGGAAAATTAGAACTAATAGATGGGATCCTGAGTGTATTTGTGGTTCCAAAGTCCCGGTTGACGGAGTTTATAGATGATTGGAAGCGGAAAAATCCGAACTAATACTGGCTCAACTGGTCTCAAAATCCAAACTCTCCCTCACCCACAGCGATTTCGCGTGAAGCTCAACCTTATTGCTGGTGATAAATATCCTCCAGTGTTCCTGATCGAAATTACGATCTTAAGATAAACAACATCTGCACCTTTCCTTCACAAAATTTCCCGATCTTTTAAAAAGGCTTTGAAGGAAGCAAAAGCGAGAAAACTAGGGTATTTCTGTGAAATGTAATGGTGAAGTAATAATATTAGTCACGGTAAAAATGGAATCGGATCTACGTCCTGGTTTTTTTTGGCAGCGCTTTTGGTTACGAAATAATTTACAGAAGTTCATTTTACCAGAATGTATAAGCTGCACCATCAAAGGTACGAAGTAGCTACGACGGATCACAGAGGCTCTAAATCTAACGCCAGCCGATCACCTCTAGTCATCCCGATAACGACAGAGGACCACTCTCTGAAAAAAGCAACAGAAGCAGTTACTTTAAATCTCCAAATAAGAATTTAAAACAGAGGACGATAAATTCGTCTTCGGAACGCACCATACAATCAATGTGGCTTTTGATAAGTCCAACCGCCGTTCTCAAGTATTCGCTGGCGTTCTAGCCTGTCGGCTTCAATCTCGGCCGCTGTTAATCGGTCTGCACCAGACCAATTGGCAGAACTTGTTCGGGCCCTGAACTTTGCCCTGTCTGTTCTCCCTCTAAAAATATCTTCCATAGAGAGCGGAGCAATAGGTCCAAAGATGGTCTCTGGATCGATACCCAACTGGTCTTGCAAGGCTTGTCTAAGTTCTGGAGAGTCTGCCCACTTCGGGACGCGGAATGATTTTTCATCTTCGTCATCCTCGGAACTAATGCTTCTGTCAGTTCAATCTGTCCGCTACTTTAGGAACATCTGGAGGCACATAGTTCTTACTCTGTGTGAATTTCAGGGAGTTCGATACTCTCGGGATTCGGATATATTGGCGATTCGCGAGAACCCGTGGGTAGCTGTTTTCCTATCCGTGGCCCAGATGGTGTTACCATTGTTCCAAATTTAAGTTTATCGTGCGAATATTTAACGGCATCGACGAGCGGCAAAGTACTATTATGCTTTAAATGTTGCTGTGGTAGAGCTGTTTTTGCAAGGGAGCCCTGGGCATGCTGCTGTTGTGGTTGAGAGGCAGGGGTATAGTCTTGGCTGAATATTCCACCAATCTTTGACGGGGGCAGATTTTCTTTTCTAGCAGTTGATTGCCGAATGGGGGGTGCAAAAGTCGATGGCCCAGGTGTTTCTAAAACGTCTTCCGTTTTCCTCCGTTTAAGCTGCTGCTGGGAAGGATCTTTCGATACTGTTTCCTCTATTAGTGGTTTATTTTCTTCGTCCAACGGGAGAACCCGTTTCGGTTGACGCTTCAAATCCTGCTGGGACTTGGAAACCAGGTGGCCTTTCTGCGGGAATGGAGCCGTCTTTGAAATTAGTTTAGAGGGATGAAACAAAGGCTGCTGGGTTTTACTGGGTAATTGTCGCTTCTTTGCATCTTCATCATCCGATGTCTAGAGGAAGAAATTAGTACCAAATCGACCTTGTTTGGGGAAGCTTCTACCTTTACTGGGTGCGGTTTTTTCGCTTTTATGGCTTGTTGTTTTCGCTCTTCTTCGCGGCGTGATTCTTCTCGCTTTAGATTCTCCTGGCGTTTGCGCTCATTCTCTTGCCTCTGTGCCGCTTTTCGCTCTCTTTCCTCTTGCTCCTAGAATAAAATGGGTTAAATCAAAATTGAGCGTAGAATAACAAATGATGGGAAACTATTACCTTTTTCTGTGCCTTTGCTGCTGAGTTAAGGGCAGCGATTGACTTGGATTTAGGGGCAGGAATGCTGTGCGTGGAGGTCGTTGACATTGCAGATGGAGGGCGTGGATTCAAATCTTTGCTTGGTCCAAATGTCTCTGCAAGTGCATTTACAAGCGTAGTTGAGCTTGGATGACCCGGGTGACCATTCTAAGAACAATTTAGTATAGGACGTATCAATCCTCCCTGTTTTGATGAAAAACTAACCTTCCGGTGGTCCATTTCACGCTGAGATGTCGGTACAAGCCGGATGTTAGATGGAACTGTTTTTGGTTTGGAGATTCCGCTGTCTTTGATGCTAAAGAGTCCACGATTCGGCTTCTTGAGTTCGCTTCCTTTTAACTGAAGAGGGCTTCGATTGCGAGGCTCTGGGGGATGGCCCAATTTGGAGGGCGTTTTTTTTATGGATTGTGGAGACATGTTACGAGAAATTTTTTTGGCTGTGGAATTAACGATTCTTGGAAAGCCAACCCGTTTTGGCGAGCGATGCTCGTCATCACTATCTCCAGATATAGGAAGGTCCGAAAACGGTGAAGCTGGCAACGAAAGTTCGTTATCTGAAATAACAGGTGACCGGAGCAGATCGTCTGCATTTTCAGGTATAAGGTGTATGCCCTCAATCACAGCTGGTGAAGGGCCTTTCATTTGAACTTCGCGTTTGAGAATATCACCATAAGTTACAAGACCTTCTTCTTTGTGAGTCTGATGATTTTTGCCTTGGAATTTCGATCGAGAATCCCCGGGTTTGTCCAAAACGCTGTCTAATTTAGGCTGGGACGGAGGGTTTGATTCTGGTGACTGGATCTTAGGATAAAAAGTTTGCTTGGATATTCCAGCGGATATCGCAACTTGGGCGGTAATGTTTTCTGATGGTGTCCCTCCGTCTCTGTATTTTTGGGGGGCTTTCAAAGCAGAGGCCGCTGTTTTAGGGGAATCGGAACGTCCAGATCTCCAAAGGAGTTGTTTCGCGAAAGAAAATATGGTTGCCTGGTTCTTTTTAGCCGTTGTAACCTCCACGTCGTCAGAGAATTCGGGTTTCGAGTGCGTATCATTATCGTTTGGGTCAGTAGACAAAGGAAGTGCTGGATATAACTCAGAGCCGTCAGCTACTCGTTTGACGGTTGAAATAGGCACTGGTAGCTTTGTGACAACGGGGGTTGTGATTGCCCTTTTCGTTGGTGAAATGTCAGCTTCTCTTGTTAATTCCGAAGCAGTTTCTACCACCACATCAACTATAGTAGTAGTTGGTTCTGTTTGCGTCTTCGAAAAGTTTGGACGTGATGGAATCCAGTCGCCATCATCGGAGTGTATAGATTCTCTGCTTCTTGTCGCTGATGTTGTTGTCGGAGTTTTGACATCGGGCGCCATAAGTTTGAAACCGGAACGTTCATCACTTTGGCTCGATGATGACGAAAGCGACGATGTTGATATGGACTTGGAAAGTCTACTGGCTCCTTTCTGGCTTAATTGCGAAATCTTCTCGTTGAGGCGCTGTGTAGAAGTCTTCTCGTTGAGACGCTGTGTAGAAGTCTTCTCTGATAGCTGCATAACAGATGCCTTGTTTATTTCGGCAAGACGAAGCTGTTCATTAAGGTCGTCATCATCATCTTCTTCATCTGAAACATGGTGAGTAACTGGTTGAACAGAGTTTGTTCCCAGTATACCTGTTGCCTCTTGAGTTCCTATTTCCCCTACGAAACTGGACCGTCCGAGACTTTTCCCGCCTGTAAGGCGACCAAAAAAGCTCGTTCTGTCGTCGACATGGCTATTTCTAGAAATTATCGTGCTGGCACCACCCATACTCTTCTTATGTGTAAGTGTTTCTCGTGCTGGCAAAGAGGCGAAGTTCATGCTGCCCCGGGCCATACCGGCTGGAGATGCAGCCTCGCTCGGGGTTTCAGACTCGACCACAGGATCAGCAGCAATTGGTGTTGGTGCGATAAGATAATCAACTTGTTGTATAGGTGATATCGGGGAAGATTGGGCGAATGGTGATAAAATTTGTATAGGTGACACAAAAGACTGCCGGTCCAAATTTCCGAGGGCATCCAGAGGAGAAGTCGCTGGTGGCTGAGGAGATTTGAAGTTTGGTAACCGTGGTATAAGGTCGCTACGCTGATTGATTTCAAGATTGATATCTTCAACATGACGAATAATTTCTGGAGTAGGTTTGCACTCGACGTTCTCAGTTAGAGCCTTCACTATATGCGTCTTGGGTGTAACTGTAAGGCCGAGTTGAAGAGGGTCGACATGATTTAGCCCGTCCTCTCTAGGATCTTCTTGAGCAGAAAGGTACGATCCACGTGTTCCATCAGAGAATGTTCTTCGTTCCGCTGTCTCAGCAGTAATTTCCGGGGCGTTTTTGTACGACGGCTTCTTAGCAGGCGAGCTTCTTGCAATAGGCTCGTTTGACATAATACCAAAAGATCCTGCTAGGCTCGCAGAAGTGGATGACCCACTCCAACCTCCACTATCTCTAACAAGGTCTGGTGTCAACAGGATGCTCTCTGAGTTCCGGTTGATAACCTGGCCGGCGTGGGGTTGAGATTTCAAGGTACTGTTCGTCAGAAGGGTTGGTGTAGCAACATGATTGAAGAACGGGTCGCTCTGATATAAATGTCAGCAAGGCTTAAAAGGGGTCGAAATTATGTCATACGTTCTGTTCCTCAGCCGGAATAATCTTTCTGAGGTTGCGAGGTGTCTTCCCCCTCAGTTTACCGGGGGTTTTGTATAGCTCCGTAATGTCACTAGAATATTGTTAATTTATCAGTTTTCTTTCTGTATTTGAATTCTGGAAGAACGGATGGGGAAAGGGGCGCATTTGCTGTATTGAAAATAAACAACTAAAAATAAAAGTAAGAAATACATTTTGGAACCCTGTGTAAATATTTCGGCCATATGTTCGTTCAGCCATTCTAACTCGTTCCTGATCGCGACAGTAAAGTCTTCAAAATGATCTGTCTCTTTGCGGTGCGCGTCGGCGAGTTCATTGAAGATCCATTGGGGCGACCCAACGTCTGGGAGAGCGATTCTAGACGTCATGATTTGCAAGTAGGCGCAAAACTGACACTGCAAGCGATTCAGTCAAGCTCGGTAGCTCCCAGGGTGTCTAGCGTTACAGGCGTGTATTATCGGATGGGTCCTGGGCGTGCTAAGTGTAGACCTAGACTGATAACCCGAGCAACGCCTTTTCGTGAATGCGAAGGACGTGTCAACCTAACTCGGGTGTCAACTATTGGTGACCAGTTGATAGAAAATTGAGGTAAATGGCGAGTTAAATGACAGGTGTTTAGCCAATGTATTGTATTAGTATTCGTGCATGTCCCGTCTTACTTCATTGAGAGGACAGCGATGATGAAGAAGTCGATGGGTCTAATCGAGGCGGAGGTCGGATTCGGAGTTGAGGTTGAAGTCGAGGCGTTGTTGCATTGTTGTTGTTTTGGGTGATTAGAGAAACAACACGCTGATGTGTGAGGCCATGGCAGAACTCGGTCCTTAGTCCTTAGTCAGAACCGAGACTAAATTCCGTCCAACGCCGGCGACGATTAAATAAAATAATGAGTAGCGATTTCTTAGGCACTTGTATTGTACCAAAGGCATCAAACGTATTCTGAAGTCTACCTAATCTTTGAGATGAAGGGCATCCTGACCAGGACCGGGTCTTTCCCTCGTAGTTGGGGCGACACTATCGCGCAAAACAAACAATCACACGCGTGTTATATAATCAATCTAATCTAATCTCCGAATGTGACCAAGAACCGAGACTAGTGTGACCAGATACTTGGGCATTTCGCGAAATGTTCGGTCATCCAGCAACTGTTCTCATCATCATCCTCTCCAAAACATCGGGTCCGCCATGGCAAACGATAGGTTTAAATACAAGCTGGAAATCCAGCAGATGATGTTTGTTAGTGGCGAGACGGGAGAACCTTCCCCTGAGACCACAGGCATTATCGAAGATATCGTCCGAGGCCAGGTCATCGAAATGGTTCGCAGTCTTATCCTTCTTTTGTTGATAGGTTTGCTTGATTCCCCAGTCACATCCTCAAACCCGCTAACATCATCTCCTCACTAGTTGATACAGGCAACTGCTCAGGCCGCCCGGCGTAATTCTCGCTCTATATCTACTGACGATCTTATTTTTTTGATCAGACACGACAAAGCCAAAGTCTCCAGATTGCGAACTTATCTTTCCTGGAAAGAGGTTCGCAAAACGGCGAAAGAGCAAGACCGCGATGTAGACACTGCGGATCTTGTGGACGATTCTGCCGCTGGTGACGCCCTGAAGATGCGCCAGAAACGTGCCAAAATCTCTTTACCTTGGGAAGTGGCTTCCTATTTTAGCGAACAACCCCCGGAAGGTGATGATGAAGATGACGAAGAGGAGGCGGAGGCCAATGTTGCTACCCTAGCAAGATTAAAAAGTGCAGACGAACGGACAAAGGGGATGACCAAGGATGAATACGTTCATTTCTCTGAATGTAGGCAAGCAAGTTTCACGTTTCGGAAGGCAAAAAGATTCAGGGAGTGGGCAGGTTTTGGGCTAGTCACAGACGCAAAACCGAACGACGACATTGTAGATATCCTCGGTTTCTTGACTTTTGAGATCGTGCAAGTTCTCACTGAGGAAGCATTGCGCATCAAAGATGCGGAGGACAAACTTCAAACATCTAATAAAGAGAACGATAAGAAGAGGAAAAGGGATCGTTTTTTGTTTGATGGCCCAGGCGAAGGGCGAACTCCGGTTGAACCCCGCCATATCGAAGAGGCTTTTCGAAGACTCCAACGCCCTCGAGCAAAATCGAAGGCAATGCGTAATTTCGAAGGCGGTGGAGTGATGAAAACCAGAGTTGGACTCATGTAAGATCATATGCTGCCAGCAGGATTAGTATTCTATAAGTTCTCATGATATTTACATTTTCCGTGTGAATATCCATTATTTCTCGGTCACTGGAGTTCACGGTGCATAAAATGGACGGAGTTTGTGGTTTTAGTTTAGCAACAGTAACAACAACAATAGAGCATCTTACAAAACCTTTTTTATTTCTTTGATAAACCAAGCTCTTTATCGATACAGCAGTATCTAGAAACTGATATCCTTCGAAGCAAGTGCTTAAACCCCGAAAAATTGAGGAGACTTGTTCAAACGCAGGTTAGAGTCCACACCATGCTAACTGGCCTTTGTGCTTCCAAATCCGCCAAAGCCCATCATCCGTGCCATGATCGCAGCATCACCTTCAAGCATGGTATCCTGTTCAACGATATTAGCGTCTGCTTGTAACCTTTTTACTTTTGCCTCCTCCTTCTTGATCCTCTTCTGCTCTCTCCTTTCCAAACGCTCTTGTTCTTCAATTCTCCTGCGTTCCGCCAGCCGTTTTGCCAGGTCAAATTCCTCGGCTTTATCTTGTTCCCTCTTTCTCTGTTTTAGCCACGCTAGTCGTTCCCTCACCGTCTCAAGAGTTGCCCTTTCAACCATGTCTGTCTGACCCGTTGCTTGTAGGTGCTGTTTACTATTCAAGTGTTCGACATATTCCAGACTATTTGTAAAATTTAGATCGCAGGCTTCGCAGTAATACCCTGGACCCTTCCCTCTTCTGCCACCAGTACTACCCAGTGGAACGATTTGTACTTTGTTCAGGTTTTCATCTAACCGAATCCGATTTCTTCGAGCCTCGATCATTTTGGAGTCATCAAACTTCTTCTCATCGCTATCGACTTCATGTTTCGGTATGTATTTTTTGCCGGCAAGCTTAGCTTCATATCGATCTTTGCGTTCTTTTGATTCCTGAGCCTGGCGGTCAGCGGCTTTCTGTGCATATTCTTCGCGGTTCCAAGTTCGACGAAATGATGTGTCTCCTGTGGCAGCATTGTCGTAAACTCCCTTCGGTTTAGACATTATAAACCCAAGGCCTACGCTTGAGATCAGGGAGGATGGTGATGGTTATATTGGTGAACGATGGGTTTACTGTTGTCAAGTTGGGGGGTTGAAACTCGAGGACGGATATTGACGCGTCTGATCGATGGATACAGTTTTTTCTAGTTCGGGACCGGCAAGCTGTCCTGGAAATGTATATATTCGGCAGCTCAAACAGTATTCAGCAACACAATTTGAGCAGGTTCTTCTTCAACGTGTTAGCGGCGGTTCACGTCAGGCGCGGGTACTGTGTAAGTGCGCGAGAAAACTGCCGCCGCAGCTGTCATACTTGACTATGCCTTCTTGTAGCCTCGAAGACACCCCCTTTGCGTCCCACCTACCGTAGCTAACAAAGTACTTAACTAAGTACTTGAAAAGGATGGACATGTACATCGATGTAATATTTCGTATTTATAGATGAATCGAAAAGAGGTCTCTTGGTATTGTTTGAAATCCAAGAGCTTTCCCCTACATCACTTATACTTGCATTTCTTTGTCCAATGAAAACACTCGTTTCGACCAAGCTGTCTAAGCATTTCATCGGTTCCATTAAAAGCCTTATGGCACCTAATAAACGAACCATCGTTTGCGTTTGAAGAGGCCGTGATCCCGAGGGAAAGTTACACAATATATATATATATATATATATATATATATATATATATATATGGTATCATGGAAAAAGGCACACCAGGACAAGCCATTGGCAGGTTCCAAAGATTATCATACAGATTGTGAACAAGATACCGCGGGATGAGATTAACAATACCATACTTATAATACAGGTTCTAGACCCATGGCTGCAAAGACCCAGTCATTCACAGCCTCAGAATAGGTCCACCTGGACACCATGCAAGCAAGTAAGGTCGGCTAACCAGGTAATACAAACAAAAATAACGCCAACTGGAACAGATTATCAGACCAGAATGAAAAATTATGATCTGCTGGACAAGTTTCTGGAAATATTTAGGGCTTCAGGCTTCCTCAGAAGGCTTTCTTTTTTTCCGTTCATGTCTCTCCTTCTTGTCTTTCTTCCTGTCTCGCTTTTCCGCTTTGCTTTCGTCCTTCGTCACTACACCTTCGGTGCCGGTTTCTGGAACAATGGACTCCCCGTCTATAGTTTCAAGCTTGCGCTTTTTTTCCTTCTTATCCTTCTTTTTCTCATCCTTATTCTTTTTCTTGTCTTTGTTATTTCTGACCTCATTACCAATAGATACCACCCCTTCCATTGCTTCGCCCTGACTGGAACCGCGTTCGTCTAAATCTGCCACAGCCGCTCTCGCCAGATCAGCAGCAGCTGGTGCATCTTCCATGACTTCGTCTGCATCTGGATTGTATTTTTTGGCCTCTTGGATAGACCATTTACCAGGCTGAATGCCATTGGAGGAGAGTTTGGGCAAAATTGGCTTCCCTTCGAGATACCTGACGCGGTTTTCAACTTTCTGTCGCATATAAGTACCCAATGCGGATGATTCCTCTTTATCCTCAGCGAGCGCATCATATCTAATTCCTAAAGAAGTCTTAGTTGCCAGCATACGCGCTATCTTGCCCTTGTTCTTCCCTGTAGACTGGCCTATCAATGACGCTTGATAAATCAATCCATACTTTGGTGTATCATGCTTTGTTTTTAAAGCCCTAAACAGTGCTTTCTCCGCGCCGAGGATTTGAATTGTCGAGGCTGGTGATTTAGCAAGGTTCATTAACGAGCCTGCATGTGCAATCAACCTTGCCCCAACAAGTTCGCCCACCAAAGCAGTCAGATTCGGCGCTATCGCCTGCATGCGATTCGATAGATAGGTCGCAAGTTCTGTTCGGTACTCGCTAAAACCTATGACTTCTTCTGCCAAGCTATTGATGTTGTCAAGATCTTCCTTCGTGATTTCGGTACCCATGGATATTTCAGCTGCGGCTTTTAGGGCAGTTTCTATTTCTTCTGGAAGTACTGTCGAAAGATCCGAGTTCGAAGCATTGGATCGGATTCCCATAATTTTTATTACACGAGCATATGCCATGTTATCATTGATAATTTTGGCCATTTCGGGAAAATGCCATCCATACCACTCTTTCAACCGCATAGCGTACGTGTTAAGTTGTTTATCGAGGTCGTCAAGGAGCGCGATTGCCTGGACAATCATCGTGTCTACCTTGTCAGGCGAAAATTTAAGTTTGTGACGAGAGAGGGAGTGAGAGAGACCCAACGACATGGTGTTCAGATCAGATGGAAGAAGGCCAGGAATCAAAGATGTTAGGTGCTCCCTAATAGATCGATATAAGTCTTGGGTAGTCGAGTCGGAAACAATGTTTAGAGAAAAGCCAGGCAGCTTATTTATCGCATTTCCTGTGATGCAATCTGACGTTAGCGGGTTATTTCCTTAGATTTATTGCGGATTCACGACAAATCCTACCCAATTTGACATCGGCCACAACCAAAGAGGCTTTCTTCTCGTCCTTGAGACCGTCGAGCATGCTGGCTAGCATGGGAGACACTTTCCCTTCAATCAAGGCAGTCACTTCTTCAAGAGCAGTGGCAGCACTGTCGAACTTGGAAAACTGCTTGAGCTTGAGCAAGTTGCAGATACCCTCGGAGCTGCTGATTTCCTTGGAGAGATCATCGCGCTTCAGAAGCTTTTTGTCTTTAGCCTTGAAAAGAGCGTAACCGGCCGAAGTCTCGGTCAAAATAAGGAACGACATAGCGAGACTTGTCCTCGTAGATAATTGAGAAGTTAAAGCGACAACCGAAAAGTAGGTAGATGGAGCGAAGTAAGAAGCTGTTCTGGATAGTGCAAATGTCAATTAAGTAAGACTGATACACAGGTCCCCTTTTCTTTCGTTTACCTCTCTTCCTTCACGTTCACAGCAAGGGGCGGCTATCCGGTTTGCTGCTCCTGGTGCAATGAAAGTTTTGCGCGGAGTGATGGTGGTGACAAGATGGATTGGTAGGAGCGAAAAGAAAGAAAAAAATGTAGGAAAAAAATTAATTTAAGAAACTGTAAAAAAAAAACACTTCCAATTCTGGGATCAAAAAGCAGAGTTAAGCGATTGAAAAAAAAAAACTTGAGCTGTTAGTTAGGTGTGGCGGTTCGTTGTGGCGGTGTGGTTAGAAATATCTGATGCGATACCAAAACATCACACGAAACACCAACTTCAATGTCTTGCTCTTTCAGTGGTTCCAGGTTCCTTAAGCTATAACCATGTCCCTACGCGTACCCCGCTCGTTGCAGTCTCTTGCTTGCAACATTTCGCCATCTCTGGCTATCCTTCAAATATCAGCAACCTCTGGGTCATCTTGCCGTCAATCAAGCGACAGATTTGCAGGCTGTCTTCTGCCCAGACCAACATCTTACAATCGTTCGTTCGCAACTACGGCCACTGCGCCTTTACACATATCCTCCAGCTTCAACTTACACATATCCTCCAGCTTCAACACTGGGCGCAGGAGAGATCCACCTAGTAACCCATGGTCCGTAGCCAAAGCAGCTGAAAAACGAGAGAAGGTCAAAGCAAGGAAAGAGGAGCTTCGCCAACTCCGTGAAAAAGCTGCTTCAGACCCCGTGGTCGGCCACATGACGCCCTTTCTAGAAATAGTGGATGCAAACCCGGAAGCGCTACCTCCAGTGGACCACCTCGTCCAAACTAGCGATCCTCAGCAACGTCAAGTACTCTTCGAAAAGACTGTCACCCAGGAAAACCTCGGCAGGCTGAACCATTTCCTGCAACCAGATGAAGTTACAGCATCGATTATACGATCGAAAGATTTAGAAGAAGTCCCGATAGCTGGGGCCTCTGATAAAAGTGTCCTGCAAGGGAAAGAGATGCATTTGAAGGCCACGGCTGCGATGAATCGAATTCTTTCACTTGGAAATGGGTCGTGCCGGGACAAGACACGGGCAAACAAGGCTTGGTGCATCGCAACATTTGGTCGACATGTGACCGATGATAAGTTTCCTCGACCAAAGCATGTATCCGTTGCCTCTAATTTGGCGACAGATCCTATCAAAACGCCCCGGGTGGGTGCTGATACAGGTAGCAGCGAGGTTCAAGCTGCGTTGCTAACGATGAAGATCAGAGCTCTTGCCAAGCAACTTGAAACGAGTAGCCATGATAAAATGAACAAACGGAATCTGCGACTGATGGTTCACAAACGACAAAAGCTTTTAAAATACCTAAAACGCAAGGAGCGGGGAGGTGAACGTTTTAGACACGTGATGGAAAGTCTGGGCCTTGATGACGGGGCTATCATGAAGGAGGTGTTTATGTAATGGAATTGTAGAGCTATTACAGACAATCGTTTTGTCCACGATTTCGGAGCAGAGAATTATATCTGTATAAATCGGTCACCCAGAGGGAATCATTGTATATAAAATGGCTATCGGCCAGATCCTTAACATGTCTAATTGTGGCCATGATAATGGTGTTATAACTAGATTTTACAGGCAAAGGCCTGATATGCATCTGAGTCTATTTGCAGGATCACTTGATATTTGACCCAGTGGAGTTATATAAGAATATTGAAACGAGGCTAAATATTTTGCTAGGTTCTAGAAAATTGGGTTCTGTTATTACTTTTAGTTTAGGAACCTTTTAAGTAAGTACTTACTCATCTAAGTATTGTTGTGTGCCGACTCCAACCTTTAGTTTAGAATGTCAATATTTTCTGCAAAACACAGATTTAGCCAACTTTCAAATGCATGTGCTTGATCGGATGGTTTTCGGAACGGCATCTCGCGGGCTCGGGATTCGGTCTTTTGTAAACCCATCAGCTTTTCACCGTTCTCCGATTCCGAAACTAGTCGCTGGCACATTCTCGAATACACAGCAACTGCGGGCATTTATTGCTTCAAAAAACTTTGCCAACTCACCAGCACATCCTTCCTTTGCACCCAAGCCAATCATTGCGACGAAACCAATTCGCGAGAATCCGGAACTCTATTCGCAGAATTGCCTAAATAGAAAGTTACCTTTAGAAGCAGCATATCCAGCGCGGATTTCCAAGATCTCCAACGACCTCTTCGAGCTTCGCAGCTCGCTCAACCAAACCCGAAGCAAACAAAATGCGTTAGGTGTAGCTATTAGAGCATTTGCATCTAACCGAAATGATAATCCTACGGAATGGGAGAGTCTTCAATCACAGGCAAAGGAAATCAAACGACAGGTATCTACCTCAGAAGCAGTGGAGCAGCAGCTAGAAAATGAAATGAATCTACTAGCGACCCAGCTACCAAATTTAACTCACCCAGACACGCCGCCCGCAGGTCAACCCAAAGTAGTCGAGTATATCAATGAGGATAGGGGCCCCTGTGAACTGGTTTCTGAGTGGGGGGCTGACCAGACTCCAGATCTGATATTCACTGGTGCGCCGGGTATCTCTCATGTGGATATAGGCACTGAGCTAGGAATTCTCGATTTCGCTTCATCAAGCAGAACATCTGGTTGGGGTTGGTATTTTCTCCATGGGGACGCAGTTCTGTTGGAACAGGCATTGGTTCAGTATGCCTTGGCCTGTGCGAGAAAAAGAGGATGGGATCTCGTAAGCCCGCCGTCCATAGTGTATTCGCATATCGCTGGAGCGTGCGGATTTAAGCCACGAGATCAGAACAATGAGCAGCAAATATATCACATCTTACAAAGTTCGGCCGTTTCTAGCCTGCAGGAACCCCCACGGCCGGATCTTTGTTTAACAGGAACCGCGGAAATCCCCATGGCGGGGATGGTCGCAAATACATCTTTACCTCAGAGCACGCTTCCCAAAAAAATGGCTGGTGTATCGAGATGTTATCGAGCGGAAGCGGGATCTCACGGCATAGCCACAAAAGGCCTGTATCGTGTCCATGAGTTTACAAAAGTCGAACTGTTTGCATGGATATTGCCCGACTCCGCTATATCCGATCAGATTTTCGAGGAAATGCTGGCGCTCCAAAAAGAAATTCTAACGGGTCTTGGTATATTTGCACGTGTGATAAATATGCCAACTGATGATCTTGGATCGCCGGCTTACAGGAAATATGACATAGAAGCGTTTATGCCTAGTCGGCAAGGTGAAAAATACGGAGGATGGGGAGAGGTCACAAGTGTGAGCGAATGCACTGATTACCAAGCTCGAAGGCTCAATGCAAGATGCAAATATCCTGATGGTAAATTAGGTTTTCTTTGGAGTTTGAATGGTACAGCACTCGCAGTTCCAAGGATAATTGTGGCGATTCTGGAAAACAATTGGGACGAGACTGAGAAGATGGTGCGTGTTCCTGAAGTTCTCCATAAATATATGGGTGGGCTTGGTACCATTGGTAAGCAAAAGGAATTCGTTTGATAGGAATTACACAAATACGCGATCCCTGTTGCGATGCAGCTTTTCAGTATTCTTCAAGATACGCTAGATAGAACCTGTATTCTTCAAAATACTCCGTATCAATGGTTCTATTCCCTAACCCGGGAATCCACAACTGAGGAGTTAACTTAAAGACTAAAACAAATATGTAAATATTCTTAGTCATATTTGAAAAGAACACTGATGCTTTCACCGTGGTGCACTCTCCGGATAGCCTAAATTAAGTGATTAGTTTCTGAATCGCATTGATGGTTTTTTCTTTCTTTTTCTTTTTCTTTTTTGGGAGGAAGGTTAAGTAGGGAGCCATACCTCAGAAAAGACACTAGAAACATCTAGAATCTTCAATTTTGAGCATGCTCGCACATTTTCATGCTGAGGCACTGAGTTGGTGACAACGACTTGATCAATCGCGCTTGCGTTTATGCGGGCAACTGCGTCGCCGGAGAATATTCCATGTGTTAATAATGCATATACCTTGGTTGCTCCACCCCTATCTTTAAGTAGTTTTGCTGCGCGTGTGATAGTATTACTAGTATCTGCTAGGTCATCAACTAAGATTGCGACTCGCCCAGATATATCACCGACAAGCATCATAGTCGCATTTTGACGATCTGTGATTTTCGTAGGCCGCCGTTCCTACAATATTCGTCAATTGAAAACCTTAGACGACGGAAGCTCGGGTAGATACCAGCTTACCTTATGTATTAATGCAAAATCCATTCCTAAAGCGTCCGCGATTGCCGTTGCGCGCTTCGCGCCACCAGCGTCAGGACTGACAATGACGGCGCTTTGGTAGTCGGGAATCTTTGTTTGTATGTATCTCTGTAGCAATGGACGGCCATATAGATTGTCCACTGGTATATCGAAAAACCCTTGATATTGGGGATCATGGAGGTCCATAGTAATGATGTGATCCGCTCCAGCGCAGGTCAATAGGTCCGCTACCAGAGTCCCAGCCTGTGCTACCCATTGTTTGTAGCCAGGTTGTCTATGCTGATCCCAATCGCCACTGCCATTAGCGTATACAACCTTTTGAGAGTCGCGTTTAGTGGAACCTGATATTTCACTCCCCGTGTGTTGGCGGCGGAGAAAGGAGGGACGAGAGCCCAGACTCGGTGAGCCTGGGGAAGTACTGGTTCCTCTCTCTTTATCCAAAGCGAGTCTACTCAGTTTGTGTTCAAGTTGTCCTGCGGGAGGCCCGTTGGACCCAGTGCCATCAGGTTGTGGAGCTGGAGTACCAGGACGGCTTTCAAAAGTATAACTGTCCTTCTGAATGCCCGCTTTGGCCAAAGGCGCACCGACTTTGTTGTATGGTATATCGGGCTGTCGGCTGTATGGGAACAGAGGTAAAACCGCAGTGACCCTTTTTGCAGATGCAGTCTTGCATGCTGAGATTGTGATGAGAAGTTCAATGAAATTGTCATTGACTTTGCCGCAGCCCGACTGGATAACATAGACATCCTTTCCTCGAACAGAGTCCTGGATTTCCACCCGAGTTTCCCCGACCGAAAACTTGGAGAGGGTGATTCTTCCAGGAGGGATTCCCAACTTGATGCAGATTTGCTCCACCAATTCGGGGTGTGAGGAACCGCCGAGAACCACGATATTGCGGACCATGCTAACTAATGGTATATGTGACCGAATCGATCCTGATTTTTGCGTGGACGAGGAATTTAAACTGGTATCGGGTCAATATGTCGTCGTTGCGTCGCAAAAAAAATACCGAGTCTAGGTGGGCTAAGAGCTATAGAGCAGCTTAGCTAATGCGGGAATGATATCCCCAGGGAGCAGATCAGAGTTTCCTCAGCGGCGATTGTAAGTGCAAGTGCATCATACCTAATATTGTGCTTTGATGTACCGGTGCTGATGCCGGATGCCTTCGTGGTACTACATGTGAAGCTAAGGTATTGGTTGTTTGGTGTAAAAAAAAAAAACATTAAGAAAAGACGAAAAAGAAAAAGAAAGCAAGCAACAAGTACTAAGAAGTTAGAATGAGAGGCAGCGACTACAGAAAGGAACCCGATGCAGAAATTGGAGCATCCAATCATGGATGACCATTCTTCCCTTCACCCTTACTAATTAGAAATCGATATGGTACCTAGATTTTCTCACTTCAGCATTTTCGGAATTTCCCGGAAATATGGTTCTGAACACAAAAAAATAGTCTTAGGGCGCTACGAAAAGTAGAATTTATGATCAGTTGGCGGAGAACCAAAGGCGCCAAAGATTCGTATCTACATATTGAACGGGGTATCTATGCTAAAACTAACGACACAGCCGCGGCTCATTGAATTTGCGAACCAGTGTCAAGATAGACAGTGTGCCGCTGAGAGAATACACGCGCAAAAATGTTACCATCTCCAGTGAGTGATCTTAGCCTCCCCCACCACCTCCCCCTCCCATCCCCCAATTACCCGGCATACCGAAGTTCCAATTCATCTCTCCACTTCCAAACATGGTTTCCATTCCGGATATTGAAGGATTCATCGTCGGAGCCATCATCCCTGTAGAACCCATGCCAGCAGTGTTGGATACTGCCATCATTCGTGGGTTAGGTTGAGGGCGCATCATTTGCGCTTGCATTTGCGCTTGTTGCAGATAGAACCCGGGGTTAAAGTTCATAGAGTTGATATTCATCTGGCCGGTTTGTTGCTGGTGCATAGCCAGCTGGGGGGTTTGCTGCTGCTGCTGCTGCTGCTGCTGCTGTTGCTGCTGCTGCTGACGATTTAGCGCCTGCTGCTGCTGTATTTGGTGGATCTGTTGGAGTTGCTGTTGTTGGTGAGGGCTCATTTGACTCATCTGTGACAGATGGTTCATATTTGGGATGGCCCCGGAATGTAGATGGTTCTGCATTACGTTCTGCATCATGGCTGGCGCGATACTTCCAGCTTGGTTCTGAGGGATGGTAACCGGCTGCATTGTGGATTGCTGGGGGTGTGGATGCTGACTTGCGTTGACCTGCTGTGACGACTGCGATTGTGGCGGCGGCGAATGCGCCAACTGTGACTGCTGGTTTGATAGAGCTGGCTTCAATACCGGATTGGTTATGGGATTTTGACCAGGCCCTCTCATCTGCCCAGGTTGCGAATTTCCGATCACGGCCCCGCCGTTATTTCCGCTGGGGAACAAAGCCTGGAGCTTCTTGTAGGGTTCGTTCAAAGAAGGGAGATTCGAAGGTGGGATTAGGAGAGCTAGCGAGCCTGGTAGTGCTGCTGTTCTTCGGTCTGCCATGGCCGCCAGGTAGGCGAGGTTCACTTTCAAGCGCTGCATGCATCTATAAATAAATGGCCGTCCCATTAAACACGATTGTGGAGATTATTGGGTGGAAAGATTGGTGACTGACTCGTTATAACTCTTCTCCAAGGTTTTCAGATCCTCCGAGGAATCGGCGGTGGTAGCGGCTGCCTTGGTCGCTTGTAGATTAAACGATTCCTTCAGAAGCTCCGCATTGATCTCAAGAAGTAGAGAAACACGCGACTTGTCAAGTTGGAGCTGGTTCTGGTTCTCCTGGGCCTTATGCATTAGGAGCTGCTGCTGCTGCTGGGCTGCGAGGTTACTGTTTGGAACAGGACCTCCCGACGGCTGTAACAGCGCGCCTGGGACTGGCGAGAAGGACACAGGGGCAGCAGGCCGATTGCTTGCCATGATTGGATTCATTATTGATTGATATTTGATCTCATAGGTGGAGCTAGCGATTGCAAACTGAGATCTGGCGTGGACGGTAGTGATCTGTCGGACTTGAAGTTGATTGTAAGCGAAGAGGATTTGGCACGTTTGAGAAGGGATACATCTTGGCTGAACCAGCAATGTATGTTGGCTGACTAAGCAGCATTCGAAACCCATTCCGACTGCCACATGGCCCGAGACTATGTTATAGTATTTCAACGTTATTTGAGGCTGAATCATCGACAAACATGCTATTTCTAATCACACTGGGCCAACTATTGTACAAGAAGAAGGGCTTGTGGCCAAGGATCCAAATGTGATCGTTTCAAGAACTCCATACATGAAGGGGATAATCTGGCGAGAAAACGTTAAAACCAGAGAACATATACAAAGAGGATCAACAACTGCCTGGACAAGCCATAAGGGGTACACGTCCAAGTCATGCGGTTCAAGTTGGCAAAATCAATCAGTGCCGGAAGATTTGCGGCCCCACGGTGCCCATCGTCCGAATGCACTGGCATTAGGAATAATACTAGGCGGTTGCTGCGAAGATCCCATAGATGAAATAATGGTGGTCTGTCCCTGCGTAAAAACTGCATTTGCTGGTTCCATCGACGTTTTTGTTGGTGGATTACTGCTAGTCAGCATTTTACGCATTGCTTCGAGTTTCGCCTTGGCTTCTTCTGCATCCTGTCTCGCCATTGCCTCTGCTGTTTTGGCTTGAACTAACTCTAGCAACAGAGATTCCGGTGACGCTGGTGCTTGGTTTTCAGTGCTTTGAAGGAGTGGTTGAATACCCAAGCTGCTCGAGCGTTTGTTATATGTAGGCGGAGCTGATGTGGGTATCTGCCTAATGCGGCTGCTCGTATTGCTATTTGACCGATTTAGTTTGAAAGCCCGAAGACCGTTTGGTTGTTCTCCTTCTATGGCTGGGATGGAGTCGTGATGGTCAAAATCAGCAGTGATATGTTTCGGTAAATCTTTACGAGCCTTGAGTTCGCTGATAGACTTCTCTAGTCTCTGTCTGTCCTTTTGAGAGTCTTGCCAGCGCGACCGAGACTCAGTTACCTGCCCCTTCAATCGGGTTATTTCCCCATCTTTGTCAGATAGTTGTGACTGTAAATCCTTTGTCCGTGATACTTCTTGTATAAGTCTCTCTCTAGCTCTTTCCAACTCCTCAACAATTTCTTTGTATGATTGACGAGGTTTTGTTATGTCTTCAGTCTCATCAAAATTCTGGGTAAGTTGACCGCAGATTTCCACAATTTCGGAACTATCTTCATTGGAAGTTGTAGAGTCTTTGGCAATCAACGCAATCAATCGTTTTGATAGTCGGCGTTCTTCTTCTCTTTCTTGCTGAAAAGCTTGGAGTTCATCAACCCTGGCAGCGTTTTCGCGCTGTAATGCACTCATAGCTACCAACAGATCCTCAATTTGGCTGTGCAGGTCGTTTTCTTTATTCTTACGAGCTGAGGAAGAAGTTGCGGATTTGCTCGAGTACCTGCTGTCGTCTGCAGCGTTTGATGCAGCTGATGCTTCTACTAGCCCGCCTCCAAGATCAGAGTTTGTATAATCTAGAGAATTTACTGTAGCAAGGCTCTGCTTGGATGTGGTCTTTCGAACTACAGTGCTATTAGGCCGTGAAGTTGCAGGCACAGGGAGAGCGTTGAAGCTTATCAGTGGCGTGCTTTCCCGTGGTGACTGGATTGTCCAGAACCTCCCTAGGAATCTCGCAGCCACAGCTTGGACACTGTTTTCTTGAGGCTTCGCAGTTTGGAAGGGTACATGACTATCTTCTGGGTGCTCGATATTGAATTTGTTTTCCAATTCCACCAAACCTTCTCTTGTAACTATCCCTGTAAGGCCAGTAAAATCATTTACTAAGTCATCAGCTGAACACTTGTAGGTATCCCATAAACCTCGAGCTAGAAGCATCTGCATAACTTCCTCAAACTCGCTGCTTGCTAACAGCTTGGATTGATTGCTGCGCAGGAGTGAAATCGCAACCCTCATGATCGTTTCGGGCGCTCCTTCCAGAAATATTACATCATATATCCGGAGGAGCATCGGCAGCGGACATGTGACTGCAAAGAAAGATAGAAACCATTGGGTAGCGTACTCGGCCTGGATGCCGAGGTCGTCGAGATGCTTTGAAAGATCCGGAAGATGCATCGCGATTAGATTCGATAATTGGTAGAGCCTTAGCTGTAAACCATACATATTTGGGAGGAAACAGGAACGTAGTTCGTAGTTTTCCATGAGTCTTAAATGGGAATAAGATGGTGAGTCTACGTTTGGCAAATATTATCAGAAGGGGGACCATACCTGACAAGCACGCAAAAGGCCTCTCGCTCACCCATGTGCATGAGGAGTGGACCAACCAGGAAACCAAGCCTAAATACCGAGTTAAAAGTGTCCTAAATATATCGATGGAACAGGAGAAACCCACCCTTGGCAATATCCAATTTGCGTGTCATAAACACTAAAGGCTCGAAGGACCCTACCTAACATTCTCTGGCCTTCTCCACCAGCTGTTGAAAAAATATCAACACCAGGAAACGTCCGATCGAGGTCTTTGCCGATGAGATGCTCGTACGGAGACGACTCCCCTTGGAGTCTGTCATAGGTAGACTCAAGCGCCGAATCCCGTGCACCAGAAATAGAGATCCAGACAACACCTCGTAGCGGAGGTGGTATTCCACTTCTGATTTTTTTACTCAATAGGAAGGGTAGCTTCACGGCTGTACGATGATAATCTTTGACAAGTGCGCCATAGAAGTCAAGGTCTGTTAGAGGTGGAGGGGACGGCAGCATTGAGTATCTCAGAGTTGCTGGGTCCGGATTATCCATTAACTTTTTGAGCTGGTGTAGCGAGGGAGGTCGATTTTGCCCGACGACGGGTCGAGCTGCTTTAGGATCGTTCACGATACGTGCATTCTCTTTTTCGAGGCGAGCAAGTAGAAAACTTGTACTCTGTGTTGATAATTATTGATTTAGGGTTGCCCAGTAGCCTAAAGGATTAAAGCAAAGATGCTATGACTGACCTCATCTGCTGTATCATCCCGAAGTTCCTGTTCTTCTGAGCGCTCTAGCTCAGCCCAGTCAACGGCATTTTCTTCTGGTTCGGGGCTTGGGCTACCTCTTTGAAAAGCGCTTATACTGGAGGTAGGAGATGGATTTGATATTCCGATAACCGGGTCTGTTAGAGCTCTTGGACCGGTAGACTGGTCATCAGTGACCAGCTTGAGCGATATTCTTTTTTGAGGTACAGACTCAGTATTCGATAATCGTACCGTTACCATACTGTCAGAGGAATGGGAAGATCGCTGTGAGTCTTCAGCAGCTGTCTCGATTGGATTCTCCAAATCGAGTGTCCGTGTCATTCTGCTGCAATCGTCCACCTGAAATGGGCATATGCCGTGCGGATTGAAGCGTCAATCAAATATGGGTTGTAACAAATCTTAATGGCCGAGATTGTGTAGTTGGGATGCCGCGCGTGTGCTGCTTCACAACTTCTCCACTGGAAACTCTCCCGGGGGTCGGCTATTATCTCGATTTTCCTGAGAATGACCGGTTTTGTTACAGAGTTTGACGGGCTAACTAAAAATCTTGATGGGTACAAGACAAGAGGGATAAGATCTGTTTCCTATGCGGTGGGGGTGGTGCAAAGAGTAAGGAGTCGAAGCGCGCTCGAGGAATAAGTGTCTAGCAGTAGAGGGACGGGTTGAAAGTGATAACAGGTTTTCTGATATTCATCTGACTGGTGTCTGATACTGAATAAGGAGACGGAGGATAATCTGTACAAGTGGTAAACGGCCTATATGACGGGCGTACATGCAAAAAAGGAATTGTCCGTGACTGATGGGATATCGATACAGACGGGGAAGGCACAGGGGTGGAGATGTTGTACAGCCGTACCAACCTTGAAGTTGTCTGTGAAGGAGGTGCTATTAATGATGTGGAGGAGTTGCAACTGATGAGTGGAAGGAAGGGGCTGCTTGTTACTTAGTTACTTAGTTACTGACTTACTTGGGACCTATTCGGGACTTCTTACTCAAGTATGAACTAAATAGCGCCTGGGAAGGGCCGATTGCAATTCCTTGGACACATATATAACCATCTTGAGCTAGTGCTTTTTCTAACAGCAGGTGTCTGGCCTGTTCAAGCATTGGGCCGGTACATATATGTACATCCTGGCTTCTTTTTCTTCCTTAGGGCGCCATCTTGGAATCACACCAGAGGCCTACCCACCTACCCTGTAACCGAACCAATTAAAACAGATGCCCGCCGAAATTAAGATTAAAATTAAAAAGATTTCTCGGACTCTGTCGACGGTTCTGTCTGGTCACCAGCGAAGAAATTATTGATTTCGATTCCTCACGGAAAGGGAAAGCTGCCCAACTGCACGAGCAAGCAAGTAAGTAAGTAAGTACTCAAGTACTTACCTGGTATGTGTAGAACCTGCCAGATGCTATGCCGCGGAACAAGTCCGAGGTATCTGTGCCTGTGCCTGTGCCCGCCCGTTTCGAATCCGCCACCACCGCCACCACCGCCACTAACGCGTAACCCACACCAGCTCGCCGCCTGCGCACAAAGAGCATCAATAACAACAAGCAAAACAACGCCAACTAAAATAACAACACCTTCAGCGCCCTTGATCAGTCTCACCATTACGACCTCATCCACCAAATACCGTCACATACGCGTCCATACCTCGCTCAACCCCATTGCCCATAGATATCACACCAAAATCTACAGCTACCCGCATCTATCCCGCCCCCGACTTCTCCTGCAAGAACGGCCGGTGACGTTCCAGGCTTGCTCAGCTTTCTCTCTGACCAGCTCACCCAAGAAACCATCATCAACAGCTTTGTTAGCGCCGCCCAGTGCCGCCATGGACGACTCGATTTTTGGGGTCTCTGATGAGTCGGACGGCTACGAACCCTCTACCGTATGCCTCCGGTCGCTTAATTGTTTCTTCTCCCGAAGCTCTGCGTATGCTAACTGATGATATTTCTTCTTTCTCTTTTCTCCCTGGCGATTAGAAGAAGAAGCCAGTACCAAAGCCAGCTCCCAAAGTCAGAAAAACTGCCGGCAAGAAACGACCAGCAAACCATGACGATGGAGATGACGATGGAAACCTATCAGGTACGCCGCCAAAAAAGGTCAAGAAGACGGCTGCCCCGAAGAAGACTGGCGGTGGCGGTGGCAGACCGCCGAAATCGGGCAAGCCGTTGCACAACCTAGAAAATCTAAATGATGAACCGGATGAAGGAGGGGAAGATGTTGTGACTGAGCTCGTTGCCCCTTCCGGGAAGAAGGAAAATGACAAAACTGCTTCTGAAACTTACCAAATGGTGAGGACACAACTGGAAACGTGCAGTCGCAGGTCCATCCTAGTTTCTAACTAATCCCTTGTAGATCTCCCCCGAGGAACACGTCTTAAAAAGGCCCGATACCTATGTCGGCTCCATTGAAAGGACCAGTACTAAGATGTGGATTCACGACAAGGATGAGAACTGTATGATTTTCACAGATATATCTTACGTCCCGGGACTATATAAGATCTTTGATGAGATAATCGTCAATGCAGCGGACAACAAAGTTCGGGACCCTAGCATGAATGCTCTGAAAGTCGAACTTGACCGTGAGAACGGCATCGTCAGCGTTTACAACAACGGCCATGGCATTCCCATCGAAATTCACTCGAAAAATAAGATATTTATTCCTGAGATGATATTTGGACATTTGCTCACGTCGAGCAATTACGACGACGACCAAAAGAAGGTTACTGGAGGAAGGAACGGCTACGGTGCAAAGCTGTGCAATATCTTCTCGACCGAATTCAAGATCGAAACGGCTGATAAGGCTTCAAAGAAGAAATACAAACAAGTCTGGAAGAACAATATGAAGGTATGCGGAAAACCGGATATCAAAACAGGGGGCAAAGCAGAGGAATATACGAAGGTTACCTTCAAACCGGATCTCGAAAAATTCGGCATGACAGAAATCGATGACCATTTTGAAGCCCTAGTACGTCGTAGGGTCTACGACATAGCTGGTTGCTGCAAAGATTTGAAGGTTTATTTCAACGGCGACCAAATCAAGATCAAAGACTTTAGGGCGTTCATGCAATTGCATGTAGACGCCATCCAGCGAGAAAAAAAGGAATCCGGTTCTTTCATAGAACTAGAAAGTAAACCACCCGCCATAATCTACGAAAAAGTCAACGATAGATGGGAAATTGGATTTGCTGTGTCTGATGGCACATTTCAGCAAGTTTCTTATGTCAATTCGATCGCCACAACTTCGGGAGGTAGTCACGTCAATTATGTGGCTGATAAAATTGTTGAAAAGCTTTTGACGGAAATGAAGAAGCAAAAGGGATTGGCAACTCTAAAGCCGAATCAAATCAAAAACCATTGTTTCTTATTTGTCAATTGTTTGATCGAGAATCCAGCTTTCACTTCTCAAACGAAAGAACAGCTCACAACTCGCCCGAGCCAATTTGGTAGCAAGTGTGATATATCGGATTCTTTCTTGGCAAAAGTAGTTAAAAGTGGAATCAAGGAGGCTCTTTCGGATACTGCACAAACGAAAACCGACGCTTTGTTGAAAAAAACGGATGGATCCAGGCGAGCCCGTATCGTCAATTCGAAACTCGTCGATGCCAATAAGGCCGGAACAAAGGATGGGTGGCAGTGTACCCTCATTTTAACAGAGGGTGATTCAGCAAAAGCTTTAGCCATGTCGGGCATGGAGGTCGTAGGGAGAGACCTTTTTGGTGTGTTCCCTTTACGAGGGAAGATGCTTAATGTTAGAGATGCGCCAGCAGATCAGATTGCAAAGAACGCCGAAATTCAAAACATCAAGCAAATCCTTGGTCTTCAACACAAGAAGGCTTACGACGAGAAGAATATCAAAGACCTCCGTTATGGTCATCTCATGATTATGACTGATCAGGATCACGATGGAAGCCATATCAAAGGGTTGCTGATAAATTTTTTGGATGCTCAGTTTGCCAGTCTTTTGAGGATTGACGGCTTCTTGCTCGAGTTTATCACTCCAATTGTCAAGGCGTACAAGGGGCCTGTCACGAAACCCACTAAATCCAGGGCATTCTTTACAATGCCTGAGTATGAAGATTGGAAAGAGACCAACACCGAGAAGGGATGGCAAACCAAATACTACAAAGGATTGGGTACTTCCTCCAGCACTGAGGCCAAAGAATACTTTTCTGACCTCGACAAACATTTGAAAGAGTTTCACAGCATGCAACTAGAAGAGCGTGGACTCATTGATATGGTTTTCTCGAAGAAAAAAGTGGAGGAGCGAAAAGAATGGTTAAGACAGTACCGCCCTGGTGTTTACCTTGATCATAATATCGAAAAGATTACATACGACGATTTTATCAATAAAGAGTTGATTCTCTTCTCAATGGCTGACAACATTAGGTCTATTCCTTCGGCTATTGATGGGCTGAAACCCGGCCAGCGGAAGGTTTTGTTTGGTTGTTTCAAGAAAAAGCTTAGCAAAGAAGTCAAAGTTCAATCACTCGCTGGGTATGTTTTGGATCACACACATTACCAGCATGGCGATGTTTCTCTCTCCCAGACCATCATCGCACTCGCCCAAACTTTCGTCGGAAGCAATAATGTTAATTTACTTGAGCCGATCGGTAACTTTGGGTCAAGGCTTGGGGGGGGCAAAGATGCGGCAAGTGCCCGTTACATTTCAACAATGCTTTCGCCATTCGCGAGAGCGCTTTTCCCTAGTCTCGATGATCCGATTCTTGAATATAACTACGAAGACGGTGACAAGATCGAGCCTAACTGGTATGCCCCAGTTTTGCCTTTGATATTGTTAAATGGATCGGACGGGATCGGAACGGGGTGGAGCTCTAATATCCCTAATTACAACCCAGAAGAGGTAGCGATGAACATCCTCCGCCTTCTAGACGACCAGGAATTAGAACCCATGTATCCATGGTATCGTGGTTTCAAGGGCAAAGTAGAACGTTTGACACCAGAAAAATTTCAGTTCTCAGGGACAATCAATCAGGTTAATGATACCACAGTTGAGATTACTGAGCTACCCGTTCGTCTTTGGACTCAAGAGTTCAAGGAAAAGCTTGATGATATTATGAAACCACCGGAAAAAGACACCAAGGACAAGGAAAAAAAGACTACCAAGGTAGATAAGACATGGATCAAAGACTACCTAGACTACAATTCCGACCTTCGAGTCCATTTCATAGTGGAATTGGACTCCAAAGCAGCCATGGAAGCGGCGTTGAAGGAAGGACTCGAGACCCGGTTCAAGTTGACCAAGACAGCTAGCACTACCAATATGGTTGCTTTCGATGCTCAAGGGAGACTCACGAGATACGAAACACCTGAAGACATTCTCAAAGAATTTTATTTTGTTCGACTTAAACTCTATCAGAGTCGCAAGGTAATTTTAACTCGCCTTTCGTCCTTCCAGAGACATGACATACAAGAAAATCTCGGAAGGTGCCAATGTGTTTTTTGTTCATCTCACTCTTCTTCCCGCCCTGATTTCGAATTAGCCGCTAACTCCTTATCATTTGACTTTCAGGATTATGCCTTAAATGAACTAAACAAGCAATTGAGGAAAATAACAAATCAGGCTCGTTTTGTGCAAATGATCATTAAAAAGGAGTTGGTTGTGTCGAACAAGAAGAGGCTGGTTCTCATTGCAGAGCTTCGAACCCATAAGTTCGATATAGTTTCAAATAAAAAGGAAGCCGAGGAAGGCGGGGAAACCGAGCCGGTGGTTGAAGAAACGGAAGAAAGCCCCAAAGATGATGGTGTTGGTGACGGCTACAATTACCTTCTCGGTGTAAGCAAAATAGTTCTCTTTGCCCTCGTATCAGCTACTGACGTAACGACAATAGATGCCAATTTGGTCTTTGACGAAAGAGAAGGTTGAGAAACTTCTCGCTGAATGTGGGGCCAAAGAAGAAGAAATTGACATATTGGCAAAACGTTCGCCCAAAGACCTCTGGAGGGAAGATATTGATGTCTTTCTAAAGGAGTGGCACACACAGTTGAAAGAAGACCAAGAAAGAGCTGCGAAAAGGAGCGCTTTGAAAAAGTCGAAGAAAGTAAAAACAACTGCAGGAAAGGCTGCGGCGAAGAAATTAATAACAGGTTCTGATGGTTCCGATGATGATGACTTCATCATCAAACCAAGGAAAGCCGCAAAAGCAGTGAAGACAACAAAAGCGGCGCCGAAGATGAAACAGACAACATTGCAGGTGGCGAAAAAGCAAGCTGTCACTAAATCTGGGAAAGAGGAACAGGAGAGAGGTATATTTGATTTCAGTGACGACGATGTTAAAAATCACACCCCAGTGAAACGTGGACTCGCGCGGAACAATATTGGGGACCCGAGGATCATAGATCTCTCCGACGAAGATTCTAAAGACCATGATACCAATAATAATTTCGATCGAACAGAAAGAAAGTTGAAGGCGGACGACGGAGAAGGTGAGTTCGGTCTTTGCCGACAATGCCTAGATATGTTACTGATTTCATAGAATTAAAAATAGAACCGTCCGATGCTAGCAGCCCACTCATTCCTGCAGCTTTGGTGAAGGGTAAGAACACCATAACTGGTTCTGGAAACCCCCTCCAGAAAGCAGCTTTGACAGGGAAAAGGGCTACTAGTATCAAAACAAGCGGGACTATAGCAGGAAAGAAAGCTCAATCAGCGATATTTGGCACTGACGACGACGACGACGACGAAGTTGTCGTCAACCACCAAACGGCAACAAAGCGTGGACGTCTTGCCAGTGGAAAAAGTACAGGGGTTGCAACTAAAAAAACCAAGCAATCTCGAAAAATCGACCTCACTGATGAAGAATCAAGCGATGATGCCAAGCTTGTTCAGAAAGGAAAAAAGCTCGAGAGCGGTGCTAGGCTGGGAAATGACCCTGACGCTGTCCCACGAGCTCGACAAGGAAGAGCTGCAGCAAAAACCTCTAAGTATAAGGATAGCTTTGAATCAACTGAGGAAAGCGCTTCTGAAGTTGAAGTTGAAGAGGAAGAATCCGATTTTGATGATGATGAATCAGACTGAGGGGTACTCCAAGAATAGTATACGATTTTAGACGTTGCTTGGTGGTTTTCCTCACGTAGTTCATCAAGAAAGCTTTGTCCTAATCTCTGCTTCGCCTGGACCTTCGAGGCTATCTGCTTCCTCGAATATTGCCCTGATTTTTACGCATGCGGATCCGAGGCTCTTATAGTGATTAAAGAAAATAAATCTAAAACCAAGTACCTTCGTGTCCAGCTGATGGTCTTCGACGAGAGAACCAAATACTTAACTGGATTGTAAAATTTTTGGCTCACTTGCGTTACAAAATCTCCCACAAGTAGACCTATTCCCCCCTAGCCCTAGTTGAGTTAACGTACCATACATGAAGCATAAAGGATATGCCAGCATCAGTTTTGGGTAACGATACTGATAGGCGGCACAGCGGGTGAGTACATAAACTCACACAACCCCACTTTGGAGCCAAATGCCGGATTGATGCAGGCTAAGTGGTTTGCTTTAGCTTGAAAGAAAATACAAGCGTTAGTGTAAAGGCAAGCCTGAAATACCTGGGACAAAAACCCAAGCATTCTAAATGCAAAGGCTATAATTCAAATAGTGTAAATGTTCGCAAATTTTGTGCTGATGTAATGACCATACGATGTTGATGGCAAGCCTCTTGTTTAGCTTCATTATATGTTGCTGGACAAGGTCTTTGAATATGTTGAACAAGGACCATATCCCGTAGGTGGTCAAAGCTCTCCAACTTGGCTGTCTTGCAACCTTGGCTGACTTGGTTTCTAATCTTCTCTTTCTTTTGGAGATAGCAATTACGTGACTGCGTCAGAAAAATAGGCGACAAGCATGTGCAAACAAAAAGTACACTGATTAATCTCGTCAGAATAATTTTTCTTGCTCTCACAAAAAACCTATTGGTCAATGCTTAGAGATGGCTTATTTGATGCCTGTAGTCTAGCGGTGCACATCCAGAGGCAGCCATTATTGGACAACATCAGTGCATTCACACCCCTCACACACGAGATAGTGAGAACCGACCAGATATATTGCACCCCAGCTCTTAGCTCACCCAAGGTTAAAAGCTAAACAAGAGTGCGATAGTAATAATAACTCAAAATCGGTCTACAAAAGCCTCTAAGATAGTAAGGAGCTCAGAAGGAAGTGGAAATGACGTCTGACAAAAGTCCGACCAAAAGTATTTAGGACATTCGGCACCAGAAACATAGCACAATTGTTATAGTAGAATTGCATCAAAAGGTATCCGATACGATCGATTGGGCCACTACTAATTCTTCAAGCCCAATTGGCCAAATAGTCAGCGCGCGAAAACCATCAATTTCTATCATGGCCTCAGGAAAGTCTACGGCGGCAAGCGAAGTAAAAGATGGCTTCCATTACGACGAAGGGCATATAAGCTACCCCTATCACTATCCCGAAACCGATGATATCCGGGAGAACCATAAAACTTTCCATATTCGACTACCTCCTAAGGAGATCCAGGAGGGGAACGGGGAAACGACTAGAAAAGACTTGCGTTTCTACCGAACATTCCATCGTGACCTCAAGTATATTCTGAAAAGAACGGATTTGCGAGGTAAAGTTTGATCATATACTGGAAAGCTACCCAGTTGATCGTAGATGGCGGACGGCCCACGTTTAGGCTCCTTGAGAGCCTTGAGATGCGATCGAAGACTGATACTTTTTGTACATATATGGATAAAATAGCACATCGGTACACATTTGCTCAACTGGATTCGGACTCCGATCGTCATATTGTGCATTCGGTACTATGGGATTATGAAACCGGCCACGTTCGAATTAGTCCGATGTTCAAGTCGTCTGAGTTTGAAACCTTACGAAAAAAGGTGGGTTTGAGTAGATTTTGCATCTGATGGAACGAGTGGTAGACACCTAAACGTTCCTTTTGAAATTAGAACACTCCACGTCGGTGTGTAACAAGAAATGGACTCACGGATTGCTATGCAAGCATTACGGGAGGTAATATCGAAGCACAAGGTAAGCGGACATTGGTAAATTCATCCGAGATGGAGGAGAAGGGGCAGAATTTAACGATTGGGATCTACAGGATTCTGGATACCATACTTGGCAGCGAAAGCGATATGTGCTCGTTTCTGCTATAGAATTCGGCACGCACTGTCGCCAATCTTTGGAAATGACTTCCCAGAATTGTGTGAGAAACAGCGCGAGGATATTCTATCCTTTGGTCTAGTATATGGTAGTGAGGATACCCTCCAAATCGAAACCTCGATAGTCCAAGCTGTCAAAGCAAAACAGGCCGTCGTCGAATGGCAGATATATCTCGAAGATGGGGTCTTGAGGAGCAACCGACTAGAAAAGTTACCCCAGATGAGTGAGGCATGGACTAAATACCTCGCAACTTACGAAGAGTTACCAATACCCCCCCGGTTATCTTATCCAAGCCCATCGGCGGATCCCGTGAGCGAACAATTACAAGCGGCAGGTATTCTAATGGAGTTGAGGTATGGTAGCCCTTGGTTACAAAATATCCCCTCATCTTCTCTACTAGATCGGAGGAGAGTGAGGAGGAGACCGATGGCTGTTATCGGGTCCAGTATGTTGGCAGATATGGACGACCCATTGGGGCGTTGAAAGGCCGTCTGATAGTCCTTTATCCAGCCCCATTGCCCTTTATGGGAGGCCTCTGTTTAGGTACTCGCTTCGAATGTGCTGTGCTCGGGGGCTTTGTAATTGTAATACATATTATTAGTCTTAAAATATATTATGACAATACAACCAACATGTTGATGATTTGTGTTGTAGAGTGGTATTTCCCAAATCGGGAGGCTTTCAAAAGCCAGTTTCCAAGTCTGACTTGACTTTCAAACCAAAACAGCAAAACGACAACAGAAAACAACACGACGCGAAACGCCAATTTAACCCGCTATTTTGCTTGTGTTGGAACCCCCATCCTCGCAACATCGTTACCATCATCATCATCACCACCACCACCACCACCACCAACAACACGATGAGTCGCCGGCTCTCAACACGCCACCACGCCAATTCAGACAAGGCGGTTTCCGATGATGGTCCAAATACGGATTTTGATATCACGCCCAAGCAGGTGTCATTTGTTGGCGTCAAATCATTCTACACTCAGGATCAACGCATCAAGTCTTTTGCCGTAACGGGTCCGCGTAAACGCCAATCCGGTACGAAAAAAGGGTCCAAATCACCAAAATGGGGCTGGCCAGCGAACCACCCTGTCCCAGAGCTGGTATGATATTCTTCTCACCTACGCTGTATCCGATCAGTTCTGGCAGGTTTCGCATCGCAGCAGAAAATGCAGACACTAATTATGTTATATGTTCGCAGATGGCTCGAGCTGGCTTCTACTTTAAACCAGCTGCTGGTGATGAAGACAACGTGGCTTGCTTCATCTGCCAAAAGAACATGTCGGAATGGGATCCTGATGATGACCCTGCGGAACAGCACCTGCGACACAACAGCTCCTGCGGGTGGGCGCTCACTATGTGTCGAGATCTCATCGTTGATGGAAATATCACGAGCGACCCCCTTGGGGACGAAATGTGCCAGGCCCGGCGGTTGACGTTCGACAAATGGTGGCCACACGAAGGGAAAAAAGGCTGGAAGCCAACTGTGCAGAATGTGGGTTCGCTTTGAGAATGTGTTTCTCAGAATAGAAGCTTCATAAATTCTAATATTTTTCACACAGGTACTTATGGCGGGTTTCATCTTTCGTCCTCAAAAGGACGGCGACGACACGGTCTACTGTCCATATTGTAAACTATCTATCGATGCATGGGAGCAAGATGACGATCCAAGGTGTGTAATGACACCTTCACTTCTTTATTTGCCTTGCTAACTTGTAAAAAGGGAAGCCCACAAAACCCTCGGGTCTGGTGATTGTTTATTTCTCCAGAAATGCGGCTCATCTTCGAGTGCAGGGGTCAAAGATCAGAGAAACGGTACCATGCTTCTGGATGATTCTGAGGGGGCGAAAGAGAGAACCAGTTCTAAGAGGAGAACGTCCCGTGCCCGAAAACCCGCGTCCAACGCGCAGCGCAAGAAAGTGGTTCCGAAGACTCAGCTAGATCCCGAGGAACATCAAGGCGCGGTTTTTCGAGCTGGAGAGACCGATGGCGACGAAATAGAGTCCGAAAACCAACGTCATGGGAAAAAACGACGTAGCTCTGCTGTGGAAGAAAGCGGCAAGAACCCTCTATTCTCCAAGGACGAAAAGGCCGCAGAAGTTTTCCAAGAGCAACGAGAATTTACTGAACAACATGGGCCTTCGGGACCCCCTCCGACTAAGCGTCGAGTTACCAGAGCTAGTATCTTAAATAGCTCTTCGAACTTGGACCTTGTTGTCAGTGCTCCTAATAATCTTGCTCTCACCGTCGACGATGATGGGATCGATCCACCGAGTCTTCACAATACTCCAATAAAATCTAAGCCAAAGGAAAAGAAGAAACCCATACGACCTTCCGCATCATCGAAAACTGGAAAGGGGAAACGGCAAAATGCTTTGAAACCCCGCTTGGTTTTAACAGGTTCAAATGATAATGAGATCGACAAGGCATCGGAGCGAGAGATCATAGAAACCGAAACTCCTCCCAGCGGTGAAGTCGACGCTGAAAATAGGCGACCTAGTTCGCAAACTGAGCCTGAGAGTGTGGAGATATCCGTAAGCTCAAGAACGCCCCAAACCGAGCCGACCAGAGAATCTGTTAAAAAAGGCGAACAAAGATTGATTCGAGCAAAGCCAACCACCCTGTCTTCACCTAAATTCGAAATAGACCTGTCGGTTGAGAGACAAGCAACTGACGAAGCGAAAACGCAGAAGCCTATGGAAACCAAGCTTGTGACTGGATTTTCTACTGGCGCGGAACCAACCTCCGAAGCAAATCACAAAGGAAAAAACTTTCATGAACCGATCAACCCCCCAGGCGATATAAAACCCATTGACAAATTCGATTTTGGAGAAAGTCAAGAGAAAACATTGAACGGAAACCTCAGTTCTCAGATATCAAAATTACCCACAGGCCCTCTTGAGAAGCACGATTTAGATGGTACAATTGCAGCTTCGTTTTCAGGACCAGAAGCACCTCGGATTGATAGTACCGTATCAGAATTTTCGTTTAAACCGCCTCTGGATCCTAAATACCTGGTTTCTTCAAATCCAGCAACATCTAATAATGAGACGATTCCTGAGAAAGAAAATGTATCCTCAAAAGCTTCTGCTCAATTCACTGTCCTACGCTCAACAACGACATCGCCTTCGAAGGACAAGGCCATGAAGCGAAAGTCTGATGTCGTCATAGACAGCGACCAAGCTGGGCGCTCTGGTAAAAAGCGCAAGATGGCTAAAGCAACAAATGGTCGTGCGATTTCCACCGGAGAAGCACTGGTGGAACATAATCTGCTTATGGAAAAGTCTGCGAAGAAGCCCATGCCAAATATACTTGTCCAGACAATTCCACAGCTCCAAGATAGTGCCAGATTGGAGAATTTCCACCCTACAATATCAGCGCATACCTCTCCAACGAAGATCATCACCGTATTAGGTACAAAACACGAAGAGCATATCGCTGAATCAGCCTTCAAACACCCTCTTCCAGAACAAGATATTCCAAGCGCGGATCCTAACAAAGAAGAATCTACGATCTTGGATGATTCTAGGATAGCAAGTGATTTAGATTTGGGCACGGTTCCGGTTAGTTCAAAGAACGCGTCATCCGAAGATAATGTTATTAATGCCATCATGACTGGTTACGAACTATTTCATGAACCGGCTCCTCAAGGCATACCCCCAGCCTCGCCAGCCTCACCAATCCCGGTTGGAAAGCCTACCTCTGATATTGAGTCGTTTTATGATATTGGTTCTCAGGATAGCATCCCGAATACGCAATTTTCGGCGCCAGCATCCCAGATGACGGTAGCGACTAGCTTCCAAGGATCCAATAAGGGTGTAAGTTTTGAAAGTACGTCGGCGGAGGAAGGGCGACCTCTTATAGAGCAAGATACTTCTTCTTCCGGGGATGATACTCAATACCAGCCTGCGGCAGCTTCCACAAAAATGACGAGGACGCCGTTGTCAGTTATTTCGAAACCACACAACGGAGTTTTGGCTTTGATTACTCCTCGCGATCGGTCTGAAACTGTCTCGTTTGCACCAGTCCAGTCGCTAAAGCCTTGGGAATCAAATGACATTGAACACTACATCGACGAGCTCAAGGAGAATAGAGAGACAGAGAGCATGGCAACTGTGTTACCTCTTTTCGAGCGTAAAATGAATGTAGCAGAATGGATTATGGAAAGGTCGAAGAAGGCTGAACAAAGACTGAAAAACAAAGGCGAATTGCTTGTCAGATTTTTTGAAGACGAGGCGGAACGTGCAGTTGCAGCGATTGAAGCGATTGAGACAGAATAGTCGGTGATTTTTGCACAATTCCTGTATGCATGTCTCTAACTGGGTTTATGGGTTTTGGGCTTGTTTTGTAAATATGTATCATTACCATAGTGGCGTTATTAGCGGAAGTCTTTATAAACGCGAATGATTTGAGGCAAAAACATATTCTCTATTGACGTCATCATTCAATTGCATCACCACAGTCTGAGATTGAGGCATGATTACTCTTTTAAAAGCACACATTTTAAACATTCCGTCCTTCACAATCCTTCATATTTCTGCCAATAACTCAACATCACAGTACGAATTTTCGAGGTCACCTGCTTTCTCGCCTTGCTTAGTTTCACTTTCCTAGCTCAGCCAGACATGTCGTCGTCGTCGTCTACCGATCCCTACAAGGCAAAGAATCTCGATACGGAAACTTCTGTTGAAGACAAAATCAATGGCCTTTTGGAATTTGTTACAAGTTGCAAATTCGGTATGATGGCCACCAGGGACAGCGTTAGTGGGATGCTCGTCAGTCGATGCATGGCAATAGCCGGTACAGAAGGCGGCATCGACTTGATTTTCCACACGAATACAGAGACGGGCAAAGCTTCAGAGCTGAGCGACGACCCACACGTCAACCTTGCGTTCCTGAAAGACTCCGTGAGTGTTCGGCTGCTAACTGAGAAGTCCTGGCGAATGATATCGATTAGCTGACTGCGTGGGGATGGGGAGCAGAATTGGGCCTCCATCAGCGGGACTGCTCAGATCGTTCGAGATGCGGAGGAGGTTAAAAAGTAAGAAGGCGGGAGACAGGTTTCCCCGTGAGATCGGGAAGAATATGATTCCTAATGTTCCATGATTTGGTATGAAAGGCACTACAATTCCACTCTAAAGGCGTGGGTCGGAGACATGAAAGATGGTGTGCATGACGGATCAGCCAAAGACCCGGTAAGTAGTCCCCAGACGCTGCGAGAGACGTACAACAGTTACCAACTGACGTGCATAAATTTCGATACGCAGAGGTTGGCTATCATCAAGGTCAGAACGCTCACGGCTACGTACGCCATCGCGCACGCCACAAGTGTTGCGCAGACGTGGGAGGTTGCAAAGGGCGTGGTGACTGGGAACGCGGCTAGCGTCAATACACTCCGTGAAATCGGGCTGAAGGATGTGGAGCTGTGGAGGAGGAGCAAGGAGCTGGTGGCTTGAAGCCGTTCACTTTTTGTTGACTTTTGTTTACTCTGTATGCACATGAGACTGAAAATACGAACGTTTGAGTAGTACTTGTATGTTTTTGAGCAAAGTCGGAGCTACCCCACCGCCTCATGACGTCTTGGGGCGGGATCGTGTGGCTCGGGCAGTAGGTCATCGATATGTAATGTGTGTGCAACATGTGGTGCCTGCCCGGCATGCCCTAAAGTCACAAGCCAGATAAGAGAAACACTACTCTATTTATTATATATTGGTACACATCTGTTGTTTCCCGTTTCCCGCTCAGTCAGACACGCCTGCAGCTCCACTCCCTTCGATTCCATCTCGAAACCTCATCTCGAAACCGCATCGGATCCCCACCATGGCCGACCAACCCCTCAAGTTCCAGTCCGACGTGGACCCGACCATCACCACCGAGGCCACCATCGGTGAGGTAAGTTGACACGCCCGTTTTCTCCCTCTCTTCCATTTCACTAACCGTCCACCCGCAGTATCGCCCATGCCTTTTACAGAAGCCGTGCGGATGGCCGAGAGCAGCACCGCTACCCCACCACCACCAGAGTACATCTAACCCGTCTCTTCTGTTGCAGACGAGCTGAAAGAAACAAATCCGTTCGCACCCACGCACAATCGTGAGGCTGTCCCCAAGGACCCCACCGTCACCCACTTTCACAGCTTCTTCTACGATACTTTTACCGTGCGTCCTACCCAATCTTGAAACTAATCTGGACGCTGCCGCCTCGAAACTAATCAACCGTGTATTGGCTGCAGTGGAAGTACCCAAGAAGCACCGGTTTACTCTTTGCATCATCGCTTGCATTCCTTCTCCTCGGCCATTATGTCAATATACTCCGATATGCGTTCAAAGGCGCATACATTACGTTTGCTGGTGGGATACCCATTCATAGTACTATCGTCCCTTTGTTCCATGTTTTGCTTACCTGTATTGGCAGCCACGGCCGCCTTCGAGTATCTTGGGAGACCAACCACCGGTACTGGTTTCATGACCCAGGTTCGACCGCAAAGATATTATACCATCCCCCGTGAAAATCTGGAGATGGTTTTTGCCGAAATTCATGAATTCTTGAATTTTGTTGTTCTCGAGTTCCAGAGAGTTATATTTGTGGAAAACTTGACGGTCACCATTGCCTCCTTCGCCTTCTCACTGGTGGGATATTTTCTCGTCAAGTTCATGCCAGTTTGGAGTCTCCTGATCCTAGGTACGAGACTCTCAAATGTGCTATCACACGTATCGTGTGTCCCAAGCGACTAACAAATATATACCATAGCCGATGTTTTATTGTTCACGGCTCCCCTAGTATATCTCCAGAACCAAGAGCTCATAGACCACCATATCAACCAGGCCTCAGCTGCTGCCAACGACCAACTCCAAAATGCACGCAGCTTGGCCGGGAAACACACCGCAGACTATTCAACCAAGGCCAAGGCGTACGCCAACGACTTGACGGACAAACTTGTTAGTGTTTACCAGGACCGCCAGAAGATCGCAAAGCCAGACGGCTCCGCTTCTCCAACCGCGGAGCCACAGACTGTTTCTTAGACGATAGTGGAATAGCTTTAAATTGGGGGAGCACTAGTAATAGCCCGGTGTTGGACCACTCAAACCCTTGTAAACTCGCTTTCCGGTTGTTTACAATCTTGATAATTCTTTTTGTTTTTCTTGTTTGCATTGGTATTCGTCTCGTCAAAGAACTCAACCTTATTCTTGAAACCCTTCCTCGATGCAAAACACTGTTCCGCCTGTCCTGTTTCCTTATTATTTACTCTCATTTTTTCTGGGTATTCATCGATCAAAATGCAGCGCTAGTTTCTTGTTCGCTCATCATATCCGTAACTCACTCCCCCCAGCTGCGTATCTCACCGAATTCGTGGATGCTGCTGGTACTAATTATATATCTTCTACCCCAGTCGAGCTGTTTCTTTATGTTTGGCTGCAAATAGCTTGTATACTTCTAATATGTGTTGACGGCCTTCGAAACCGAACAAGTGATTCTTAACCAGCCCACATCACAAAACCCCGAAAATCCCAGTCTTCTCGACCATGGAAGCCTCGACACCGGATGACAAGACTCGATTTGAGATCGAGCTTGAAGTAGACAACCCCTGAATATTCGAGGTTGCTTTCGCTGTAATTCCATGCGCTAATCGTGAGCTTCTGGAGCAGTTTGTGCAGTGTCTCGCGAACCCATTCTACCTCAACTACCTCGCACAATCCAAATACCTGCAGGATGAATCGTTCCTGCGATATCTTGAATACTTAGATTATTGGCGAAGACCAGATTATGTCAAGTTTTTAATGTACGTTCTGCGTCTAATACCTCGACCCTTCGGTTTTCTGTATAGGCTAAACCAGATATATCAGCTACCCTTCGTTCACGTTGCATGCACTGAATCTACTCCGGCAGCCCCAATTTCGACTCGACATACTATCGCCAGACACTGCAAAAAAGATCATGGACGATATGCTAGCCTCAATTCAAGCGAAACAAGAACCATGAGGAATCTAGTGCATACCATCTACAGCCAGCGTGGTGGGCATCACTTCATCACTTCATGTCCCAAAAAATATCATGCCAACTCACAGGTTTTGGGATCTTTGCGTATTGGTTTACGCGCTCACCGCTAAAATTTGAATATAATTGAGATTTTACACGTACTTAATTGATTGATTTTTATGAATTCCAGCGCCTATCGCCTTGGTAGACACTTATCCTAGTCTAACTGAGACGCCTGATTTGTGTACAGCACATCCACAACCGTACTGAGTTTCTTGATCGTCTCAATAGCTGCCTCGAACCCCTTATCCTTTTGTGTTTCCTCGTAGATGATCAGACACTGGCTGCCACGATCAATGACGCCATTGATAACTTTGTCCAGTATCATCTGCGACAGTTTATCCTCTACTTTAGCGGGACTCATATCACCCACAAGCTTCGCAATATGAGCTATCTCTACCCTTGAAAATGGTTCGATCACCCTGCATAGGTTCTGCTCCAGCAATGTGTTATACAGAGCGTGCAGATGAGATTTGATAAAGGTGTCGGCTATGAGCTGATCCTTAAATTCCATAAGCGAATGTTGGAATTCTGCGAGAGATCTGTTCGAATGGGCCTTTGCGACAGCCTTCATGGCATCCACATCCTTTCCAGCGTACCGCAGTGCGACCTTTCCGGTAATGATAGAGTGCACATCGTCTGTCAAATTCAACATGATTTTGCAAAGCAGCATGTATTTTAGTGCGGCTACTGCTTTTTCCGTGTCATCCTGGGTGGCATAGCCATCGAGGGCTTCGATAAAGTAAGAAAACGCGGTCTTGAAATCTTTTTCCTCCGAATGTAAAATACCCGATTGCATGTCTAGATTTGCTTGCATCAAAGGAGGACAGTATACGGAATTTGCTGAAGTCCTGGCAGATGTCAAAGAGGCTCTGGCCTTCGCTACGTTCCGTAGTGCATGATAAACACGTGATTCGAGAAGCTGCACTTCAACCAGAACCATTTTGTCATCTAGTCTCTTAAGTTCCTTGAGAAGAGAGTTGATGAGTGTCAAAGCCTCATGGTAGGATTGCTTCTGAAGGTAAAGAGCAACAAGCCGAGTTTCGAGATTTTGACGAAGGAAGGAACGACGTTCTGATATAGCCCATTGTACACATGACTTTGTGACGCTTATTTGGAGGTCAACGGTATCGGGGATGGTAGTAAAGAGGTCAATAAGTTGGCGAACTGCCCAGACGTGACGTTAGATGACTGTGGAAAGACATATGGGTCTGCTTATAACGTTACCAATCTTAGCCGTTTTCGCCTTCGCAAAGGATGTCATGACAGATCGACTTGTAGTGATTAATTCAGCGAGTTCTTGTGTCTGCCTGCAGATTTCGATTGCCATATATTAGACCTCCATAAAGACAGTTCGCGTTAGTTTTGTGAAAGCTACCTTCTATCTCGGTAGATGCCACCGAGATCCATCAATGCGAGCTCGTATTCTTTCAACGCGGCTTCGTTCATGCCCGGTGTCTCTGATAGTATTTCTTTGTACAAGGCTACAGCCTTATCCGGATCGGCTTTGGAAACCTTTTTGGCTTCCTCGTAACGCGACGACATTGTGATCGTTCGGGCTGGATGGACGGGGTGTTACGTGGGACGGTGTGTATATCGTGTTGAGACTACAAGTGTAGTGTAGTGTGGAGGTAGCGGGGTAGTCGAAACGAGTCGGCAAAGGGGCCAGCTATAGGGCATACGCAGGATCTTAATGCTATCCGAAGGAACGCGAGGCGGTACAGGAGACTGGTTGTACGATGGAGGAAAGACTGAAGGTTGTAGGGATAGTTGTGGCGAGGTGAGCTTGTCAGGACAGGATTAAGTAATCACGGTTGAAGCTTGCAACAACACGCAATCCTCCCGCCCACTTATCACGAGCGAAGACTTGCTATGATTTAATGCGGCAAAGCGATTTCATGGGGAAAAAACTATTGAATTTATAGATCCACTGATGTACATGTGACAATAGGTCGCGACAAAGTGCAAGAGAGATGGCTACCCTTCTCATTTGGTGAATGCTATGATTTAGCCTTGCAAATTCCGTGAAAATTCCTTCTAGTTTTTTCCATTCATGTCGTCTGTCGGATGCCGTCCGCGAAACGACTTCATTGCCTGATCGCATCCGCTAAACCATCTCAGGAGTCTTTGGATGCTAACTGGTAGAACGTGTATGAAAGCAATCCATCGGGCATAGAGAGGTAATTCTAGTGTACCGGCGCTTCCAGCATCAATCGCAGCCATAATCTCTTTTGCAACATCAACTGGCTCCAATACCGGTGCAAAGAATGTAGATGGGGTTTCTACACCGTCAAACAAGGGAGTTGATATTTGGCCCGGGCATACGAGGAGAGTTTTGATTGCCTGATATTGTGCAACTTCCGCCGTAAGGGATTCGTGGAGTAGTCGCACCGCGGCTTTGGAAGCTGCATAATCAGCTGTAGATTTCACAAATTAGCCTGATATTTACCAAGAGGGTTCCGGGGATTGTCACTCACAGCATTGTGCAGGACCAAGATGGGATAAGACGCTCGATATTGTGACAATGGTGCCCCGCTTTGACTCAATCATTCCGGGCAAAAACTCTTTAATCGTCCAGAAATTCGACAAAACATTGCTGTTGAAGGTACTGCGTGGGTTTCAGCATTAACAATCTGCTGGTATCGAGCTATTGTGGGTGGTAATTCAACTTACTTTTGGATTTCGCTGGCCTCGAGGTTTAGTATCGATTTGCCGTGGACCACGGCGGCATTGTTTATCAAGACAGTTGGTTGACCGAGCTTCGAACGAAGTTGTTAGGATTCTTGCAAGTTTTGAAAGCGGGCGCACGGCTGTCACACACCTCTTCGATAACCCTCTTGGACACCGTCTTGACCTCCTCGTAGTTGCCAACGTCACATTTGTAGTACTCGACGTTCCGGACCTCAACCTCCGGTTCATTGACATCGAGTATGGCCACAGACATACCTCTCATGCCATAAACTTGGGCCACTAGGAGACCGAGCCCGCTTGACCCTCCCGTGATGACAAGCACTTCATCTGTTTTATCGAATTCTCTGTTGACCCCATAGGCCAATCTTTTATTCAAAGACAGCCAGATCCAATACAAGGTGACGAGAACTGCGTATAGGATGGAGCCCCAGAGTGGTGGGTGATGGTACTGGAATGTTAACGAACGCAAAGAAAGCGGCAGCATCCAGGCGCCGAGGGGGTGGAAGAATGTGACATGCGCGACCTGGACCAGCAGGTCGATATTGATGAGCGAGAGAATGGGTTTGTCGGTTCGGAAGCCGGACGGGGTCGGAGGAGCCTCCATGGTGCTTGAACAGGTCGATTGCTCGCGAGTATTTGGGAACAGGGTGGGGGATTATCAGCAGGAGAAATTGGGATTCAAGGTTTCCGGAGACAGTTGATTAAATGCAGAATCGATCAGTCGGTTGGTAAGCTGGCTGGTTGGCAGATTGCTACGGCGATTGGCTGTTGTCCTCGCGCTTGGGCTCAGGAGATCTCGAGGTTTCATATATGTGGGAGGACCTCCGATCTGATACTCCAGCCTCCGTATTGGGCGACTCTGGCCTCAACTTGGGTATCTACGTGAACGCTTGCGACGCGGGGGGCTTCGGGATGGCCCTTGGCCGATTTCTCCGTTCGATTTCGATTTCGCCAGCCGTGGCCTGATTTTACTTTATCGATTGAACAGACTGGTTCGCAGGGCGGGGCCGGCAGGGTAACTGCAGGCGACAAGGCCCAACGCGCTCGCTAAAACAGGCATGCCCATGCTACCGAAGCTCCAACATGATGTTGATAGTCCATCATTACTGAACGTCAGTCAAATCCCACACCCCGACATCATCCAGAGCCTTGTCATCATACTTGTCCGATTCATCGGCGGTGACGACTTTCCACGCCCCCGGTAGACTCTCCCTGGTCACAACTTTCAAAGACTTTGGACGGCTTTCGCGGGTATTCCTACTTGGAACGCCGGTTATTGGCTTCAATAGGGGAACGTTCTCTTTGTGACCACCGATGCCATGATCGGCCACATCTTTCGCGCCAACGCCTGGCTTAGCCGCTGCTGTCTGCTTTATTTGTCCGTAGTACGAGTTGATTTTCCTTTGACCCGAAGTGGCACCGGCATTCTGCGGCTTTTGGATTTTGGCTTCCATTCTCCGCTGTTTCTCCTGGGCTTGCTTCTCCTTGACCGCTCTTTTCTTTGCTTCGTTGTCACTCCACAGCTGGACTTGGGCGTTTGCTCCATATTTTACATATTCCTCGAAGAACCAACCCCGCTGAGTACTGCCGGGGTTATAATCTAACTTCTGTCGCTCGGATTTCCCAGCGTTTGAATCTGTCGTGGCTACTCCATTGACCCGTATGTCTTCATTGTCGGAATCGCTATACCCATTGTCATCTTCCAACATAGTCTCCACATCCGGAGCACGCACAGCTCGCACACGAACATTATCCACTTCATGATCATATGGCAGCGGAACTACGTCCAGTGGCCTGAAAGTTATTCGTAACTTATCCGGCAGTCCATCCTTGAGACTGGATGCCCGCTGAGTTACGTCTAAAACCAGCTTCGCAACCCCTGGTTCATTATGGCCAAGTTGCCAAGAGAGTAATTTTTCAGATAGAGTTCGTATGAGTTTTCCACTACCGCTCCAATCGAATTTTTTCAGCGTGATTTCGCGAAGCAGATCCAAATTTGGGCGGATATCCCAATTGATTGCTGGGAGTGTTTCCGATATCCGTGGATTAACATAGTAATCGATAATCCTGGTATCTGGGAAATCGGCAGGGATCTTTACGCTAGGCTGTCTCCGTGTGAATATTCGTTCATGGTTCGTTGTCAAAGAGGCCTCTAATCTGTCTCTCCATTGCTGGAGAGAATTCCCACCATCTGAATCAGAAAGCTTGTATGCCTCGATTAAATCCTCTCCATATCCAGCCTTGGCCGCGGCTGCAGCTTGCTTTATGCCGACTTTTGCGACACCAGCTGAGTCATAATCGCCACCGCTCAGCAATGCAATCAATACCATACCAGCAGGGGTGAGCTTGACTTTATCCTGAATGGCCCTGGATTGATAGACCTGTAGCGTCTCCAAGCTTTTTGAATCGCCTCTTTCTTGCCCGGATCGCCAAAGATGCCTACAACCAAACATCAACGTATCGACATCCTCGGAAAGTACTGCGTCAACGATACCTTGCTTTTGAAGATATGCACATTCGGCTTCGGCCTCGCCAGGGGCGTTGTGAATCGGGAAACCAAACGCAAGGATTAACCTCCTGGTAAGAGCGAGATAATATCCCTCATTTTTGCTAATCGTCTTGTTTCTCTTGAAATCTGGGCGTTCCTTTCCATCGAACACAAAAAGGGCATGTATGTTGAATTGTAAGAGAGTGCACAGCCGATAGTAGAGAACTCGGAGGGCGGCGTTAGAACCTGCGTTACGGCCGTGAACAGCTTGCGACTGGAACGACCATATCGCGACATCAATAGCAACTCTCACATGTTTTCGCTGGTGTTTCCGAAAATGGTCAATGCTGAGCTTGGATAGAGGTGTGCGATCCGGTGATCCTAGTTCGTCAAATAGGCTGTGAAGGTCGGTGCGGAGATGTCAGCTCCATGCTCCAAGATAGCTCTAGATATCAATTACGGGGAGCGAGTCCGCAGTTGGTGACAAACCCTTTGATGCCCATAATGACTGATGATTCCCGGATACGACTGCTGCATGCAAGATATTGGTTATATCGTAGCGACCGAGATACGTCAAGTGTCGATGACTTGTCCAGTGCATATTTGGGCGTGGAGTACGTGGTTACTTATGGAGGGTCTGATTGTGCGAGTGGCGAGGGTGTGTTTGGGTCAAGTTGGGATTGTCTCGCAGCGTGTCTGTGTTGCCAGGGGGATCTCGCCCCCGGTGACCCCCGGCAACACAAAGAATTTGGGGGATCCCGGGGGGGGGCTTCCGGGGAATGTTCGCTTGCAAGGTTCCCAGAAGAAAAAAATATTAATTGCAAACAGCAGGAACTTTTCTTCTTAGACGTATCTTCGCGACTTCGACAGCTACACTTCGCCCTACCGAGCAATGGTAAGATTAATCTTTGCGTTTACCTTCACGACAGTATTATACGAGAAGCAGGAGTTTCTAACCGATAACCCTTAGAGAGTCAAAGCTATCTCGCGGTCGGCTTCGGCATATGTTCCGCAGGGGACAACCTCCGTCCCCACCCCTAGAAACTTGAACCCAGCATTGCATCCTTTCGAAAAGGCGCGGGAATATACTCGAGCCCTCAATGCAACCAAATTAGATCGCATGTTCGCAAAGCCCTTCCTCGGACAATTAGGAAACGGTCATGTTGATGGGGTCTACACCTTTGCAGTAGACTCAAATGTTCTAAACAGAGTCGCTAGTGGGTCTGGAGACGGCGTTATCAAGCTATGGGAGATGACGGATCGTAGTGAAGTTTACGCTGTCAAAGCGCACGATGGCGTTGTTAAGGATATGTGCTACACCCGCGATGGGCGGCTGTTAACGTGCGCTAGCGACCAGAAAGTAAAGCTTTGGGACCACCCATCGAAGCTGGAAGGCAAATCCACTCGCGACCAAGTATCACCAACCATGACATATCTTGGAAACAACTCGTTCAACTCGATCACCCATCACAGATACGATCAAATATTTGCGACAGCATCATCTGCCATCGGCGTCTGGGATGTCTCTAGGACTAAGCCAACTACAACCTTGACATGGGGATCCGATAGCATAACCACTGTTAGATTCAACCCGACTGAAACCTCCATCCTAGCATCTGCGGGAACCGATCGCTCTCTCGTTTTTTACGACCTTCGAATGTCAACAGCAGTTACAAAACTTATCACCGCTATGAGCACCAATTGTATCAGCTGGAATCCGGTTGAGCCGTTCAATCTCGCGACCGGCAACGAGGACCATAACGCTTATATATTCGACATGCGCAAGCTCGATAGAGCGTTGAATGTTCTCAAGGATCATGTCGCAGCAGTAATGGATATCCGCTTCAGCCCAACTGGGCAGGAGCTGGTCACCGGTAGCTATGACCGCACATTAAGGCTGTACAACGTTAGGGAACACGGCCATTCTAGAGACATATACCATACAAAGCGCATGCAGCGGTAAGACATCCATCACAGCCTCTACATGTTTGAGTTGCTTTTGGCCAAGAGCTCTAGTTCTAATAGCTTCTTTTCATCAATAGCATATTCTCAGTAGCATTTACACCCGACGCAAGATATGTACTGTCTGGTTCTGATGATGGCAATATTCGACTGTGGCGGGCGAAAGCCTCTGAGCGATCACACGTTAGAAGCACGCGAGAACGAATGAAACTGGAGTATGATGAGGCGTTGAAGAAACGATATCAACATATGCCTGAGATTCGACGGATAGCACGACACAGGCATATTCCTTCCAGTGTCAAGAAGATGGCGGAGACTAAGAAGATCGAATTGACGAGCATAAAGAGAAAGGATGAGAATAGGCGAAAGAACGAGAAAAACATGCCAAGTAGGATACCTGAGAGGCAGAAGATTATACTCAAAAATGTTCAGTAAGCACGGTATCTTTGTTATGCCGCGTCTGTTTCCCCAAAATGTATATACGAAACTGGAGTTACTGGAGTTGTTTTTATACCAGAGGAAGAGTGTATGATAGAACCGCAAAAGACTTGGTTGGAATTAACGGGGGACGGTCGAATGAGTATACTACTTACGTCCTGGCTGTAAATAACACCTTCCGGGCATGGAAGCTTGGGGTAGCAGGGCCGGGCGGGTTCTCTGCCCTCGCCATTATATCGCGGTGTTATAAATTTGGGCTGCGGGGCGGCCGGCGGTAGTAGCGAGCACGCTCGATCTAGCATACCATCACAACTCAACGCCTTCAGTTGTCTACCTGTCCAGCACCACCAGCACCACCAGCACCAGCTTCCGCATTACACCGATCACAGTGACTCGACCTGCACCTCCATAAATAACCCAGCCTTCACGCAGATAGCGCGCAGTTACAACCCCCATTGGCTTGGCGCATGACCGGGTGGGATTTTAAATCGCCTTTCGACCAAGACACCGCACCCGCTCGAGATTCATGCCGTCGTGTCCCTAAACGATGGACTTGTCGAAAATTGACCACGGAAACGACGACGACGATGATGGTGTCGACTGGAAACCGGAAAGAACCCTCCCAAACGACCTCCCCATGTCACTAGACGACAGGCGGCGACCTTTATACGAGGCTCAGGAGACGGAGATGTATGACGCCTGGCAAGGTTCCACCTCCCTTTCCCTCCCTACCACTTTCTTGCTATTAATTTTGTTTTGCTAAGTGTATCTCGAACCTGTGGGATGTTTCCTTCTTATTGCTACTACCGCATCCATATTATCTTTTTCACTAGACTGTGTTAACCAAATACCTATGGAGCTGACAGGACAATCACAGTATTTTACAACGCCGATGCCTGCCAAGCTTAACTTTTCTCTGGATATTGACCAAGACTCCGACGAAGATCGAAGAGATCGAGAGCGGGAAAGTAACGGCAAACGGCTAGAGTCAATGCTTGCCGCGCAGGCTGCATTCAACCAAGAAGATGCAGAGCTTATCAGCGAGGATGATATCCTCAAGAGTACCAAAATGGAGGATGGGGAGAAAAGGGCTAGGCTACAGAAGCTGCTTAACATGGCGGCGAGCAGTGGTGAGCCGGAACGAGTCAAAAAAATCCTAAGCGGGGGGGCAAGGGATCAAGTTGATGTGGACGCTGTGGATGAAGAGGGTTCTAGTCCTCTAATATACGCGGCTTGCTTCGTAAGTCATCAAATTCTGCCGAACCACTAGCACAAAAGTATCACCAGCTTATGGCTAAGCGCTTACTGTCCAGGGCCACGAAGAAGTAGTTAAATTGCTTGTTGAAGCTGGGGCGAATGTGAATCTTCAAGATAGCCATAAATGGAGTCCTCTAACCTGGGCGATGACTAATCGCCACAAAGGGATTGCAAAGATTCTCCTCGAACACGGTGCTTCATCGGAAATTAAGACTACTTCTGGGGGCACTGCTTTCGATTTTGTGGAGCCCCACAGTGATATGTCAGATTATCTCCATGAAACCGGTTATATTGGAAATGCAGGTATCACAGAAGATTTCTATGATACCGGACTAGCAGAGGAAAGGTTTGAGGAACAAATGCTAGAGTATGAAATGAAGAGAAGAATGATGATGGAGAGCTCCATAAATTTAGAAGTCGACCTTTCGAGTTTGGGTTTAGACGAAACTCCAGAGGTACACCAAATATCCCGCGGTGAATTTAACTAACTTCAGCCTCATACTAACCTACATACTTCTAGACACCACCTAACGATGAATTTGATGACAATGAGGACTTCGTGTGGGATAAATGTCTACCCGATCAAATGTTTGTCTTCTCTGAGCGGGATCTAGGTAGGATTGTAGATATCGTTGTCACGAAAATGCTACCGCAGAGATCGCCGAGCCAAAAACCTGTTCCCGCCAATGTTCTCTTTCTAAGCGCTCGGTTTGCCCATTACTCAGGCAATTCCGAACTCCTCAGCAAACTTCTTTTCAGATCCATGGAAGCCATCAACAATGTTGTGGAAGAGCATCAATGGGATATGACCATTCTTGCATTTTGGATCTCAAATTGCACTCTACTACTCCATTACCTCCGTAAGGATAACGGCTTGGTAGGAACTACGGTTGACTATCAGGTTCAGTTAGCTGAGTTGATTAACGAAATTTATATCCTTATTGTTCGTGACGCAGAGCGACGCATCGATAAAGTACTCGATGCTTCAATGCTTGATCATGAAACAATTCCCGGGTTCGAAGAAATCCACTTTCAAAACGAGTGGAGAATATTCCGAAGTCGCAAAAAAGTACACCCGGATCCGCCAATTGGGGTTAAACGATTTAGGCCCCCAAGTCCAAAGCGCAAGGCTCAACCCTCACCGAGAATGGTGACCTCGCTTTTGTCTTCAACCCTGTTTGTTCTTGATCTCTATGACATACATTCCGTCATTGCGACGCAAATACTATCGCAACTTTTCTACTGGTTAGCTGCGGAGTTGTTCAACAGAACAATGTCGAATAGACGTTATCTTGCTCGAACAAAAGCGATGCAGATACGAATGAATATATCAGTACTTGAGGATTGGGCACGCACGAATAACAGGACGCCAGAGCACTACGAAGGCGGATCACTACACAGTAGCGGGGAAAACACCATCGAAGCCTCTCGACGACACCTGCAGCCTGTGGTACAACTGTTACAATGGCTTCAGTGTTTTACGGCTATGGGAGAGGACCTAGAAGCACTCAAGGGCACCATGGAACAAATGGATCGTCTATCAGCGCAGCAGCTTCTGCATTCTGTCAAGCACTACCGTGTTGAAGTCGGCGAAAAGTCTTTATCCAGGGAGTGTATGAGGTTTCTAGTGCGGCAGAGTCTGGACATTAACGATAGAAAGAGAAAGCTGCGAGCATCCGTGTCACATTCGGAAGCCACGAGCCCAGTGACGTCAACACCTACTTCACCAAGGCCTGTAGTGCCGAACACCCTTTCTCAGAAGCTAGAGAATGGTCCACCAGCATTTGAGGAAGAAGACGGCGGTGATGCACCGGAAAATCTTCTGTTTGACCCAGCATTGATGTTGCCTTTCGTCTTGCCAACTTCGACAGATATGCTGGTCACCTTTGGTGCTGGGCTTGGGGGGGTCGATCGTGAGCGGGAGAAAAAATATCAACCATTCTTGCCTGTAGAATTTCTGAACAAGTTGGATGCAACTGCTGGGAAGGATGATCATGACCACGTTGGTTATGTTGGGCCTTCTCCGTGGGACAACGACGATGATGAAGAAGAAAATAATGCCTAGAAACTTGCGTGATTTTTCCTATCAAGTCACAGTATTTCCATATACATCAAAGAAGCCCTCCTCCAAGCTATAACAGCAAATGAGAAACCAGCCGCCGTATTTCATCCTTTTCTTGTATAATATTTTGGAAGGTCTTGGATATGGTTGGGTTTGCACGCGACGCGTTTTGTAGTGCGGTATTTGCATACTATAAAGACAACCTGATTTTTTATCGAGGGTAAAGTCCAAAATTTTCTGGTATTGATACTAGCATATATGGAATTAAAGAGGGATTGGGGAAATCACTTAATTGGATAAAAAACAAAATCTTATAATCAAGAGTGGAAGATGACCAACGCCAGCTGAGTCAAGTTAGAATTAATCAAAAATATACAATAGTGTTTTTGCACGACATTAACATAGACCCATGATTTGGTTCCTTAAACCTCTAACCCAAAATACTCCGAATGTCGTGCCATAACGTTGTGCGAGAACCAGTCCTCCCCAATACAGAAAACACCCCACCTCCATACCTGATATTTATGAAATAACTATGACAAAAGAAACGATTCCCGTCACCACCTCGGGATAGAACAGAAGCCCAAATTTCACAGACGAAGAGACCCTTAAACAAAAGAAACAAGGGGGGAGGGGGTGATAAAACAAAGGCAACAAGAGGAAAAGGAAGAATTGAGCTAAATAGGAAATCCGCTCATTAATAGTGCACCTACGAGCACAATCTGATATCCAAAATTTTGAGCATAGAACCGTGTCGGATATCGTTGAACGGTTTGTCCAAAATCTCATCGGAATTGATCAGTCAACTTCCTCGTCTTGCGTCGTCTTTGAGCTGGGACTATCCCTTCCGCCACTAGATGCACTCAGGCTCGACGGATATCGTTTAGCTATTTTAGCAACGTCGTCACTAGCAACAATAACCGCCTCATCCGTGCACTCTTCTTGTTCCGTGTCATCATCTTCGATATTATCAAGATCTGCTAGACCTGACTCAGACTCTATTTTAGTCATAGATGTCCCAAGTTCTGATGGAGTTCCTTCCTTGGTAAATGTCGGGATAACCAATGAACCACTATCAGAGTTATCAAAGCCTCCGATCTCATTTTCTTTATTCTCATCACCAGCATCATCAAGGATAATAGGTTCAGTGACAGACCAACTTGTCTTGCGAGAAGCGTGTACACTAGTACGAACACTTTGTGCGCGGCGAAGAGCTCCAGGATTATTGGAGAACATAGCACTTCCCGAAGGTGTTCGATTCGGAGAATCAATAATATTAAGACTTGAACTGCCGGTGTTTGAGAGGTTCATGCTGACAATCCTACGACTGGAGGAGGCAGTCGCGGATCTGAGTGTTCCGATAGCGGGAGGGTTGACAATACGACGAAGCGGTTTACTGGATGCTGGCGCGGACTTAGCTAGAAGCAGAGACCGAGACTGATTAATAACTCCTTCGACCATACGTCTTTCTAGACTTTCAGCTCTGGTCTCAAGCAAAGCCATTTCCTCACGTCGAAGTGCCAAAGCAGTTTCGATGCTCGAGAGCTCTGTTGAGAGTTGGTGTTTTCTCTTGGACAGATCTTCGTTATCGAGCCGTAACGAAGCAATAGAGTTCTGTAAATTGAGTTCTTCTGCTTTTAATGCTGTAGTTGTAGCCTCAGCGACGGATTTCTCAGCTAATGCCTTTTCTTTCGCCAATGTAGCCTCAGCTGCTTCATGACGCTCGGTGGCCGCCGTTGTTTGGAGCATGGTGGTCTGGTTGGTAATAAATTCGCCAACCTGGGTGTAAGTTCCTTCAACCTTCTTCTGGATATCGTCGAGCAAACTCATCTGAGAGAAGAACTTGGCCTGATGGTTGGAGTGATTGATCAAGGTTTCCAGCTTTGTTTTAATATCGGCATCCTCTTCCTGGCTGGAAGGGCTAGAGGAGGACAGAGACTTGATCTGATCAGACATTTCAAGCACATACTTCTGGATTTCAGTGAGCACGGGGTCTTCTTTCGTCAGCATTGTAGACTGGATCCCGGCCAACTGGGTGTCTTCCTTCGTGAGCATTGTATCAAGAATTTGAGTCAACTTTGGGTCTTGCTTCTTTAACATTGAATCAAGGATTTCGCCGAATTTTAGGTCGTCTTTTGTGAGCATTGATTTGAAGATCTCGTCGAGCTTCGATTGCTCCTCCGGAGTGGAAGATTTCGCTAGATATTCCGCGACGTCTTTCATCGCAAGAAGGATCTTAGCAAGGGTTCCATCATCGCTCTGAAGAGACAGAACTGATTGCTTGACGGAGAGAATATCATTTTGGGTTTTCTGTTGATCTTCACGAGCGCTGTGACAGTAGCTCTCTAGTTGCTGCGATAGCTCCGAGTTACGTGCTTCAGTAGTAACAACTGACTGGGCAAACCCCTCTTTTAATGCATCGATTAAACCCTTGAGCTCTGTAATGACTTTTGAGTTGGCTTCTTTTTCTTGGGAAAGCTCCTCTAGTAAAGGAGCTTTCGAAGAATCTATCGCATTGGAATTCGACTCTTGGAGCTGGGCAAGCATAGACTCTAAACGGGCCACTAGGGCGTCATTCATGTCCTTGCTAACGGTGTCAGAATTTCGAAGGTTGTCTTGAATTGTCACAATAGAGCTTTTGAGATGATCGACTTGTTCGGCGCTATCAGAAGCTTTTTCTCCCAGTGTATCCAAGTATTTGGCTACCTCAATTATAGACTGCGCCGTGTTTGATGTTGTTGACTTGAATTGCTCTTGGACTGAGTTTAACAGAGAATGAAGATCCTCAACCGGTGATTTGATAGATGCTTCCATGGAGTTCATGAGACTTTGCGTGGCCTCATTAGCCTCGTTTTGTGTCGTTTGGAAATTCTCGACTAATTCCTGGATAGAAGCTGATGTATCGGCGATGCGGTTGCTTCGAGTTACGATTGTCTCCAAGTTGAACTTGATGTCCTTTTCCGCTTGGCTAACAATGTTTGCTTTCTGCTCCTGTGAGTGTGCAATTACCAATTGAGCCTTATCAAAATTGGCAGCAACCGTTTGGAGCTCTCGCAAAATGATCTCGAGAGCCTTTTCAGTATGCTTTTCACGCCCAAGGACATCGCCCTGAAGTTCCTGCATTGCTTGCTTTATATCGTCGCCATATTTGAGAGCATCCCGCACTCCATCAACAACTTTCATTGGAACGCCGTTGACAGCTTTGTTGATAGTACCAATTTCCCTCAGAATTATTTCCATTGCTTTTTCGGTGACCTTTTCCCGCCCATTTATATCACTCTGGAGGTTTTCCATGGTATGCTTGAGATCCTTCCCCATCGCACCGATTGCACTGACTGCAGCAACGGAGCCATCGAAATGGGGTCGTGAGGTTGCAACTTCACCGTCCTTAACATCTGAACGTACGGAAAACAGGTGACCGGTTGCGGCGCTCTCGCCAATGACCTGCAGCTGGGTTTGAATGACATTCATCGAGTCCCTGATCGTACCCTCTACTGTCGTAATCTTATCTTGGATGTTTCCGAAGTCCTGATGAAGGTTGGCCTGGGTAGCAGAAGCAATAGCATCGGGGGCAGCAATCAAGCCCGAGACCTTCGATTCAACCGCAGGTGCCACTTTATTGAGCTCTCGAAGCATTATCTCCAAAGCCTTTTCAATGACGGTTTCCTGGCCACCAATATTACTGTGAAGTTCTCCTATGACTGCTTTGAGTTCAGCGAGCATCGGTTCAAGCCCAACGACCACGGCACCGGAATCAGCAGACGAAGCGATCATCGCATTTTGAGAAGTCGCGACCGAAATATCCGCGAGCTTCTGCAAGAGAACCTCGGCGGCTTTGTGTGTCCCGGTTTCATTACGAGCTGCCATCTCGATAAGGGTTTTGAGCATGTCTTTAAGTTCGACGGTGCCGACGCCTTCGTTGTCAATGAAAGTATTGTTTTGGTCTTTGGGTAGTGTTTCGAGCTTGTTCGAAATTTCCGAGATTCGAGAAACCAGAGTTTCCATGACCGCTGACTGGTTAGGTCCCAGGACTCCGAGCTGAAGATTCGAAATGAGTAACTTGATCTCCTCTGTATTTTGTAAATGATTGTAAAGTGCTTCTTCGACTGGCTTCAAAGAGTTGGAAATGTCGGTAGATCCACTACTCGAACTATTCCCAATAAGAGATAAGGAGTTCTGAAGGTCGTCCATGCGCTCCTCTACGCTAGTTTTCAAGACCTCAAGCAAATCAAGAATCACGCCATGGTCACTCTCAGAGTCATTTCCCTGTCCACCGTAGCGTATTACTGCATTCGGTGAAGTTCCACTGATCCCAGCTGATTGTATATTACGCAAAACCTCGGAAAACTTAGAGGAAACGGTCTTGCCTTGGGATAAGATATCGCTTTGAACGTGTTCAAGCAAATCTATGACATGGCGCTGAGACTCTTTCGTTGCCATTTCTCTGAGAATTCGGTCATTGGAATGGGATTCGATAGTTGCATGGATATCTTTGCCGATTGATTTGCGCTTTGCGTGAGATTGCCTTAAAACCTCTTCTGCGTCGCTGACGAAACTGCGGTGGATGTCTGGTGCAGACCCGTAGCGAGTCAACGCACTGTCAAAATCCACAGTGTCTGCACCCGAAGTGATTGCCAACCTTCCTCCTGGCCCAGTCAGACCAGATGCAAGATCTTTTAAGCTCTTCCTGATATCTTCATCTCTATTATTGGTGGCTTCTTTGAGAGACATCAGATCCATTGCATTATCTTTAGACCGTCGACTGAGGTTAGTCATTTCTTTTTGGAGGTTGGTGGATATGGTAAGGAGGTGATTGAGCTGCCCGGATAGGATATGGAAGTCTCCAGTATTAACGGCTGCTGTGAAGCGGTCTGCCTGGGTACTCGGGTTCGTAGAATTAATCGGAAGCGCATTCTGCGAGGGGATTAAATTCGTCGTCGTCGGAATAGGTGAATTAACACCAATGTCATACGACGGTACTGGCATTCTATTGATAATCGCATCCGCCTTCGGTTTTAGGCCTCCAAATAGTGGAGGGATTGCGACAGTAGAGAATTCTCTATCCTTGTCTTTCTTCGACGCTGGACTGTCTCTTTTAATGGGACTTGTGGAGACACCGTTCGTAGTCTTGGATCCACCAATCTGGGTATTGAACACATTGGAAAGATCCCGAACATTGCTCGAAGATTGCGTTTGAAGTGAATTTAATCGACGATTGACTGAGGAAGGTGTAAATGATTTGGTAGGCGATGCCTTGATTGGAGATGTAGTCATGCCAACGGGCTGGAGATCAGGGTTTGTGTTTTTGGGGAGAGGTGCAGGTCGCCTCAATGGATCAGCAGAGTCCCACCTGTTGAATTACGAGCCCCATCAGTATTCGTCCATGAATCGGTCAAAACCAAAGACTTGATAAAAACAATATATGAGCTTACATTGGTGGGGAAAGGTTTTGAGAAGTGGCCTTTCGCAGTTCTGGAAACTCGGACCCCGAGGGCATGTTGGAATTAAATTTAAGCACAGGTGTGATAGGTCAAAGCAAAGCTATTCGATAGATAAAACAACGTACGGTAACGGTCAGCAGTGGAGAAGAGAAGAGTGGGCGCAAAGGAGGGCTTGTCGACGGGTGAACTCACTTCAGATATGCTAGCTTGTGCCCCCTGTTCAAGCCCTGCTGGCAAGAATGTAACAGTTTCCGGATATGAGTTGAGAGAGGTTGAGAGATAAGAAACACTGCAAGATACGAGGGGGACCAACTTCATTCAAAGGTGATGAGGAAGATAGAATAGTCAAAAGATGACGGCGATGAGGGCCAGGATGGATAAGTATTTACTCGGTGCCTATACTGCATGTCCGATAATCATCTGGGATGCGTTGGCCCGATCAACAAAACAACAACACGCGGATGAGTTGCGTTGGAGTGCGGTCGGGTTGTCGGGGTAACTTGTATGTCTTGGCACGTCATCGAGTTACGTAAGCATCACATCTGATCTGATAAGATCTGCAGGACTGCTCAGTCCCAAAGAGGATTAGTGAAATCTGCTGCCGTCAAACCAGCAAATTTCCAAACCTATTGAATTTCTAGCTGGACAACATCGCCGACAACCCTCGACAGTATCACCAGCTCGTCGACATCACCGCTACCAGCTCACTTCCTATCACCAACAGACCCCGACACTCGACAACCCATCACAATGAAGTGTGCGTTCTCCCTGTCGGCGATATTAACTCCCAGTCGACCTGGAATGATTCAATTGGCAAGGTGGAAAATCAGTTCTGACATCGCATTTTGTGCTTCTCTACAGTCCTAAAACCCGGCCGTGTTTGCATTATCACTAAGGGGCGATATGCCGGAAAGAAGGTGCGAATCCGAAATCTGAATAATCAGTTGAGGCGGGGAACAAAAGTTTGAAGCTATCTGAAGGAAACGCAATCAATGTTGACTCTTCTTTGGGGAATTATAGGTTGTTATCGTCAAAGTCCTCGACGAGGGTACAAAGGGCCATCCTTTCGGACACGCCCTTGTTGCCGGCATCGAAAGGTATCCCAGCAAAGTTACCAAGAGAATGTCGAAAAAGAGAGTTTCCAAAAGATCAAAGGTCAAGCCTTTCATCAAGACCGCCAACTATAATCATCTCATGCCCACAAGATACACCCTCGATCTGGATACTCTAAAGGGTGCCCTTACCGCCGACACCTTCAAGGAACCGACACAGAGGGAGGAAGCCAAGAAAACAGTGAAGAAGGCGTTTGAAGAAAGATATCAGACTGGGAAGAACAAGTGGTTCTTCACTCGTATGTATCCATATCTTCCCTTCTTATTCACCGGTTTCTGAGGATTTACTAACAAATATCTCTGTGAAACAGCTCTACGGTTCTAAACGTTTTCCAACTTCCTTACTTCCTTCCTTCCTTCACGTCTCTCGAATTCTCTGTAACGTCATTTTCAACCTCATACTAAGCTACGATTAACCGAAACCTTCTTCGATCCTTCCTACTGTTCATACATTCGCCCTGTTCCATATATACCTCCAAACACCTCTGATGCATTCTGTCTCACGATATACTTTACTCCCTTTCCTCTTGTGTTACCGACATGGTTCAAAAAGGGTTTTTTCGGCGTCGGTCTCTATGTTTTATCAGGAACAAATATAATATCTCTATGATCAAAGAATCGCCTTTCTTCCCGTCCTCTTAAACATGGCAGGCTACAAAAGCATATTTAGACCTGATTATACCGCCTACCACCTGTGACTATGTACATTCAGTGTTTAACTGTCGAGAAGCTTATATAAATCATATATTTCTGTGGATTTCGTCGCATGGTAAAACTATGCTGTATACGAGCAATTATTTCTCGTAGGATGCATGCCTCTTCAACGAGTCTAGTATAGATCTAGCAAAGGAGTACACTCGTAAAAAAATAATTCTATCTATGCTAATGTAAAACTTCATAATTTAAAGGCCTCAATCATGTTCCAAAAGTAGTGCTAGTTAAGTTCCGGGTATTACTGTCCAATTTTGAGCTCTTGAAGCCCATCAACAAGCCGGCGTTCCGTGTTTGCTCTATTCTCTACTATCAGCACAAATTAAGGGCATCGACTCTGAAAGGGATCAGTCAACATACCTGCTGTTAACAAAGTCTGGATAATTTAGGGTAAGCTCCGTTGCCCCGCTTAGAATATTATCTACCGCCTCGACTCCAAGCATGAAGCTATGGTCTTGATTTCCAACTTCGTATTTCCAGCTGCCAAAACGCCCTCTGCTCCATATTTCTAGGTCTTTCAGCTTTGGAAGAAGTTTTTTGATAGCCCCATCCCTTTCGAGACTTGGAGTGGGGTACCCGTGGTCGAAAGCCCTATGGTAGGTGCTAACGATTTCGTCTCCAGCTTTGATCAGCTCCGTATTAACTGCACCTTGTATTGTGTCTTTCAACAAGTTCTTGACATCTACAGGCTTCAAGCTCGATTCAGAGACCTCAAACATAAGAGACCAATAAGGTCCTTCTTTAGCTTCCTTTGATGCAGGCGCAGATCCATCCGCAAGCTGAATAGTGGGCAGCTTAGTAAATGCTTGGGGTTGATTGTTGGGAGAGTAGTTGCTGAAAATGGTAGCTCGGTAGAATGGACAGTCGTCTTCAGGGAAGTAGAGCTGACTACGAGTCAGCTTTCTTTCCAGCGTGCTAGTAAGAACAATAATCATCGGCATCTTACCCAGCATTTGTCTCCGATACGTTCGGGTCGCTCACCACGGATCCCCACGCCAACCACGTGAGTGGTTGAATAAAAGAGATCTTTGGTCCATGATATCATCTCCTGGTTCCCAATCTTGTCAACAAGGCTATCTAGAGCCATGGTGCTGATGAGTTTTTTGTATTTCACGGTGGTGCCATTCTTCATCGTCACTAGCTTCTTTTCCGCATCCACAGACACCACCGATCCGTCTTCTCCAAAGATCGTTTTCTCTTGGGGCAAGGTGTTGGCTACCGCGATCCAGATACCACCGGTTCCACCCTCGGTGGGGAATCTAAATGTGGCGTTGGGTCCCCAATTTGGCGCTGGCCTGTTCAGAATGATGTTTTTTGTAACCGTCTTCAGATCTGGCGCGGCGACACGCTCACCGAGCCATTCACACTGCATTTTCGTGGTCGGTACGGCCCAGACCTTGAAATTATAGGGTCGCATGAACAGATCAGCGATACCTTGCCCCATCATTCGAACAATCCATTCGTCAAAATTCTTGGGCTTGGTGTTGGCCACACGACATTCAAGAGCTGCATCGATCATCCCGTTCATACATGCCACTTTATCGTCTGGCGGTAGGAGGGAAATGTTGTTTTGGAAGGGGTATGGAACCCATAGCTCCTTACACCTCACGTAAGAAACTCGCTGGTGGTGAGACCAGTCGGTCTCTTTTGGGAGAGCTTCGTCGAGGCAGTCATCGAAATATTTGTAGTGAGAGAAGATAACGTGGCCGCCAACGTCGTACAGCTACACCACACGGCAATTGTGGTCAGTACAGAGAGGCACACATAAGAGGAATGAGAGCATGCATTGGCCAGCAGTTAGGAGCAAGCCAGAAAGATTGTATTCGACCCATAGACCTCAATATCTATCTCCAAATACCTCGGACATAGCTGCACGCTTGGGAACTTCTGGTCAAGTTGTTACTCAACTGAACCTCAGATATTTGGCAGTTCAGTTGTTCCAGCCAAGTTTGTGCAAATCGCTCAAAATAGAACCCCTCTTCCATTGATTTCCCAATATGGAAGCAGCTATTGCATGCTGAGGATATTGAAGGGGATTTCTCCCTCTTTTTTTTTTTTTATAGGGGGGGCTTTCAGACGCATATTGTTGGGTCATGGTCATGTGATATGATACTCCAAAATCCCGACTTTCCAACACGCCAGCACCCCGCGCTCGACAGTACAATACTCGGATTTGAAGATTGGGTGCTGGGTTCTAAAACTTACAAATCCTTCCGGTGTAACGTCGGTGGACGCCAGCCCACCTGGAATCTCATTGGAATCTACAATCAACCACGATGCGAAGTCCTAGAGAAGAAAGTCATGATGGGTTAGATATAGATAAATCTGCGAGTGTCGCTGATTGGAGGGGTTCGACGTTTTGGCGAGGAGTAAGCAGTGGGAAGAAAAAAAAAAAAAAAAAAAAAACCACGATTATATTGCTGCAGCTCTGTCAAAGGTGGGGTATGAGGAGCATACCAGTTGGTTTAACCGTTTGGCAGCTCCAAGGCCCGTCGGACCGGCCCCAATCACGAGGACGTCAACTTCTCTGGGTCCTGTTAGTAAGCTGGTGTAACATGATAACTTCCACGGACGGGCAGACGAAGAAGAAGATCTCAACTTACAGCTCTTTTGCTGGTGATTTCGGAGAGGAGTCCTTGCCGCTGAGGGTGGAGGCAATTGAGGAGAGCATGGCTGATTGCAAGTCGCCGTGGGAGGGAAGAATAACGCAGGCGCGATCGGGATGAAGGGAGAGGGGAGCAGGATTGACGACGTCGGTTATAGATTGGATTGAGGACGTCAAGAAGCAGAGATATGGAGACGAGAGACGAGAGAGGAGAAAGGAAGAGTGCTGGGACTGTCAAAAAAAGCTTAGGTAGCAGATAAAGCTAGATTGAGCTCCATCACCCGCACCAGCGACCCAAGCTCCTTGCGAACCCCTGCAGCAAAATGGAGGGAACGTGCTAACCAAGTACCAAGTGGACTCAGGGCGGGAGACGTTGTCCGTCCAAAGCAACAGCAGGTGAGTATGTAGGTTTCGGTTCAAGCTGCGAGGGTGAAACAGCTACCGGCTCTAGCAGCCAAGTTGAGGAGATACGGCTTCCGTCAGGGTTCCATGGTGCAGCAGCGTTCATACGAAGACCGCGACAGGGACCTTCCACTGCCAGCTGCCAGCTGCCACACGTCCATGCTGTGCCATCATACATACATACATCCAGACAGGCGGCCCAGTCTCCGCAATGCTATTGCGCTGCGTCGAGGCACAGGTCGACCCCCCCTTGAAATTAGGCAAATGGCGTCGAAACAATCACATTTCAGACGATACGATACCACCATCGATCGTGGGAGACTCGGTCGGCAATGCGCCGTCCTGCTGCTCCAAACAAGACCTTCGGCGACCTAGCGTGGTCTGAGGAGGAATATCGTAGCAAGAGGAAGGTCTGTTGGAAGCTTGTTGGTTCCATCCTTCGCACCTGGCACACAAGCGGCTGCCGCCATCGCACCGGAACGTCTCCCAGAAGGCCCAGAAGGCCCCCAGCAATCAAAGCATGTTGTAGACTATACCATACCGTACCGTCCGTCCCATACAGTCCGACCCGGCTATATTCGTCTGCCAATCGCCCTCTTCCTCTCCCTTCCCCTTCCCTCCCTCCCTCTCTCCCTCCCTCCATCTTTCTCCCTCTCATCGTCTGCGTATTGTTCTTCCTCTTCTTATTCCTGTGCACATCATCGGCAGAACCGCTTGCCCGTACTGCGCACGAGTGTTCTTGCTCGAGGGAGAAAAGTAACAGACATATCATACTTGAGAAGCACTTGAGTACTTGGCTAATCAAATAGTTTCCTGAAAAAGGGTCCAGTGTTGCGAGCCCCCTTTCCACCAATCCGAATCGGGCCCGGTACATAATAACACCAATACACGCCATCGTCTGAACCGCCTGCTTGTCGGGACCGCTAATTGGAAATTTAAATTTCGCCTCCCTTCCTTCTCTCTTTCAACGAAAGCTCACCCCTCAGACTCGAGAAAGCCTATCGACCTGTCCGCTTCAGCCTCGCGAACGAGGCCGCGAGAGATATCGAATATCCGTTTCTTCTGCAACTCGGCCTCTCCCTTTTACTCTCCTCGAGCCACCTGGTCGCAATCCACCTCGCAAACACAACACCAACGCCCAATTTCCCCCCCAAAATTTTGGCGAACCCCATCACCTGCCGCTCATCTCTCAGTCTTTGCGACCACCCGAATCCCCCGCCTTCAGATATCCCCAGATACGCCCCAACCCGCACAACAGAATGTCGACGAGCAATGACACGACGGAGGATAAGCGGGAGCCGCTTATGAGCGAACACAGAGACGAACCTATCCTGCCCGTCAGCAATGTTCCTGCACCCGCCAAGCCGATGGTGCACCCGGCCATTTATGTTGTGTATGTCGGTCAACTGGTTTCGCCGTTAAATTGATTTTTTGCTAATAGCCTACCCCTCCTTTAGAGTGTGGATTGCTCTGAGTTCCTCTGTAATTCTCTTCAACAAGAAGATATTAGACAAGGAAAAGGGCCTCAACTTCCGTAAGCATACCCTTATAAAAGAAAAGAAAGAAAGAATCCCTCTTTATTTACCTGCGTCTGATACTAACTTGAGAAATATAGCCTTCCGTAAGTCTCACCATTCACACCATAGCACACTCCCCCCCAATAGTTTAGGCTCGGCCTTCTCGCCTACTTTTTTTTCGGCAGCAAGGAAACGATTGATCAATACACCTAAATATCTCGTAGCTAGTACTAACTCTACTCCTATAATAGCGATATTCCTCACGACATGGCATTTGATATTTGCGACGATAGCGACCCAGGTCCTCGCCAAGACATCCACCTTGCTCGACGGGCTCAAGACGGTCAAGATGACCGGCAAAGTCTACCTCAGAGCCGTGGTGCCAATCGGATTCTTTTTTAGCTTGAGCTTAATTTGCAGCAACCAGGCTTATCTTTATCTGAGCGTCTCATTCATACAAATGCTCAAGGTAGGTTCCCAGAGATGCAAGCTAAGTGTTATATATTTTGAAAAGCTAACGTGCAGGATTGTAGGCCACCACCCCTATCGCTGTGCTTTTAGCAGGTTGGGCCCTCGGGAAAGAACGTCCAACCGGGAGAACCTTTGGAAACGTTTCTATAATTGGCCTTGGTGTCATTATCGCATCATATGGTGAAATCAAGTTCGTTATGGTCGGCTTCATCTTCCAGGCTCTTGGTGTCGCTTTTGAGGCTTCGAGACTAGCCCTAATGGAGAAGCTTTTAAACTCGGCAGAGTACAAGATGGATCCCTTGGTATCCCTCTATTACTTCGCCCCTGTTTGCGCTGCTATGAACTTTGTGATTTTCCTCTGTCTGGAAGCCAGCACCATTTCGCTCGACGATATCTTTCGTGTCGGACCAATCGTTCTGTTACTAAACGCTCTTATCGCCTTTGCTTTGAATGTCAGCGTCGTCTTTTTGGTAAGTTGGTGTCCACCCGATCAATCGGAACAGCATTGCTAATAACGAGACTCAAGATCGGGAAAACCTCATCTCTCGTCCTGACTCTTTGCGGTGTGCTGAAGGATATTCTTTTGGTAATAATTTCCGTCACTTGGATCCACGATCCCGTAAAGCCACTGCAGATATTTGGTTATTCAATCGCTTTGGCCGGTTTGGTTGTCTATAAGCTCGGAAGTAGGTTATTTTTTGGCCCTCCCCCTTGTGGTCTGCGGGTTTGCTAACATAATATTTCTTATCAGCCGACAAGCTCAAGGAACACTATGGCCGATTGTCAAAAGAAGGTGCCCTCAGATGGAATGAATACGGCACAAAATATCCGGCTTACCGCAAAGCTGCAGTTTTCGGCCTTTGCGCATTCATTGTTCTCATCCTCTTCTTTACTTACTCTACTAGCGCCAGCATTGATATAGCTGGTACCCCGGATGGCGTCACGAATGCCGGAGGTTCTCATGCAAAACGCCATTTAGAATCCATCATTTCTTCCTTTTAGAATCATCTTAATATCTTTCTTTTTATTTCATCATGGAGGCATGCTTTCTTGGGTACATAGATTTTGTAGTTTGATTGATTCGAAGATATTTAGTGAGACTGTTGGCCCGTTGCAATGAGAAATGCTTGAAGTTTTTGTTTGACTGAGGCGGGGGGGCATTTACAGGACTTTGTCTTAGTTACTTTTCGTTTGTTCCTCTATCGCTTCAGCTGCGCCGCTCGTGTGGAGAGGTCGCAAGAGTTATATTTCCAAAAAGAAACCGCACCCGCTGTTTCTTTCTACCATCCCACTTCCTTATCTTATAGTTTGGCTTCGTCCTATAAGTACATCCCCTTCGAGCTGAAGAGGATCTACGAACACCTCCGTTCGTCATTGTCATCGTCATGGCATTACCCTCAAAGTTCTGTATTTTATTTACGCATGAAAACCCGTAGCAATAAAATCAACTCAAAATTAACTCGATTTATAGTTATATATCTGAACAAGAGCTCTTTCAAGATTGATATCTGCATGTCTTGTGTGGGCTACACATTCTCAATTACATTGGGGGAAATGTTTCTAGCCCATGGCGCCCAATGGATGCGAAAAGGACCAACTTTCACATGCTAAAAAGAACAAACCCGTCAAGGGCATCTCGCTAGCGTGGTCCCACCCAACGGAGCGCGGACCCACTATTCCATTATCGTGGTTTTGACAATACGAGGACTTTCCTTATCAAACATCGATCCATGGTGGTGATCGACCAGTCAACTTAACGTAGAACCAGGCTCCGTGCACAATATATCTCGGGAGCACTATCGCCAGTGACGAGTCTCAGGAATGTCTGTAAACGGCGAGGACTCGATCAGCAGAAAGAAACGGTTTGTGCAGTACGATTACAGACGAGCATGTGCAAATTATCGCCTCGCCCGAAGTACTTCAAAGTTTGAACTGCATTCAAAAGAGCGTGGAAATTAGGGTAACAGGCGCCTGAAAATGAGAAGATTCTGCAATTACATGCCTCGATGTGGTGATCTGTACGTACATATCTTCCTCGTTGGGATTCGAGAAGCTAGCGGTTACAATTACGTAGACAATGCGCAGTACCCGCTATCTCTTAGCTTCTAACGTGCAGGCATGGAACGAGACCTTCGGCCTTACCTGATTGTGCGACTCTTGTCGCCTTTGCATCTGGATGAGAAGGGGAGCCGACGAGTCATCCGAGAACGTTCTTCCACTGACCACAATATCAGGGCAGGTGGGGGCATCAGGATTCAACAGTCTGCAAGCAACGTAGGTGCATACGCGCATGCATACCAGACACTTCCAACATGGGGTATTTCTTTTTTCCTCGTTTTCGGGGTACCAACTCTAAAACGGAGCTTGCGATAAAGCCTCATCAGATCGAAAGCCGAAAGGAAGGAAGGGAGAGATCAAATTCTGATTTTCCGATTAATTGACCTCGACCAAAGAGACTGAGCCCTTGAAAGCATGTGCTTGAGAGACATAGTGATACCATAACTGGGCTTTTTCTTTGGAGGTTCGATCCGATTCGTAGCCTTGCGGCGCTCGCGAATGCAGTAGGCCCAGGATCTTTTTTTTCTCTTCCAGTGGCTGCAAACACACTGCTGCCCTAGCTTTGGAATGTAACGCGCCCACCATTCTCGATGATGCATCTATCCGAGGTGCGAGATTAATACAACAGCCAGCGGCGAGGTATCATGCAGTGTGCGAGCATGGCTTTACAAGGGGTGGCCACATATCGACTGAAAGTATAGTGGTATGGAGCCCAATCTGGGAGACTTTGAAATTCTCCTTCCCGCCCCTCCATCACAAGCCTGCGGCATGTGGGTGTGAGTGTGAGTGTGGACGTGGATGGGGGTGCATATTCGATGGTGAGAGTATAAATGAGTGCGAATCCCCGCCCGAGTTCTGTGCATCTCTCCTGAACAGAAATTTATCATCTCCTCAGAATCGACATCTTCCGTCTGTCACATTTCATTGATATAATCAAACGCAGAGGTAAGTTGTCTTATCTCTTGACAAGAACCGCCTTCGACTCAGGTTCTATTATTATCACCATCATATAACCCATGCGAAACGCATGTGATTCTCCTTCCAACACATCTTTCCTACGTCATTGATCGCGACAACCTCCCATTTCATGTTGCTAACACGACGAGCTCTAGACATCAAGCCTTTCGAACGAGATCTATATCAGACTACTTGAACACTACAACAATGGCCACCAACGGAGAAACCGAAGCTCACAGTGTTTTCTTCAGCCATCTGGGCTCTTTACCAGTCGTCAGCGATGGCGTAACTTACTTTAAAGGTATGCGATATGAGTCTGTGTATGTGCATACATTGAGTTCACGTCAAATTTGTTGCTGACAAGAGAATGAATAGGTCATCCCGTCGGCCAAAGGTCCATCTCACTATCTCAAACCGTCTACGATACCTTCGTTAAGCCATTCTCTCCTTATCTCGCCAAAGCAAACGTCTATGCTGGTCCTTACGTCACTAAGGCCGACCAGATTGCCGACTCTGGCCTGGCCAAGCTCGAGGAACGGGTTCCAATCGTCAAGGAGCCTACAGAAAAGCTCAAGGAGAGGTTAACCAACCTTACTGTTTACCACAGTGCTCAGGATGCACTTGTCTTTAGTAACGAGAAGAAGGATTATGCTATCAAAGTCTATAACGACGAATATAACAGGGCTAGCAATGGGCAGAAGAGTATCATATCAGTCGCCAAGGCTGGAATCACCACAACGTATATTCTCTCCACTCAGACATTTGGCTGGATCGTAACCTTCGTGACGGCGAAGAAGGAGGAGGCTAAGGAAACTGTGAACGAGAAGCCCTCATCGTCATCGGATTAGTCGATTTTGCCATGTCGCAAGCGACATGATTGACTACCTTCTTCCCAGTCCGGTTTTACTTTCTTTCTTTCCTCTTATTTCATGCGACGATTGGGTTTATTGAAAATTTGGGGGGCTAGGCTGTTTTGAAATCTCCGTTTTCCCTGCCGCTTCTTCTCTGTCAGCCAAAAACGAGCGCTATTTGCCTAGTCTGGAACCTCCTTTCTCTTGTATTGAGGGCTCTTTGGGGCTATTTGGGGGGGGGTTTTCTTTGTAATTAGATTGAATTGTCTTCTTTGCTCTTCTCACCGACCAATGCTAGCCTCGTGCCAATCGATATTTCATATTCGGTACTCGGAACTGCAAGACTTGCAGCTGAACCCTGCATGCCTGTTTTTAAGGCTATCTTGCATGGATTGCAAATCCCGAACCCACGCAATCCATGACTGTAGTATGCTTTAGGAAAGTTGTAAACAATAAGCCCTGATTGGAAATTTTCACGAAAGCGTCTAGGGTGTGATTTTTCACATGTGAGAATTCGAGGTGATCGGTGGAGCACGCTGGGCAACGTGGGCGTGGCGCGCTTGCTGGAGCGTATGACCTGCCGGGGCAAAATCGACAGTGGCGAGTAAATCACAACACGGTAACGCAACGTTTGAGGGGAGAGTTTAGTTCACGAGACCAGTAAGGCGTAGGCATAAATAGGCGGCGGCTTGTATATTTCACCTGTGCCTCTTTTCTGATTTAGTGGGGCTGGTGAATATGTGGCACGGGGGCGGGTTTACACCTTTTGCGGCAGAGAATAATATTCCGGCGAGGTACAGAGCAGCACGAGTTTCAAGGGCGCTGTATATAGACAAACCTTTGACCGATGCGGCTTCGCTAATTGGCTCATGCTGGGGTTTCAAGCCCGACTACGAGAACATAAATGCTCTACCGCATCGGATATTCATACGTAAAATCGGTTCCTTTTGGGCTTAGACGCTTAGGTTTCTACGGTGTTGATGCGTATTGCGTCTTCTGGGGATACTTCAGGGCAGAGCCTTCATGGGGGTGGAGCATTTACAGGCAATTTAAGCAAGGCAGATTATCCCAAGTTGTTTGGAAGGATCTAGAAGGCAGTTGATACCGCAGCGGCTTCGGTACACAGCTTTAGTTTATCGCATTGAGGGCTAGATGATATATTGACGAAGCAGATCGTGCAACATTCCTTCCCGTCGCATGCGCGCACATTTGGCTGGGGAGCAACGGCGCAGCAATGTCGGGCAAATCAAAGGTATTGTTCCGACACAGCATCGCAAACACCAAAACTGCACCTGCTGCACCTTGTTTCGTTTATCCCGGGTATACGATTGTGGTGTTTACACTGAATGCGCACGCTCGAGCTGAGCCTCCGCGACGTCTGGGCGCTGGCTAGCGAGGGCTGGACGTTGCGTTGTGTTGGAATTGGGGCAAGGACGGATGCAAGCTCCTGCGAGCTAAATATTACCTAATCGGCAGCGGGTCGTATCGTGGGTTTTATCGCCCGATACGGATGTTTCCTGGTGAGAACAAGATTTCGAAGAGGAGGCGCAGCAATTGGTGATCTCGACATAGGTGCACGATAAGGACTGGAGACGTGGTGAGTGATTATTGATTGTTGCGATGTGTATAGAGGTCGAGGCTTTGCTCGAAACGATGCTGCCTGGTCTCGTCAAACCGCTCTGATATGCTGCCCGTGAGGATATATTAATAAGAAACAGACTCAGTTCAGACCAGCTGCTCGAGCACCCGGGGACACTTGGATTGCACAAGTAGGCCACCACACCGAGGATCTGTACCACGTCCGTGGGCGTGTAAGTAGGTGTAAGTACTCATGTCTGCATGCGCACCGGTGTCGCGCCGCTACTCGCAACGGAACTTACTCAAGTCAGTAGCTATTGAAGCTTTTTGATGCTGTCGAGATGATGCCTTGGAGGCAACGACAAGCATCCACCTCGTCTGGTCTCAACGAGGACGACGAGAAGCGGGAATGATATGCAACTGCCGACATCCGGGGCGGGCTTGGCAGTATCTCGCCGTTGTATACGGTACCGTGAGTAGGACACAGTCCGTACCATGTAGGTCGCTGACAAGGTCTCTGAAGAGTCGCGCGAGCTCTGGATCGGGAGAAGATGGATGGTGCGCCTGACCTCGTCCAGTCGCTGCGCCCTGTTGGCCTCTCCTGTCGTGACGTCTGGGATGCACTGCAGGAAGCCTGGGAAGCCTGGGATACCCCACACTCGGAGCGGATCACCCTGGTTTCGCCCGATCTGCGCATTTTCTGGGGCCAAGGAATCGAGAGAGATGGCTTGAGCTCGCATTGGATTCTCGAATGCCGGACGGGAGACGAGAGCTTATAAAAGGAGGACCCGCCGGCCATCCGAGTTTGTTTTCCACCATCTATCATTCGGATTCCAAGATTCGATTCACACCTTCACCATATCACACCACTACTATTACCATCACGCCACAACTACCGCACCACACGATGGCTGACGGAAAGTCCACCGCTACCACTATCCCTACTGCCTCCTACAATGGAGCGCATTCTGCCAGATCCGAGGCTCCCCTCGTCGATGTCCAACCGCCTCGTGCTGAAGACCTCCAGCCCAGCTATGCCAAAATCGTTTCGATTGACGGGGATAAGCGTGAGAACAACTGGTACGGGGCCATGAGTGAGTTCTACCCTCCTCCGTCATTCCGAACCGGTCGCAATGCTGACAAACATTTCTTCCCCAGTCAACGGTCTCGGTGTCGTTATCGGTAGCATGGGTGCCGTTCCGTGCTGCATCTGCTGCCCCAACCCGTACAAGCCTGTCTCCCAAGGCAACGTCGGTCTCGTCACCAAGTTTGGCCGGTTCGCACGCGCCGAAGACCCAGGTCTCGTCCGCATCAACCCTCTCTCCGAAAAGCTCATCATGGTCGACGTCAAGATCCAGATCTGCGAGGTTCCGCAACAGGTTTGCATGACCAAGGACAACGTTACCGTCCACCTCACCAGCGTCATCTACTACCACATAGTCGCACCTCACAAGGCCGCTTTCGGGATCTCCAATGTCCGACAGGCCCTCATCGAGAGGACGCAGACCACTCTTCGTCACGTTGTCGGCGCCCGTGTTCTTCAGGACGTCATCGAACGCCGCGAGGAGGTCGCTCAGAGCATCGGGGAAATCATAGAAGAGGTTGCCACCGGCTGGGGTGTCCGTGTTGAGTCCATGCTCATCAAGGACATCATCTTCTCTCGCGAACTGCAGGATAGTCTGTCCATGGCTGCTCAGAGCAAGAGAATCGGAGAGTCTAAGATCATTGCCGCCCGTGCTGAAGTCGAATCCGCCAAGCTCATGAGACAGGCTGCTGATATTCTTAGCTCCAACGCTGCTATGCAGATCAGATATCTCGAGGCCATGCAGCAAATCGCAAAGACCTCGGGATCCAAGGTCATCTTTTTGCCCGGTGCTAATAACGGCCCAGCAGCGCTCAAGGTTGGTGCTTATGAACCAAGCGAAGCTGGTCCATCCGGTGAAAACGGGTTGAGCGAGGCTTACAAGGCCCAAATCCTCGAGAATATGTAAACCAATGAGTCTAGGAGCATCGACTTTGGTGCGATATAGCACACTTGAGTCAAAGATTTCTCTAATCTTCCTACTTTTGGCAAAAAAAGAAAAACAAAAAGAGAAAGAAAAAAAAGAATACTTATGCATGATGCACGAAAATAATGCAATCTTGTTGTTTGCGATTTTGTAAGTTTTCGTTAGCAGTCGTCTTTTCGTCGAATTTTGCAAAAATTCCGAGCATGGGATTGCTATCGGACTCATCGGCGTTTAGGTTGTATTTAGGGGTTACTTGTAATACTTAATGATAATACTTTGAATGATAATGTATTTTCGATAATGAAAGTAATGCATTTTGCATCCTACCAAATAAACAGGTTGTAAGAGGTGGGAGGAAAGAATATGTACACCCAAAGCGAGCACCCATATACAGGTGGCTGAGCTGCAATTGCACGACAACCCATTCAAAGAATGATAGAACTAACAGTTGCTCTAATAGTAATTCGCATGAAACCATAGCAAAAACAGACAATTAAATTGAACCCTACCCTCAGGTTACTGCCAGAATATCTGAAGAACCTGTTTTATTCAGTTTGGGCCCTGAAAAGAAAAGGAAACCGCCGTCCGTTAATAGCCATCCCTCTAGCCTAAACTCGGGCGGAAAGGCGAGGAGGCGTCTCGAAAAGCTCCACATGTGTAGCGTTGATAGTGGTCAGCGGTTGGGCTCCTGCGGTTTGTTCGATTGGAGTGGCTGCTCGTTGCGGAGCGACTTCGCTAAGGTTTGGGTCCCAGAAAGTCTCTGTTAGCACACCAGAGTCCCGGTCGTTATCGTCATCTTCTGCATAGTCACTGTCATATCCATCACTCTCATCGTTGCTGGTTTCTCCGGCGTCATCGGCATCGGCATCATCAGGTTCTTCAAGCTCTTCCTCAGAAACCTCGGCGGGTTGCAGATCCGCTTCTGCACCATCGAGAGGAGAAAAATCATCGTAAACTGGTTCGTAGGCTTCTTCCGGATCTTCTTGGTAGATGGGGAAACCACTACTCCTTTGGGTCAAAAAAGGGAACGAGTCGACAGTCTCAAGTGAGATTACTGGGCGTAAAAAATCCACTTCGAAGAAAGGGATATCATTGGTACCGTCGACAGAGGTGTTTGGCCTCAAATTATCCGTAGCGGAGTCTGAGTCGGACGATGCGGACCAGTCGGGTGATACGGACCCGGCAGGGATAGTGGAGGAAGAGGCTGTAGGATAGGTGATTGGGCGAGAGGTATCGATATGCGGGATCGAGGGGGGTTGGTAGAGGTCAGTGCTGATGACGGGCTGCTTGCCCTTGGTGTAGAGATAGGTGGGAGGCTTACGAGGCCGGTTCTGATCAAGGGTACGAGTGACGTCTCTATTAGTCAAGAGGATCTGAGAAGCGCCTAGACGGATCATGGCGACGGTAATACAAAACGAGAGGCTTCAAAAGTTGCGCGTGATGTTTATGATACGGTATCAGGGCATGGGACTTAATTTTGTGATTGCTGTGAGGGAGATGACATGTGGTTAACATGATTTGGATACAGTGCACCCTTCACTTGAAAGACTCGGCGGAAAACATTTGAACGGCCCATTTGTGAGCCTTCTATCCCTTAATTGCGTCTCCTTTATCTTCTTTAGCATCGCCATCCACCATCACGATTACTATCACCATCATCAATTTAGCATCATTGGATGAAGTCTCGCGACGGGATCTGCGAATGTGTTGTTTGTGTGATAGATTGTGTCTTATAAATAATACCAGCCACAGTACCACCAGCCACAGAGGCTGACTAGCAGCCACTCCAGAGAGCATATTGGGATATCTGGAGCAACTACTCGACATCTCCGAAGACGGTAAATAGCACGTAAATATTGACAACGTATATACGAGTGATCACTTGAACCACTCGGCATATAGCTCGTACTTCGGACCTCATTTATAATCGGTATCTACTCCAGCATTTTCAGTGTACTTGCAACTGGCGGCCTGGTTGGCGGCGGTGCGCGTTGTTCGGGGGTGCACAACAACATAAACAAAGCATCGTCGCATCAGCACACCAACCATCGCCATCGCCATCGCCATTGCCATCGCCATTGCCATCGCCGTCCTTCCGCTCCTCTTCATCCTTCATCCTCGATCATGCGAGCGCTAGTTGTTGGTATGGGCACCTAGGAAGCACTCTATTCTCGCAACAACAGGTCTCTTACGTCACTTCGCCACCCCGTCGCACCGCCCGCACCAAGAGCCCCCATGGGCCTCACTCCATGCCGCCCGACAACCACCACCACAACCACATTTTCGGGGTTAAAAAACCGCTGCCGACGCGTGTTGACCTCACCCGTCAAGGTACTATCCAACCGCGGTACCTTCCAACTGTTCTTCTCGTCTCATCGTACCCTGACCTGATCCTCCCGTCCAGAAATCGTCCTACTTCGTGAAATTGTAACATATGCCTCCGTCATACCCGAGACTACCCCTTGGAACGCGCTCTTCCACGCCTATGATGCCGTTCTTCGAAAGAAAGGAATCGATGCCGCTCTGGACGATAGATGCTTCCGTTTTCTCATGCGACTCGCCGAGGTCCAAGGTACCTCCTGGTATGATCGATATGCTACCCTCCTCTCCGTAAGTTCTCCCCTCACTGTAGCCCTCAACTGTATTCCGTTGCATGATGCCACTAACCCGGAGTGTTCTTAGATATGGCACTATGATGTTCCTCCCAAAACCGCACTCTCCCCTATGAACGACCCAATCTCGTTTTCCACCGGTCAGATCTCTGCCAACATTGGACCAATCACAATCACATTCAAAGGCAGTCGCAGACCGGCAGACTCGAACGCAGGCGTGTTGAGGGTCCTTCCGAATCCGAGAATAGAGTCTCTGGATGACGAGGGTGTCCTAGATCCCGATATGATAACCTCCGGCAAGGAAAACCTAAGGGTTAACAATGGACGGAGCAGCCCACACCCGAGCGTCCTCCAACGAAAGAAGCTCCCTCCTAGTGACCAGGAACAACGTAAACGAGAAGAATTGGAGAAGATGAAGGCCGAATTTGCTTTCCCAACGACCTTGTTCGAGACCACCACTGAGCCCGGCCTGCTTCCATCCGATGGAATCGAGACCGCCCCGACTCGGGCCTCCTTTTTGAATGATGAAGATTTCGAAGATCAGAATGACGGGAACGACAGCCCGGAGCAAACAGCATATATACCCCCTATTCGGGATAAGGCTGGTTTAATCGCCGCTGCGGAAAGAGCTATTTCTCGGTATAACAACAGACAACTGGCTTTCGCAAGAGACATATTAAAGCATTGGAAGATGCGTACTTACAGGGCAGCAGACTACCACCAACTGCAGTGGGACTTGGCCTGTAGCAAAGACCAGAGAGTTCTTGCTTCTCAAGTTATCGACATTTGGCAAACAGGAGTGTACTGGAGAGCGCTCGAAGGAAGGATGGGATTGCGGCGCCGGCGGGTGATATTGTTGAGGTGTATTGACATTTGGAAATCCAAAGCGGTTGTCAAAGCCCAACGCAAGGAGACCATCAATCGTAATATGTTGATGCGTAAATTCTTTAGAGCATGGCAAGCCCAATCCCAAAGCACGAAAGACAAGATACGGAAATTCCAATTAGGGACCCATCTACGGAAATGGCGTCAAAGATTCGCCCAAAACCAGGCCCTAGAGCAGATAGCGCAGCAGCGATATGAACGAGACCTTAAATACAGAGCCTATTGGACGCTATTCTACGGATACTGCAACATGCGAGCCCCTCAGCTCAACAAGCTTCGTCTCCAAAGGTCTGCCTTACATTTAATGCAAAGCCGAATTGCAACGCTGAAAGAAAATGAGAAGGTTGCTGATGACCTATACTGCTTTTCCCTTTTGAAGAGGTACTTTCACATGTGGCGAGACGATCTCATGTGGATACGAGAAATCGCAGCCAAAGCTGACGAAGAACGACAATACATGCTTTTATACAAGGGTGTTCTCATATGGAGGCGGGAGGCAAGATTCGCCCCCTTTGTTCGGCAGCAACAGGATAACCACGATGTTAATCAAGCTACCGCCTTGCTTGCACTGTGGAGAAATCGGTTGCGGCAGATCAAAGCCGCTGATCACGTTAATAAAATCAATGTTCTGAAGACGACATTCAGGTCCTGGAGATTGCATCTGAGACTAAAACAGCACGAAAAATATGTCAAGTCTGTGTATTTGAGCACTTGGTTTGACAGATATAGTGCTGCGTTGGCGGACAGGTGTTATCAATACCACGTATGGAAGCAGTGGCTACACAAATGGCAAGCCCAATTGCATTTATTAAGGGAAACCGAGGCAGTCGCAGATAGTGCTGCGGACGCAACTGTTCACTTGAAGATTAAATTGGCTGGTCTCCAAGCTCTTCGTGCAAAGTTATACTGGATGCAGGGACTTGAGGACAAAGCCGACGACTTTCGAAGACGAAAGCTGCTCACCGCTACTTTAGGGTGCTTGGTTAAAAAACGCCAAGAGATTGAGCAGATGAGAATCTGGTCCACTTCCGCTGCATATTTCCTCGGGGCAAAAATTATTTGGAAGGTATGGTTGCACAATATGGAAAGGCGCAAACGCCAGCATCGAAAGGAAGCATACAATCAGGTAGTTCGAAACCGGGTTTTTCGCATCAAGACGCAAACCTTCAACGCTCTGTTAACAAAATATGACTCCACCATCGCCCTGAGCATAACTGCGCAAGACTTCTTTGAGTCAGGATGCAAAGTACAAGCTTCCAACATGCTGGTCAACTGGAAAGAGCGATTGCGGGATTTACAAGAACTCCAATCCTATGCTGTCGATTTTCGGAAGAGCCAGCTCATGGCAACTGGCATCAACGCCCTAACGAGAAAGCTTCAGTCCGTAAACAACCTATATCACCTTTCCGAAACCTATGTTGAAATTGTTCGAAAAGATAAGCTTCCGGGTGTTTTCAAAAAACTAAAAAATGCGCACTTCCACCGGAAGCTCGAATTCGTCAAGGCAGACATGTTTCGCGAAAGGGCTGAAGTCAACCGTCGAAAAGCAATATTCAGAGTGTGGCATTGGGCGGCTCGGGATAATGTGGAGCGGCGTCAGGCCGACGATCAGCTGAACCGAGAATTTGATATGGGAGAGGAGAGATATCTAGAAGAAGAAAGGTATCTAGAAGCGGCTGGAGATCAATTGAGTCGGGAGCAGCACCTCCACACAGAAAGACAAATTCCGAAAAGAATTACGGAGAATTCGATTCTTGGCCCTGAAGGTCTTAGCATGTTAGACGTTAGCGAATGGATAAATTCCAACTCAGCTCCCGTTTCTCTCGCCGGTTCGAATAACATATCTCGCATACCGCAAACTCCCAGTGCGAGGGCAGCACGGGCACGTGCTCTATTGGAGGGACGAAATACGGCGGCTCCTCTCACCAGGCTTAAATTAGTTTCAACTACACCAGTAGCATCTCCGTCGCACCGATTTTCCAAGTCCATCGCACCATTTCGGCGGAGTGTGGCCGGCCGACCAGACCTCCGATTCACGCAGTCTCTTAGTAGTAGATTGCGCCAAGAAATCAAGGAGGTTGAAGAAGAGGATAACTCTATCGTATTTCTTAATGGGGTTGATTGGGACGAAAATGAGCAACTCCCTAATGTCGATGAAGTTGAGGATGAGCACCTCAAAATGAGTGGAAGCACGACTGCCGTTGCTACTCAAGAATCGCCAGGCCGATAGCTGCTTTTTGCCTCGATGTTAATCCTATCTTCCCTTAACCTTATTTCTTACCTTCGTTTTGGCAGATTTTCGCAATTGCCATTTACTACTTCATTGCTTCGGTCTGGACTCTTGGATCTTACTGATTGAGGTTTTGCTGCATTTTTAGCGGGAGTTTGGAGTTTTGATGGAGCCTTTGACGATGGTATCGGCCCTGTGCGATTGAGCGTCACTAATCCTTAGTGTGCCAAATTCAGGTGTCTCTTTTTTCTCTGTAGATGTATATTTGTACAATATAATATTCCAATGACAAAGCTCTGGACCCTTTTCATAATCACACACCTTATAAAAACACCAACGATTAAGTTCACGTAGATTTGGCATCAAAACCTGTGTCTACAATTTCATACGCTCTTTTAACCCCAACATTAACTACCCACCATGCTCTAAAAAAGCCTTTAAACTTGATGCTATCCGAAAATGCCTTGGTTCAAGAGTACTAGTGCCTTAGCACCTAGTAGATGAAGACTCAGAATATAGTAAGACTTGGTACGCCTATCACCAATGACTCTAGTTCAGCCCCTTTGAATCTCATCTTTGCAAAGCCTTCATTGGTTTCTTGGCGCTTTTATGATCTCGAAGACTGCCTGGCAGTCACCCTCCTGGTTTTCTAGTAAGGTAGCGGCCTCAACCTTGGAAAACCCTTCATCTGAAGCATTTTGCTTCTCCAAAGTCGTAGCATGTATGCATTTGTTAACCTGTTCCGATTCCGTATCAGCAGACCTGTCACCCCACAATTGCTCTCTGATACCCTCGTAGTAATACATCAGACACTTCCACAACTGCAAAACATCCTCCTTTTTAACTCTGCTCATCCTTTTGCTTTCTTTACCCCTCTTCACCGCTGAAGCGCTGTTGGCTCTCTCGGCGATGGCTCTATTTTCCTGTAACAAGTAACCACATATCTCTACACTCTCTGGACTCAGAAAATCCACTGCCACTTTGATGCAATCTTGAATGTTGCGAACCTGATGAGCACATCCAGCCGGAATCATAATCGCATCGCCAGGACGCTGAAGAATTCGGTAAGATTTTACACCATGAATGGAATAGAGGTATTCAAGGTCTTCTTGTGTTAGGTAACAGTTCTGACGGTGGAATGGATCCATAGCCTGATTCGGATATTTTCCGTCAAGATATTCACGGATATGTTGTGTCGCTCCGATGGGGAAGATGTCCCAAATAGCGCCTGGGGATTGATCATTGCCATCTTGAAAATCGCCGCTACAAGTATTGTAGTCGGTGGCGGATGTTGCATACATCATAAAGTTAACCGCATCTGTTATGTCCCGATGTAAGTTGGTTGTACCTCCTAGCTTCCCGTCCATCTGGACCGTAGCTGGGAACGCATTATACATCTTGGGTCCCAAGTCTGGTTTGTTGTAGTCTTTAGGGAACCTGCTAACAAGATTATATATTCCATTCTGTCTGACGTGTTTGGCAATTGCATCCGGCAGTGCCTGTTCGAAGTCAACCATAAGGTCCGGAAAGACATTAGCAAAGTTGTCAGCTGGAGGCCAATCCTTTAGTTTCAAGCCTTCCGTATTGTGTATTTCCCCAAACTGTCTAAAGAATGCGAAGACCTTGGTGCTGGAATCGGTGAAAGGAGGGCAAGTCTGAACTAGGGTACAATCCTCGAGACCGTGAAATTCAATGAAGTACTTGGGATTCCACGGAAGTTTGAATCTGTCACGACAATCTTTTATGATTATCGGGCGGCCGTGTATCCCCCATATGTCCTTGAAGCTCTCTTCCGTGAATTCGTCTGCCGGAAATTCGTAGACTGGTGCGAACATCTCATGTCGCAGACGGCGAGTGGCATATTTGGGTCGATCCTCATCTAATGTTTCCGCTGGATCCCCCATCATCTGAACATACCTATCAATCTCGTCCGACATTGTCTTTACCTCGCCCTCACAGCTTCGAACAGCTAGCACCATCTGCTCCTTCGTGTGCATTTTATTGCGTGAACATGTCTCAAATCTGATGTTTCCAAGGTCTTCGCTCCAATCATCGTAGCAATCAGGGCAGTACTCTCGTCCGCAGATATGGCAGACGTAACTTATGATAAATAATGTTGTCGCACACGCGTCACACAGGCTACGCTGTGCTGGATCCTCTGCAATCCGAATGACTGGGTGTTGGATATCTGGATGGTGGCTCTGTTCTTCATGTTTAAGCTCCCGCTGGATGATTTCGCTCAGAGTTGGGGCGATATTGTTCATGATGTAAGTATCTGAATTCTGCAACGTGTGTGGAGTTTTCCCCAATATGACGCTGGAGGAAAATAGGCAATTTTTATACTTCTCCGCGGGCAGATGCTGCGATCTATCTCCAACCAATACGTAGTTTTGATAGTCCAACCCCAACGGGAGCGCCGGGTATGTATTCAACCTACGCTTTTTACTGGGGGCATTTGTGGTATCAGGTGGCCCCCTTCGCTTTCCATCGTTGGCGACAGAGGACTCCGAAGATGCCGTTAACGGCGGCATTTCGGGTGTCGTGGTCTGTTGGTCATGTTTAGAGCTCAACAGTTTGAAGGCTCGAAAGCCTGCAAAACGGCAGCCACCTGAATCGTTACGCCTCTCGATACAACTTTGGCCTAACAGCCTGTCAGTTGGATGTAAAAGAATTGAATGTCGTGCCCCGCAGCAGTCAGATATACACAGGATATCAACACTATCGAACTTACATTGAATGATGTCTGACCCATTCTTTTTTAGCGATTGACATGTCATTCGCTGGATGTATTTATGTGCGGGTGTCGGGGCTCTTGGTATTACCACCTTGGATTTGGAGCCATTGACAAGGTTAGTAGCTGACTGCGGTGTTCGGTCTGAGGTTTTGCCCGTTGATTCCATTGTCGCCGGCTTCCTCAAAGACGAGGCAGCCATGTCAAGAAGCTGGTGACGTATAGATTGCGGATTCTTTTAGACAGATATGCTACGCGTACACGTAATAGAGATGCTGAGATATGGTAGGGCGCGGAAGAAAGAGAAGGTCCCGCAGTTGTTATATTGAGCGCCGTGTCTGTAGCGTGAAGTTGGAGCTGCGCGCTCTGGTCGTCTAACCCAATATAATAATATGAAACGCAACACATATTTTGGCTCTCCTCTTCTAGCTTTCCTTTGCTCGCAGCCCAAGTCAAGGCCCTCTCTTCCTCTGCAACTTCTCGGTTTGTTACAATGCGACCGCTAGTGCCCTTTGAGACGCCCAATTGAAGCTGGTTTTTTAGGTAATTGTTGGAGCCGATTGGCTGGGAACTTGGGCTCCATGTTCCTTATCAGTTCAAGCTTCCCAAAAAGGGAAAGTTATCCTGGGCGTGGGCATGTGGTGTGGGCATGCACATGTCGGCAGAGTCGACTTGCGCGACCAATCGAAACAGGCTTTCGATCGAATTCTCAAGCTGCATGAGCCCAAATACTAAGGACTTATTGAGGTAGTTAACTGGTGTGAAGAAATCTACTCCGCGACTCTAAAATCGCTGGAGCACAGGTTTCCTCACCTGCGCCTGCAAGAGCCGATTTCCATCCACTGCTTCGATACTTTACCAGTTACTATGGCTCTCGATTTCCTCTTTAGTGAGCTATTGAGAGATTTTAGGATTATCTACCTATTTGTGGCATTTGTCCTAGCTACAACTCTTGCTGGACTCTATTTGCGGACGAATTCCAAAATCAAGCGGGTTGAGATATTAGGTATCAAGAGTCCTAATAACCCAACTGGACCCCGAACAGCGGCGAAGCGGGCCCCTGGACGTCAGTGCCTCGTTTTCTCTTGCTATGTCACTATGTTGATCTGTTCAACCTAGCTTTACTAACTAGAAGGATAGAATGGACTCCCGTTAACTTCAAGGCGCCCGATCCGCCTCCGTATCCCGAGTGGGATGTCAAGCTCACAAAGCCTTTGCCCTGTATGTTGAACTATCAGATCGTTACACAAGTCGTTTATACCGGTTCTTGCCATGAAATAAATGTCGTCAACTAACATCACCGTAATTGCATAGACAGACCATTCAAATATGGTCCAAACTATTTCGTTACAATGGTAGGCGACATATAAAGGCGCCATACTCCAAAATTGCTGACACATAAATCACCTGGAGCGTTAACGCTAAGAAAAAGTACTTGATTATATTTGCGTAGGGCTTGCGGAAAGGCAAATTTGATGAATGGATAGAACTAGACAATGAATTCCTAAAATTCCATGCAATCAAAAAAGCAAGGATCGATTCCCGGGGAGAAAAATGCTGCAAAACGGCGCCAGAGGCTATGGATGCGGCGATCGAGTTGTTAGAGATTCTGTCTGTATTATCGATTGGATACACAGAAACATCAGAGTTTACTAACAGTATTTCTCTCTCTCGACAGCTGTGATTACCTCCCTAAACGCTACCCTTCGATGTTTGTTTCGACGCCGGTTGGTATTAGCAATATCGTCACGAACGAGAAGTTCAACATTGTGGAACGTCCTCTAGCCGAAGAGCCGATGCAGACGATTGGGAGATTAATTCAAGATGACGTTGCTATAATGCTGGAAGGTGAGGACGGACAGTATTATCTCAAATCGGGTAGCATTCTTCTGCCTGGATTCTGGAAACTTGAAGAAAAGTTTAATATGAACCTCTCGGACATCCGTAAGCAAAGAACCACTCCACATATGCATGTGAGTGAGAGTCATTGGTTAACCCTGAGCATGGCCTGTAGATACGAGTGGCAATGTACCGCAATTCAAAGAAAAGTTGGAGAAGGGAATGACTAATTTCTTCAAGAGAGTATTGCCAGATGATATGGTGCTTCGCCACAATGTATGTTCTATCCAGATTTCGGGACTGCAGGGGCTGCAGGGACACTCCACATGTTGATATCGATTCTAGTACTTTATGCAAGTTGACGACAACCTGGCCTGGTCCGACAGTATAGGGCCAGAAGACTCCGATCAAATTGGATGGATCTCTGCGGAGAAGAACAAAGTTGTCGAACATCACTGGTTTAGATCGGAAAGGCAAAGTCTTCGACGGTAAGATTTCATTTAATATTTTGCTTAGAGAAACCGAAAAACTAACATGTTTTTTGTAACATCGAGACAGGCTTCCAAGAAGTGGTGGTGTGGTGTTTACCATCCGCACTTACTTTCATCCTGTAACGGAGATTGCCAAGGAGCCCTATGTGCCTGGACGTTTGGCTTCTGCTTTACGATCCTGGGGCGATGATGTTGCGGTATACAAGGGCAGGGAGAGGTATCAGTCTATTCTGCTAGAGTTTCTTGACAGAGAAAACCGAACGCAGATAGACTCCGGTATTATAGCAGAAGATGGCAAGAGTTCTTTGAAATATCCGTATTAGAAACCGGGTATAAAACGGTACACAAAGGAACAAGGCTTTTGATCCTTCCTGTTTTCCATGTTGCTATGTGAGTTTGCAGGAAACGCTGGTTTAAGATCCTAAAAAGAGCTTAGAAATCAAAGTGACTAAAACTATCCATGGTAGGCTCCGAGAAAGCAGCTACAGGCGGTTTAACTAGATTGCTCCTTTCAGGTTGCTTGGGCATTTGATCTTCAATTTTGAAATCATGACCGAGATCATCCACAATGTAGGAACTTCTCCTCCTACTTAGTACTGCTTTGATATCCAAGAGACCACTGGTCTTGAGACTAGTATCCAGGAAGGTCCAGTTTTTCACTATTGGATTGTCAGAAGATGGAGAAAATATGGCTAGGAAGCACAACAGAAACATACCGAGATCTAGCGCAAGAACATCACAGCCCATTCGATCGTAGAGTCTGGCACAATGAAGTACAAAGTCGAATTCTGCGCCTTTAGGGATCTTTTCTGCACCTCGAAGGCTCTTCAGGGTCTTATCGCGAATCAGTTTATAGAGAATAACAAGGGCAGGGTCATCCGCCAAGAATATTTTTCCAACACCCGGTGTTTCCGTTCCTAGGATCAGGGAATTAATGGGCATCATCAAAGAGCGAACCGCGAGATCTTTACGGTCAAGTAACCAGAATGCCCATGATGCAAGCCATTTGTTACCTTCCTTCGCTGCGAGTGGAAGAACCTTCTCCTCAAGTAATTCTTTTAGTACTAGACCATCATCCCCATCATAAACCCGAGCAACAGTGATCGCTAGCTGGACGTCATTCATTTGAGTGAAGCAAACATTGACGGCATCCCTCGGACGATCGGCCAATAAAAAGAAAGCAGCCGCATATTCAAACCTCTGTTTGCCCATGAGGGCGTAGGCATTTTTCGCGGCAGTTGTCCTCCATTTGGGGTCGTCAAAATTGTTGTTGAGAAGTTTCATGGTTGCACCTTGCTCCTTGTTCCAATGCGCGATCCTCCACAACCCAACCAACATTGCTTTCTTGCGAAGAGCGAGGTAATAGAGAGAACAATCCACAGGATCCCGTACTTCTTTCGCTGAATAATGAGTTCGCGCCAGTGTTTCAAAGTGAGCTTTCAATGCACTGGTGTCTTTGAGCCACATGAAGAGTCCAGCGTCTCGGGCCTGATGCCACAGTATCCCGGTTTGGAAAGTCTTCATGACGAGGTCCACCAATATTTCTTGCGTCTCGCTTTGGAATGCCCATGATATTTCTCTGAAAGAAACACCGGATGACCTGGAGAAAACATTTGCTTTTTGGAGATTGTAGTGTTTGAAGAATAGTAGATATCTCATTCCCCATTCGTCGAGCGACTGCCGATGAAGCCATTCCTCGGACATGCATTCAACAATACCTGCGAGTGACATTTGCTCTTTCCTAGATAGGTAGGGTATTGAGACTTCCTTCAATTGAGAAACAAGTTCGGAGCAGAGATTTTGATCAAATTCAGGTCGCGAGAAGCCGTTTACTAGTCTTGGGCCATCGAACTCCTTGAAGTAAGACTGGAGATTTGTTAGTATCGGACCTCTGATGCAATTTGGCAAGAGATAATATGCTACCTCATCGGATCGATAAAAATCCTCTGGCGTTACGCCCAGGGAGCTCTCGATATCTTGCGCCATATCCTTGGTTTTTGTGTGATATGTGAGTTCGACAATTATTTGTTTGGCCAGTTGCATCTTTCCGGAAAGTACGCATTGCTGTAGGAATTGCGGATGGTAAAGCGGAAGGGGTCCGTTTAACCTTGACACCATATCGAATATTGTTTCCATTCGGGAATCGTGACCAGCAGGTGTCCATAAACTTTGCACAGAGAGATCATCCGGATCCACAGACTGAATGTCTTTGGGGTGTAAGAATAATTGGTTTCCACAACCGATAACCAGCGTCCCATCGGAGAGCCAGATTGAGTCACCGATTGGATGAGGTGTCAGACTGAATCAGATTTATTAGCTAGAGAGTAATTGTTTCTCACATTGTACTATTATGACCCACCCATTTGTGTTAAATTGGCGAAACGATGCCCACGCCGGGCCAGCGTTCAGATAATCGTAGCGAAGTTGCGAGAAAAGGACGACCTTTTGGGCAAAGCCCACGGCTAGGATGCTTTGGGAGTCAGGAGTGCAAGTCCAATCGAGATCGCGCACATATTCCCCTTCATCAAACGCAAATCGATACTCCAACTGAGCATTTCTTGTGTCCCAGATCGTAAGTAGTGTTTTATGTTTATCGATGACAGCAACTTTGTGCATGCTACTGCCACCGATAAGTGAGGGGTCTTCGAGCAGTGTCTCCAAAGAAGAGGTCTGAAGCCATTGGACCTCATCCGCTTTGGGAGCCATCCTCGCAGTCCACGACTGCACTAGCCCTCTGAAAGTAATGGAGACAGCAACCTCACGGTTGAATGTATCGAGGTTATCCGACACGGTAAAGTTCCACCCTACTGGGTCCACAGGCACAAACATCGATATTTCATCTTCGGTCGGTAGTTTGAATACGGAGTGTTCCTCAATGGTGCCATAAGAGTGCTCCGGTCGAATCGATGATACACTACTTCGTCGGCGGGGCCGGGGAATCCTTACTGCGAAAACTGTACCGTGGAGAGACTTATCAATGACGAACACATTATACACAGTGTCCGAAGTTTCGTACTCTGGGAGAAGAATCAAGGAGAATGGATATGCAGCAAGTTTAATTGGACACCTGGCAAGCTCAATAGCCGATGCATCTCTACAATCCCACAAGCAGACCGAGTCCGTATGGAGTGTAACAGCATACCAACCTACGTATTTCAGGTTAATAGGATTTCCAACAATATATGATGTCTGCTGTGAAGAGTCATTTCGTACCATTTGGTAAAATGAGAGTTTTCAAAACCTTTCCCTCATCGGATATATTTATCAAGGATTGTCTTTCGAGGTAAGGTATTCCATCCTGTAAAGTACGCCTCCACAGGACATGTTCCCATTCTTTAGACGACGATAATAACGAATTACCCCTAGCCGTGCGTTTGAGATGATTGATTGGTTCTAGGTGGCCAGACCAACTTATCCTTTGCTTCAGTTGACAGATGCTGGAAGTTGGGTCGAGTAGATCATCTAAGCTGGCGTCGAACCAGCCAATCTCCCCATTTGAGAACTGAACCGCTAACGACAAACCTGTCACCGAAGTTAATAAAACAAGAAGGACATACTTCTACCCGCGTAAGGATGGACCTACCCCCAGAAGTGTTTTTATCCGCCAAGGCAATAATATTCGTGGGACCACCGCAGTCTTTTGCGAACGTCCAATCAAGTTCTACTTGATGGACTATGCTGAACACATTGACGGTTCGCTTGGACTTATTGCCTATATTCTCGATTCCCCAAGCTGACATGTACCCAGAACTGTGGAACATCAAAAGAACTTCAGAGCTCCGTTTTGCAACGTCAACCAAATTCTGAAGTTGTTGCTTGGATGCCGCGTCCTGGTCGACGTGGAGAACTGCCTGCTCTGCAGCCAAGGTGAAAACTCTTGTGTCAATGAGGGACATCACGGTATCGAGTTCAAACTCGGTTTGTTGAGCTACTTGGAACGAAGAAGCCAAGTTTGGTACAAGTGTGGAGCTTGTCAGGTCAAGCAAGGCACTGAGCTGGAAGGGATAAACCTCATGAGGATCAAGAGGCGACCAAACCCGAAACACGCCATCTGCTGAGAAGGTGTAGAGGATATTTTCTGCGGTTATTTCTCTATGGAAGGGCTTCTTCCAAAGGAAAGAGGTAACGACGTGGGGGTGGGGTAGATAGGAAAAGTCGAATTCGGCCTCGCCGAGAGCGTAAGCCTGTCTCCTCCACACCTTGACGAAACGATTTCGAGTACCCGTGGAGGCGATGAAGGCGGCATCGTACGAGAACAGAGCGACGTCTGGCGGGTTGGCCACCTCCTTGCACCATATTTCGCGGGCATCAGTCGTCCTTACATCCCATAGATGTAGCCCGGAAGCAGCTACGAGGAGCTCCGAGTTGGCGCCCCATGATAACGAATGGATCGTCCCGGTGGGATGTTGGAGTTCGATCCGGACATAAGACTCCCACTACTGAAGAAAAGTCCTCATCTCAGCTAGGTCTGCCGGAGGGTAGTATAGGACTTGTATGGACGCACACGTACTTTTGTGGTGGCGGCACCGAAGCTGCTGGACGGTGAATATATGTGGACGGAATCTGACAGGGCGACAGCAATCTAGGAGACGTTGGTTAGGAGACGGGTAAAAGAATTGGGGTTTTGTGAGCGGGAGGAAGGATACCTTGCCTGTTCCCTCGTCAAAGGCGATAACCTGGAGGGGCTCCTCGTGGTATGCAGTCTGGATGAGATCTTTGCTGTTGCTGGCGACCACCAAAGCTTTCCCGGAGACGTAGGCCTAGAGCGGGGGTAGATAGACATCATGAGCTCCAATGCCGACGGTTGGTTGGATCTTGCCTTGCGTTCGAGACGAGAAACATACAATGTACTGGACCCCTTCCCACTCGGCCACTGCTAGCGATCGCGGGTCGGACTTGACTCTCCCTGGAAGGACCCTCATCTGGCTTACGGATATTATCGAAGGGGGCTATTAGGTGGTGACATTGGCGGGGGAGGGGGGGGGAAGCAGATTGCACGCGCTTTTATATGTTTTCTCGGGGAGGGGCAGTCGAATCGATTCTGTGTAGCAGGGCTGATGCAATCTCGCGAGAGGGGGGGGGCTTCAGAGATAGGGACCAAGCACTTGAGTAAGTAAATAAGAAGTATGTACGATAGCGACAGCTGCGGGTGGGAAGAAGAACCGGGTAAGAATTCCCGAGCCGGTGATGCCTCTCTGCTGCGGGCGCTGATTGATTAGATAGACGAAAGGTGTGCCAGTCCGGAGTGTGTCCATGTATGTATGTATGTACGTCGTCTGCGTGCAGCCAGACCCGGGCGAAAAAGCAACTCTGCCCGTCCGGGGCAGACGCCTAAATATAGTCGGTCGGTCGTTCTTTCTTTCTACATATTCTCCTCGACAGCGGCTTGGGTAACGTTCCGCCCGCTTGGAACACGCCTGCCTGTCTCTGTCTCTGTCTCTGTCTCTGCCTCTGCCTCTGCCTCTGCCGTCGTCGTCGTCATTCGTAGCGTCATATCAGGGTATCAGACCGGTCGCCGGAGGGTTCGGCTCACAGAAACAGCCAGACAGCCAGACAGCCAGACATGCAGATAGAACTGCAGAACTGCAGAAGAGACGGTCGACAGACGGGCAGAGAGACGGTTGCGGGGAGAGCGATTTGTCCCCAATCGATGGGAGCAACCATCGCATCGCCGCATCATCACCACGATGATCGGGCAGCGGTAGCATCGCATACACAAGTACTTTACACACAAAGTAGCATTAGCATGGAAATAGCATACTTTGTAGATGACCTGGTAATATTATTGGCAATCAAACGGCATCGAAATTGGCCGTGACCACTTGATCAAAGATTGAAATTAAAACGCGACGGATCCCTGGCCGGCTGCCAGAACCGATCCACCTGCTCAAACATCATCAAACGGAGCCAGAACAGAACACAACAGAAGAATCTCAACAGCCGCCTCCCCTCATCGCTCCTGCTCCCGCTCCTGCTCCCTGCTTCCTGCTTCCTGTCCACCTCAGTCCCATCTCGCACTCGACAAGACACAACCGGAGACCTACCCGCCTGCCCTCCGTTTCTCCCACCTTCTGCTTTCATCTCCAAACACTCCCTTCGTTTTTCCCGGGTCTCTCCTCCTTCGACGCCCTTGAAACAGGACGACCAACCGCTCCCCTCGCCGCCCTTCCTGTTTAGTCCGCCGTTTTCTTATGGAAGAATCATTGGCGACAGCGACGGCAACCTCTCGTAGCTATACTCCTTCGTAACCACGACCCCGTATCTCTGTTGGGCCGGTCCGCAATACCATATACATTCCGTTAAATGTGCGTTCGATCCTAACCTACTGCGCCGCGCCGCATCATCGTCACCACCATCATCATCATCACTTGTGCACCTCCCCTTAACTCTTACCCTCGGTCTCTACCCCCCCCTAGGCCGCTTGGGCGATTCGACTCGCATTCCGCCGCTTCAACTTTGACACCCGCTCTCCTCGATATCCTCATTCTTTCTGGTTCTAAAACCTCGACCCATCCCTCCATCACCACCAGTAAGGAGCAGTTTCGCCAGGTTCGACAACAAACTGGTCAAATGGACGACATTAACCTGGGACAAGCTCTCGGCGGGCTCCGTATCGCAAATAACCCCGACATTACCCCTCCGGACACCCCTGTGCAGCCTGCACGGTCACAAACAGGACCAGCAATTCCGGACGAGATGGAAAATACCACATCATCATCATCATCGTCAACTCAGCGAGAACTGCCGCAGGTTCTCGATTACTCCCTGACGTCAGGAGATGCGGCCGGGGAAACTAGACTCTTTGATGACGGCCAATCGCGGCAATCTTACCTCGAAGCAGACCCGCAATCTGCGTATATCGGCCAAAGCTATAGCGGAAGCGGTGGCCATCCATCCCAACGTCAAGAGCTGCACCGTGGCTATTCGGATTTTACGGCCCAGCGCCAGCCTCGTGGCGATTCAGCTTTGATGCCTGGGCAGCCTGGAATGCGCAATTCGGTTGTCGGGGATGGCTTGTATCGAAATATTTCTGTTCGAGACTCGGCTGCCATGTCGCCGCCCATTGGCAACCGACCGCATCGGCCGACTCAATCGGTATACGCTGTTGAGAACGGCCCTCCGATGAGTAGCGAGGAGTGGAAAGAGCGGGGGGCCGCCGTTAGCATCCAGCGACACGTCGATAGCAACGGCAATCAAACCCATCGAATAGTGAAAAAGGGTGTCCAGGACTTCAGCTTTGGGCGAACACTAGGTGAAGGTAGTTACAGCACCGTGCTTGCCGCCACAGACCGCCAAACTCTCACAGAATACGCTATTAAAGTCCTCGACAAAAGACATATCATAAAAGAAAAGAAGGTCAAATATGTCAACATCGAAAAGGACACACTGAACAGGCTTGGAGAGCACCCGGGAATCGTTAGGTTGTACTATACATTCCAAGACGAACGGAGTTTATACTTTGTGCTCGACCTCGCAGCAGGAGGCGAGCTATTAGGCTTTGTTAAAAAGGTACCATTTCAGTCTTACCCCAGAAATTTACATGTTTTTCTCTTGTTTTCTTCTTCTCGGGAATTTAAGCCTGCCATTGTCATTGTCAGTCTCTAATACCCTCTCTAGCTTGGTTCCTTCGATGAGGAGTGCACTCGCTTCTATGGTGCTCAGATATTAGATGCTATCGAATATATGCACTCCAAGGGTGTCATTCATCGCGACCTGAAACCGGAAAACGTGCTTTTAGACGACCAAATGCATGTTAAAATCACCGATTTTGGAACCGCTAAGCTCCTGAACACTCCCAAACCGAACAAACCGACTATCGTCGAGGGCAGAATGCAGCTCGACCGCCAAGATCAAGACTTTGCAAACAATATCGGCGTTCCGCAGCATGAGAGAGCCGATTCATTTGTCGGTACCGCAGAATATGTTTCGCCTGAGCTGCTTACCGACAAAGCCGCCTGCAAGGGGTCCGACCTGTGGGCTTTCGGCTGTATCCTATTCCAATTGTTAGTCGGTCGTCCCCCATTCAAGGCTGTCAATGATTACCAAACTTTCCAAAAGATCGTCAACCTCGAATACCAATTCCCAACTGGGTTTCCCAAAGTCGCCCGTGACCTGGTCGAGCGTCTTCTCGTTCTAGATCCCACAAAGCGTTTAACAATAGAACACATCAAATCCCATCCCTTTTTTGAAGGGGTAATTTGGGGGAAACGATTATGGAAACAAAAAGCCCCGCGATTAAAACCCTATACCCCCCCGGCAGAACAACCTAAATTGATCAAGCTTGATTCGACTCAGTCGACGTCATCTTTCGCTCGTTCTTTGAACGGTCACGGTGCGAACCCGACCCAACAGTCTTCTGCATCCTCATCCTCACGGCCTATACCCCCCAAAGTCATCACAGAGTTGCCACCCCCAACGCAGCTGGACTTGCAATGGTCGCCTGTTCTTACTAAAACTAACGAGCGGATATTAAGGGTCGGAAATATGACGGTCACATCAGCGCCCGCTCCCCAGTCTTTGACGCATGCTTCCGGAAGTGGGTTCGCAGAGCCCACTCCTAAAAAGTTCTCTAGATTCTTCCACGGTAATCAAGTTAAAAAGAGACAGAGGCTTGTCATGGTAACGTCCGGGGGTAGAATAATCATAGCTGGAATCGGTGCGGGTGGGAACGATGCGAGCAAAGTCAAGACGGAAATTGATCTCCTGGGTTTAGGGGTTGTAGCACGGCTCACGCCTGTACCATCAAGCCAGAAACCAGGATCGGCGTTTGCTATTGATACGGTGAGCCTTAAGATCTGACCATCTCAGTTAAAGTTAAAGGATTTCTTACTAATGATGCATTGAGTTTGGATGACCAGAAAGACAAATACTTCACATTTGAGGACCCTAAAGATCCTGCCAGCGAATGGCTTGAAACGATCGAGAATGCGAGAGACTTGGCTTCAGCTCAGGCTAGTAACGATGACCAGAATCAATCCCACAGCAACAGCCCAGCGAATACTCTTAACGGTACTTTGACAATGGACAAGAGCAGTAGTTCACGGCACACGAAAACGTCTGACGGCGTAGAGAAACCGTCGAAGCGTTTTAGTAAAAGGAATAGCAAAAACGGTCTTGCCGCGGTTTTTTAGTGGTATTATGGGCTATGGAAAAACTTGCGTTTCCCTTGTTTCCTTCTTTTTCAAATTTTTTTTTTCAAAAGATTTTGTTTTGTGTATCTTTGGAAAACAAGACTAAATGGCACAGATGACGAAATGCTGTGTAAAGAGCACGATAGATCGAATTCGAAACACGAAACACCCGTCCATGCTTTCAACACCATTTTGAAGCCGATTTAAAGAATTACTCTCCACCAGCTTCTTTACCCCTTAACCCTTCCACGATCTCGAAATTAATGTACAGAAGCGATCTCTTTGATCTTTTCACATTGCCATATATGTTTTCTTTACGTTTGTCGTCTGTTAGCGATTTCTTAGTTGGTTTACCGACATCTCATGAATTTATACTTGGGCCTTGTGGGAAGGCTTTGAAGTATGCCGCTTATATATATATATATATACTTTTAAGACACATCTAATATACTCGTTTCTCACACTACGTATCGATACGTATCGAAAAAGTCTCAAGCTTTCAATCCTGTCTTAGGTTTCGTCTGTTCTTTTGCCCAAGATGACTACACTTACAACAATAACGCAATTGCTCAGATTTATGAGGTGGTGCGATCCAGTTACCAGGCCAAACGCATAAGAGCATCTATTTACGCTAACCAGCTGTTGTGCCCACATGTGAAATTGTTGAGTTGGGTGCGAGCTGAAGAGATCACGTGTTTTATTTCGCTTACAAAAACGTGTGAGATCGAATATTTTTTTTTCTTCCCACAAACTTCTTCTGTCACCATCAAACATCAACCCTTCTAACGAGGCAAACTCTTCTTCTGATATTCGTCTAATACATCGGAATTTATCTCGCCTTCCGGCTCATCGTTTATACTCTGCTGCTCATTACCATTGTTGTTTAATCACGATACTCTCTATCCTACCGGCAGATTGTAAAACACTAGAACGGACGTCCCTCAAGAGGGGTCAGTCTTTTGATCTTCATGTCTGGCCCGACCGCCCCGAAAGAGTCGCAAACATGGACCACTGTAAGCGAGACTTCTGGACCTTTAAGTGACATGATTATTATTTGCTGACCCCGCATCTCTTTCGCCTATAGCTTTGCCAAGGCGACTTCGTGCGCGAGAACGACGACACTTTGTATACGTACCGTGTACTCGTAAGATGACCGCACCATTGGCCAAACCTTTTTAGCTATCTTTGACGGCTTCGAGCGGCCTTTTGGCCTTCAAGTAGTCATAACAGAAAGACCTCGGGCTGATTCGTGGATTGAGGAGTAGAAAACATGGCATGAGGTATTTACCCATAGTCTCACCACATAGCGTAGGTGAGGCACACATACGACTGCGAATTACGAATCCAGAAGCTTACAGTATATGTGCCACTGCTCCAGATTGGCGTAGATGATCCTCAACTTGATGACGCCCTTCTGAACTGTCATCGCAGTGCCAACGCACAAGTTTTGAGCCGATACCTGAAAGAAAATGAGGTAACCGATCCCATGAAATGAAGGCTCTCAACCTCTCCAATCAAAATTTACTAACGCTCTTCACTTTTGCCATCAGCTAGCCCGTCACCATGTTATCCTTGCCGCATCACCGTATACCAACTTGATTGCACATGAATCGGCGTTTTCATTGCTTGATCGCCCTTTATCGTATGGGACAATTGTCAAACGATCACCAAGGGACTTGCAAAGTGGGACTGTGATTGATATTGGTGGTGACTACCAAATCGCGCACAGTTTCACCACAGTTGAAAACGATGAAACTCCCTGTGATCCTCAAAAAGTCATCAGCAATATTGAGGCTGAAGACCTTATCTTTTCGCGGGAGTGGGAGCTAGGCGACTATGTCATCTGGAATAATTGCTGGTTAGGAGAGGTCGTGGAGCTCATCGAATCAGTCACGATATGCCTCAGTAATAACAGTGTCGTTACTGTCGAAGTACCAGGGCAGCTCAAACTTAAACGATCGGTTCCTCAGGGGCCAGCTTCTGCTCCGACCTCATCGGGACAGCAGAACTCTACCTACCAATCGCCAAATGATGCCCATGCGAACCTCTTTGCATTCATAGATCGCTTTGTGGGATCAGAGGCGCCCGAAACGGAAGAACCTTCTGACTTTGAGGTCGGTCAAATCGTCGAGACCACCAAAGGCAATCTTCGGCGTGGAAACTGGCGCTTTGGTGCCTATGACCCGAACGTCGAACCTATTGGCAAAGTCGTGGAGGTGCGGGCCATCTCCCTATGTATTGATTGGATCTGCCAGAACATGATGGTCCGTAGTCGGTTCGTGCCGATTGAGCCTCCCGAATCATGGGTCTCTGACGGCGAGGAGGCATGGCTACAACTAAAAAAATTTCGTCGCCTATCTGACGGTGGAAGCGGTATGAAAGCTATCGATTTGGAACGTTACGATCGAGTTCGGTTTCGAGATTTGGATTCCGCCCTGGCCAAATACAATTCTCAAAGTAGTAGGGAGGGTGGGCGTGGGATGATTGAAAAGATCCCACGTTCTTCGACTCTTGGCTACGATGTTAACGAATTCATGATACTCGCGAGGACATCGTGGGTTACCGTACAATGGCAAGATCTCTCGACAACTCGAGAGCGATCCATTGATTTGATTCGCTGCGACAGCAGTGATGAACATGAACTCTGGCCCGGAGATTTTGTGATCACAAAGCCTGAGACGGGAAAAGAGCCACAGACATTGGCAGCACCTTCGCACGTCCAGGTATCGCCACTTAGCGCTCCAATACTTTCGAATCCCCTCAATTCTGAAGAATCAGATCCGCCTCTAGTATTTGTTTCTCCGGAAAAGCTAGGGGTCGTCCAAACAGTGGATGCTGCGAGTCGCATCGCCTCTATCCGCTGGTTCAAATCTCCTAAAGTTGAACTAGCGGGTGAGATGATTATTCCAGGATCAAGCACAGGGTCTTTGGACGAAGAAGCCGTCGAAGAAGTGAGCATGTACGAAGTAGCCGCCCACCCTGCGCTATCAATTTGCCGGGGTGACTTCGTATTGGTCGCTCCAGAACAACGACCTGAGTCAGAAGGCGGCAATGGATTGAACAGTACGTCAACAAACGCATCAGTTCTACCGTTTGATCAGTCTACTCCGATTCAATCCGCTACCAACGGCCCAGGCCAACAATCTGGTCTTGGTGTTATTGGCGAAGCTCTACGTGGGATAGTCGATACTGGTCTAATTGCCAACCTGTCGGCATCGCTTATAAACACAACCAACCCCCAACTCCACACCCTCTCACGGATGTTGCATCAATTCCCCCTAGGTCTCAGAGGTGATTTTGGGCAGCAGCAACCTTTAGCGGCTCCTCCAACCCTTAACGCAATTCCTGATTGGTTCGGTGAAGTCGTTGACAAAGGTCTTGACGGATTAGTCACTGTTCGGCTTGGTGCTCTTTCAAAAGTCAGAAACATCAGAGTTCCCATCGAGCGATTAACGGTCGTATTCGACGGGGAAGACTTGGGTGATGAAGAAGATCTCGACGATTCAATCGATATGGGATCTGCTGATGGGAGCAGTGGAGACAGTGAAAGCGATTACAGCATGGAAGCTGATGACTGGATTTCCGAACAAATATTTTATGAGGGAGGCGAACCTATGGAAACTGGAAATGAAGCGGACTGGCTAACGGATGAAGAAAGCGCAAGCAATATCGACGAGATGGAGACTGAAACATTGGTGGAAAAGAAATCTCCTGAAGCAAATAGCCAAACTGCTAACGCAGAGCCAGGAAAGGATGAACTATCCAGTCTTGCACCTGAGGAAGGGTCACCAAAGGCTTTCTCGACTGCTTCAAACTCTCCTTCGAGGTTCGGCATTCTGGATAGCCTCGTTCCTTCTGACCATGCCTTCGTCGGACAGCCCACTGTGGAACCGTCCGTATTATTCCTTAGGCGAATACACAAAGAACACAAAATACTGCAAACTTCTCTCCCAGAGGGTATTTTTGTCAGAAGCTGGGAATCTCGACTCGACCTTCTCCGCGTGCTTATCGTTGGACCGCGAAATACTCCCTATGAGCTTGCTCCCTTCGTATTTGACTTTCATCTCGGCCCCAATTTCCCGTCCGCTCCTCCGACAGGATATTTCCACTCTTGGACGAATGGAATCGGTCGAGTCAACCCCAATTTATACGAAGATGGCAAGATATGCTTGTCTTTACTGGGTACATGGCATGGCGAGAAAAGGTCCGAGAATTGGTCAAGCTCAGGGTCCAGCCTGCTACAGCTGTTAGTGAGCCTAATGGGCCTGGTGCTTGTTAAGGAGCCGTATTACAGTAAGTGCTTCCTGCATAAATCTCTCCCCCGTCCCTAGCCTCCTATATGATGACAAGAGTGCATTTGGCTCGAGTATTATGACCTCATCTGGAAACTGCATTTCTTGCATGCTTCTAAGAGCCGGTTATTTTCGAAGAGGAAACAACACTGCTACCTTAATTTTTATTCTTCTGATACGGAATTATATATTTTTAAACATACACGAAAGTTTTTATATCCTTTTTGCCTTGGTTCATAGATATACTGACAAAGAACCTTTTTCGTGTCGAACAGATGAGGCGGGTTTCAATGTTTACCTTGGTGCGGAGGAGGCAACGGTAAACGCTAACTTGTACTCAGAAAGAGCGTATATTCTATCTCGAGGTTTTGTCAAGAGGGTTTTAGAAAAACCCGTTCCTGGTTTGGAGGATATCCTTGTCTGGCTTTATGATCCCAGACACGGAAGCGGGATGCAACTTTTAAGTGAGATTGTGAAAAAAGGCAAAGATATAGTGGGCAACAGCGAAGATCGCACGTCATCTTCGTTTTCGTCAGCTGCCATCCGTGATGGTCCCAATCTTGTGTCGACTGCCACAGATGGCATTCCCAAGCTCACAACGGGAGCGATTGTGTTGCTCAAGAAAACACTAGCATCACTCGAACATACTTTGGTAAGATCATTAGAGCAGTAACCTAGATCCTGGGTGTCGCAATAGCGTAATCCCGTTAGCATTCAGTTAGTTCTTTTTTTGTTTCTTTTTTTCTTGTTTTGTTCTTTAGAACCGGCGTGGGTGGATATCTGTTCGACATCTTCTAGTGGCGTACTCCGAAGGCGTTACAGGAATGGCACGTCCCACTGGGAATCCCTGAGATGTTATTTATCTGCAGAGAATAATTTTACGAGGTCTATTCAAGGGACAGTTGCTCTGGTCAAAAACACGTGGCTACACATAGAAATATTGCGCTTTACTCGGTGTGCTAAGATTGCATCTTCATATTATGTATTTACCACGATATCAGTGCTATATGTTAGCAAATCTCCTGTCGGGTCTATCGGTTATCCTGGAACTGACAGTGCTAATGCAAACGGGCTTTAGCCGTGACCCTTACCAGAAGCTCAATGCATCAACATAATGCAAGGTTCCATATCTTTGCTTGTGCACAACTGTAGAATACCGATCCGCACATGAAAAATTTTCCATGTCAGACCAATATTCGCAGACAGGATAGCTTGTGATACTTGCAGTTTATGTAGGCAGAAGAACCAAGGAATGATCTTAATAACCCGAGCTATATAGGCGGACAAGGTCCGGCCTGATGAACCATGTTCGACATCATTTCTCACAGAGAACCTGGAACCTGGAACTGTCGGCGGCTTTGCCCCAGTCTATGGGAACTTTTGAAACCGGCCCATCTGCATCGAGCCATGTGCATCACCCATTGTCACCATGTTGCTCGAGCCCGGAGGGTCTTTGGTAGCTGGTACCAGCGGATTCATGCGCATCAAAGTTCGGAAGAATGAACGGATGCCCTAGGGAGATTAATCACTTAAAGCAAGAGAGTCGGCCCTAGGTAGATAAACGTCATGAAGGACCTTGTCGAGGTGGCAGTTGTCTCTTATTATACTTGGTGGGTAAAATGACCCTGCCTGGGGTGAAACGGCTTTGGCGCGATCCAACCAAACACGCTTGCCGATATTGTTTGCGTGTGCCTGTTATCGCACGCCCCTTCATCATCACCACCACCACACGGCCACCACCCACTGCTACATACCACCACCAACACCACCACCTCCTCACCTCACCGCTATCATCCAGAACCGCCAACTCTGTCATCATCATCACCGCTATCAGTCAATCGCCCGCATCAGCCTTCCTGACGCGGCTTTTGCTGTCTCAACCTGTCTGGCCCTTGTCCAGAAAGGAAAAGAAAAGAAGAAAAAAATCACGCCTTTATCAACCTCGGGATAAACCTCCAACAAGCTCTATCCTGGGATTTTCGTGGCCTCGCTGTGTGTATCTCGTAATCCCATAGGCCATCTTCATCACGACCGTTGCCGCACAAACCCCGAATATCACTTTTCGCACCCGATTTCCGGACCTGCATCTAACGCCTTGTTGGTTCTGCAACCCGAATTCACTCCGAATACCGTTACCTCACGAATACTCTCTGGGTAAATACACCTCCGAATAATCAAATCTGCTACTTTATGCCATTCCATTTGACACCCCCCAATACTTAACTGATCTTCATATTAACTTGGCTTGGGTGGATGCTAGCTTCGGAAAAATAGATTCAAGCTTCTGTAGGGTATCCACGGTCTGTCCATTTACGACTCGGTCAGAGTTAAATTAGGACACCTTCGAGAACCAAAATATACGTTTTCCACACATAACCGAGAGAAGCCTTCCAGAAGGGCACCTTCCTTTTTGCAGTTTTCGAATTTCTTCCAGTCTCGATTTTTCCGGTTGCCGAGGACGAAACACGATAGGCATTCAACTGAGACAGGACATTGCCGCCAGGAACAAGAGTTATGAATTCTATCGCCACTCCTATAAATTACCCAGGAAGGATGGGAGGGCCGCAGTATGCCCATCCGCAACTTCAGACTCCCACTCGAGGTCCTGCTCAAGCACTACATGTCCAGCAGAATAGAAGGGGACCAGGGCCTATGGTAACCCATCAACAAGCTGGCCATCAACCTTTGTCGCAAGCTCAAATGCAGCATCAGGCGGCCCAGGCTCGAGCCCTAGAGCTCGAGCAAGCTAAACGGCGAGCTCGAAAGCCAACGGATAAGATCATATCGCCTGCAATTGAGGACATCGCTCCTCTCACAGCGTCTTACAATGACGTCCGGTCTTTAGAGCGTCGGTTAGACGCTGCTATCATGCGGAAACGCTTAGATGTGCAAGACGCAGTTGCAAAACCTGCAAAGGTAGGTTACCCGCATTGGATTTGGATTGCATAACAATCAGCTAAACCTCAACAACAGAATCATCGAGTTCTTCGATTATATCTCTCAAATACTGCGGTTAATCAGCCATGGCAGGCGACCACCAGTCTGGATGAAACGTCGTTTGATTTCAGTACAGACCTTATCCCATCCTTCCGCATGAAGATCGAGGGTCGTCTCCTTGATACAGATGACATTTCTGCCCCATCACCCGAGATCACCGCAGAAAAATTGGAGCCTGGGAGTTCAAAACCAACAACGGAGGTTGGGAAGGATAAAGAACCAAAAAAGGAAGACCCAAAGGTTCCCAAGAAGCTCTCTCAATTCTTCAAGAGCATACGCGTTGAGCTCAATAGATCTACAATGGACCCGAGCTATAGTGAGAGCAATATCATAGAATGGCAGCGTCCGTCGCCTCCAGCTCCCGCCAAACCGGGCGCTCCTGCCCCCACAGCACCTGCGGAGTTTGATGGTTTCGAGTTCGAGCGAAAGCTGGAGATGAACGCGTTATGCACCGTTCAGCTCGTTAGGGAAGAGCAACCGGAAAGATTTCAGCTTAGCCCAGAGTTACAGGCCGTGCTCGACACAGCCGAGGATACCCGAGGCGGTGTTTTACTTGGAATCTGGGAGTACGCATTTCTGAACAACCTTCAGGATAGAGAAGAACGACGAAATATCAATTGCGACGAGAAGTTGCGAAAGGTATGTCATACGCAAGGTTTTCCTTGAACTCTCTTTATTTAAAACTTATCTAACTTCGGTTTCTTGATTAGGTCTTCAAAATGGAGAAGATACAGCTCCCACAGGTTCCAGATCTAGTAATACCTCATATGAAACCAACGGAACCAACCACCCTGAAGTACATGATCATGGTGGAGGGTGTTGCTTCTACCACTCCAGTAGTGTATGACATCGTCATTGCTGAAGACGAGCCACTCAGACTCAGGATGATGCGGGTTATCAACTCTCAGATGACTAGCCCCCTGCACCGGAATCTAACTATGGAAGATGACAATATTGCTGTCCTAGTCCAAGCAATAAATCATTCGAAAGCTAAGAGAGATTTTTGGACCAGCCTGGGAACAGACCCAGCATCCTTCATTCAGCAATGGGTAAGTAGTCAAAAGAGGGATTTGGAAGTCATCCTGGGCGAGAAAGGTGTCGACAATGAGGAGAGCAGAAGGGCATCATTCTATCATAGGAATATTGTGTCTGAAAACGCGTACTTATTGCTTCACGGTCAGGATCAAGCGCCCGGACTGAGATAAGTGTTTAGAGACTTCTTATTTAAGGATCATACACTTTTTCATCGTCGATGGTATGATGGTGTTTTGGCGAGCTATTTTTAATTTGTATATTTACACTATGTATCATAAACTGGTGGCTCTAGCCTTTTGTATTTCCAGTAAAAGAAAATAGAGGTTGGCGCGAGCTAGTTTAGTTTGGATTGGCGAATTCTTCATCTCTGATTTCCATGAAACTTCGAGAGCGATCCTTCAATCGTATACTTGTTACATAGGGCTTGAAAACACTCGGTTTCTCTAGGAATGTAGACGAGAAATGGGTCGTGATAATAATAAATTTGTATATCGAGAAATGGGTATCGCGTATTCTCATCGCCGATTGCCGCGGGTTGTTGAAGACGCCGTAAATGTAGACCATTGCCCAAAACAAAGACTCCAAAACATACAAGCAATACCGTACAATTTGTCCAATGGTACACTACTTATTCTTCTTCGCTACTCTCCTCTTCGCTTTCATCTCTCCTTCTGCCTCCCGTTATACTACTTAGACTCGTTGGGATAACTCCAGAACCAATATTGTTGATACCCAAACCGATGCGTCTGCTATTTTCCTCACCTTCAATCATGAGTTCGCCGCCGCTAGCCACTGCTTCATCATCGTCATCATCATTGCCAAAATCAAACTCCTCCGCAAGCGCGCGATCAAAGTCAAAGTCTTCTTCATCATTTGCTTCGCCTTTATCCTCGCTCTTAGGATCTGGAAACTCCAGCTCCTCCGGAGCATTATTTGATAAGATGGAGCCCGTGAATGATGGCTCACGTGACATCCCACCAGATCGAATATGTTTGTTGACCGGGGGTGGACGTCTTCTACGACGATTGCCTTCTTCCTCACTAGATTCTGCATCAGAATCCTCCAACTCTTCCTGAATTCTGGTGTTTCTAGTGGGTAAAATGCGATCCAGATGCATCGGCGAGGGAAGACGGGGTTGTGGTGACATTGAAGCATCTTTGGCGTGTAAGGCGGCATCGGGGTGCAGGAGTGGAGACTTCCCCATGTTTGCTGATGCCGGAGCCTTCGGTTTTCGGCTGGGCTTCATGAATGGATCTACCGGTTTCTTGACCTTGCGCTTCAACGGTGGAAGAGACGGGTTATGGGTCGGCGTTGCGGATGAAGTGGGTACCGGAGTGGATGATGAAGGCCCCCCTGGTGTCAAGGCTGTCTCCTGCTCCTGTTCCGGTTCATTTGCCATAGCGTGCGCGTCTACGTCTTCCATGTCGACATCGGTATCTTCCTCCTTCTGTTCCTCCCGTTCGTCTTCATCCTCGTCGGACTGCGGTAACACCCTATTATTGAAATGCCTGACATCGAAGGGATTCTCGGCATCGGCAAATTGTGCATCCTCGTCATCCGTGCTGTTCCCTCCACCCGTGGCTACCTCATCTTCGTATGTAGCCGTAGGTATAGAATCTATATCGGAGATTGGGTGCGACTGGTTGAAAGTGAAAACGGATGACGTGCGCTCAAGGGTGAATGTGTTATCCTTGGGATTGTATACTAGTATACATTCAAGCTTGCGTCCCAGACGCTGAGCGCCGGCAAAGACGGTCTCCTTTCCATCCTGCGGAGTTACGAGGAAGTTTTAGCATCACGCGGCGTTTCACAACCGGAGCCCATCCTCGTACCTCATAAGACAGGCTGAATTGGCCATTGTCTGTCTGTGATAGCTTCGATGCACCTGTTGGTGGCGCAGTGTTGTCTAAGAGGGCGAATCGCGCACGTTAGTTTGAGGAACAGGTAGGAAGGAACTGTAGCTGAAAGATCATACATCGGAAGCTAGAGTACACGCTTGACGACTGGACGTCTTCGCCCCCGTTCTTCAGGCTATCGCCTATGAGGACCTTGAATTTGCCCTGTCGCGTCGGGTTGAACTCGACCGGCGTGGCCGCAGCCATGTCGACCCGGGTTGACTCGCTGTCAGTGTTTTTAGTATGCAGCGCTACGTCGAAAGGATAGTTGGTGTATAAGTGAGCGATTGGTTGAATGGCGGTTTACAGCATTACGATAGAGACAGAAGAGAGGTCGAGAGACGGAGGAGATGAGAAACTGCGGCATCAATTGCAGTGGTGCAAGGCTACGCTGACAGACGGCGAACCGGGGACGACCAGGTGTTTCCCGGGGGTGCGGCATGATGGCGTCCCCAGGGAACAGGTGCTGTGCCCCGGGCATGGGTTGACCTTGCGACTCACAACGACTCACAAACTTTTTGCTCGCAGCGAATTGCAACCACAGACACGATCCATCATTACAAGTCAACATGCATCTTTATGTTTGCTGTTTCTACCAGCCGAACACCAGTGCGTGCTTTCATACTTTTCGCAAATAGTAGACCCACATTTATAGCTTCTCTGGTTTTCTCTGCCCATTTTTCTACAAAGCGTCGAACGATGGACGGCCAGACTGCTCTTGCTCCACCGCCCTCTGGTGCCGATTATTCCACATGGACCCAAGAAGCGCTGATATCTCGCATTCGGCAGCTTGAGTCCTCGTTACAGGCCGCTAGTGGCTCGGAGATCAAGTGAGTGTGTAAAGTATGACCCAAAAAAAAAGCATCAAATATTCTCCAACATATGTTTAGTCTAACGTTTTCTCTTTCTTTTTTCCATCAATTTCCAGACAACATTTAAATATCATATCCAAAACCTCTAGCAAACCCGCAGACTTTGACTTTAGCCGGTATTCAACCCGCCTGATCGCAGTCAAGTTTGCTTATGTTGGCGGGCCCTATCAAGGTCTTGAATATCACACCGGTTCTTCAACACCTCTGCCCGCAGTGGAAGAAAAACTCTTCGAGGCTCTCTTGAAGAGTCGTTTGGTTCCAGCAAAACCCCAGTATAACCCCGATGGATCGGTGAATACCGCCCAAATTTACGGCGGTGGTGGTGGCAATGGGTCAGCGGATGGCGATATCGGTAAATGGATTGACCTCGAGAGGTGGGAGTACACAAAATGTGGGAGAACAGATCGGGGAGTCAGTGCTTTTGGACAAGTAGTTGGAGTTCGAGTACGGAGCAATCGTCCAATGCCGGGAAAGGAAGACATTATCGGCGACGATACGCCGCTCGAAGATACGGCAGAGAAGTTGATACCAAAAAAGAACACTGAGGATACTTCGAGTGAAAAGACGCCGAAATTCGAGGACAAGGACGAGTTGCCGTATGTTACAATCTTAAACCGGCTGCTTCCATCCACCATCAGAGTCCTTGCATGGTGTCCCAACCCTCCAGAGAACTTCTCAGCCAGGTTCAATTGTCAAGCGAGGACCTACCATTACTTTTTCACAAATCCGCCGTCACCGCCCAATCCTGGAGAAACCCTGAAATTGCTGGATGTTGACGCTATGAGAACAGCAGCAAAGTATTATGAAGGTTTACACGACTTTAGAAATCTCTGCAAGATTGATGCGAGCAAGCAGATTACAAACTTTAAACGACGAGTGGAGGAAACCGATATAGTGAGGGTTGGCGGGATATCCCCTGTGTTTTCCATCCGACCTTGGGATAAATCAGATGAGGGGATTTTGGAACGGCGGCCGGAGATGTATTACTTCAAACTCACAGGATCAGCATTCCTTTGGCATCAGGTACGGCACATGGTTGCCATCCTATTCCTCGTTGGACAGCGACTGGAGAAACCTGAGATTGTCAAAGATTTATTGGATATCCAAAAGATACCAACAAAGCCGTTCTACAACATGGCAGATGACCGGCCGCTTGTGCTATGGGATTGCATATTCGATGAGCAGGAGGTCCGATGGATCTACCCAGACCTCGGGAAGGCCAAGCAGAACAGTAGGGAAGATGTCTTGGGAACGTTGTGGGAACTTTGGCATAATGCAAATATGGATGCAATGTTGACTGGTGGGCTGCTAGCTTTGGTGTACGGGCAACAGGAGATACACTGCAAGAGAAAACTTGGGGAAGAGAATGCTGATAGCAACGAAGCTCTAGAAGCAAAGAAGAAAGGGAGGGGTAAGGAGAACACATGGATAGTGGACGGTTCGCCGATGCAATCAAGCCAAGGCAGGTACGTTCCTATCGTAGAGAGGGGGAGGATGGAGAGCATCGAGGTCATCAATCGAAAGTTTGCAGCGAGGAAGAGCGAGGAGTGGAGACAGAAATGGAGTGTGGCATCAAAGAGAGAAAGAGGTATCGGAGATATGACGGATTATGACGACTAGATGTTGATTCATTTATTCATCTGCTTTCTGGAGAGGCTCTTACCAGTAATATATTCAGCAAGCGATCCCGATCCATGAGAGCATTTCATACACTATATCAGCAAGTGTTTATGTAAACCTCTTGTACGGCTATATATAATACCTGTAGATGCTAGGGCCAACAATCGTCCACCACGCCCACCGACCGCTCATAGTCCAGACTGACCGATACTATCTCTCATCTGCTTGAACAAGCCTAGGTAACCGTCCTTCGGCAACGAGACCTCGGGAAGATTGATTGTGTAGACCCCTCTATCTGTGATGTCCTTCTTTTCTATGACGTCTGGTTCCTCGACCTTGGTGGCCTCCATCACTTTCCACCTCAGATTCTCGACAAATCGGAGTCGGGCATCGAATTCACTTGTATTTTTCCATACTTCGCAAAGTTTAGCTAGACCTTCGACTTTCTGGGTCGCCTTATCCACTTCTTCGTTCAAAAGCAGATATGATATTTCGTCCGTAAACTTGTCCGAGCCTACGGTGCTACTATTGTTTTGGGAAGGTCTTTTCCGACCGTCCATGACTCCCGGCGATGGTGATCTTGAAGGGGGGATATAGGCACCCAGTGCCGATGTACTGGTTGTTGGTAGGGGGATGCCTGTCTTTTGGGTATCTGTGAGAGTCCACTCCATGGCTTCACCAAAGACTTTGATCACCTCCTCGAGATGACGGCGGACAAGAGCGAGGGTTTCAAGACGTTTGAGAACCTGAGGTTTCCCAGAGAGACTGGGAGGTTCTGATTTCCGCCTGTCGTTGTTGTCAATGTGGCCATCTTCATCACTACTTGTTGGTTCTTCAAGGGACACGTCGGCAAGGCACTCGGTCAATTGACGGGTACGGGTTGATGATAGCGTGTCCGCAAGGGATATGACATCGCTGCGCAAAACCTGAAGTTCGTACGAGAGCCGAGGAGTGGCACGGAGGATTTCATCGGTCAGGGTGGAGAGGGTGGATTGTAGTCGGTTGAGATGGATGTCGAGGCTGGAGAGGAGATTGTTGGCATCGGTGTGAATGGTTTGAAGGGAGACGGCGGGCGAGGAAGCAGAGATGGTGGATGTCGTGGAGAGCGGGGGCAAGGTAGAGTTGAGGTATGCGGCGGGGGAGAAGGAATCAGAGAGGAACGGCTGCAGGGCCGGGTCGGACAGCAGCGAGTCCATGTCTGACGCCCGATGTTTATTGTTTGATGTTGATGTTTGGTGGTGGTGGTGGATAACGTGAAGACGGAGGTGAGGCTCAACCGATTTGGGACGGCCAAGACGAGCTAACGCTTCCCCACAAGTGAGTCTGTACATACGTTTGGGAGGGAGGCAGTGATCATGCAGCAGCAGAAGCAGCCACCGACTGATCCATTGGGGAAATGCTAGTCAAGGATCATGTCCCTTGAGTCACTGGGCCCGGCCCGTTTCACCTGTGCGATCCTGTTCAGAGATGCGGGATATCGTGGCTGCGTTAATGACAGGACACAAGGCTGATTGCCCGAGACGACGGCAGAGCAACTTGAACAAGAGCAAGTAGGATCAATGGTATCTTCTCGGTCGTTCCTCTCTCTCTCTCCCTCACTCCCTGTCTTTCCTTGATTCTCTCTCCGTCTTTCTCTCCTGTTCTCTTCCGTAGTGTGTCCGCCTGCTGTTTCCTTCGACCGAGAGCTGCCAGTTGCTGTGGTGGGAGTGGGATATCGATAGCGATAGCGATAGATGCGGATGCGGATGCGCTGAGCTGGATTGTCTCGACGGCCGCGTCTGTTTCTCCCGTTCGTCGACTTGCTCTCTTCAACCCTCATAAAATTCGGTAGATGTTAGTATTATTATTATCATCATCATCATCATCATCATCATCATCATCACTCTCATCCTCCCATCTCGGATCGAACTACTGCCTCTCCGGTGGGGCACTGCACACACACACACACGCCGCCGCTGCAGATACGCGACACGACGGCGCATCGACCGACGCACATCCAACTAACCCAAAGTTACAACGGGCAAACCGCTGGGACCTAGTTAACCCCCTCTATAAACCGGCTTCTGTCCGTCCGAAAGCAAGGGAAACGCCACGTAAACCCCCAGCATCTACTGCCCTGTCCTGCCAATAACTCAAGAGCTCTAGCAGCTCCAAGTTTGTCTGCCAGGTCTGGTTAGCCAGCTTCGCTAGATAGCAACGATGCCAAGGAAGGCCTTTGTTGCTGACTTGCAACAGGTCCAGTCCAGCTCTCCACATCCCTCTGTCTCAAGTAGGCTTCCGCTCAGCTCCTGGATCTTGAAAGAAAAATCATTATACTGACGGTCATATGTAGCCATTAAAAAGGGTGATGATGATGGAAGCTTTACCTTCAGAGTCACTCCCACCGATGGCACTAAACCCGTCGAGGTTACTGCCATGATACCTGGTACGGAAGCTCCAACATGTAGCTCCACAAAATCGAAATGGCTAACAGTCAGTTAATCGGATATGTAGAACTTGGAGATTATCCTTCGGACCATGAGTGTTATCTCTTTATTACTTCAGAGGGGACCTCCCAAACAATTTCCAACGCCATCGAGTCTCTCAACGTACGGGCAACAAAAGTGCACAATATTATCACCGCGACTGCAACAGCCATTTGCGCCAAACGCGGTGTTAAGAGACAGCATTCCGCTGATGCTGACCTTGATGCAGATGCTATGGATATCGATGACGACGATGACGAACAGGGAGAGGAACCTTACGGCGATGACGACGATGGCAACGAAGTTGGATTTGGTGACTCTGAAGACGAAGGATCGATAGGTGGATGGTCTTCCGCCTTGTCTGACAACGGACTCGCGGTTGGAGACTCTCAAGTCGCTGGCTCGACCGATCCGATGGAATCTGAATATATTAAAGAATTCTGCTCTGACCTGCGATCAATCAAAAATTCTGGCTTCAAAGTTGGCGTCTTGGGCGCCCTTCCAGGAGGGTCGGGTTATCTAGCAATCTCAATCAAAATCGCAAAGCTGGGGATAAGCGACGAGGCATTGACTGCCTGGAGACTGAATCCAGACAAGTACTTGGTTCTACTAATGCACTATCCTCAGGGATACAAGCCACTTATTGCAATGGCCAAAGACAGCTATACGGCGAAGAGATGGGCTCAAGTCTATGTGGGAACCTCATCACGCTATAAACCCAACTTGCAAGAGGCAATAACAGCGTTCTCCAAAGTAAAAAAGTATAAGGAGGATCAGGATGGCAACATTCACATCTTCAAGGGGGAAGGAGGAAAACTAGATATTCATGGCCTAAGCGACTCCCAAGCGGACCCTTCAGCAGCTACATTCGAAGGAACCTTTATCTCGCGGCCGGTATCAGAGTTGCTAAACGAAAGGCTCCTAGCACTGGCGATGTATCGTATATCCTATGGATTCGGATGGGACGGAGCTGAGATGTTTTATGAGGGTATGTTGTCACCCATAGGCCAGTCTATTATGAAGTTATCCCTTCTAATATTTAATGGTGCTACTAGATTTCCAAGGTCGAGAAAGAACAGATATCGTTGAAGATAAATATTACCAAGAAGACTCCGCTGCCGCCCATCTCGCTCCCATCGTTCAAGGGGACACTCTGAAGGGAGAGACGAAATCACATGTCGATATCTCCTTCCCCCTCATAGCGTTCCAGTACATGCTGCGTCATTTCGTCCGATGCACCGAATTTTGCCTCGTGTGTCACAACAAGATTGATGCTAATTTTGAGGCTCTGAAACCGTACGTTTGTAACAAACCGCTCTGCTTGTATCAGTACATGGCCCTCGGGTTCGGCCCTAGCATGGAGTATGAGATATTGGACCAGCCGAGTGTCATCGATCTGTTGATAAGTTTCTGCTGGGTGTCTGCTGCACAGGGAAAGCTTTCGGAATTTCCAACTGGCCTTAAGTGAGTCCGCCTAATTCTAACAAAACCCGAAAGTTCTAAATGCTGATTCCCTGGTTTATAGCTTGACTGTACCCTTGCCAGGATCGCAGCCGTATTCCGCTATTTTTGATAGAAACAATCAAGAGCTCACAGCAGAAATCGTGGAGGGAGACTCTCTAAGGCTAAATACGGGAGATTGGATCGTGATGTCAGCAATCGCCGGCTCAGAAACTATCCATTGTAGGGTCGTTGACGGGGAATATTGGCCTAAAATTCGGCTTGCAATAACTTCAGTTGGGCGGCAATCGATATTCTACCCAGAAATCGAATCCATCTCAGTTCCTGGAGATTTTCATGTCCAAGTTTCATACGGTGTGTATCGATCCAACTTTGACGAACTTGCGGATCTGGCCAAACGAAATTCGATTATTCAGATGCTCGATACCTTGCCGTCTGTAAACGAGATGCGGGAGTGGCTCGTCCTCAATACCAAAGTTGGCGAGGAAGCCAGTCTAAAAAATTGGAAGAATAGAATCAGTTCGAGCGCTTTACTCTTACTCCGGTGGATCGTCGCGAGTAATCGCAGTTGTATAGTCCAAATCGACCAGACACCAGATGATACTACCGACCCCAACTTTGCGGAAACACCACCAGATGTCGCTTCGAGCATTGAAGAGAGCAAAGACAAAAAAAGGGCAATCATAGGAGAGGAGCGAGTGCATGGGATGGATGGATGGATTCAGTTCCGATTTGCTATGGGTGCGCCGGACAAAGAACAACGTTTTGTGAGCGAAGTTCGAACCGCTGTTCAGGATAATGGGCTTCAGTGTAAGTATTGGCGGACATTTATATGGTTAGCTCGTTGTTACTAAATATAGGTTTAGTCCCTACACTTTTCGCCTTCCACGGATCGCCGCTTCAAAATTGGCATTCGATAATCAGAGAAGGACTGCATTTCAAAGAAACAGGTAAAAATGTGGTCCTATGCTCCCAATCACCAGGTCCTGCTAACAGTCAATTTAGCTCACGGTCGTGCTTATGGGCACGGGGTCTACCATAGTTTAGACGCAAGCGTTAGTCTGGGATATACAAATAGCTCACGAGCTTATGGTTATGGAAACCAGGGAATAAACCAGCGATGGTGGTCCAAGAGTCATCTTTGCATCAACAGTGCGTTGTGCCTCAATGAGATAGTCAATCTTCCTAACCAATTCGTCAGCAAGGTATGTTGCATAAGAGGTCCAATTCTATTTCCTCAATGTACACTAATATTAGCTATATTTTCAGACCCCACATCTCGTTGTTAACAATGTAGACTGGATTCAAACGCGATACCTCTTTGTTCAAACAGGGAGAGCCCCAATCACAACAAATACAACTGTGGCGAGCGCTCCAGTTCCAGCAAAGCCATTGCCTCAAGACCCAACGATGACGCCGAGGGGTGTTACCACTAAGACACTTGTGATCCCCGAGACGGCATCTACCGTTCGCACGAGAAGCGGTAACAACCAGAACATCTCTCTATCTCAACCTTCTCCGGCCAAGAAGTCCAGGATCGGTTCGAAACTGAAGGATATTGTAAAGCTGGCGACAGGGTCATCTGCAAATCCGATTTTTGTGGATATGGATGGGTATAATTCGTCTGCAACTGATACCGAGGACGTTGAGATTTTATTCATTGATGAGAGGGGGAAAGGGAAAGGGAAAGGGAAAGAGGTATTGCCAAAGGAACACGAAAAAAAATTCGTGAAGAAGAAGGATGCAAATGCATTTATTCCAGGAAGCCTCGATATTACGTCCATTCAACTGCTCGGGGAGCCATCCTATGCTTCTCCTATGGCCACCAGACGCATCCAACAAGAGCTCAAAGCATTGATCAAAATACAGGAATCCCATGAGCTGGAGGAATTGGGATGGTACATTAACAATCAGCATATTGAGAACGTTTACCAGTGGATCGTCGAGCTTCATTCATTCGATAGTAGTCTCCCTCTTGCGAACGATATGAAAAAAGAGAAGGTCAACAGTATTGTCATGGAAGTGAGGTTTGGAAAGGATTTCCCAATGACCCCCCCATTTTTCAGAGTCATCCGCCCGAGATTTCTACCATTCCAACGAAGAGGCGGTGGCCATGTTACCGCAGGTGGAGCTTTGTGCATGGAGCTCCTGACAAATTCTGGGTGGTCTGCTGTCTCCAGTTTGGAATCCGTTCTTTTACAGATCAAGGTAAACCTCCCTTCGAACTTGTGTTTTAGAAATCCCGTTGAGTAGACGCCGAGTACATTTTTGCTAATTCATTTACAACTGATAGTTGGCTATGTCTTCGACAGACCCATACCCAGCCCGCCTGGACGGAGGGGCTAATGGCTCCTACGCTGTCTACGAGGCGAAAGAGGCATTCATCCGGGCTTGCCAGACTCACGGGTGGCAGATTCCTCCCGACTTCAGCAGCATAATTTAACCGAGGAGATTCCTCGTGAAACTATTCGCCGCGATCTTATCTTGTTCATCGGCGTAAGGTGCACGGAAAGTTTATTGCATACGGTTGGAAACGAGCACCAATGTACGTTTTAGATGGTGCCGGATTGGCTGCGAAGACACATTAGGCGCATTGTTACGTTTGGCACAGGGGGGCGTTTCGTATAATATTGCTAATGCTTCTTCTTTCCACGTCTATCATTTTTCGCCTGACACATTTTCTTCTCTTATACTTACTGTACACTCTTTATGGTGTGTTTATCATTCAATCGCGAAATGTATGCATTCAGTTCATCATAGAATAGATAATAACAACAATGGTAGGGTGCACTGGTCATCGGCGTCTTGGAAGGCTCCTATGCTAGTAGGAATTTTGCGGAAACCGCAACAATGTGCCCCAAGGATACTCCATTAAACGTCGAGAGGCTATAAATTTATGTTCTTTCGATGTGCTATCTAAATTCCACAATAACTATGACAGACGAAACTGCGTCGTCTCCTTGATCCGGCGGCCAATTTTTCAAAATTGGTTTCGCTTTACGCCCCATTCGAAACTCATTTCTTTGGCATTAATATTCACCCAAGGAGTGGACTTGCTGAAGGCGACCGGATGCCTTTCCCAGCAGCCAGCTCCTCCAGCCTCTCGGCCAAAACCCTGTGCTTTTGCATAACATCAACCCATTCGCCACCTTCAGTGTCACCATCTGTGGCATCTTCGCCATCTCTTTGACTACTACTACCTTCAACTCCTAGGAGACCCGTAGCGAGTATCATCCCGAAATCTCCACCAAGTCTACCCAAGCTTCCTGCTGCGTAGAGCATTTGTGTCAACAATGACTCCCTCGCGGATTTGTCTGATATAACAGGCAGATAATTCCTCAGAGTCGAGGTTAACATGGTCACCAGATGTGGCACGAACGTTACAAGTGGGCTCGGACTATCTTCAGAACCTGCTATCTCCTCCCCGCTCGCACTCACCACGCTACTCCTCCTGATGTTCGGTGTTATAGGTGTCTGCGGCGCCAGATACGCCGAAGCCAGGTTGATCCCACCGCTACCAAAAGGTGGGAATACCGCCCGGTACATTGTTACGATTGCAAAGCTCTGCTCGCGGAACACTTCTATCCACCGTTTCAAAAAACGTTCCGTCTGGTGACCTGTGGGTTTGAATTTCTTGGCTGGCGTGTTACCGCCATTGGTCTCCGTCTGCGATTTCGCCCATTCTTCGCGTTCGGCGTCTGCGAGTTCTCGCAGAGGGTCCAGTGCTTGGAACAAGCTGTTCAGGAAAGAGAGCCGGGCTACGAGGAATATGGACCCCCATACTTCCTCGCCTGGCGAGATTTCCGGGGACGTTCGCCTGAGGTATCCAATTGTCTTTATCGCAGTGGGAAGCTTTAACGGACCGCGAAGGGTCGTGAGGAGTTGTGTATTCAGGACCTGGAGGAGGGCGTCACATTCACGGGTTACGGAGACGATGATGGGCACCGTCGGGTACAACTGATAGAGACGACGGACGTGGGAATGGTAATCGAGGGCGAGGGAAGGGTTTGAGGATGTGATTGCAGATTGGAGAAGAGTTGGGAGTTCGAGAATGTCGAGGAGCTTGGGAAAGGTTCGAGCTAAGGTGTGTTTCCGGCTACGTTCCAGAAGGGCTGGAGAGGATTTGTGGTAGGTCTGTGAGAATAAGGTGAGGTTGGCGTCCAGCGCTGGAAGGTGCGATTTGAGGGTGTTGATGGAGTCATTGAGCTTGTCGAGAGAAGAAGGGATTGCGGAGAGCTGTTCGGAAGAGCTGATAAAGCCCTGGTAGGATCGCGAGGCGAGCGATTGGAGCGACAGGTTAATGGAGTGGTGTGAGGATTTGAGGGCGGCGGGTTCGTTGTTAACAATGTCGTTGAAGGAAAGCGATGTGAGCCGGGATAGGTACGCGGAGGCTGCAGTCGCGCTGTCGCTGCCGCGTTCGATAAGGTCTGGAGGGAGGCCGTCGGAGAGGAATTCGAGAAGGGGGTCGGCCATTGTTAGCAAGTATCATCTCTCGATCATGATGGCGATGATGAAGTTGATCAAGAAGAAGATGAAGAAGGTGAAGAAGAAGAAGACGTTTGAGACGGTGTCCACACCAGCCCAACACATTTATTGAGAAAAATCCAACAGATTGGAGGATTATCGGTAAATATATGTACAGTGAATTCGAATACAGAATTATTATCAAGTGATATGAGTTAAAGATGCATGTCGCAAAAAAATGTATACCTTTCTGTTTCCTTCTCTTTTGTTTCTCTATCCGGTGCCTAGTTCATTCCGGGTAGCAGATGAAGGCGCTAATCTTTCCATACCACCACTGGGGGTTATAGAATATACCATCCCGATGACCGTCGTCGTAAACATACGACAGGAAGTTGTTCAAATCTCGAGTTCCCGGGTAGTGCACAACGTCTGAATAGCCTCCCCCACCTGGCAGCTTGCAATCATCGTTGCTAAATAGTTTTAGAGAATAATAAGCAACCCGGACGATAGTCGCACATGGGGGGAAAAACAAGACAGTCTGCATCAGGGCTGCACTTACACGCAAAAGGTACAGCGGGTGCCTTTGTCGGGGCCGAAGGAACGGACTAGACCTTTGTAGCTGGGACCGATGAAGTATATTTTGCCTGCTTCGAGACCCGTTCGATGCCAGCATTTGGTCGTAAATTCGACTCCGTTGCAGTAGAAAACACCCAGAGATATGCCTCGCGCCTGCGTCGGAGGGATTAGTAAGTCTCGCCTCCAATAGTGCGTTAGCTCTTGTACGTACTTCGATATTTGAATCAGGTTCCGGCTGCGCGCTCGCTACGGGTGAAGCCATCGCGAAAGAAGCGGCAATGCAGAGAAGGACAGATAGGATATATGAGGGATGCATTCTATAAGGTGATCAAAAGCTTGCTTCTAAAAGCTTATGGGCAGAGTCGGTGCTTGATAGGTATCTAGAGCCGGTACTCAATGCGGATTGCTGGCGACCAAAGCTAGTGATCGATTGACATGAAAGCGAGGACCCGGGCGTCTTTTATACACCACCGAACTTGAGCACCAGTCGCTGCTAAACTGGGCGAGGCAGACAGCTGTACAGGCCAAAATCTGGAGCGGCATAACGCATGCACACATTATGCCGATTGAATTGGGAACTCGTGGAGTGGTTCACGCCACGACATGGAGATTCACCGGCAGAAACTAGCGATATCGGTATCGATACCGGGTCGTCTCAGTGTTTCAGGAGAGCACTGGTACCATGTGGTATGGTACCTCGCTGACTGCAGGGAGATCTGAAACGGGCGGTACCGTTTGCACGTTGTCCGAGTGGGACCGACTGGAGTATTCTTACACTGCGGTTCCACGCGGACGTCACACAGCGGAGACGATTACGAGTTATGTAAGTATATATAGAAGGAAGGGTTCTAAATCGGGTGCTTCAGCGGTGTTTAAGTGTATTTCAACTTGCAGCTACTTTGACTGAATAGCCGTCTTACCTGCAGCGTCAGCACGCTACCGCCGTTTGTTTGTTTGTTCGCTCTTCCGCTGCGTTGCGTTGCGTTGTGCGTTGCGTTGCGGGACGTTGTCAGAGTCGTCGCTCGCTTCGGAACTCGTTCTGACTCGTTACACACCACCATCACCACCACCACCACCATCATCACCATCATCATCACCACTAATTACTATTCACCTAAAAAGTATAATTACGAACGGCATTGTGCAGGCGCTCGGTCCTCCGATATACAGCGCCAACTATAATGTCGGAAAACATCCCTGAATCCATTCCGACGTCGATGGACCCGCGCTCCCATCGGCCAAACAAGAAACGCGCCCTATCCCCTGCGTCGGCGCAGGCTTCGCAGGTCGCATCCTTAATGAAAAACCCAGAGCGCTACATAACCACGGCCAAATCACGCGACAAGAGGCTCGCGCCTCCCCCGGAAATCGTCGCCAATGTGCAGGGCTCCAGCGCCGGTGCCGGCTCGGGTGAATTCCACGTCTACAAAGCGAGCCGACGGAGGGAGTACGAACGACTCAAAATGATGGATGATGAACTGAAAAAGGAGACGGAAAAGGAGGAGTTTGAAACAAAAACCGATGACTGGAAGCAGAAGGATGATGCGAAGACCGCAAAGAATAGGGCGAAGAGGCAAAAGAAAAAACTGGCGCAGGATAAGAAGCGGGAGAGAGAAGGAACGGGAACACCACAAGTTGAAGACGAGGGTACAGCGGATGCAGGTACAGAGCAGGGTGCCGCCGAAACCGCTGAAAGTCAAGCGGGTCCTCAAATAAAAATAATCAAGAACACAGGCACATCCAATGGATTGTCCGCCAATGGGCACGATACCAGCGCGCCAGCAACGGGCAACAGATCAGTGGTCATATTTGACGACGACTGATGCCCGGATAACCCGCATCGCAATTCACCACAAAAAAAATAAAAAATTTGCACGGCCGGAGTAATGTTGGATTTCAGTCCAGGTTTAGCGAACATGACGCATCTTTGGCTCACATATGCTTTCTCTTCTTGTATTCTTAGCTTCAATTCTGCCGTTGGGTATACAAATTACTTTTGAAGGTGCATGCTCAATAGGTCTAATCGATTCTAATATCAGCCACTAGAAATCATCTCTATTCTTCGGCTCCTCCACCCCCACCACCCCGCTTCCCGCTCTTCGCACCACAAATTTCATCAACCCTAAGCAGCAGGCAGGCGGACTAATTCTCAAGTTAGAATACTCAGTTGGTAAAAGGATCGGTAAACGGGAGTTATACCTCGACAGCGGTCTTCAAGCTCTGTAACTTGACAGCCTCTGGCTCCCAGACACCATACTCATGCATGTCAACAATCTTGCCTGTATCGCCGTTGACGCCCCAAGTATAGCCTCCCTCGGCGTGTTTCGCCCGTAGTTGAGTCAAAATTCGGACAGGACTGGCACCGCAATTCTGGATCAAGGTTCTGGGGATGACTTCCATGGCATCTGCAACAGCTTTGTATGGCCACTGTTGGACACCCTCTACCTGTTTGGCAAGCTCCGCAAGCTTGACAGCTACTGCCATTTCGGTTGCGCCACCACCGGGAGATAATCGAGGGTGGAAGAAAACGTTGCGAGCCACAGACATCGCATCTTGGAGGTTCCTCTCAACCTCGTTCAGGATATCCTTTGACGGTCCCCTCAATAAGATGGTGCAGGCCTTGGGGTCTTCGCACTTGGTGATAAAGGTGAAATATCTATCCGCCATAATCAGTCAAGAACCCGTCAAGAAGTCTTGGATTCGGTGCCACATACTCGTCGCCAATCTTCTCGATCTCAAAGAGGCCGCACTTGGTGCCAACATCGGCTTCCTGGAGATCCTCGACTCGATTCACAATAGTAGCCCCTACGGCGCGTGCTATTCTGTTGTTATCGCTCTTACGGACTCTCCTAAGGGCAGTAACGTTACCCTTGAGAAGGTAATGCTGTGCGAGATCTAATCGAGGTTAGCTTCCTTTTTTTGTGGAAATGAAACATAGCCTTCAACTTACCTGAGACTCCCTTTTCTGTAATGACCAAGTCGGGTTTCAAAGCTAAGATGTGGTCACATAAAGCCTTAACCTGATGCTCCTCGATCTCCAAGATCTTTTTCCAATCCTCTTCTTTCGAGATCTCAATGTTGGTCTGCGACTCTCCCTTCTTATACTCCAATGTGCAGTCCAACAATACAACTCTGGGGTTTTCTATCCTTCTCCTCATCTTTGGATGCGTGATATCTTTGTTCAGCATGACACCGTCCAGCACCCTACTATCCTCGATCTGGCCACCGGGTATCTTCTCAATCCTAGCATATCTCTTGATATCGACTTCCTTGTTCCCGCCGAGATCCTGAGCAACCACTCGTACGGCCTTCAACGCGAGACTACACATGAGCTCGCTCCAACGAGAAACGAACTTTGTCCCGATGGATGAAGATATCAACTTGAGCATCTCGGTGTCCGAGGAGACGTCAACTGGAACAGAAATCTTTTCGATAACATCGAGAGCATCGGACAGGGCGCGTTTGAATGCTTGGATGATGGTGACAGGATGGATTTGACGTTCGAGATGCGGAAGCGCTTGGGCGAGGATTTCACCAGCTAGAACGGATCATCGTCAGTTGTATTCAAAGCATTTCGCAGATGTTATGATTGGTTCTCACCGAGTATTATAACAGTTGTGGTTCCATCACCAACTTCCTCATCCTATTTCCAACATCAATAAGCATGAATCCTCCTCCTCCTCCTCACGCACGGGTTGTTAAGCTCCGACCATACCTGTGTCCTACTTAATTCGATCATACTCTTCGCGGCAGGGTGGGCAACCTCGATTTCTCGTAATATCGCGTGGCCGTCGTTAGTTAGAACGATACCACCCATAGGATCTAGCAACATCTTCAGCATCGCCTTGGGGCCGAGACATGATCGGATGATATCTGCTACACTACAAGCTTGCCAGTAAAAGTTAGTTTATGCAGCGCCGTGGAAAATATCGATTTGGGTAGGGATCTGACGTTTTGGCAGCGGTGATGTTTGATAACTGTGCTTTCCTCCCAGTCTGCCGTTCACCGGCACCGGTGTCTGGGTAGTTCCACGGGTTAGAGATTGTCTGTGACGGTAGCAGATGGCAGCTTTTGGAGCTCACTGAGCATAATCACCGGAGCTTGCATTTTGGACTGCTAGCTTCCAGAATAGGATACGATCCTAACTGATGATACTGTTGGATGTAGACAAGCGCAAGTTTCCGATATTACGGCTGGTGAGATTTTGGGTACCGTGTATTCTGCAATCGAAGCTGTGGTCTGGTGGTATAGTGGGGTTGGTTGGGTTTACGCGGTTCAAAATTTTTGGCACTGTCACACCAAAAGCCAAACCCAAGTTATCCGGTTCGTGCAGAGATTATCGATAAAAGTGGGCATAGCCAACGCGGCAACGCACAATAATGCAACATCACCCACCACATGATTATTCCAGACTGTGTCACGACGCAGATTCCATCAAGGAATGTTCACCTCTTGAGAAAGCGCAAGTGATCTAAATTTTATGAACAACTACTCAAGTGGTCTGTAAGTCGTACGAATCCTGTCTAAAACCTTTAAGAATGAGATTACGCATCAAATGTGAGAGATTTCCCCGGTGAGGAATATAATTTACCTGTGATTTAATACCTGCGATTCTTTTTCTTACAGTGGTGCAAGTTGAGCTAGGTTCCTGATGTATGGCTATCGCTACAAACTCAAGCAAGATACAGACGCGGATATCGTACTTGTCATTGCGACGTTGTTGTCAGCGATTAAGATTTGATAAGTGCCATCCGAGTCAGGAAAAACATGTTTCTATCGGCACATGTAATCACCTAACTGGGGATTATGCGGAACTCCAGTCCTATATCACCTGCAAGGTATCTTGATAGCTTGGCTATACTGCAAACCTCATGTCAATAAGTGGCAACGGCCTGTGGCTCCATTTGCGAGAACAGTTTGCTGACTCCTATTATCCTTCAGAGAGCAATAATCAACTCCCAGAATCCCCATTATGAAGAAGATGCTAAAATCTAGGCTGCAACCAAGCTCGCCCTGTATACGGAAAATATATGCATAGTTTGTCTTGCCAGCAGTCCTACGTTACCTCAATAGCGTATACTCAACCGCCTGCTTCAATCTGGTTAGTCCTTCCTGAATAGGTACTTAATATATAGCCCCACACTTATCAGAAGTTGTTCAACTTCTCATTATAAGCACGAAGATTCTTACAGAAATAGGAAACATTTGGTCTTTTGACTTTTTCAGTTTGGTTCCCACTCGTTTCTTGTGGTCAAGAATGCTCTGTCTGGAATCCGAGTGAAGGTTGCGCACGACAGCTGGAGGCATTCGAGTGTCTCTTATATTTCGGTCATCTAAAGCTCATATTTCGAGTTTTTTATGTTTCCTCGTTTCGTCAGATATGAGGCATGGATTATGTTGCGGCTTCGCACGATCTAAATGCTTTGTTATCAAACCCGCCAATAGCTTGTGCCATCGTCAACTATGGTTGGTGATCTAATTTTATTAAATTGCTAGTGCTTATTTTCAGATCCTTTGGATAGCTGAGAGACTTCATAACTGCCAAAGATAAGGAAAAGATACATCCGTGAGATACAGTTGGCCAGCTCACAAGACAGGGGAAGTTATATGATGCAATATAAGAATTCTCCTCCACATTCGCTGGACGAGTTAGGTAGCATTGTACGATATCCTGATACAAGGATTCATTATCAAAGCTTAGCAAATCTTGGTTTCAGCAACAGGCTTTGCATTAAGATACTTATTGAGATTTCGATATTACTTATTGGGGAAATTATCCAAATTAGGCTTTTAATAAATAGTTCGGAGCATGACCAAGCCCGTCAGTAATCTTTATTTTGCAAACTACATTATAAGTTTATACATCTAGTCAAAGTTTTTTTCTTATCAACTGCCTCAGATACAAATAAATAAATATCAAAAGCGCAAGGCGACCTTTCGGGCTAAACTGTACTATAATGTCTTCAAAATGAGGAAGCAAGGAAGACTTCTTGCATTTGACATCTGCATTCAATATCCTGGATGAGATTCTTGCGCGGTATCATGCCTCTCAATATAGATCAATGATATCAAGTCGCTTTGGTCAACAGATCAGCATGCCCAGATAGCGCGAAATCTTCAGCCACCTGCATATTGATCAGCACACACGGCAGGTCGTAAAACTCTGTAACGGGTGGAGTTTTTTTTTTGCATAGCACTCCTCTAAGGTAGCCTACCTTGTCAGCCAACCGAACGCCCGCAATGGGTCACTGAGATGTAGTAGCAGGATCTGCTCTTCTCAAGATTTTTGCTGTAAAAGGTTAGTGGCCTGTGACTTCGGTTTCAAGTAGCGGGTCTCGCAACACAAAAATGACCACAGCCTGCGAGGAAACCTGAATTGTTTGCTTGTAAGTGCTTGGAATATTGCATGAATGTGTCAGAAACTATAATGTTGTTGTAAAATACCATGCGGTTGCGAAGTGCATGGGACAATAAAGAGGGTGCCACTCTGCAGGCACCCCCCTCCCTGAGTGCTAGGATGTTTGGACCTCTGCGAATTTCTAATATCGAACCCCTCAGGACTGAGAGTCCAACTCGTGCCGTTGAGATATCGATAAACCACTGTTTCTTTGGCTCTATGAAGACCGATCACCAGGACTTTAGCCTTGGTACAGAAAAGAAGGTGTTGAGATGAAACTGTATATAATGGTAACTAGGACGCTCAGGAAACAATATATCTTGACAACTTCATCAGCTAATAAAGCTTTTACGTAGTCGTTCGCTTCCTCCTTGAAAAGGACTTTCTCTTGTAATATTCTTTAGCATTGAATAAAAAGAAGTCACTGCAGCTCCTTCGATTAGATCTCTTCCAATCCGACGTCGTGGGTGCGAAATATTTCTGAGTCGTTCCATATATCTTACATAAAAACGTGCACCTCCAAAATGAGACTCTCGAGTCCAATTCTACTTGCATCCGTTGCGTCCATTGCAGCCGCTCACACCCGTATCGGGAAAATCTGGGTAAATGGTATAAACCACTTTGCATACTCTTTCTCCTGGTTTTCCTATTGACGTTCCGATCCAGGAGTCGACCAAGGCAATGGTGCTGGGGTATATATCCGGCAAGCACCCACCAATGATCCACTGCTCGATGTTACTTCGGCCAATATGATTTGCAACTTGAACAATAACCCGTTAAGTGGATATATTAACGCAAAATCCGGAGACAATATCACCCTCCAGTGGTTCAAAGAGAATTTGAACTCATCCGATATTGTGATGTGAGTGAGGTTGTTATTCCGCACAGGAAGGGGTGAAGTACTGATAAGCAGAAAACAGCGATCCAAGCCACGTGGGTCCTGTGACAGTTTATATGGCCGATATGTCCAAAAGCGCTACTGGTCAAGGTGCCATTTGGACAAAGGTTTACGAGGACGGTCAGATTGGCAGCTCGTGGGCACTAACCCGTCTACGAGAGAACCCCGTTCATGGAAAGCAAGTCTTTGTCCTCCCACCAAAACTCAAGACAGGGTAAGAATAGTTCAAATGTTCATCAGTGGAATATAAAAAGCTAAACAGTCTCAGAACCTATCTCGTTCGAGCAGAGATCATTGCTCTGCATGAAGCCTACGACATCGGCAAGGCACAGTAAGTCAGAATGAAATTATATATAGCTTTACGAAATAAACTTACAGATCATGTTTTTTAAGATTTTACCCATCCTGTTCCCAATTCAAGGTCACCGGACCATCAGATGGAGTTGCCCTGCCTGGAGGGTTCAATTTTGCTGGAGGCTATAGCGCCACAGACCCGAGTATCCATATCGACGTCTACACCGGCGTTACCAATTATAAAGCTCCCGGCCCAGCAGTGTGGTCCAACGCTGCGCCGATCGAGCCGATCGGGCAGAACGGGGGAAGCTCAGTTCCCACAACGACATTTAAAACTTCAACAACAAAGTCTTCGACGGCTGGGCCACACCCAACCACAACTGGTGGAGTAGGGGGAGGTGGTGGCTGCATAGCTGAGCAGTTTACTCAATGTGGTGGATCTGGGTGGACAGGCTGCACAAGATGCCCTTCTGGAACGACCTGTCAGGCGCAGAGCGGCTGGTATTCGCAATGCCTTCCATAATCCAAAGATATTCAGCAACATATATGCTGCCCGATTTTGACTCTGTTGCTTCGGATAGCAAAGGAAAGTAGAAGAAGAGGGGGGGGGGGGGGGTAACTGTAAAACCATAATTAATATCTTGATATAAATTTAGCATCTTGTATTGAATAGGATAATCCGCTCATTCTCGGATGCCAGCTCCAGAGTTGCCAAAGTATGCACATATTGCTTTGCTCCGCGATTGGAGGCAATAATGTATTACTTTGATTTCGTTGGCATTCTGGTCGTATTGTACAATCTGATTCAAGTCACCATTTCGTGGCAGATATAGGACAATGTCCAGGGTGATGTTGCGGGCTGCGGCGTATATCTCCGCTCTATCACATGATGTGTTAGCACTAGCATATACCACCAACTTTTTTGATTTCAGAGACAACCGACCCTCCGTAGTCCATCATTTCCAAGTCGAAAATTTTCTCATGCTTATAGCTAGGCCCTCCCCAAGGCGGGCTCAAAAATAGCGTCCCAACTTCGACATCTCCTGCCCATTGTTTGGCATATTCAAAGAAATCCGCTTGTACAAACTCAATCTTCTCCTCCACTCCGTATATCCTAGCGTTGTGTTTTGCACATGCAAGCATTGTTTCGCTGTGATCGATTGCGATGACCTTCTCGCATTGAGGAGACAGTGCAAACTGTATAGCGTTCCCGCCGACGCCACAGAAGGCATCTATGATGGTACGAGGTTTCGCGAGGTTGGGTGGGAGGATGTGACGTGCAATCTTCCTTGCGACTGCTTCGGGAGTAACGCTGTAGAAACCTTCATCGGTCATCCAAATTCCCTCGTCCCAGAGTGTGAATAGGGAGTATCTTTGATGCCAATAGCTATAGTGATGGTGGTTAGCTTTCTTCTGGGCAGAATTGTGGGTGGTATGTGTACTTCAAGAGATCCCAAGGAATACTCTCTCGCGTGTAAATCTCGATTCCTGGGGGAGGAACGTCGTCGAAAAGCTTGCGCTTCTTTCCGCGAAATGAGTCATCTACATCGTCTTGCTCGTAGCCGTCTGCGCTCTGTCGCTTCATTTTGATCCGGAGGTGGGTAGAATGCGATGTGCTTCCTGGAGGTGGTTGTTGTAATCAAAAGGCTCGTAATGCGCAGATCTGGAAACCTTTAAAATGTTGTTTGTCGCAGGGCGCTCCCCCAGGGCGCTCCCCCAGCTTTTCAACCAACAGACCAAACCACTCATCGCATCAACTCCAAAAGAAGACTCTCGCGCATGCCTCGGACCCCCCATAACGCCGTATATCCGCCGTGTTCACGGTCCCTTATACTTGAATCCAAGTCGCATAATCAGGAAGCCCCTCCGTCATGGAGATAGACACCGCCTCACCAGCTGCGGACCCGTTTGCCCATACATTCAAAGCCAGAAAACATCGACCGGGGCGACAGACGAGGAATCTTGACGATGGGAACGGTGCTGAAACTCCAGATCCAAGGGCCGGGAACACACCGTCAGCCGACGAGGGACCTTCAACGGAACTGATTACGAACCTTACGGGCGGAGATGCGATGGAGGAGGAGGAGGAGTCGTTGTCAGTCGCGGAAATCCTCCGGCTACGCAAGCAAGCAAAACCGAAAAAACGAGGATTGGACTTCACAGTAGACAGACGAGCGAAAACACCGACAGCTGAAGAAGAAGAGGCGATGGCGGAGAAGGATGCGATGGACAAAGAGGTCAACGCTGTCGTCAACCGTTTCACTGGCCAGACCGGTGCCATCGTTGACGTCAATGAACATATGTAAGGACGCGCGATAGTTATTTCGTGACTTTTTTTTCGGACCCGGTACGGATTACTAATCACACTGTCAGGATGAAGTATATCGAGTCAGAGCTAGTTAAGCGCAGGATGGAGGATATTTCACAGCCCATTCCGATGAGTGACGACAGCGACTCCGATATCAAAAGGGTTTATCCAGCGCCGCTTACATCTACGAAAATCTCCGAACGGAGAATCGGTAAATGGCCTATTAGGCCCGACTTCCGAGGAGCGACTCTCGGCAAGCTACAGGAAATTGACCTCGGCGCTGAGACCACGCGTAAGAATGTTGAGAGAACAGAAGAAGCAAAGAGGCGATTGCAAACTGGCGAGCCGCTGAAAGAACCGGAACTGGATGATCCGAAGAAGAAAAGACGTGGTAAACGAAGAAGGAATAGCATGGATATTGAAAGAGATAAGTTGGTGGAAGAAGTACTCAAAGAGTCACGATGTAAATTCACATTTCCCGAAGGGTTTGTTCTTCGACACCTGCTAACTGTATCGATAGTGGATATCTACGAAGAACCAGATCCGGCAACTCATAAGACTGAAGCCGAAGAAGACGACTACGCGGCGGATGACAAAATAGCAGAACAATTCAGAAGAGAATTTATGGATGCGCTCAACGCTAGACGAAGAGGAAGGACAAATCATAACAAAAAGAAGGAAGATCCAAAACGCCCTAGAGGCCCAAAACTTGGAGGAAGCAGAGCCGCGCGAGCTGCGATGCGCGAGAGCGAAAGGGTTGCTGGGAAAAAGTAATTGCATGCTCTTTGAAACCGGCGTTAGGCGGCTTTTGGCACACGAACATTGTAACGGTAGTAATATAAATTACGGGGTTTCATTGTCTTTTCATCGTAAACATCATCCAAGTATAACTATGAGTCTAAAATAGACGGCGTCGTTGGAGACTACATGCGTGACAATCTCTGTGTGCGCTTAACATATTGAATACCGAACCCCTTTGTTTCAAGTCTTCGTCCAGGCGACATCAACTAGAGGCTCCTTGTCTGTACTCGAACCCTTGATTCCTTGTCTGCGTTCCTCCTTCTCTCCCCCTAGGAGAGTGGTAAATATTTTCTCGGTGATCATGTACTCGACTATTATGTAGTTGTTAATTGTTAATCTATTTTTATTGTCGAGCTAGGGAAGCCCAGAGGAATGAGGTTTCGTTACCACCGATGAGTCGAGCGCTTTGGATGGGGGAATCATATATCAAGCATTGACGCATATCTATCATTCGTGTTGGCTCCAAATTTTCAATTCTCAGAATCTAGCACGAATGGCGTACCTTCTCCGAGTACGGAGCAAAAATGGTGAGCTGAAAGCCATCTCCTTGGATCATCTGCGTAGATATGGTAGCCCTGAAGCCATCCATTAATAACTAGTATTAATATCATGGGTATCACTGCTTTAGCGTTCTTCTTTTTTGAGAGATTACCTAATTACCAGACATTCGAAGTCGGACCATTTCCATATAATATTGTACATCAGCCTTCGCGTGATTATTTCATGTTTTAATAATGTTGAAATGCCACATGGCATATCGGTTCAAGCGTGGATGCACAGTAAAGGCATCTTTCCCCACGATAGCACCTGCAATAGTCGAAGCCATATTGTTGTATCCTGTAGACTGTAAGATCTTTTTGCTCAAGTAGGTGTTCTCTGGTTTCTTATACTATCAGTCAATGGTATCCTACCTACTTGCATCTCGTATTTAAACGTGAGGAGGATTTCAGATCACATGTATTTATTTGCTCATGACGCAAGTCTGATGTTTCCAACATCGACGACACGAAAAGAGCAAAATACGACGTTTTAGCTAATACATGTATCAGTTAAGGCGTGCGAGAGTAGCAAGGGTAAACTGAATATTTACTTTTAACCCAAATTTGATATGCTTGGGATGAAAGTCAGAAGACTATGACTAGATGTCTTGCCAGGTACCAAAAAAAGCTCTTATCCGCAAACCAATTATATGGAACATATTTTTGACGAAGCAACGAACAAGATGAAATGATATTTGAGTGGTCAGTAAAACCACCACGTTCTGTTCTTGGAAATCATCCTTGGTCATCCCTGTTAGCAGTTTGTTATTCTTTACAATACTGGCCAACGTCCCTTGATCGCCTTTTTCAGGCCTGCCCGCTCTACAATCTTTTCTGCGTGCTCTTTGGCTTTGTACATGATCTCTTCTTCATCCATGGTAACGAGCTTTCCATCTTTCACGAGTACCTTCCCGTTAACCACTACCAATTCAACATCTCGCCCTGTTGCCGTGTATACGATCGTGCTGATAGGATCGAACGACGGTGTAAGATGCAGTTGCCTCAGATCGATTGCGACAAAATCCGCCTTCTTTCCAATTTCCAAGGAACCGATCTCCTTTTCCAGCCCTAATGCCTTGGCCCCATTGATTGTCGCCATCTCCATGACACTTTCCGCTGGCACGACCGTGGGATCATAATGAGTTGCTTTGTGAATTATCGCAGCGAGTTTCATTTCCTGTAGCAGGTCATTCGAATTGTTGCACGGAGCGCCATCTGTTCCTAACCCTACGTTCACGTTTGTATTCAGCAGCTCTGGAACCCTAGCAAATCCGGAAGCCAACTTGGAGTTCGACGTTGGACAGTGTGCCACGTGAGTTCCCGTTTCGTGGAGGAGTTTGATATCGTCGTCGTCTAAATGGACCATATGGACTAGGACCGTCTTTTCGCCCAGAAGGCCCACAGACTGGCAGTACGTCATAGGCGTGTGACCGATAGAGGCATAGAACTCGCGATCCGCTTTCACCTCGGCACAATGCATTGTGATTGGAATGTTTTTGGATTTGGAGATCGAAGACATCTCTTTGAGAAGATCATCAGATACGCTAAAATCGGATCAAGGGTCAGCGAGAAACTCGAGCTGCGTAACTTTTATGCTAGAATTTATTGTACCCTGGGGGCGTCCTAGCGCCAAACCAAACTTTAATCCGTCCGTCCGCTTTGCCGTCCCATTTTTCGTGCATCTCGATGACTCCCAGAAGGCTCTGCTCACGGGTCTCAACGAGTCCAGAATGCATCATCTTCTTTTCTTCGGTTGCGTATTTGCCAACATCCATAACAATCTTTCCGAGACAACCTCGGATCCCACTTTCTTCGACTGCTTTTGCGAGACCATCGAAACCGTATCTATCCGCGAACTATAGGTCCGTATGTGTAATTACTAGAAGGTCAGCCGGTACTCAAAACAGATAACATAATCCGAGAAGCAGAGATTAGGTTTTGGGAAGGAAATACCATGCTTTCAAGGAAAGTGGTTGTCCCTGACTTCAGCATCTCGGCGATGGAAATCTTTGCTGCTATTTCTCCATCTTCGGTGGTGAAGTTGCCCTGGAGGACCCAAATACGATCGCAGAGCCAACCAATCAATTCAAGGTCATCAGCAGCTCCTCGAAGTAGTGTTTGGGCCGTGTGCATGTGGGTAGATATCAAGCCAGGGAAAACGACACGACCAGTGAGATCTGTAACTTCTTCAGCAGGGTACTGCTTAGAGAGTGAAGCCGCCTTTCCGATATCGATTATTCTATCATCCTGGACTAGAATAGCCCCGTCCCGGATTATTTCGCGTCTTTCGTTGACGGTGACGACTGTTGCGTTGGTGTACAACATTGCTGTTTCTCTTTGTGGGTATTTCAATTTGGATTTGTGTTCGACCGAAAAGCGAGTACTTATGGAAGACTGTTTCGATAATTGCTCAGATGGTTATATCCAGATCCAAAATCGTTTGTCGGCTGAACAGGCTTCCATCAGGCACGTTCTCGGTCCGTTATATATAATAATTTTCGGTCTCAATTGCTCAAGCGAGCTTTGCCTTGACGGCAGTAAAGGAAATGCAACAGGAACGGACATCGCCGCGTTGCGTGGGGCATACCATCACGATATCACAACCAGATCGCAGATACACGAAAACGAGGCTATATGCGCCTGCGGGCTGCGGGCTGCTCCTGCAACTAAGCCAAACCTAAGCAGAAAATACGAACAGTTGAAAGCGGTTCCCGCATGCCATCAAGTAATTTGATTTTAGCTTAGCGCCTTCGTAGTGTATCTGTGGGTTGTAGCCATCGAGATTTATGGGGCTGCAGTTGACTCGTGCAAAGTCGTAGATCTCCATGCCGTCGAGATCGCTCGGATCTCGATATCCACCACAATTAGAACCCACAGAACTGCACATCAAAGCTGTAGTTTTATTTCGCATTACTAGTACAGTACTCGGATAGCATTCCAGCTCAAGTTCCGGCAACTTTAACGTCAACAACTTACAGTCTATATCTGTTAATCTATTAACATGTCGTGGTCAGCAGCGACCTCGTTCTTCGGACGGCGTAGAATGGCTACGACGGAATCTGGTCCAAAAGACGTACCATCCATGAGCGACAAGGAAGATAAAGAGGCAATCGAGAAACTGGGCCTTCTTTCGAATTGGGACATAAGGAACTGGAGATTTAGAACTTGGGTCTGGTTGTTCCTGGGAGTCGGACTGCTTGTGACAGTCATCGTTCTCCCGAAGAAATTGGTCAATATCAACCGTTATCCTTCGTACACGAAGCTCTATTATAGCTTGAAAAACACTTGTTAGTACTTCTCTGCCTTATTACTTACGTTTCTCTTATTCACATCGCTAATAATAAGCTACTTGCCGTTTTAAATAGACCAAGGAGTCGATTTCTTTGACCTGTGCGTGCAGAAAACGATCGTTTGCTTCCAGGTCTACCTCGAGGAAATGATTCTGACATCTTTCAAAGCTTCGATTTCGGAAATGGCACAGAAGCAACCCACGGATTTACCAAGTAAACGTTAGGATTTCCGAGACAGACAATGGAAGGTAAACCAGCTAACAAAGTTCTCAGCTATCTTACACGGGAGGGTGCCGCATGGTCGAATCTTACATACGCGACTACCGATCAAGCGATTATACGAGTGCTATCCAAGGACAATACGGGATCCGCTGGCCGTCCCACCGTAAAGATTCTCTCAAAGACGAGATATACGCAAGGCCTTTTTATATACGATGTCGCCCATGTTCCATACGGTCGCGGTACTTGGCCTGCTATCTGGATGTCTGACCCAAATCCTGGTGAGTCATCTATTGGCCTTTGCTTTTCGACAAAAGAGTTCTACTAATCGTTCCGCGCTAGATATCTGGCCTCAGAATGGCGAGATAGACGTTATTGAAGCCGTTAATCAAGGGAATAAAGGTGTACAAATCATACTACATACCACAGATGGGTGCCAAATGTCAGTCAAACGGAAACAAACGGGACAAGCTTTGTCTTTGAACTGTCTCAATAACACAAACTGGAATATGGGTTGCGCTGTGCGGGGACCACCAACCTCCTACGGCGAAGAGATGAACAATAACGGAAGTGGTATTTACGCGATGGAATGGAGAACTGCAGGCATACGCTCGTGGTATTTCCTTAGGGATAGAATTCCCTTGGATATCCAACTCGAGAACCCGGATCCAGTTGGCTGGGGGGTCGCTACAGCCGACTTCCCCTCAACAAAATGTGATATAAACTCACATTTTAGAAACCACAGGATCATTATCAATATATCTTTATGTGGTGATTGGGCTGGTGTTCCGCTCGTGTATGAAGACGAGTATCATTGTCCGAGCAACTGCACGGAATACGTTGGAACCAACCCGGAAGCTTTCGAGCAAGCATATTGGGCCATCAACAGTATCAAGGTTTTTAGCGCGCCTAATTCGTGACAGGTGAATCGAGTGGTTTGATTATTTTTGTTCATTCTCCAATTCATAAAATGTACCCTCTTGGTTCCAAAGACCTTAAATTATCTGCCAATGGGTATTATATAGGCATTTGAGTGAGAAGGCGCCAAAATAAAGCTACTAAGGAAATGAAAGCTTTAAACTGCCAGCGTTGGAAGGTCATTAGGATCCCACGGTCCCGTATGAGTGAGGATGGCTTTATTCCGCATGCGTTGGATTTTGCACCGGATTTTGCGTTGGAGAACGATAGCTGTCGATAAAAGCAGCGCCTTGCAAGTAAGTTGAATTTGCTGTAACCTCTGCGAGAGTGACAGGTATGGTACGTCTTTTCCACCCTTCCTGAAAAGGAAGCCTTTCATCCTGAAAAATTGCCTTGATATATTCGAACGGAGCTTTGTCGTAACCCCCGGAGAAGGAAACACCCCAAACACACATTATTAAAGCGACTTCTCCAAATGCTAGAATTGCTTCGCGAAGACCAAATTTGAGCTGCGGGTTAGCGCTTCTTTGCTGTGCCAATCTCTGGTTTCGGAAGTGAGCAAAATCGGCGATGGTGAATATCTTCCCGTCGCTGGAAGCTTTTAGGAGTTCTTCAATGAGGAGCGGTTGGGCAGAGGTATTGTCACCTTGCGCGAAATCGTTGCGAACAAGGGAGACATCATGCTCAACAGCTCCGTGGCGTGAGAGTTGGTCGAGATTCAGGACCGGGTCGCCTTTTTCGTTGACCTGGCCAGCATTTCTTAAACCTAGGCTTAATTGCGAGTCGGCCGTTGGCAGACCGGGTAGCTTGCTAAGAAAGCTGTGAAACCATGATTGTTCCTCCTTTTTAGTCCCGGAATCTTGGGTCTGCGCATCATCCTTATTGTTGACTTCTTGATCAAGGTGAAGCATGAAAGCTGGCTTTGTTAGACCGATAGCCATATCTGGAGCCAACCCGAGCACCTCTTCGAAGGCGTTGATGAACTCATCTGTAGTGATATTTCGGCCGTCTCTTTGAATATAGCCGTGGTTTGCAAGGGAATTGAGGATAGGGCATGGACTGCGCAGATCCGTGATTTCAGGGTGCTTCCAATCACCTCTTTGTGGAGTTGGTGTTTTAACTGGTGCAGGCGCTGGGGTTTCCATGTTTTATCATGAATGGATCTGTAAATTGTGAAGAAAAACGGGACCGCAAAGAGCACTAAAGACAAGCGGGAAGGGAATATTGTGAGGGGCAAGTTATTTGAGTTTCGAGGTGGTTGGGCTTCTCAATGAGAGTATGTATATGTCTTGTAAGCTGTCAGCCGTATCGAACGACAGAAATCAAACCGTCGGGGATGGCCAGCAGGTTAAATATTACGACATGGATCGAAAAGGGTTCTGATAGCCTAGTTTAGGCTGGCCCAAGCTTTTTCCCTGAACATGGAGTGCATGGTTAGTTTGTCTTTGCTGCCGTCGACGAGGGTTCATAAAGCGATAGCTGACAACAATTCGGACATAGCATCACAACGTGCATAAGCTGACAATCTCTAGCCTGCAACTGGTTGATTGTAAATGCTTGACTCCAGCGTTCTCACGACGTTGTAGGCGCCACACCTCGACTCGGAGATCATTTCCAGAGATTTGCTCAAACCTCAGTTTTGCTTTGAAGATCGAGTTAATTATTTTACGTGACAACAAGTAAGTACTCGAATACTTGAGTGTTGATGAGTACTGATTCCATGCGGGGGGTTAACGATATGATGTAAGCCAAGAAGCAGGATACGTTGGGGGTGCGAATGAAGCTGTAATAGCCTCGACACCAAGACCAGGACGAATGCATTCGAATGCGGGGTTGGAGGTACGTATTGAGACAGCAATTCTGTCATGCCTCCTGCAGCCGCTGATGGCTGGTGGTGGTGGCTGGTGATGGCTGGTGTGAGGCGAGTGTGGTTTGGTGGGACAAGGTAGCCGGGGCAACCAATGTAGCCCAAACCACAACAATAAACCCGCCCAACACAAACACAAACCCGCCATGCAATTGCAAGGTGATGCAATCAGCTCCACCATCGCCATCTCATTATCGCCAGCTTAGTGTCGGTTTCAATCCAGTTCCTCCTTCTATTATCACTGCAGGGAGCCACTACTGCAAGCCCCATTACAAATCTCTTCACAAAGGTAGGGGGCGAGCTATCACACAATTACCCTCAAAGACGCCAGACAAGCCCGCCAGTAAAATGACCGCCACACCGTCAAGTCCTTCAAAGATGGTCTCTTCGACCAACATCTCGCTCTCAAACTCAAGTCCCTGGAGACTAAAGGTTACCGTCGAAGCGGAACCCGATAGCGACATCTTTCTAGACCTTGCCCAGGAAGAATCGCTCACGCAAAAGCGATCGAGAAAGCCTAAGGCAATATCAAGGGCCGTTTCGAGGAGTGTCATTGTTCCGTTGAAAGGCAGCAACGACACTGCTATCAGCGAGGACTCGTTGGGCTTGGACAACACCACTGGTATATTTGCAATCGACGACAGATCTATCTTGCAATCCGCAACTCCAAAAAGGCTCGTTTCAACGAGCTCCAAGACACCAAATGCCGTAATAGTTCCACTGAAGGGCTCTGAGCCGAAGGAGAAACCAAAACCACCAAAGAGAAAAGGAACCCCTGCTCGAAGAAAAATCAAAGATGTCGACTTGTCAGCATCCGAACCGGAGCTAGCTCCACATCCACCAGCAACAACCCCGAAGAGAGGACGCGGCCGACCAAGAAAATCAGTCGGAAACCTATCAGAAGTACCCCAAGCATCGATCTCCCAGGCGACAGGACTTCATAAAAATGCACCTCACCAAAACGTAAGAGTTGCAAATACACTAGTTGCATGCGTCCATACTGACTGCTCCGTTGCTAGAATGAAACCATGGACATTAATAACGAAGACAACCACAACGACCAAACCCAAGCACCAGCCGAAGAAAATTTCAGGACACATATTCCTTCGCCGCCGGGATCACCAATCCTACATCATTTTAGTGAATCTCTAAGCCGTACGAGGCCGTATGAGGAACCAGATGCAGTTGGGCAGGATGACCCGTCAATTGTGGCCAGCGAAGGGTTCTCGATGATAGCGCCCCCTACTCGGGTCGCAGCAGGATTGAGCACACCGCGGCCGACCCCTGAAGTTGAAGAGAGGCAGGAAGGTGTCACATCATCGGGTGGCTCTTCGTTGGATGACCGATCCTCGCAACCGACAAGCCAAAGCTCGTCCAGCCTGGAGAGCAAAGAGACAATATCGCCCAGCAACTCAAAGAACCCGACGCGAACAGAACCCATCGCTGATATAGCGGATGATGTTGCTGCTCTATCGATTCAACCCGGAACAAGAAGGCGGCGAAGCTTACGTCTAGCTTCCAAACCTGAGGGGGTGGGGGAGGAGGTTAATAAATCAGGGGGTGGTAGCAGCACTCCTGCTGTACTGAAAAGATTCCGGGATCTTGCTCTCAAAGCGTCAAATGCGGCCAAATCATCCGACCAATCTACCAACCCATCCATGATGGAACCCAAAGATGATGTTTCTAGCTTTAGGCGATTTCTTCAAAGCGAACCTGCCAAGGTTGTTCCTGGTACCTACGAAGAGTCTACGGTGTATTTCGCCCAGAAGAAATCCTCGCAGCCTGTAAATCGGAGAAAGCAGACGCCAGCAAAACGCCAGGGCACCAATCTAGCTGTAGAGCCTAAGGGCAACCCTGCGAATATTATTCCCGAGCATTTTCTCGGGCCTGCGAAGCCTGCACGACCTCAAAGAGTAGCAGCAGCGATAAGAGCGAAAAGTCCCAAGGAAATGATTTCTGACGCGCGGGAAGATAGCCCAGACCTATTTGGTGAAGAGGGTAGATCCGTCAGATGGCATGATGATGTTCAAGGCGGGAGTCTCTCGATGAACTCTTCAGGCGTTGGTTCAAGTTCGATGGATAGGTCTGAACCCGTGGTCCCACAACAAGAGTCTTCACATCGATTGCTCGAGAACGAGGTAATCGTCGAACCATTCAGGCCAAACGCCGGAAGACTAAAGGATGGTACTGAGATGCCATTGGTCGTCCCCCAAGAATGGACAAATCACTCCTGGGCAGTCTTGACGGAGATTGCCTTTCCTGGTACCAACCTAGAGTTAAGGAGTCAGCGTCGAATGGCAGACTTGCACCCAGAAGAATCAGCAGAACAGGCTATGGAACGGCGGCGGCGGATACTGAAGTTGTTTCCTCGAAACGAAGACAGAAACTTGATGCTATCTGAGCGCGATTCGGACGCCATCGATACATTTGAGGAGCATATGCGACGTGAGATTGTTGGGCCAAAACGCATAGCTGGCGAAACCCGGCGTATGTGGGGGTTTTCGAGGAACCAAATCAAAGAGGCTTTGATTGTTCTACAAGTATCGAGACAGAGACGGATCCAATGGTTGGTTTCCGCCGGTGAAGGCCTGGAGGACTGGGGGCTTGTCTAAACTATCTTTTCTCTTCCACATTATGCAAGTGTATTATTTTGGTGCAAAGGCGTATTTGGTTCTTTTTAGGTGTATTGATATTATTACTTGCTGCGAAGAATTTCACAAGTGTTTTGAGAACCAACGGTTTCTGACTATTGCGATGATGTGTTTTGAGCTTCTCGTTATGCATTTCGGAGATCGGAGAGCATCCAATAATGATGAACGCCAAGTCGGGTTCTCAAATCTGCCGCACCAAACAAGCACTTGCTATTCCCAGATCAGGATGGTCTGCCTGCTCGTGTGAACCAAGATCCTATTTATTAATTTATTGCATGCGGGTTTATTTCGCCAACTCTCGCCTGGGTTTAACCTTTCAGCCTCCTCCTGAACCAAGCATCCCCCAGAGAACACCCGGCGGAGTTTTCACTAGAATAACCAGACGAGCCAGATATACACATGCTATACGAGATTCGTTTCAACGGTCCGACGACAGCTTCCTTTGCCGGATCTCGCATGACCGGTACCGAGGACTAGGCATCCACAACGCGCCACGCATCACAGCTAAATCTAGCCAGCGGACGTCGGAACCTGATAAACGGGGCGAAGCACAACTGTACTACGCTTACTCGAAGAGATGTGAAAGCTGTCCTACATATATGACACGACGAACACACTACTAGTACTTGTTACCTTCAGCGCGCCGCGTGGGAAATGGCGCTTCCTGGTCCATCTGCAACCGTTGATATCAGTCGGCCCGCTTGAGCGAAGAACACCGGCTATTCACAATATCAGACGGTAGACCGCTCCACGATACTGTCATGGATCAAGATATGGAACTGCACTTCTTCTCAAACACCTTCCATTATACGTCTCAAAACTCACCCTCCTCGACTTCGGTCCCTTCTCCTTGCTACCATGCATCTCCAGACGACAGTATTTTGGAAATGGGCGAAATGATGTCGTCACCCGAACCCTGGGCGGCGGGCGGTTCCGACAGCGATCAGCAACATGGACTGGCCAAGCATAGAAAAGTGATATCTACTACAACCGCAGGATTATTACGCCGGCACACAGTATCATCCGCTGAACGGCTCGGAAAACCCACCAGTCGGAAGAGAACTTACTTTGAATCCTGCGACCCCGATAACGAAACAAGGCGCTTGTTCCCACGACTCAAAATCACAAGGAAGTCTATACATCCCGGCTTGGTTCACAGACCCGGCCAAAAGGTTGAGCTACTGGGTTTACCATCGGAATTATTAGCTAGTATCGTTGTTTTTGTTTTAGAATCTCCTCCTCCAGGCGAAGACCCATTTATCTCAAAGACACCTTTTTCACAAAACCCGGGACCGATCCGTCGTTGGACTCTTGACAATACACCAAGTTTTCAAGAAAATAGCCAACTCGATGTTAGCTCAATTTTCAATCTTGACTCTCAGGATAACCGCTATGAAACTTCGCAGTACAAAGATCAAGCCTTTTACCCTAGCCGGATGCTCAATTCAATAGCTAGTACCTGTCACAAACTGCGGAAATTAGTCCGACTGAAGGAGTGGGATGTACAATTCTGGAGGCCAGCAGCTCGACTCTATTATCATTTTACCTACTACCCAAAGATCCTACCGGACAGCCTTGAACTCATTCAAGGGTTCTTGCCAACCAATCAGACATCATGGAGGAACTTTTTGACTTGCACTGTGCAATATATTGACACTAGGAAAAGAGGGGTAGAGAGTTTTGGGACCAAAGCCGGCTGCAAACCCGCCATCACCTGGAAAGACTACCAAGCTAACCTACGTCAGAACCGTGGGTCCTCGTCGCGGTCCCAGAACTTGATGATGTTGTGTCGGCAACCTGGGCCGGACCTTTTCGACATATCTTGGGATGCTGCAAGTGAGAGCTACACAATTGCCATGGGCTTGAATGGCGGAAAGTCATATGCTTCGGTTGATAAAAAGGGAAATTTTACTCGCGGAGAGGAGCTTCAACGGGATCTGCTACGAAGTGTCCGAGGTTTGTTCCCAGCTGACATTCTTGAAGTTAAGAATGACCGGTTCAGCATCGTCAAGATAGGTGCTAGGTCCTCCAACACTAGCACTCAGTCCTTGCACCATTATCCCCTTACTCCTATCTCCACATTTCAAGACATCCTCCGTTGGGACCTTTCTTGTGTCCCTGAGGTTCTTCAAGATGATAAGGCGAGGATTGCGAGATGTGCATCTTGGGACAATTACCTTTGCTTTACGCTGTTCAAGCAGAATTTTGCAGACCCCACGGCGCCATTCTTGGACCCACCGGAGGACAGTATGGTCTACTGCATCAAAACAACCGAAGTTGAGGCTTGTACAAGCCAATCAGGTGGTCGTCAATCGAAATTTGAGAGTGAACTACTCTGGTCTCACAATTTTGGCTGGAACGCCGAGAATACAGACGAAGGGAAAAAGTTGGAGGCCGCAGTCTGCCACATTGCCCTTTCACCTTCTTACGCGGCGATACTAGTCCGATGGAATAGTACCTCTGTAGTCAAACATATTGTTGACGAAATGCGCCAGCTCTCCGTTTTCAATCTCCAAACTGGGAAAATAGTTCGCCGGTTTAACTTGCCAGCGTTCGAATGGGATTTCAGACATAGCGACATGGGCGAAGAGTACAATCAAATTCGCCTGGACAAGCTCCGTGCTTTATATGATGATACCCACGCTGTTCATCGTGCGACGCGAGTGCATGATGATAAACTTGTACTTTTTGAAAGCGGCAGCCATGAGAGTTGCAGGCCGCCTTCCGCGAAGATTATTACGGGAAGTCATGACTATTGTAACTGGGTGTGGGATCTCGATCAAGATTCGGATAGCGAACCTCTATTAGTACTGGACGATTTCTATTGGGACACGGACACGAACGAGCAGCAGCACCAGACTCCAAAGATCAACAAGAACAAATGGAACAAGTTCAAGGAACGGGCGGGATGGTGGTGCTCAACCCCAAATCAAGTACTCGATTTCTGGCACGACTTTTCCATCACACCTGATGGCAAGTTTTTCGCTGCTATACGAGCGGGTCGAACATTTTTATGGGACCTGAGCGAGAAGCGACCGATTATCAAGGGCTATACCTCCGAACTCGAGGATGACGATGAAGTCACCGGTCTGAATACATTGAAGCCAGAGGGAGACCAGTCCCTGGAACGATACCTTGGCCGACCTACTAAAGCGTGCGACCACCGTCACGGCCATACCTTTCTACACTGGTTCGAATATAAGAACAGGATACCTGAGCAAGGTTTGTGGATGGTGTTTGACGATTGGTCGGTTGTATACCTTGATAGAAATGATATCCTTGGGGCTTGCGGTCTGCCGCATAGAGAGTGGATCTTCTCGGAAGGTGATTTCGAATCGATAAATGTTAACGCGAGGGTGATCACGGGACAATCGATGGGCACAGAGATGGATGACGATGATTATTATAGTGACGAAGTGGTCCATTCGGATACGGCTATGGAAGAGCATTAATTATCGAGGTGAGGACCAGCAAACAGACAATGGAGACTTTGGTTTTTAGAGACCAGGAATATAAATGTATTTTCAGGAATGGCAAGAATACCGCCAGAATTGTGGTATGATGAGACGACTATGGATGACGAGAGCAACGAAATGATGCCCCCAAGACTATTAGATTATGCTGCCTAATTCCTAATTTTATTGAATTGTCTACTTCTCGAGATCTCTCGCGACGATTACGCATGTACTAGTAGACGAACTTTGGTTACAATAATTGACGACTCTAGAGTCTTTGGAATTTTGAGGCTTAGTAACAATACCCATCAGGAGCAAAATAAGCTTAATTTCTAACGGTTGGGACCAAAACCTCCTCCCGAGAGCATTCCGTCCTTTCGAATGCTCGTGTTCCATTCCCAAGGGAAAGATGACGTAGCGCATCTCTCGATGGTGTGCGCTGCGGCTTTTTCGTTCAACCCATTCCGGGCCCTTTGGACCAATAGCGGGGAACACGCATTTCTCAACAGGAAAAAAAAGGACGCTACTACAAATATCTTTGCACGTGTAAGCAGCGAGCAGATTATCTTTTCTTCTGGAGATCCATCCGCATTTCGAAATTATTCGGCCGTTTCGACTCCAGACCATAAGAATACCCTTTCCCGTCCCTCTCAATCATCGCTTCTCTGGTCCCAAACGCCAATCCTTCGAAACCTGCCAGCAAAAAAAACTACCACAATGTCTTCCAAACCAAATGTGTTGGTGGTCCTCACCTCCCACAACAAGGGATGGTATCTCGTACGTAGAAAGCTCCGAGATACAAATTTATACAATAATATAGATTCAACACGGTATACGTTACTAACCCGCGGACCCGTGCAGCCCGAGTTCGCCCATCCTTACCACATACTCGAGGTATTTTTTCTCCATACGACTCCCGAGTCCATCCTGCGCAAAACAAAAGGTCCACCTAAGAGAAGCAGGGTCGCTGACGTGATATAAAAACCTTGCGCTCAGCCATATGTCAACTTTACGATTGCATCCCCGCGAGGTCGCGAAGCTCCGTTGGACCAGAGCTCGGTAGAAGCGTTCGCCGAGGATCCCATTTCCGTAAAGTTTTACGAGGAAAAGAAGGAACTCTGGAACGACACGGAGATGCTGTTCAAGTTTCTGGGCAAGGGGAACGATAAATTTGACGCGGTATGTTTTTCTCGTTTCTCATACGACTTGCTTAGTTATAAGGCGGGGAGGGCTCCTCTTCCAGCTATAACTTGTCCAGTACTGATTCATTACAAACTTGACATTTTAGATCTTTTACGTTGGTGGACACGGACGTACGAAATTAGACCTCCGTTTGCTATAGATAGAATTTGGAACTCACAGTATATGCAGCCGTTTATGACCTCGCCACGGATCAAACGTCAATCGCCCTGATCAAGGAGTTCTATGAAAAGGGCAAGATTGTCAGGTAGCACATTCTCATGAATCGATTTTCTTTTGCCAATACCCAAGCTAATCTAGAACAACTTCTTTTCTACTCGAAAGCGCCGTATGCCACGGACCAGCCGTCTTCAAAAATGTATACTCCTCCAATGGCGAGCATATCCTCAAAGATCAACCGATCACCGGCTTCAGCAATGAAGAGGAAGAGATTGTTGGTTTGGCCAAGGTGGTGCCATTCTTGCTCGAGACGGCGTTGACCAACAACGGTGCAAAGTATGAGAAGGCGGATAAACCATGGGAAGCCAAAGTTACCGTTGCCAGAGAGGGCAAGCTTATCACCGGTAAGTTTTCTACGATTTGTGTCTCAAGGTTTTAGTTTTGTGCAATCGCTCACGACTGCGGGGTCTCAAATAGGACAAAATCCTGCTTCGGCCACGCCGCTGGCAAAGGAGTTGTTGAAGCAGTTGGGCATCAGCGCTTAGGGCGCATGTACGTACATATTCGGCGGTTGGGGGTCTTCAGGCGTTTTTTTTTGGCGTTCACGAATACGGATTACACCACACGGTATTCGTAACTTTGAATTCCGACAATGAAGTATATATATATATATATATAGGGGGTGGTCATGGATTATCATGAGGAACAGCTAAGCTTGAGTTTTCGGCGAGCAAATTTGAATACCCTACGAACGAGGAATCGCTAGGTCGAGAGCTAGCAAAAGAAACAACGATATATATACCCTGATGTTTCTTTAGTCACGAATGTATGATTGGAATATCACCATGACCTCCGACTTGATGGGTTTCTACCCAAATTTATAAGAGATAAGTGTTGAGGACAATATGTTTTTAATACCTAAAGCGGTCTGACCCAGTTCGGGGGACTATTAAGAAAACTATTTTAAATTCCTTTTTTTTTGGAGGGTCGTGATGTAACGGATACAATGGCGCAATCTGATCCTATAGGCTCGCTGGGAACAGGGAACACGACCAACTCATTTCCAATTCGATTTGCGGCTCTTTTCACTGGGATTGTATGTTGATACGCTTGGAAAATCTAGGTCTGCCTAAAGGGCGTCCAGGATACGGTAGTGAGCCTTTGGGAGTGTTTCGGAGATGTTGTGGTGTTGTTGGACTTGCGGGAACCAGCCTTCACGGTACCTCCTCGAGTAACCATCCGCAGCAAAGGATCCCAAACTGTTCCCCAAAGTTTTTTGCACAACGAACGACAATGACGAATGGAGTCCCTTAGAGGTTGCTGCATCGAAAAGGACGGGTACATCTTGTCTCCCGTACGTGCGACGTAGTATTACTGGACCCGGAAATTCGAAAGCCTCGATGGCTTCTCCTACCCAAGGTCAACAGATTTCCATGCTGCCGGTGGCACACCTGGATGCCTGATTGGCGATTTCCGATGTCTCCTTGTCCTAACGATTGTGGTACCCGTCTCCGAGAACCCGGTAGACTGGGACTGCCCTGACACGGAGACGACATGCAATGAATTCATTATTGTCAGCTCACAGATCTAGGCTGGACGCCTGACGGTTGGACGCATGTCTTGTGAAAGGTGTCGAGGGAATCGAAAGGGAATCTGCGTGCGACATCGGCAGGTCGCCTCTTTTGAGCAGTAGCTCCCCCAGCTCCCTTTCAAGCTGTCCGAGCCGAAGCTATCGTCATCGTCACCGTCAACAGAAAGCACAGGAATGAGCCAACCAATTCTGCTGCAGCGGGTCCAAGCAAGTTCTTTCGGAGTGGGCCGATAAGGCCCTTGCTGCAAGTTTTCTGCAAGTTCTGCAAGTGGGTTTGCCGCTCCTCCCACCAACATCTCGCACGGCCAGAGTTGGAGAGCCTCACCGCAAATTCTCAATCGATTCTGTTCGAAGGATAAAACAAATCCAGTTACGCAGGAGCTTGGACTCCATCGGCAGCGGGGGAAGAGGGAAAGACATGTTGGCAAGAGACGCTTATGCAGGTCCAGATGCCGTCCAACTGAAAATTTTCATCTGAAATCAAATTCGGCAGACGGTTTCGGTTGCTGGTGTTCGCAGTTGGCTACGGAGAACGGCCAGCCGGGGGCCAAAAGCAGCCAACCTCGTACTCCTGAAGCGGTTTACTCTGCGACGATTCTGTGTCAATGGAGCTCTGCCGTGGGAACAAGGTTGCATGCGCAGGATCCACCAGGGACCGGGCCACCGATTGATTGATTTTTTCTTCATGAAGCCCTAAAATGACAGACAGACTGGCGGTTTTCCAATCGATGACTAAATGATGGCCCATCTGTGCCCGATGGCTGATGGCGCACATCATCTCGACTCGTGCTCTCCGTAACGAATTTCCTGGCAATTGGCCGCCCCGATATATAAGACGGGCCTAATCTCCCTTGCTTAAAAATCAGATCGTGTGCACCAGAGTCTCCTGTCGTTGGATCTGATAAGCTGTCGTTAAGCTGTAAGCTGGCGGTCGAAGTCGCCAGTCGGAATTATTTATCCTTCGGGCACCCTGCCCACCCAAAAGACAGAAAAGCTTAGCACCGGGCTTCTCAGACCTTCCTCTGACACTTACCAGCATCCACAATGGCGACCCAGCGACCAGAGATCTTTCCCTCCACCGCGAGGGAGGTCATTTGCGTCCTGACCCTCTGCTCCTCAGTGGCCACCGCAGCTCTCGGTTCAGGTAAGCAAACATTGTTTTTGTTTCGTTCGCTCTCCTCGCGATATTGTAAATGCCTCTAATCGCTCGCGTGCTTTCCAGGTGCTCTGCAAGTGGCCCTCCCCCAGATTGGGAAATACTACGGAATCAGTGGAGGTGCGTGCTCCCCGCAACACAACGACAACACACGACGACGACGACGACATACACAAGTACATACTGACATGTAGGCGACAGGGGATCTGACATGGATCATCGCATCGGGTACTCTCACCGCTGGCTCTTTCCTGCTCTTGTGCGGCTCTCTTTCGGTGAGTTTTATAGTTTTCACTCGCCTGGTATCAACGTCTCTTCTAACACACATCGGTAGGACATAATCGGCAGAAAGCGAATGCTGCTATTCAGCTACGCTTGGTTTTCCCTTTGGAACCTCGCCGCCGGTTTTGCAAACACCCACATTCTCTTTGACATCTTTCGTGGGCTTGCTGGGATTGGTAAGTTGTTTCACAATCTCCAAAATGTTGGAAGGTTCCTTTCACTAATCCTTTGTAACAGGAACGGTTAGTTTGATTTCAAGCCGTGGGAAATTCCCCATTTCCCGCAACTGCTAACGGTGATAACAATTTTAGGCGGGATCGATACCAGCTTGTGTGGGTATTCTAGGCTCTACCTATCAACGAGGGACCCGCAAGAACAAAGCATTTGCTGTTCTTGGTGGTTTCCAACCTCTCGGCTATGTCTTTGGTGAGTCTCATACCTTTTTTTTTTTGGCATACCAAAAGTCCTAACATCTTCGTAGGTATCGTCACTGGCGGTATCGCCACAGAATTCCTCTCATGGCAGGCCAACGTCTGGTTTCTAGCAATCTTGTACACGCTCATTACGGTTTCTACCTGGTTCTTCGTTCCTTCTGATAAGGCTCTGCTCGACCATATTCGAAAGCAAGAATTGAAAGGCAACCGCATGAGCGGTATTCCTCCTCCTGAAGCTCTCGACCCAGCGCCTGATCAAACGGTATTCCAGCTTTTGAAACGGGTCGACTTTATCGGTGCCGGGCTCGTCACTGCTGGTTTCGCCCTGTTTGTCTTTGCTTTGACTTCGGCATCCAAGTCACCGGCCGGTTGGAAGGCACCCGAGATTATCTCTTGTCTGGTCCTCGGGATTTCTCTCGTTTTAGGGTTCCTGTACTGGCAGTGGTTTCTCGGTCGACCGAGCAACTCCTCGTCTGTGCAACCGCTTATGCCTCTAACGATCTGGTCATATCCCAACCTCGGACTTGTAAGTCGCAACCAAGCCCCCAAGCCATCATTTGAACATCTCTAATGATATTCTCACAGGTCATGGTTATAGTCACCCTCGGGTTTATGAACTTTACCGGAGTTCTCATGTTCTGGAGCACCCTTTGGTTCCAGGAGATCAACAAGGTCTCGCCATTGATAACGACTGCCAGATACTTACCGCAAGTCATTGGGGGTTTGCTCGTCAATCTTTTCGCGGCGTTTACGCTTCATATAATGTATTGGCCTTGCCCAACGCCCCTCGTGGTCTTCAAGATACTGATTCCTTTCTTGATAGTCCTGGAAAGCTCCTTTTAATCGTCGGCATGGTTGCGTTTACCGGTTCCTCTCTGCTGTTTGCGCTACAGCCCGCAAACATCACATACTGGGCCATGTCGTTTCCTTCCTTGTGTAAGTTACCCATCAAACAATTATGTAACGGAGACTTATAAAAAAACGACACGCTAACACCGACCGACTAGGTCTATCCGTCATTGGTGCCGATCTCGTCTACATGGTCACCAATCTCTTCGTCACCGAATCTGTCCCCAATAACCTCAAATCGACCGCAGGGGCAGTTTTCAACACCGTCATCTCACTGGCCAACACGATCGGTCTCGGAGCCGGTGCTGCTGTCGCCAACTCTGTCGCGAATAAAGGACCAAGACCTGGCGAAAGCCCTGAAGATTTCATGGTCAGAACCTACCAATCCGCGTACTGGTTCGCGACGGGTGCTACTATTCTAGGCACGGTATTGTGCTTCTTCGTCAAAGTCGGCAGACAAGGGCACGACAAACCAAGCGGCGATGTCGAAGATTCAGCATCGGAACACGCTGCCACGGGTGCTGTTGGACTAGCTCCAAACGGTGGTCTGGCTGTCGCGGAAGTACCAGCGGAGGAGACCAAAGAAATCGGTATCCGTCCTTCACCGATGCATTCAGTCTTATCACTTGAGGTTGACGACAAGATTTCTACAAAAGCACATACACCGGAGATCCCCCAGGGACATTCGGATATAATGAAGGGATGAAGAGGCGAGAGTGGTTGATAATTACATTTTATGCGTGTCTATACGTATAGCGCCTCCTTCCTTTCTTTATTTCTTTATTTTTATCCCCGAAGCTGCCATTACTTGTTAGAGGCACCCGCATGTGAGCACGCAAGCTTACGACTTTCTCATAATTCTTGCATTGCACGGAGCATTAGACGGTTGTTGTAAATTCACAAGTTGTTATATGTATACTTACAAAGGTACTTTATAATAAAGACAAAAACTAATAGATGGAAAAATTAGATAATAGTATCTCACTTGAGAAGAGTCTGGTGCGAGATGTAGACCAGCTTAGTAGCGCCTCGTGGTATTTTGAGACATGGGATACTTTTAATAGATAGGAATGTACGGCGCTCCATTATAATGTACAGATAGGATACATATATAAATACCCAACTGCTATGCTCCAATAAAATAACACACAATCAACTCCAAAATAAATGCCTTTCCGATTCAAAACAAAGAAAATAACCGATATGGCAATCAAACATGAGCCACGGCCTTTAAAGTAACCAGCGTCCCACCGCTCGGCGTGAGCATCGCAGCATTCTGTGACCACACTAGACTACCGTAGGCGATTCCAAACGTATTCCACCCGTTCGACGTCGCACAGTTTAAGATTCTGGTGACCGATGCCAACGAGCAGATCAGAGGCACCTGCCCTCCGAATTGGAAATTTTGTTCCCATTGAAATATGACATTGTTGAGCGAATTGAACACGGCACCGGCGTAAAAGGTGTTCGGCCAGGCGTCGGCTTCCATGCTAATCCTACCGTTGGAGCGCAGGTAGATTCGTTCGGCTTGCGCGGGGTCCGTGGTGAGCTGCAAACTACGGGTGTCCGAGCTGTACGCTTTCCACTTGAGGTACTGCCCAACGTAGGCTTGCGGGCCGCTGGCGATCTGGAGGGCAAACATGGTGACCGTGGACGTGGGACCGCTCAAGACGGTCGTCGTGGAGGCAACGATCACGTTGGTGGCCGCGTCCGTGGTGGAGGTTTCGACGGTGGCGATGGGGACGTACTGGGTCTGCGTGATTGTGCTCGTCGGGGCCGCGGCCGTGACGGTCAGGACGGTGCTGATGCCGATGCAGGAGCAGGCGCTCGAGTACCTGACGGTTCCGGAGCAGTAAGAAGCGTACGACGGGATGGCGTTCCCTGACTGTTGCCGCTTGAAGAAATCGACGCCCATGGTGAGGGTTTGGGCAAAGCTGGTTTGGATGTTGACGGTCAGGGTGGAGACAACATCGGTGAACGAGGTCAGATGGATCGTATTGACCCGAGTCACGCCGACGGTTGTAGTTGCGTGTACCGTGCTTGATTCGAAAGGTTAGTAAAAGATTGATGGGAGGGATGGTCGTGTACGCACGATGTGGGAGGAGTGTAAGTCGTACGCCAGAAGGAAGCACAATCCGCTGATCCGATTGTCCCACGCTGGGTCGCTCGAACGGCTATTCACAGATGTTTAGTTATTACGGATATGATATCGCAAAGATGATTTGGAACTTACATCGCAAGCACAGGTCCGCCGCACAATTCCTAGGTTTGAGGATAGACCCGGAGACAGCCGCTGCCGTAGCGAATAGTAGTATGATTGAATTTAACATTTTCGATCGAACATATATCTTTAAATATCACCTGAAAACAAAAGGGCAAATTTCAGATATGTTTTTGATATTTCGAGGAAGTCCACATTCCAGGTGTGAGGACCCAGTTCGACAAGAAGAACTGGCCGTCCATTTTATAAGTTTTTACACGGAACATTCTACGTGACGTTCCGTCCCCCGACGAGAGTTTCACGAAATGAGGTGAGGATAGTCTGGAATCGTATATTAGTGGCGTCGACATAGTTTTTCCCAGAGCTGGGCGCAACGGACATGGGCGAGGAACGGACGGCGATGATTGGCCCGAGTGGGGTTCCGACGCCAGGAACGAAGCCGAATGGGCGATAAACCGGCCTGCAGCTCAAGCTCCCAGACGACGCCCTTTTCAGAACAGTCCGACGCTGGCGGTGGAGCTGGCCGACTCGATCAGGGCAACGGTGCCTGGCAGTCCCATCTTGGCCGGGAGTATCTCCATCTGACAAGGAAGCTGCGAACACCAACATCAGTCATCAAACCCGTCGCGTCGGTTGCATGCATGGAGTGAGTACTCACCTCGTACCTATGTATGTATGTACATACCTACGTGCTCAGATGACTCCGCGTCCCCACTGCTCCCTGCGGTGATCCGCCGTTTGCCCTGGGTTCCATGTCGCTCGAGAGGCGGAGATCCTGGGACCCGGCAAGGTGGGTGCGGCACAGTGCAGTTCCTAATTAGCTACTTAAGAAAGTACTTGACTAACAAGCGATGATTCAGAGCGTCGGAAGCTGCTCCTGTTTGCCAGCAAGCCGGTTTGAGGTTTGAGGTTTGAATGGATGGATTGATTTGCATTGCATTTGCATTTGATTTGATTCCCTCGTCTCACTCCTCCAAACACCGCCGCCCTTTTCACGCTTCCTTCCTTCCTTCCGCGACAGGCTCGTGCATATAAAGAGCCCACCGGCTCTCCCCCCTCCTTCTGGCCAGTCTCGTAATTCATACATTCCATCTCGCACCTCAATCGGATCGCTCTGCCGGTTCCACCATATCAAAAACATGACATCTCTCGCCGACCGCATGCTCAAACTCGACCTGGCCCACATTCGCACCGGCCCTGCGACTTCCACCCCTCCAACGCCACAGTCGAGGCCGCCACCTCCCCCGCCTCCCTCAAACCCACCTCGACGTCCCGGCCCTCCGTCATTGCCCCCACGGAGGCCCTCAAAGGATATCGTCTCGTCGCAGGACGTCAACGAGGAAGACAACCTGCCGTCGCCTCCAGCATACACTCCCATCTTACCTCCCAGGCAATCACCAATCTCTCAGCCTTCCACCCGTCCTCCTCTGCCCCCGAGGACACCGACCGGCACCATCATCGTCACCCCGAGGCCCAACCCAGCCCCGCCTACCACACGGCCAAAACCCTACTTGGGACGGCAGAAAACCACACCTGTGGAACAGAAGCCTCGTCCGCTTCCTCCTCCCGATGCGCAGGTTCCTATAATCCCCCAAAACTCATGGGGACAGACAAAAACAGCTCGACCTGGCCCAGCGCGCCGATTGCCATCCGTAACCGCCAGCCCTGTCGTCCTACCGCCTCCTCAAACTACTTTGCCTTCGCTCAGGACGCAAAAATCAACCCCGAACCTCCCTATTGCGCAGAAAGCTGCCCCGCCGCCTCTACCTACACGTCCGACTCGCAACCTTTCTCTCACCCCCGCTCCGAAATCTGAGCAGCAGCTTCCGCGCCGCGACATTCGCTTGGGGGGGTTCGGAGGTGTGAATGGAAAGCTACCCAGCCCTCCTCGCACTCCGGAGCTCGTTCCCTCGGCCAGACCTCCCCCAATTCCTACAGGTAGTCGTCCAGCCGTCAGCGCGCCGACGATCGAACTAGCTTCCAAACCTACATGGAACAACACACCTGTTCCCGCGGCGAGGCCCGTCAGCTCGATGCCATCCGACAACCAGCAGCAGCTCAACCAAACTTGTCTCAAGTGCCGAGACTTTTCACACGTAGACGAGCACGCCGCCAAGTTTCCCAGGCACGCCTACGACGATGTTCAACGCCTCGCTCGTGATTTGACAGCGCCCTTCGGATCGGCGACAGACAAAGCACGAGGTAAGCAGCAAATCGATTTTACAGATTATATAAAAAAATATATATACTAACAAAACGTGTAGCGATTTTCACCTGGTTGCACCACAATGTCAGATACGATGTCGATGCTTTCTTCAACAATAACGTCCAGCGCTCCACACCTGCCAATACTTTACGCACCGGCCTGGCTGTTTGCGAAGGCTTTGCGGGCCTCTTCGTAGCCATGGCTGTCTATGTTGGACTGGAAGCACTAGTTGTTGGTGGACACGGGAAAGGTTACGGCTGGTCCGAAACCGAGACAACCGTCGTCCCCCCGTTCAGCGGCAATCACGCGTGGAACGCCGTCCGTATCGACGGCGGAGGCTGGCACCTGATCGACCCATGCTGGGGTGCCGGCAACGTCGAACCCGGAAAGTACAATCAAGTGTTCGCTCCGGAGCACTTTACCATGACGAACGAGGAGTTCAGGATGAAGCATTTCCCGGATAAGCCGCACCATCAGTTCTGCGAAAGGACGATAACCTGGGATGAGTACTTTCTTATGCAGGAGGACGGTCCGATCACATATTGTCACATGACAAAGCCGGAATTCAACTTTGGAAAGGACACGGTCGAGCCGAATCAAAGGGTCTTGAAACCTTACACGCGATATAGGTTCAGACTCGCAGGAGTGTGCGAGCACACTCCCGCTACGAAACAATGGATTCTCATGGTCAACAATGGCGGTAACGAAGAGTGCATGGCCTCGGACGGACGGGGCGGTTTGATCGCGGATGTTTCCACAGGGGCTGCCGGGTCCAAGGTTGAGATTCGTGCCTTGTGGGAGTTTAACAAACGGTCGGCAAAAGGTATGACGATCGATCATTGGAAGAACAAAAAGGGCGCAAACAGCTGGTCGTATATTGGGATTTGTGCATGGGTTGTTTTATAAACACACGTTGGTTTCCTTTTTTTTGGGGATGGAGCATCATTTCGGTTGTATCATCTGTTTTTTGGGGGTTTTTTTTCCTATTTACGGCATACCTACGAGTATACGGCATCAGCGACGGGGACTTAATGTTTAACAGGGTAGTTTTATCAGTTGCAGATACTTTTATCCTTCACGCTATCACTTTTTGCTTTCTTCGGCCTTAATTAATACAATTAAACATACACAATTATTGCTCGCTTGAAAAGGTAATGATGAGAACCGCAAACTAGATTGCTCCCACGAAAACCCTCGTCGCACAAAGATAATCGTACACCCGTATTAGCTGATATTTGCCGCCCGCAGAGTTATTCACAGCATCCAAAAGTGACCCAAAATATACCCGATCCGGGCGAGTGCAGACTCTAAGGACTGCAGCAGCAGCAACACCAGCCGCACACTCTGCCGAGCAAACATCCCTCCTGCATGACTCTAATCTCAGCCTTCCTCTCCTCGTCTTCCATGAGTTTGTTCCAGTAAGGTACGTCTCTGGTAGCAGCCGATTGCTCTTTGGTAACATTTACTTCCGAATTGAGAGTAGATGTCGATGACGGCATCGGCGGCGGCATTCGGTACTGGACGATTGGAGGTTTATGCGAGCTCCTGGCGCTGCCATCTGTCTTTGGGTTGAGCGGGGGTCCGTCGTAAATTTGATGCTCAATCGATATGGCGCGCGGCCCGGAAACCTGGGAGAAGACCGGGTAGGCAAAGTCATAGACGACAGGTGGGATACCCGGAGGTGGGGAGGGCATCTGTCCAGGATACGGTGGAGGATCGACGAGAGATGATGTTGCGGTGCCCATTGCTTATAGACGATTTGATACAGAGCTGGTAGGATTGTGATGTTGGATACGGCAAGAGATGGGGCCAGGGCGCGCATATTTCTTCAGAGGATTATACGTATCTCTGTGTAGGATGAAGCGTTGACTGCGGGAGGCGAGATACTTGACTGTAATCTGTGGGGAAGCATTGTTACCGCGTTCTACGGCCTGCTGATATAGAATCGTAATAAGAATATTTACTCGATGTTTTATACGGTTGAGGCAATGCCGCTCGGACTATCACGAAGATATAATTGTGTTGAAATTGTTGCAAACTACACAATCGCCTAATCGAGACTGCACCGGCGTCGTTGATGAGACTGCAAATTTATGGATTAACATCCGCGTAGACGTAATCGATCTCTCATAAATTGGCACGTGTCTGGCTGGCGGTCCGATTTTTGAGATTTCGGCATTTCTTGGTGGAATTTTCGGAGTATTGACAGTTCCGAATTTGGTTCGATCACAGGCAAAACGGAAACACCCTCTGAGACGACGAGCTGCACGATCCGAAAACATTCAAGTCGAGAGATATCTCGCATGCATGCCACCAGTCCCAACCAAGAAATAAAACCATTCGGGAACAAGCGCATTCGAAAGCCTTTAGCTGCGTCAAACTAATCCGTACACCGCAAACCATGGCTGTAGACACAGGTCAAACAACGGCGCAGAAATCCTCCAATGACGTCAAGTCAACAGTATCCACAGGTGCAACACTCGCGCAAAACTACGTCCGGTCGTGCTTGCATCTCTTCTACGACCAGTCCTACAGGAGGTTGGAACTGTTCGCGGTGGCAGGATGGATGCTATTGATGCCATTTTCCATCTTGTTCCAGATAGCGACCTTTCTAAACCCCTTTCTCTGGCCCTATTGGCTTTGGATACAGCTGGATTCCGCACCTGTGAAAGGCGGTAGAGTTTATAAATCCACGAGACGTTGGTTCATCTGGAAGTTATTCAGGGACTATTTCCCAGTCCATGTGAGAGCCCCTTCATTCTATACTCTACTGCTCTACGAACTTGCTATGTCTTGGGTACTTATTCTTTCAAGCTCGAAATCGAAGAAGAACTCTCCCCGGATCGGTCCTACTTTTTTATCGCACATCCTCATGGTATAGTAGGTTCTTTCTTCTCACCCTACTCTCCTGGATATGTGCTGACGCAAACGGTTAGCTACCCTTGGGTCTCTGGTGCAATTTTAGCACCGAGGCCAATAATGTGAGCGAAAAGTTGCCTGGGATATCCTTCAAAACTTGCACGCTCGAATCGAATTTCAAGATCCCGTTCCTGAGAGAGTTGCTCATGGCACTCGGGTGGTATTACTTTACCCTCCCTGATTTTATACCGCTTTTTTTGTGTGTCGTATACTAACGTTTGATAATCCCGGATTATCTAGCATTCCGGTATCCGAAACGTCGATTCGTTATTGTCTGAGTAAAACGGGTTCCTCTACCGCTGTCATCGATGTCGTGGGCGGATCGGCAGAAAGCTTGGACCAGCATCCGGGCAAGGTGAATCTCACGCTGAAGAAAAGAACCGGGTTTCTTCGCATCGCGATCGAGGAGGGTGTTGATCTTGTACCGGTGTTTACGTATGTAGCCTTTCCTTCCTACTCGCTAGCTTAAAAAAAAGCGCATAGATGGTACGACAAATATTAACATTAACAACTGGGATCTCAAAATTCATAGATTTGGTGAAAACGACACGTTCCACCAAAAGGACAACCCGCGAGGGAGCTGGTTACGCTTCTCTCAGGAGCTTGGAAAGACCGTGCTGGGTATGGCTCCGACTTTGTTCTGGGGGCGCGCACTCGGTGATCAACCGTGGGGGTTCTTCCCGATGCGTGAGAAGGTCACGTCGGTTGTCGGGAAGCCGATCAGTGTTCCCAAGTTACCCCGCGATGAGAAGGAAGTCCCGGAGCAGATGATTGATGACTTGAGAGATAAATATATCGAAGAGTTGAGGGCACTCTTTGAACGTTGGAAACATTTGAGTCCTGGCAAGGCAGAATTGGACATTGTTGCTTAAGGAATAGTATTTTTTGAATATTCCTTCAACCTCAGCTAGCCGATTTGGTTTTCGAGACTGCTGTACTCTAGATTCTTGGTACTAAAAAGAATAATAATAAACAAAAGACTATAGCAACGCTAGAGTATCACCATATCGCCTGACCTGACTTCTAAACCGAGACGCCAACCACACACCCAACCGAATAATATATGCGCAAATCCAAAATATGATCAACGTTACAAGAATATCTTTAATCTCCATCCATTTTAGACTACTCGTTCCGCTTGACAGCAAAATTCTCCAACCACTGCTTGGCTTTGTTGGCCAGATCGGCATCATCGCTCGCCTCGTTGCTGACTGTCTCCACAGCTTTGGTACACCACTCGACCGCCCAACCTCCCTGGCCGTGGGAGTCGTCCGCATAACTCAGCATTTCTGCCACGTGCTTTCTCTTCTGCGTGTCGCTATCCACGCAGAAATGTAGCGGGTGCGACGTGTACCCTCCCAAGAGCCCTTCGACGGTAACAAAAGACTTTGCGGTCACCGTGGCTTCCTTTGACGATATGACCGGCAGTGGCGGTTTAGTGTTCGCCCGGCCGGTTTTACACATCTCATTGGTGCACCACGCTTTCCCGCACCCCTTCAGGAGCTGAGTCAGGTATCTCAGCTCGGTTCTCCGGGAGAGCTTTGAGTGTGTGGGATCGTGTTCCGTGATATTCAGCGGGCCGAAACAGACGGTACACAAGCCCAGTTGATTATCAGCGGACCCGTTGAACGTCACTATTCTCGAGCAGTTGGCGTTCCGGCAGACCCTGGGCAACGGCTTGGATTTCCGTTCCAACTCGTGATGCTTCAGATGCGTCTCCATATTTTTCAGCTGCACGATTCTATCGCAGATGTGACAGTTTGTGGTTCTGCCGCCGCAGCTCTTCTCGTGCGGCGCCAGACCCGTGAACGCGGCGGTGAAATCGGCATCTTCTTCCTGCGGCAGGATGAGGTGGCAGAAACGGCAGAGGATGAGTTTGTTGGGACATGTTGTAGTTTTGTGAGCCGCGAGTTCGGAGAGGGAACCGGCGGAGTAGTCGCAGGCGCCGCACCTTCGAGCCGTGTGCGCAATGTCCATGTGCTTGTCATATGTATTCCGCTCGGGTGGGTTTGTTCCGAACGTTTTACACTCGGAGCAGTGCCAGTGGTCCGATTCGGTTCCCTTTTTGAAAACTTGGCCGCAGCCGTGGGGGCAGAGTACGTTGTTACGCAGGCAGAAGTTTTGATGCAAGAACATTGAGCGTTTTGGAATGGAACGCTTGCAGTTGGAACAGGTCTCGTTGTCCGGGTTGTCGTCGGACATTGACGTATCCTCTTCGCTATCACCAGCCGGTGTCGATTGAGTTACCGATAGTAGAAAGTCTGTCGAACCGGAGGGCATCGGCTTCTTCGAATTCGGATCGATGGCGCCTTGCTCGTAAACGTGCAGCGATATCTTTAGCTGTTTCGCATTTTGTATGTTTGGGTCATCCGGCGTGATGACTACTGGTTTCGAGCCATCAAAACGGGACCAAGTCCACTCGTCAGTCTTCGGCCAGCCTTGCAAAGAGTCCGTTGTGACCAATATGTCGACTTTGCTCTCCGGGACGATTATCGATATTGGCTTTGAGCGATCCCACGTTTTCAGATCGAACTGAACATAATTGTCTTCGGATATTACTCCTTCCTTGGGCCCGTCGATATTGATCTGGCCACCGGAGCTCGATTGCGCCTTCTTGCGCGATTCCCGCTGCCGTAGAGATTCTTTAGCTTGCTCCTCATTTAGCGGCTCGATATCCACTTCCAGGTCGGTGTCGACGATACAAATGGCCTCACTTCCTTCGGGTTTTACCTGGTCTATCAGAAACTTGAAATCCTTCTGGCCCGGTTGGTGGGAAAGTCGCGGCACAGCCAAAATGTTGTTGATTGCCAACGTGGTAAAGTTTTTCCGAAGGTGGTTCTCAAGGATCGGTTTCCAGTCCTCTTCATATCCGGCATCCAACGGACGTAACCTGGCAAAGGTTCCTTTCGGCACGTCTGCGGCTTCGATTTTTATGCTGGCGCCTAGTTCTGCGCCGTGCTCCTGCTGCTGTAACTCGGGGCTAGGTACCGCGAGACCTTCACGCAGGAAGTCACTGAGAACCACTTGGTCCTCCTCCGCGGAGAATTCTCGGATACCGGCGTACGCGGTTCTTCCATTGACGAGATTTGTGACGCGGAAGATGAGGGGGTGGGGCAACTGCTGGCGAGCTTCGTTCCGTCTTGCCAGCTGTTCGTAGGGAGATACATAGTCCCAGGAGGCGGGGTCGTTGGTTGGCGACTGAAGCTGACTAGCGGCGGAGTTGGAGGCAGCCTCGAGGAGCTTCTCGAGGGCAGCTTGTGGCAAGAGCAATTTGTCCCCGGTCAAGGATGGAGGTGGTGGAGATGCTGATAGATGAAAGGTCGAGGACCAGGTAAGGGCCGGAGCGACGGGCATAGTTGGATGTCGCGCCATTCGGTCTGGAATGCTTAGTTTCTTGGTGTCCTGTCGTGGTTCTATATCCCCGTGTCTGAAGGCGTATATATCTAGGTGGTCTATCAGGATGCAGAGGTGGTGTGCATATGCAAGCGAAGAGAGCGATATCACATCGGAAGTTTTCAAGGAGAAAGAGAGAGAGAGAGAGAGAGAGAGAGAGAGAGAGATCGGACTGGTATGAAAGTACAGTATGTACCGCCGTGCCGTCGACACGGAGCTGCTTTTGGATCCTTATATTGCGGTCGGTCGAATGCTGCGGCGCCGTTCGGTGCTTGATAATTTGATTCCAGCACGTTCGATCAGTCATCCGCCACCCAACACGCGATCCAACCAACTCGCATCAACCAAGCACCCGGAGAGGACGGACGGACGGGCGGACAGACAGACATCAGTCCCAGGAGGAATTCGAAAAGACATCATCGCAAGAAAGATATTGCAGACCGTGCTTGTTTCTAGAAACAAGTCAACAGCCCCCGTCGTGGAATGCTTCCAGAAGGCACAACAGCGATCGCTGTTTCTCGCGCACGTGGTTGGGTGGGACTTTGAGTCCGATCACCCTCCATCAGCTCGACCCGCTGGTACGCTGGTACGGTACGCTGGTACGCTGGGTGTACCGGAGAACCCTATCGTGTCAAATTTCCACATCCACGGAAATTGGGATGATAACGTTTGGTTCCTTAAGGACAGGGACCAGGAGCAGTCAGGGCTCAGGGACGAGGGGTTTACCATCGTTCGTGTAAGTCCCCTCTGCGTGTACATGTACCTCCATTGATGCAACTCTAACGGACCTCGATAGCGATGGCTTTTGTGACTTGTACCTGCGTCGGTGGAGTGCAATTGGACTGGTCGAACAAAGACACCTGTCCGCTGGGACCTGCATGTGTTTGCAGCGCTTGTCCCTTCGTCGAACGGCGTCCAAGGCAAGTTCCATTTCGCAGGTTGCGAGTGGCTGGTGAGCAGCATCCGTCTTGCAACTGAGACTACTTAGCAATCAACAACCGGCGCTAAGCTACACATTACTCGACGCCCGTCTTTCTTTTCGCCCGTGGCGTTGGGCACTATCCAATATTTCGCGAGATTGGAGTCTCGCTCGATGAATTATGATTACGATGATTACGATGATTTACAAATTTATTTATTTATTTTTTGACGCGGCCGTCGGATCAAGCATGTCAGGTTTCAGAGTGCATTGTGCCTGAAAGTTCTCGCCAAAACATGTCGGAGCGTTTTTGCATAGTCACTCGACTTCTTCAAAGCACCCAGAACATGGGCATTGATGGTCTGTAATGACCTGGGTGACGTTTAGCCATTACTCGAGAAGCTGCACAAAGGCATGATTCGCATAACGCAAATATAATTTATTCCGACATCAATGGCATTTACCGCATCTGAAAACTGACGCGATAACCCTGTACCCTCACTTAATTCAATTTAATAGAGGGCCGCCTGAGAATCGAAAGTAAGAATGTGGTTACAGACGGGTTGAAGGTCGACGCCAGACTTGGGTGGAGACAATGGCCTCACACTGACACCATGCGCCCAAAATCTATTTTCGAACCGGTGCAATCTGCAATCACTCAACGCTCGCTTTCCGAACGAGGAACCCTACCAGAGAAAACATTTCCTCAAAAGCCATCTCCATCAATAACAATTCAGCGTCGTTTGCGTCGTGCTAGGCAGAAGACACACATATCAGATGACACCTTTATCGCTACATACATACGCAAGTTACCGTCTACAAACGTCTTTGCAATTGGTGCCTCCTTCCCGCCCTCTTCCACGCAAGGAGAGTGGGTTCAATGTTTCGAATTCCGATAGGGCCCATTCGCTATATTGTTCCAGCATCTGATTAGCTCTGTGGGATTCCCGAATTGGAACCATCTCTCTTAGCCAGGGCACCGTCCCGTGTGTGTGTGCAAATGTTTGCCAGGGGCGCCGGCCATTCGCAGGGACGAGGGAACGCCCACTTTTGCTTCTCCCTTGCATCTTGATTGCGATTTGGTTGTGTGATGCTCTCGAGAGATGTTTGGGAAGCGCATCGTCCCAGTTCCCCTTTTTGCGCCAAAAGCGACTGACCCCTGAACTAAGACTAAATGAAGCAAGCCAGCAATTGCTAGTCTCCCGCTAAGAGACGCATGGGGACAAGAAGGTCAACACGAGCAGTAGCCTATGACCCGCAAGGAGAAAACCCCGACCAGAGCGCCTCTCTCCTTATAAGAGGTCTCTGCTGTTTCAATCGTTTTTATTTTTTATTTTTACGCAGGTGACGTTCAGAGAATCGATGTCAAAATGGTTTCGTCTCCTGCATGTTTGCCCCAGGCAGATTTCTAACCGAAAGCTCAAATGTAGCAGATATAATCCAAGTTCCCTCCCTAACTAATACGCTCGCTCCCTCTTCTTTCCTGACGATAAAGACAATCTCGATTTTATTTTACACCAACAACAAGAAAAGAATCATTTTTTGAACAAGCGCAACGATAGGATTTGAAGGAATGGCAAGTCGCCTTTATTTATGAGAATACAAAAAACCAACAAGCATAGTTGCAGACATCGCGATTCGAAATCACAGGACGACCTCCCTACGTCCTTGTGCAGCAACACATCCTTGCGAATCTCGAATATACCAGGACCTTTTGTCGCCGACCACCCACTAAATATCATTTTGCAGCTCCAATTTCGCAAAAACTCGCCAACATGCCGTCGGCGATTATGGCCTCCAATCGGATCAGTATGAAGCCCGCGTCAATAGCATCGATATCGGGCCCGCAGGATGAACTCAACACACACTTGGGCATGCTGCCCTCCTCGCCGAACATTCTTGTGCTACCAGCGGTCAGCATACCGCTGAGATTCTCCCCTAATAGCCCCGTATCGCCCGCTGGGGAATATCCTAAAATTGATGTTCGGGATTTGGTATCTTCGGCGTACGCTGCATATATTGAAAGACAAGAGTTGGCGGAGGGATTCGTCGTGAACCATCCATCAAGGGGTGTCATACTACAGAAAGGGTGGATAACACTCCTCGCGGAATGTGCGCAGTTTTTGCTCGAGGTTCACGCCTGCAGCACAATAGAAGAGGCTGTTGCGGCTGTGAAAGCCATTTGCGATGGAGGTGTTGAGGAGATTGAGACTGAGGAGGAGGTTGAAGTTGAAATTGATATCAGCGATACTGATACCGACAAAACGCCGGTTATCGAAGAGGAGCCAGAATTGGAGGAAGAGTACGACGACAACCCGCTGAAGCCGCAAGCTGTCACCCGTCTATCGCGCTCCTCTTCCATGACCTCCAACTCGTCGGGCTCAGGGAAGAGCAGATATCGAACATCCGACCGATCGTTAAGCTCGTCCACGACAAGAGTCGAGGATCCGATCGATGAGATGGAAGAAGACAAAATGTTGCCGCTGAGAATGAGCAGGTCGACGATCGATCTTCACTTGCCTCGATCGCACTCTCAAGCCTCGATAAGAGATAGAGATAGCATGGTGACACCGCCACCGGGTGCTGTGGCAAACGGCCTTCCAAAGCGAAGGAGCGGAGGAAACGGAAGGGAAGGGAAAAGGTTCCCCGTTAGAGCCGCGAGCATGGACAATCTGTCCGGCTTTGCTGCCCTGGACATTGTGGAAGGCGACAAGGGGTCTTCTAGCCCCATTGGTACCAGCGTAGCTGAGAGGAAGGCGGCGCTGGAAGAAAAGGCGGGTGACGACAAGACGAAACGCACCTCTGAGCTTCCGGAACCCCTAAACCTGAAGGATCGGTCTGTGGAAAAGTGGAAGCCTCAATTTCAGCACGCTAGAACTGCCAGCCAAAAGATGTCCAGAGAGTCTCTACTCAGTTCAGGCAATTCCCCACGAATGTCGGCCCAGTCTTTTGAGAGTCGGAGTTCGACGCCAACAAGATGGAGCGACGAGATCCCCAAAAGAAAGACGAAGAAAGTTATAGAGAAGAGAAAAGTGAAGACGGTGAAGACGCATCTCCCTCTCAAGTTTCAGGAGGATGTCATGCTATTCCTTCACGACAACGAAACATCGCCAACGTTTATGAAACTCGTCGATGCGATCTCTCTCTCGATTAACAGTATCCCCTCGACACCCTTCACACCGTCCTTCCCTTCGCACTCGACAGCCTATCCCTCTCCCCCAATATCACCAACAACTCCAACCATTATTGTGGAACAAGCAACCGATAAGAGACTGTCGATGGCTTCTCTTACATCGACACCGAGGCTCAGTTTGTTCCCGCGCCCCAGGACAAGGGATTCCGATAGAGAGCCAGAAAATTTTACGGACCTCCTGAAAACGCGGTCTAGACCTCCAACAAAGGAGTTGCCTCCCATCCCTACGACAAAACTGATAACTCCAGTGAAGAAGATCGATGTGGGAGATGATTCGCCTTTAGCCATTCAGAATGAGATTCGTGGGATCTTGGGAGATAGAATGACCGCAGTTCGCAAATTCCCCACCGTCGTACAAGGTCTGGCTTTAGGAATGGGGCTGGGATTAGGGCTTTTAAACTACGGCGGTGGCGAGTCGATCGGCAACAAATTTTGGTCACCAGTTCTTGGTGGATACGGTTCCAACTCCTCCGTTGATATGATATATGCTATCGGATTCGAACGTGGGTGCGAGAAGTGGGGCCAGAGGATAGTACAGCGACTTACCAGCGGTGTCGGAAGATGCGGCCCGGCTCACTGCGTCTCCCTCAGGTAAGCTGATAATTCCACGTAGTTCACACAGGCAAATACTAATTCTCATTATTATTATAGCTATCTTCTTTCTCTATCTTTGCGTCAGCTCAATCCATCGGCTCCTAATTACACATCTCAGGTTCATGCAGCACTATCTGGGAAATACCTTGTTCCACAACTTGAGGATTACTTATCCGTCAACTCTGGTACCAGGTGTTTAGTTATAACTTTCGACGCAGCTACTGTACCCAATACCAACCTCGAGCCATTGCGTGAACTCCGTCGGGTATTGGATGGAGCGAGGACTGATTCCTCCTTCAAAATCATATCAGTTATTGGCGGCTCCGTTAGTGGTGAAGCAGAGAGGCTCTCATCCCCTAAATCAGATACGAGACCCTCGTCAAGGGTTTTTCAACAATCGCCGACCCGTGGAAGCTATAGGACCAGCCCAGTCTCGAGAAAAGCTTCCGGTCAAAATGGTGTTCCTCCGTCAATCAAATCCAATAGCTCTAGAGCCGAATCCCCCGTCGACAGAAATCCACCACTGACTAGAGCAAAGTCGAACGCTGCTATGAGAGCTGATGAAAAGACCCTCATGCGCAGGCGCGAACTTGAATCGCTTTCAAATATGTTGATTGTCCAAAAACTCGACGATAATGATGCTTTCGAGGCTCACATCTCCCGCATTACCGAGCAGCTTCGCGAAAGAGAAGACAAGACGGGATCATACAAAGCATTCGAATCGACATATGAAACATATGAGGAGAAGATCGAATTTGACGACGAAGAAACTCTGCCACCTAACGATTATACTTCTCAAACCGAAGATGAAGTCGAGGAGGAAGAGGAAGAAGAGGAAGAGGAAGAAGACGATGATTTCGACGCCAACTACAACAATAATATGGTGATGACTGTCGAGGTACCACGCCAACAGCAGCACCAGCATCAACAGCAAAAGCAACGTGGGAGCACCTGGAGCAAAATGTGGAGCCGAGAGAAGAAGAAGCCAAAGGCCAACGGCCACTACGCTTCGCAGGAACAAGTCCAAGGCAGTGCCAAAGCGTTCAAGCTGCTCGGGTTGGATAACTAGTGTTCAAGTTTCTGTTTGTTTGTTTCTTTTTTTTAAGGAATAAAAGAGCCTGCCGCTACTTCGGCAAGGAAAGGAAAGCCGGTCCAGTGCTCTTTTGTTCAAGTATATTTCTCATTTTGCTTTGGCGCAGGCATAAAGTTTTTGCTTTCTATCATCTTTAATGTTTTCCATTCTTGGGTGGGATATTGGCGTTTTACAAAAGACAAAAGGCTCGTTCGCACAGATCTTTAGCATTTACGAAGTTCATGAACCGCGGGACGATGTCCTCGGTGCTCAAATCTTGTATCAATTTTTTATTTTTCTTTTGCGGTATAATGTAATCTAGAATTGGTTGGAGGCGATTTTCCTGTACAGTTTTAACCAGACGATTCACGACCTATACCTTATCCTATACCATATATTTTGCAGCCGCTTAGCTTGGCCATCCAGATCATGTATACGACCAGGAATATTACTGGAAAGTGGAGCGAGAATGAGAACTGAAGCAGTTCAGAGAAATTATATTTAGCACGAGACACCAACCGCGTTTGAAACATGTTAGCGTGTATTTGGTTGCGACGCCAAGCTTGCGGCAGATGATCCGGATTTGGCACGGTGCCTGACCCACTCGCATCCCATCACCCCGACATTCGAATCCTACTAGCTTTCCTCCATGCCACGAGATGATCCACGATAACATATCTCACCATCTCCAAAGCATTCCTTGAAACCATATTTTGCCATAAAACGTACATTCCAGCAATCATGCCGCCGCCGCGGGGAAGTAAGGGGTCTGGACACCTGCTTTCCTCCGAGTCCTACGATGATGATGCCTCAACACTCCGAGATTCCTCGGAGGAGGAAGAGAGACGACCGCTTGCCCGAAATCTGGAGGCTATAATAAGGGGCTCATCACAAGAATACGAGGAAGAACATCGCCGGATATTTGATGGTTTGGAGGACGACGAATTGGTTACGCATCATACCGAAGTAGACATGGACGACAGGGATGTTTTGGATTCGGAGGACGAGCGAGAGAAATTGCTAAGCGTGGCGAAGGATGATGCGTCAATATTTGGCAGCTTGGGGAGGAAGAAGGGAAGGAGAGTGCTGGTCGGTAGCATGAGAAATACATATGAGATGGAAGAGGGGGCTATGAAGAGCCGTGGGGTGAAGGTTTACGATGTCAACAGACAAAATGTAAGACGTCTAAGCATACCGGAAGGAGACTGATAACTAACCATGAGGCCATACGTAGACCCGGCGGCCGACCGTTATTAAGCTAGCCCTCTTCACCATAGCACTGATATCTCTCCTGGTCGCTCTGATTGGAGGGGCCATGCAATACTCGTCGTCGAGCTCCGGATTCTCCAAATCGATATTGAGTAACGGGACCCACGAATACCACCCTACGACCATTCTCATATCTCTAGATGGTTTCCGTGCAGACTTTGTGAGACGCGGTCTATCGCCTACTTTGCAAAAATTTATCAATACAGGCGTGTCTCCGGCGTACATGTGGCCGAGCTTCCCGAGCGTCACTTTCCCGAACCACTGGAGTATCGTCACGGGAATGCATCCAGAATCACACGGGATCGTTGGAAACTCGTTCTGGGATCCGGAGGTCGAGAAGGAGTTCTTCTATACCGATCCCGAAAAGTCTCTCCAGGCCTCTTGGTGGGGGGGAGAACCGATATGGGAAACCGCTGAGAGGCAGGGTGTGAAAGCCGCTGTGCACATGTGGCCCGGTTCCGAAATGCATCCCGCGCCTTATGAGATCACGTACCTCGATCATTTCAACAAGTCTGAGCCTCTCGATAGAAAAGTCGATCGTATCATGGAGTGGCTTGATAAGCCGATCGATATGCGACCTCAGTTTATCGCTTCTTACTTCCACCAGGTGGATACGGCGGGGCACAAATACGGCCCCAATTCAACGGAGGTCAATAACACCATCGCATCAATAGATGATATGCTTGCCCATCTCTTTAGCGATATCGAGGCTCGCAACTTGACCAGTGTTGTGAACATCGTGGTCGTATCCGACCACGGAATGGCTACTACCAGCAACGACCGTCTCATCTTTCTAGACGATATCATTGATATGAAGCAAATCGAGTTTAGCGACGGCTGGCCCTTATACGGTCTCCGCCCTAAACCTGACGTTAATTTCACCGCGCTTCACGAAGTTCTGTCAAAGGAAGCCGCCAAGAGCCCTCACTGGGATGTGTACCTCAGGGATGTTGACATGCCTGAACGCTGGCACTTTTCGAAGAACCCAAGAATTGCGCCATTATGGATAGTACCCCAGACGGGATGGGCAATCGTCACTCGCCCGGAGCACGACCCCTCCAAAACTAACAAGCCATACAGCCCCCGCGGCTTGCATGGCTACGACAACATGCACCCTCTGATGCGCTCCATTTTCGTCGCGAGAGGCCCTGCTTTCCCACACCCTCCCGGTTCAAAAGTGGAACCATTCGGAAACTGGGAAATATACTCCATTCTATGCCACAGCCTCGGGCTGCAGCAGTCCCCCATCGGCAACAATGGTACCATGGCATGGGGTACGCCGAATGGTGGGTTCAAGTTTGTGTCCACAGAAGATGATGCGGGGGGCGTTAAGGACTTTCCTGCTGAGGCTAGCTTGACGACGGGGCCAGCGGAGACTTTTAAGCCGACAAAATCCCCGCATCCGCTTGGTGATAACGAGAAGTCGTTGCTCAGCCATATCTCAGAAGCCAAGTCGATTCAGGCAGAGGAGCCCGTGACGGAACACCCCAGACCTACGGTTGACGAACCAACCGGGACATCGGGTGTTGTTCCCACCGATGCTCCTGCAGTGTCAAAACCTGTTGTGGTCGACGATACGACGGGGAATACCACGGACGCAGAGAAGCAGAAGGAGGCAGAAAGGCATGGTTTCAAAAGTTGGTTAGAATACATGAAGTCTAAGGTGAAGGATATGAAGACCAAGATATCAAACTGGTGGAGTAATTTCTGGGGTTCATAGGTTCTGTTTTACTGCAGCTGCTGCATTATTTGATTGAGGCGTTCTTGCATTCCGTTTCACAAGGGCTTTGATCATAGGAGCATGGGTTGACCATCACCACAGAGTAATAGTGTACTTGAGTTGTTTAAGGTGTTTTATTCATAGATTTATCATACAAATCCGCTCCCAATTTGTGAATTCCATCAAGAGCATTCGCAATTTCGGAAATTTGGAATTGTTAGCAAAGGTGCATACGGCAATGAGGCGTTGATACATGCGACACAAGCGATAAGGAACTTTCACGCAAGCAAACCTCAAGGCAGCCAGCGCATCCGCAAATCATGCTTATTATGCTATAACGCCCTGGCCAACCATTATTGATAGTACAGATTCCGATATCAAACCGACTCCACCTACCCATCCATATGATTCAAATGCAATTCCGCCATAACAACGTTTGATAATGCTTGAGTTTTTAAAAAAAATATCCTCTCGATTCACCCCTCCTAATCCTTGAAGCACTTGATCTGGACGCCCTTTCCTCCAACGCACATGGTTAGTGTAGCGTTAAGCTTGATGAATGGTGTCAATTCGGCGTTTTCAAATCTCTTGAAGCGCTGGAAAATTCTGACGATAGCGTAAGAGGCTTCGGCAAGAGCAAACTGTTGACCGAGACAAATTCTTGGGCCACCGTTGAAGGGCAAGAACTCAAAGTTACCGAATCCTTCCTTGTTACGTGGTTCACCCCATCGTTCGGGTCGGAACCTAGCGTGATATAAAGTGTTAACAGACATCCTCCAGGTTCTCAAGTGACCAAAGTCATATTTAATAGAGTTGAAAATACTTACCAGTTAGCGTCAGGACCCCAAATGTCTTGTCGGCGGTGCATAGCATAAACGGAGTATTCAACAGGTGTTCCCTTTGGCACGAATATTGGGCTCTTTCCATCTGGTCCACCTCCGAGAGGTAGGGTGGTATCCTCGAATGGTGCACGAACATTGAATGGAACAACCGGGTAAAGTCTCAGAGTCTCGTCGATAACCCATCGAAGGTACTTGCAGCCTTTCAGTTGTTCGAAAGTAAGGAGCTCAGCATCACCTTCTTCACCAAAGTGTTCTCGGATAGCGTTACGGAGTTTCTTTTCGACTTCAGGGTGGCGGACCACGAGATAGAAGATAAACGAGAGAAGACTAGCGGTTGTGTCTCTTCCGGCGAGGAGAATGTTGGTGAGGGCGTCACGGAGAACGATGGGGTCTTGGGTTTCCTTTGCGATTTCTTCCAAAAAGACATATCTCTTCTTTCCAGGTTTTTCGGCGTCGAACGGCGCTCCTCGTTTGTTCATTTCGATAGCTCGGTAGACATATCTGTCAACAAATTCGTGGCAGGTCTTGTTGGCATCTTTGAACTCTTGGGGGTTGTGAAGATAATAGAAGTCTCTCATGCGGTATCTGTTGATGATGTGACGTTGCGACAGGTCGAAAGCAGAAGCGAACTTGTTTCCAAGTGGAATCTCATTGACTTCTCCACGGATAACATTGCGTCTGTGTCTCAATGTCTCGCAGCTCCTATAGGGGGTTGTAAGCAAGATGATACTGGGTAATTTAGATGGGAGTATAGTTGCTCTTACTCTCCAAATAGGAAGTGGGTGGCTGTGTCAATAGTAAGCTCAAAGAAGAGTACCTGGAGGTCAATAGGGGAACCGTCCGTTGGAATACAGTCCATCATGATTTGAATGTGTTCTTCCATGTTTTCCAGTTGCGTGATCTGATCTCGGGCAAATTGAGGTCGAAGGAGAGCTCGTGAATGCTCCCACCCACGGCCATCGATGCTGAAGATACCTTTTCCGAGTAATGGTGCGAAAGAGCCGATACGAGGTGGTCCGATACCAAAATCTTTGAACTGAGAAGTCAAGATAGCCTGGATGTTACGGGGTTCGATGGTTGCCACAGATTGAGAACCTGGTCAACCCGTGTTAGCCAGCCTACCCGTATGCAAGTCTCAAAGCCGCAAGGACGTGATAATTCGTACCAAGCATGCCAACGTTGTAAGTGTTTCCAAATCTAGACGACGGAAAAAATCCCCAATCGATATCAATCAGCTTTAGATGTATTGAGAATGGTAAAATGCAGTATCTTGGACATGCCGAGGACACTGCAGTGCTTGTATTGAGATTACATACGTGTCGTATTCTTCTCTGTAAAAGAGAATTCTCGTTAGTGTTTCTCTTCGAGGCTATCCTGACCACGCAAAACAGGGACACCTACCGAGCCCATTCAGGGAGAACTTGGTGCTCAAAATGCTAGACGATAAGACCCATCAGTATCCTATTCGGCGACAGAGATGCCAAGTTCTACAATATGTCGGTTGGTCTGTATACGTACCCACATGATGACGCTATAAATATCAAGTCCGAAGGGCAGAAACCCCGTCTTCTGAGGGGGTCTTTCGGTGCCATGAGATAACCTGAATTTTCGTTCCCTCAGCCAAAAGTTAACTCTGGACCAGACGTAGTATCCGGCCAAGGAAACACCAGCCAGACCCAGCCATCGCAACATGATGGGCAGAGAGGCGATGGGGACAAGGAGGCGTGTTGTGTGTGGGATTTCTGAATGTGTGTCGTGTGAGTGCCAAAGCTGTCGGTTGGAAGAGAAGTTCGAAGTGTGATATAAGAGCAGCCGGCAAGGGAAGACTTCTGGAAAGCCTCTGCCGCTGACGGGCAAGGGGATGATATGGAACTATATATATATAAAACTAAAGTAGCTTAAAGTCGCCTTTGAATGCCGGGAAGAAATTACGGGAGCAAGGTTCGATGTGAATTCCAAAGAGGACGCCCCGCTTGGTGTTTGTTGCATGGTCATGGCCATGGCGGGCTGGCCGGTCGTGCAGTCCAAGCAACAGGACAGACAGTTTACCTTACGATCCACTATCCACTACATCCACCATCCACCGTCCGCCGTCCAGGTAACAAGCGGCTAGCCAGACCAAACCCTGCATCTCGCTCTGCATTTCTTAGCTTCCTTCCTCTATCTACCGCTATCTGCGAGTCATTTACACGAGCCGACGGACGGATCGTTGGTTTCCGTCGTATCATAGCCACGAAAGAGGAACCTTGGAAACGAGAGCCACCGATCGAATTCGCCGTTACGAGATCGCAAAGCCAAGTGTGGGATTGGCGTAGGATGAGCCCGAAGCTGTCGGTTGAAATTTGTGTCCGGCGCACGAAATCGCTGGCCGAAATACCCCATAGTTGGGATGCAATTGGGCCGAAGTCCTGCTGGGTATCGCTCGGTTGGGCAAGAGGCGTTGGAGATCGAGGGTTTCACATGGATGAGCTTGACAGACAGGAGCCAGGGCCCTCGTCCATACCAGAAGCCCCGGCAATATGCAGCTCTTCTCGTGCTGGCTTGTGATTGCAATTTCAAACAGAAACAATAATCGGAATTCCAACAATTCCGTTTGGCCAGGCGGACCTGGATATCAGCAGCACCAGTCCAGCAAAGACCTTCTCAGCTACACACATGCTAGCGCTAGCATGCGTGCGTATGTACGAAGTTGTCTGATAGTCTGTTTTATACACCTTGCAAAAGAATAATCGGCTAGTCTCGACCTCGACCTCGACCGGCCCTGGTCTGCAACCTTCACCAGTGGGTCTGTGGGGAAAAAAATCCTCTAATTTAAAACTATAATCCACCATATCGCGCGACTTTGCAACGATTGTTCCAAATGGCATCCTCAACATTCAATTGGCACTCCACTTCTCCTGGTCATGTGCGAAGACTTTTGTGGAGCAATATTCTCACACTAGCTCCTTGCAGCGCGGAGGAACTCTATGATAAGACATTCGAAACCTACTAAAGGCGCTGTTTTCGCGGATTCGACGGCTTCTCGAAGGTGCCGGGGCCATAATGCCTGGTTGTTCCCTTTCTGGGCGTCATTACTGCGTCAACACAAAAAGCTTCTTACCAGTTATCCAATAAATTTATTGGAACAGCGCCAGCGTTCAAATCTCTGCGGGCAGTGGCGTTATGTGATCTGACTTTCCGCCTACAACCGCCAAAATTATCCGTTGTCACCTCTGTACCACCCAAGGGAAACCGCGCAGCCGGAGATTGATAGCTACGATGTACTTATGGTAATCATATTTTAGCCGCCCAATGGTCTTTTACTATATCTGTTTTAAACGCCCTACTGGTCATCCTCAGTTCGGGAAACCCTGTAACATCTCACTCTTGCGAATATAGAGTACTGTTGGAGTTGGTCGGGCTGTCTAATCTATAGCACACAACTATTATATATGGATACCCTTTCAATACCTTGTTCGACACGCAATACTCTATCGCTATTATACACTAAAAACCCACTCACGCCAGGGCAAGAAGCTGTGGGTTCAAGCTGAATGAAACTATTCTCCGTTTTAGAGTGATTCAGAAGATGGATAAACCTAGTAAGTATCTCCGGGCAGTTTAAATTCCCTACGAACAAAAGGCATACAGAAAATCCCGAGCATCCGTGCTCTTGACGCTCTGACACTCTTTGAAGAATTAGGATGGGGTCGAAAGCTCAAATTTGGTCATACATACACCTTAATAATCCTCTCACAGTCTCAGACAGTTGATCCTCAGGTGCGGGCAGAATTCTATCCTTGATTGGTTTGCGAGACTGTGTTACCTCGAAGTTATCCGCTTTGTGACGGAAGACAACCTGGCAAGAAATCTCTCACACTCTATCTTTGTAATGTTGGCAGATTACATTACATTCATCTACCAATCTCTTCAATATCGCATGAGGTTACAAGCTGCGGTGTTGGTGGTATATGCTTAGCTGCATGAAACGAAAATCCTCCAACTCACCAAACATTGCCCCAAAACGGAGATCATCGACATCATATCTCTCGCTCACTCGCATGGCAAGCCAAAGACAAACTCAAATGCCACGCGTGTCTCTAAGAATTTTGTTACCTCGACTCCTTTCTGCTCTGAGATCCGAAGCGCGAAGTAGGAAAGACGGGTGAGAACAGCAACAACCCGACAGGCACTTGGTCAGCCATTGGCTCCTTGATTGGTCTACAAATATATACATCCACCCTTCCGCAGTCGGTTATTCGATTGTGTGCGGATACGCAGCCAGCTCGATCTTGCCAACCTCAGCTCCTCAAAGCTTGATAGGCAAATAGGGTCCCGTAGGATTCGCGGGATAATACCAAATGTCGCGCTGGATGTCTAACGTTCAGTGCCATTGCATTGTACGCATTAGCCAAGCATAAGGTTTATTTACCATTTGTCGCGATACTTCTTAACTATGTAGGAGCTTTGCAAGCATTTACAAAGTGTATAAGCTTATTCCCTCTCCTAAATAGTCTGCCTGCTGGATACGTCTAACTGTGCATTCGTAGCTCGGGTAGATAATCTATCGCAAATCGAATTTGAGATACGATCCTAAGGCATTGAGGTTGGATAATGATATCCCGAGATTCAGGTCAGGGTATCGCTGCAGATTATCAGGAGCGCAGAACAAGTATATCTCGTGCATCAAGGTCTTCGAAACAAATCAAAAATCATACCACAAATGCGCAAGGCAAGGGCGGGACTCAGTCGCTAATTTTCGCTTATAAGATCTGCTGCCGTCGAATTTCGTCTGTTCGTAACGGCGTGGGATTTACCCTATGGACCGGGAGCTTGGAATTAGGTAAAGTTAGTACTCGCGATGCTGAAGAAAAATTTGATTCTTGAAAAGGTTTCTGGGTCGAAGCGAGTTCTGTTACATCACCAGGCAGCTGCTTGTCCAATAACCAATTGTTTCCCACACGTGCTGGTTGGTCTTTCAGATGGTGACACCACCGGAAGCACCAAATGCTGCCTAAGGAAAGTAAACTCCACGTGCATGCTTGGGTACATGTATATACATACATACATGTAATCGACAGCCCGTTTCCCTGGTATTAACGAAGAAATGAAAACCCTTTTTCTCGCAAACTTATCCGACTCGGCTCAGTGGCGCCGGAGCAGTGGATCCTGTTTTATCGGGTTCTTAGGTCCCGCAGCAATCCTCAAGGTAACTTGTTTCTTCTCAAAATAAAAGTTTGGCCTGGAATCCCTGATTTACTTAGATTCTCGACCGATTACATGCACAAGAAATAGAGGGGCATGAGAGGCGCTTTCGGCACAAACGTTCTGGTGTGATTCAACTAAAATTATGACGGGTATCATGATATGGATGGCTACAGTTCAGTCTCACAATTGCACAAGTCTCCAAGTTTGGTAAGCAGAGGCGAGATTTGGACCCACAAGCCGCCAGTTTTCTAACAACAACAACACTGAACATTTTCTTAGCTTGCAAAATTATAGCGATGGCAAGGTTCCGGCCGCGTTTTAGGCAGGCAGTTCGAGGTGACAGAATTTTGGTGTGAACCCCCGCGCGGCGAGAGACATGGTGAGGGTCAATCCCGCTTGGGTACCCCGAGTATGGCACCAATGGAGAAAGGGTTGGCCTGTGGGGTGCCATGCACAATCGAGAATTCTAGGATGGCAACGACTCACAATCGGCGAATGGTAGCATCAGTTACCCAGCGTCCTACCAAAACTTGGCTGGCTGGCTGGCTGCTGATTGTGGTACAGAAGAAGCTTTGAAAAGGAAAAACCCTGGTCATCCACGCACCCACATGTTAGAGGTGCGTGCCGCTGGGACAGACGCAGATAGGCTCGCGCCGACCAGAGATTTGGCATCTTGTTTAAATGGAAATGAGGTCCATTGAACTGGGATATGCCGACAACCATCTGATCCGATTTCCACCGTGGAGGGGTTTTTTTTCTTTGTTTCCGAGTATCTTCGTTTATCTGTACCCAGATGAACTATCGATATATAAAGACTCACCGCATTTCCTCACCTACCTCGCCTAACGAGTTCCGGATCTGATTACGATCGCACGACTCCAAGTTTACCATCAGTCATCCTTTGGTTCTTTCTGAAGATCAGTTGGATATGAGATCACACCAACCATCACATACTGCGACTGATAACCTCGAACTCAAGACATAAAATCCGCACCAAGCAAGCACTTGTCCAACAAACTCACGCGCAGAGCGCAAACGAGTTACCGCAGGGCTTTTACGAAAAAACAGGCAGATACCATGGCGGTTGAAGATAGAGCATTTTTCAACATGCCGATGTATTTTGAGGGCAAGAAGACGGTACAGGCTCAGCCTTCCGTTGATGGTCTTCAAAAAGCTGCGAAGAATTTGACTATTTCGACATCAGCATCCTCACGCGACTCCGTATCCTCAAGATCAATCGGATCGTCGTACTCCTCGAGAAGTAGTGGCATACCTCCTAGCGCGACCGACGCAGCGAAGGTTAGCATAGCTAGTCCTTCTGTTGAGTATAGGGACACTACGAATACTGTCAATTTTACGCCTATCAGTACACAAGATGTAATGGTATTTGCATATGGATATCGAGGCTATAGTGACCCTCTTTCGATACCTGGTGGCTTCGAAACTATAAGCTGGGACGCTGAAAAAATAGAAGAAACAGTTACTCCTCAATTCTTGAAAGAGAAGATCCCAACCCAGCAAGGAAAGGAAAGGCTAGACGTGCCTCTAGGTTTTGGAGATGGATTAACTGACGAGACATATGCGGAATGGGTGGTGCAAAAGTCAAAGAGGTATTTCTTGTGCTGTCGTTAGCTCGATTATTATCAGCATACTAATATACGGGCGTTTAGGCTCTTTCTCCTTCTGCTAGAATTCGGCATGCCCGAGAAAATATTTGACGTCGTCGATCAGTCTTGGGACGACGACGATTTACCCCTCGAACCAAAAACTATCCGTCGATTAACCCTCCGAGGACACTACGACAAGGCCTTAGAACAAAAGTTTTACAAACGTCAGTTTTCATATATTCTCAAAGAATTCGACTATCGAAGCCATATTGAATTCCAGGAAGAAGACGAGGTCCCACTTGAGGCATCTTACCGTCAGAAATCTCCTGGATTTTCTTTTCCTGCCGATGACCGAGTACATCGTCCTCGACACAAAGACTTTCTGATGTACCGTCGCAAAGTTGTTCTGGGAGAGGGTTTCAATGCTATAATGGAACATGATTTCCTATCCGAAGTGGAGATTTTAAGAAACCTTCGCCATTCGCACATCGTCGACCTTCAAGCCAGCTATACCTATTTAAATGACGGGTGTATCCTGACAACTCCTGTTTGCGACTATTCTCTCAAAACCTTCATTCAAAATCCGTCCAGCACTTTCAAATCGCTTAACAAGGAGCAAAAGAGAAGAAAGATACTAGGATGGATCCATTGTCTTGCAGATGCTCTAGCCTATCTTCACGAACAAGATATCAAGAAACTCGATATCAGACCCCGAACAATACTTGTCAATGGAGATAATGTTTACTTCTCAGATATCTCCATTCTTACCGAGCTGGATATCAATTCCGGAAAGATTGATCATGTTGAGGCGGAACGCTATGAATATGGTGCACCGGAAAACTGGACTCGAGTTCAACAGACGCAGAGCATTCCATCCACACCAGTCACTTCCTCCGTTCGGGCCCGATCTTTCTTCAGATCCATCTCTATGATTTCCGGTACCTCCTCTCCTCCAGTCTATAGCCACGACGGCGATATCTCCGATAATTCTGAGCAATCGGCATCCAGCGAGAATCTCAGCCGGGTACCACAACCTTCGCAGCTTTCTGCCATCCAAGTTGGTGAATGGGTGAGCGATATCTCCAAGCCATTCAAAGCATCGACTTTCTCTCTCGCCTGCATTTTCATGGATCTCCTCACTTTTAGTGCTAAGAAGAAACCTTCGACGTTCCAATCCCATCGCTCAACGAAGAAAGGATCCTCTCGCGGCGGTGGTAAACCGGACACCTCGTTCCATGCGAACCTCGGCCAGGTGGCATCTTGGATCGAAATCCTTGAAAAAGAGGCTTCGAAGAAAGGCGGAGAAGACCGAGCGGTAATGAGCATCCTCCAGATCTGTGCAAACATGTTTTACAGGGAACCTGCCCTGCGACCCCCGCAGAGAGACGTTTCCGATATGCTTTGGAATATTTTACGTGAAGAAGGTGGGATGCCGCATTGCGGGACCGATATCAACAAACTTTCAACCAAGGAGGAACGAGAGGAAGCGGCTCTGCTGGGTCGTGGGGACCTGGGATGGGAATGGCCCTGGGACCAGAAACATTCGAGTCGGAACCGGCCCCTAACAGGGGTGAGCAGCCAGGAGTATATTTAGGCACAGCTACCAACGAAGCGGTATCTGGAGATCCGAGCGGGCGGTCCCGATGTGCAGCATTTCAGTTGCCGATGGCTTGCCATCAATTTTATTTTCTTATCTCTAAAGCTTATCTTTACCCCACTTGTATTTCTCTTCGTTTCTAGATCCTTTGCAGCGATTGGTTGGTTTTTTTTTCTTTCGTTCTTCTTCTTATCATCTTTTACCTTGCATTCCAATCTTATACATTTTAGGGAACGGCGTTCTTCATGTGTCGGCGTTTTGGGTTGGGGGCAAATCTTGGATCATTTTATTTGTTGATAGTCTCGGGACCAGATTACAGCGCACCGTTCATACATTGAAGGAAATCAAAAAGCGTTATTACCAACAAGATGAAGGCTCTTACAATCTTTATACTTCAGTGCGGTTGAACCAGTTCCGAGACTACGGTTGAACAACGCAAATAACTTGTGCGATTTTGTAACACGGCTCCATATCGCCTGTCCACAGACAAGAGAGAAGTGGTTTACGAGGCCACCTCATTCCAGAATCGTATAAATCAAAATTAGTCGCATGTTAAAAGAGGATCTCTTCTGGTTTCGGTTCTTCAGGATGTTACAAAAGGCACCTTCAGGTCAAGAATTTACAAGACTTAGCTTGACAAGTCCCACGGCCGACCACCCAATATATCTTACTACCCTGACAACTATGTTGAGAGCATGCTTTGGAGGGCTTCTCTCTTCTCCCTAGAATGCCGCGATGACTCTATGCTTTTCCGGTTATAAATATCTACCAATACAGATGATGATGATTCTTAATTGCGTGCGATTTGAGATGCAGATCAATGCAATGTTGCTACGAATTTCTATATATGTATATTGCTCAACAGCTGTAAAAAATGTAATAATATGTAGCTATATAGCGGTTTAATTATTCCTACAAACAGAGTTTTAAGATAGTTGATTGAGAAAGACTGTATGAGCATATTTGTAGATATATGTGCCCGAATAAAATGCAACAAAAAGACTGCGTTGCGGATAGAGTTCCAGACCACCCATCGGACTAGCCTCGAGACCACCATCGGACTGGAACTCAAGGTTCAGATGCATCGGCTTGGCTCCGTTACATGTATACAGTGTCGGATCTATTTGGGAATTCCGTAACATTGGTCACAAGTCATTTTCTTCTTACGCTTCAGCTTCGGATGCTAATTGCGATACATACATACAAACCCATCTCGTAAGCAGAGAATGGACTGGGAGTTGGATCCAATAGTGTCGAGCAGCTTAACCTAACGATTTGAGTTGCTACGTATATGTCAAATCTTGCTAGTCCCCTCAAAGAAACTTCTGATTGGAAGGTCATGTTCAGGTTGTGAGATCCATGCGGTGGTGTTTTATGGTCAGATTCTCGGCGTACTTAATGAATCGCGACGATATTAGCGACGAAAATACTGCTTACGGGAAATTCACAACAGTTCCAGAAATCGTCCCTGTTCATGGTATAAGGCTGCCTCGTGATAACGAATTGCTAGAGCTCATTGTCACATTCAATACCCAATAATTGGATGAGTCGAGTTTGTGGCCACAATAGGGGTGGTTTCCCGGGGTGTCATTAATCATCTGACGGATAATGTAAGATATGGTACAACCAAGAGTATGCATTAAACCTCGGATGCTCGTGGAGTGAGGGCGGAAGTAGGAGGGGGAGGAAAAAGCGGATATGTATAAAAACTCCCTAGGTGAAAGATATGCCGAAACAAGGAATTGCAAAATGAGAAAGCTGAAACAAGGAAATATATACAAGAAGATTATACGATTCCGAGTTTCGACGCGGCTACAAGTCACCATGTTAGTGTCTAAACAGAATAGCCTGTCAATCCGCTTCAAAGGCAGGAGCTTACCAATATCCAGAGCATCAGTTTCAGCACCGAGCTTGACGAATGCCTTCTTCCTTCCGTCGGGTCTTATTAAAGTGTTGATCTTGACTGGCTTGACGTCGTAGAGCTTGTTGACGGCGTTCTTGATCTGCCTCTTGTTGGCCTTGACATCAACGATGAAAACCAGGGTGTTGTGCTCCTCAATCTTCTTCATGGCGCTCTCGGTGTTCAATGGGTGCGAGATGACCTTGTAGGCATCCAGGCGAGGGACGTGAGGGATCGACTTGCGTGGGTATTTGGGAGATCGCGAAAGGGCGAGGGTCTTTGGTCGGTGGAAAGATGCTGATAATCTGACTTTTCGGACCTTGTGTGGGGTGACTCCCTTAAGGGCAGCCTTCTGGGCGGCTTTGGCCTTGGGGGCCGCTGGAGTTCAAGATTATATGTCAGCACTCATTTTGATGATACCGATCCCGGTTCCAATCGCAATCTCTGAATGCAAATGTCCCGCATGTCCAATTCTCAAGTTCGGTTCTTTAACGGTAGCGCGCTCGCATGCTCTGCTTTCACAATGTCTTCCGTGATATTTCTCCCTGGCCTTTCAGTCACTCAATATAGCCAGGAACGTGGAATAATGATTGTTCCAGCATTTGTATGAACATACTTCCTCCCGTTCAAACGCTTCCCGTAAACCCTAGCTTCCCTCCTCTTTCTTTCCCATGACTTGGACGCTTCCCACCCGAGATTGCGATTGAAACAAGAACGAATTCCCAGAACGGTGTAACCCACATTTGCCCTTTGTTGCAGCAGCCTTTGGTGGCATTGTGTCGAATGGTATCTGGTGACTTCGAGGGAGTATTTGTCGACGGTATAGATTGGCGATGTCGTGAAGTTGGTTGCTGGTGATTTTTGGTGCAAGTTCCAAATGCAAAAGCTTCCTCACAATGAAAAATCTCCCAAAAAAGAAAGCATTAGGGCACCGCAAAGCCCTAACACCAATTCCACAAAAGGAAGCCACTCTCGCGACAAACGCTTCCCCAGCACAACGCAGACAACGCATTTGATGTCCAGCGGGATTGGCCGACGCTCAGATACGAGCAGGTTTTTACCTATAACAGCGCATCATGTGGAATCTCCAAGGCTGCGAACCAGCAACTTCGGGTAATGAGATTAAGTGGTTTCATAGCACTGATAACCAGAAAAATGTCACATTTCTATTCTTGATGGCCACAGGAGCAAGATCCTCATCTTCGCGGTCACCTGCAACTTGGTTGCGAGTGCAGTACCGTCATCTTTCGAGCACCGCTCTGGTCCTTTGTTTGATATTCGCATCAACCTCGGCAGCTGCTCCGACTGGAAGCCACCTTGAGCTTGGTTTCACGGTAGATTCTTTACAACCAACTCTCTCTCGACGTGGGGGTCTCTTCTCGAAATGCTCTTCTCCTTGTCAACCTGCTGTGGGCGATATAGTATCATTGGAACTACCTTCCTCCGTTTCCAATACCATCCCGGATGACAACATCGATGTTCCTGCAAGCCAAGTATTCACAGGCATGATAGGCAACATATTGGATCCATCATTGGCCACTCAATATGTACCGGAACAGACGACGACTCGGTTGCTCCATGCGCACGAAGATGCAATAACGGAGATAGAACCGAGCACGGCCCAGCGGTCAATCGAGAGCCTTCTCACCGGTATCACGTCTTCGTCGGACAATTCGGGTGCTTCCCGGCTTCCAAATGATTTGAGCCGGTAACGTCGCCTTAATATGAAAACTAGAGCACCAAGGTCGAAGATATATGCATGATGCCCTACACGGATATTTCGTGTGTAATTAGGATACTAGTATTCAAGTGGTATTCTATAAATTGTTTGTACAGTGGAACCGAGTGCGAACTCGATGCCGAGTTTTAATTCAAAGCGGGTCAGCCGCAGCTGTGATCAAGGTGTGCATGCGCATCATACGTATCATGCTTGAGATAAGAGTGACTTAGGAGCCAATTGCTGGCGCTTGTTCGAGGAGCCGTCGGCAATCCTGATGCCTTGAGTAGCCATTGGACTAGGTAAATAAACGGGAAGGTGTCTGGGGAGATATGTTCAGCTCGAATACAACAGCGATTTGTGTTGCACAAGCCAACCTGCAACGTCGAGCCATCTCGATTTGCAACGCCAGCCGGTTTGGTTTTCGAGATTGCTCGATTTGAGAACCGTGCCATCCACAACCTGCATCCCAACACCGGGCCGAACATGTCGCCGACATAAATCGTCTTCCCGAGGCAAAATTGAGAGCTAAAGCGCGTCCAGATGGAGCCGGATAAGGAGTCTACGAAGCCAAGGCTATCGGGACTTCATGTAAGGAACCCGACACCATCCACTATAGAATATACAGTCACAACACGACCAGAGAAGTGGTCGCGAAGGTTCACCACCAGCCTGGCTCTCAAGGCTGTCCTTCTCGGAATCATTTTGTTCATTATCCTCCTCAAGCAAGACTACAGCTGCAATGGGCTGCAGGACAGTCTGAAAAATCTCATCGCTTCCATCAAACCGGACGTTCGGCCTAAATACCTCAATTTATTGAGCGGCAAGCTCCACTGGTCGTATCTTGCCTTGCTCGGGTTCTGTGGTGTTTGGATTGCGAGCTTGAGGGGCTACACAGGTTAGTTTGTGCATACCAAAGGCCAAGTTTTTTTTTTTTTAAAGTTCCCTATCAATCGTAAGACACGGCATCTAAACACTAGCTCTATTCCTGACATTCCCTGTTGGCGTCGTTCAGAGGAAAGCCTGCTAGTTCTTCGAGGGCTCGGGGTCCAAGTAACAACATCATCGTCGTCCTATTTTGTGAAAGCCAACACCAGATTCATTCCAACGTCGACAGTTCAAGACATTTTTATCCACGAAGGTTTTGTTGGGTTTGAGGTGAGGTTCTATCTGGCGATTGTTGTGCGGGATGAGAAGGAAGTGGTGGTGGTATTTCCCCAAACGCTACCGAGAAGAGAGATACTGGAGAATGTATGGCGGGGCAGTCGTAGTTTGTACGAGCCTGGAATGAAGGCTTACTGAGGCTCTATTTCATATCGATGTCGATTTCAATCTCCAATGTAACGATAGAGAAGCACCTGGGGTGTCGAAAGAATGCTATTCTAAGTCACGGGCATAGTGATATAATACCACTAATCAGTTTTCAGAAACATCCAATGCCCCAGTCTCGAAAGTCTTATGTCATAATTACCAGCGACGGATCACATGGGTGTGATATTCAGAGTTTAGCTGGTTTCGATCTAGGGACATCCAAATATGCGTTCAACCTTGCAAATCGGATTGCCTTATCAGTTAAGAAAGAGAAAGTGAGAAAGAAAGAAAGAAAAATCCCTCTCGTAAACTGCCATCGCGAAATGGGTCTACAATCATGATGCAATGTTCCGAACAAACCACCGCAAAGACTTTCCGACAAAACTGCAAGACAGACCAGGTACATACATTACATTTCGGTCAGATCTTAGGAGCCACGCATGGGGGACCGACCATAAGCGTACCTGTACATGAACGCCGCAAAACGAATTTTCGATCAAAGCGAACAGGATTCAAAGCGCATGTGTGCCAATGCAGGATGGGAGCACAGCATGTGCAGCGTCCGAATGAACCTGCATATCGAGCTCTTCAGAGTATCCCGATTTTTTGATTATTATTTTTTTCTTTCTCGCTGGCTTTGCAGACAGGACCAACGCAGCAAAAGTCCGAGATGGGATTGACAGCAGAATTATACAAATCCGAGCGAGCCCTGACGATTGCCGCCGACGGATTGTCAGAAAACGGTTTTTTGACGTTCTTGCGGCGCGTGTCTTGAGTCGTTCGTCGCCCATCTTATATCAGATTCATTTAAAATTCGCTCGCCGGAATCCGTTGCTTTTGAATGGTGTCTCAAGCCAACGAAATTACACAATCTCCCAGCCGCCACAGAGCTGTCTGCATTCCATGCCGGCCCTCCTCCCCCTAACCGGTCAAAGGTGGTGGGGGAGCGTACAGGTACCTAGACACACCCACACGACAGTGGCAAGCTAACTAGATGGTTAGTGGCTATCGTCATGAATGGGATGTCCACACACACATGCACCTACCAAGTCGGATGTGCTGTCTGCTAGCCGCACCAGGATGTTTGGTGGATGGGTGTCGAAAAGTTGAATGAAACGAATGGGCTGGCACGAAAAACCCGCATCTTCTGACCCAAAACCAGAGATAACAGCCCTGATCAAGCTATTATTATTGCTCTGGCTTGCACATGCCTGTTTCTTGATGACATCGGAATCCTCCTTTCGCAATCAAATATAACTACTTCGCACCATCCGTCTGCCATATCTTTTTTCCCATTTCTTCCCTTCCGCCGACATATCTTTCCCAACGTGCGTCTGACCGTAGATTCCACTTCGATAGACCAGAATCAAGCCATCGATCTGACCTTTGCAGACGTATCTAAATGCCACCAACTGGAAGATCGAGCCGCGCATCGTTTCCAACATTTGCAACACCACCTCCCTAAAAGTAGCCCCGTCGGGCGTCGAGACTAGACTATTCGGTTTCACCCAACTAAGCAAAAAGCACACCTGCCACCTACCCTTTTTTTTATCGTGTGCATCTGTACCCCGACTTGACGGAGCAGAAGGCGCCTTTTAAATATTACGGGGCCCCTTTCGTCTATGGAAGACGGTGCATAAATTCCAATTTCGGCTGCAGAATTAATCGCAAGTCCCTCGCAACACATTTTTATTCACGACATGGCGGCTCAAATGTGCACGTTGCTGCCAGCCAGCCCTTTGCCGTTGGACCCAGCGTCCGCGGAAGGTGCCTACGAACTCATCAAGGAGAACTCGCTCCCCACGGCTGTCAAGGAGCTTCTCGACTCGGTGGATTCGTTGGTGGCTCGCCAATCGGCGCTCCAGCAGGATAAGCATCTGACCTGGTAAGTCCCTATCCGTAGGATATTCCGTTTTATATTGGGGGTGAACCGATTTTCTGACAGCCATGTTTTTCGGTGCAGTTTTTGTTCTTATCATTCCGATCTGGTCAAATCTTCCGACAATCCGAAAGAGGTTGAGGGCATGTGGGTCCTTCAGCGGGATATCAGCGTGCAGTTGTTCAAGACCATGATGGGAGTCGTCCGTTCGGCCGCAGACCTCGCTCGCCGACTCCGGGGTCTTGGGAAAGACGACACCCGCATGAACGCTGTCAACGCGCTCGACGACTCGGATTTGGAATTAGCATTCACCGGTGACGCCAGAGGTGGTTATCAGTGGTTGAACTGTTTGGCCAAGGATGAATGCGACTGGGTTTGGACGGCTATCAACAATGAGGACCAGTCCCTCGAATGTAAGTTGACCGTCCTCTTCATTATACAGTTATAATCATATGGGACCTCCAACTGACAACGTCGAACAGCTCACTGTCCTGCATGTCTTCTCGGCCGTGCGATCGATTCCGAATCCACCATCAGGCTGCTTATCAGTGCCGCTCGACTCCTCAAGTGGGACTTCTTTGTCGTTTCGATCCAGGAGCACCTCGCTTGCGATCCGTGGTGGGGTCCGGGATACTGGGAAACGATCGAGCCGAAAGCCAACATTCTCGGAACTCAGATTCGAGAGCTTTTGCAGCAATGCGCTGATGTTCGCCGGCAGCTGAACGAATCGGATGCTCGACACGGTGTGAAGCTTGTGCGCACAACGGTCGCTTCCTCTCAGAGGGCGGTCACTTATGGCCCGCTCGGACCCCAGTCGTACCCGTTCAAACCAGCTGGCATTCCCATGAAGCTTGACCTGAGGCAACTGCATCAGTTGGTCAACATGCTCGAGAATGACGGTGGGGAAAACCCAATCGCAGGAGCCCTACGTCCGTACAACCATGCGAGGATGGCCAATAACTACAGATTGTCAGCGTATTGCTGGTTCGTTCTAATGTACAACATGTCGCTACCGCAATCGGACGACTCGGTTGCTTCACAGGATCGGAGGACCAGTCGAGTAAAGATGAGGTCTAGGACAATCTAAGCATGTCTTCTGTTACTTTTTCTTTTTGTTGTTTATTCTTTTCTATATATCCGTTCACTTCTTTTTTTTTCGCCATTCATGTATAGATATCCTTTTAATTTCGTTTATCAGCGGCTACAGGCTATTTGGGATCACAGAATCAGGCGTCTTGGGCACACTGGAGTACTGGGGGAAACATGTAATACACATATACTAAACCAGCGATTTGACATTTCAACCGCGAGCGAGCGAGGGATGGATACATTACGGGGATTTCAACATGCGCCCGGGCATCCGGCTGTCAATAAATTTGCTCTTTTATAACAATAACATCATGAGCAGTCAAATCCCAAATCGCATCGTTGAGTGAGCGTGACCGAGTCTGTCCGATCAGATGACGGGATTGGCTGGTGTGTTGACCGAAAGAATCGTTTCGGCCGGCTGCTGTTGCTCGCTCCCAAAAATGGCCTGCCGCACTCTACACGAGAAAAACATCCTCCTCACACCACAATCATCATCGCCGTCCCATCTCCATCATCTCTCCGTCCCCGTCGAACTCCCCACGTCGGATAAAAGGACTGTGAGAACCCATCAGATACTCATCAAGAGTCTGCTGCAACCCACCAGGCATCTCATTATACCTTGATTTCCCCTACTAATCTTGCTGTGCTGCCCCGGCTCATCGGTTTCTTCCACTTGTCCGCCAGCCACAAATTTACACCTAAACCTCCCCGCGACTCTTCGCTCCTTGGACGACACGACTTCATCTATCATATCCCTCGCGGACACCGTATAATCCTGGGTACGAAAGAACATCCTGTGGACATTCCTGTCCACGAACTTTCACTCTTCTCGGACCGGTAACATCGGATCAACACTACCATCCCCCCCTCGATCCAAACAATGGCTTCACCGTCACCCATCGCATCACCTCACCTTCACCACATGCAGATCGATTCGCCGCCCGCGCTGCACCATCATGCTCATGCTCAAAGTAGTCAACAGGGCGCCTCTAGTCTTTCGAAAAGAGACAAGCGCCGTGCTGCCATCGCCAACTCCCTCGCCGAACTAAACACCAACTTCACCCTGACCAAGGATGAACGCTACAGGACGCAGCTATCGATACTCAACGCGGAAATGAGAGCGATTGCGGAGACGAACTGCCATCCAGACACCAATGGCATGTTGCCGGACTTTGGAGGCGAGGTGGAAGATGCGATCAATGACGTTTTGAAAAACTCTGGGGTCCTGCTGCCATCCACTAGCGAGAAGGCAGGGCGATTCTACGCCCACTTTATCGATACCGTTAACGATAGCGTGGAGAGGAGAGAAGTCGAAATGACAGAGTTAAACGTATGCTCATAGATTCTTTATCGTCCCACTGTTACCTTTAGTTTACAATTCAACAAAGGCGCTAACCGTAGACCTTGTCTCAACTCAGTTTCAACACACTCGCCGATTAAGAAATGTCGACCTCCACCATACACTCTCGTTACACCATGCTGACGCTGAATATCAACATCTCGTTGGCAATATTCGTCAGCGATTGCTCACTAGACTACAACAAAACCGCAAAAAACTGATCTCAGACAAGGATAACCTTGATACGATGGAGCCTTCCTTTGCGTACCTACACCCCGCCCAGCTAGCGAATATACAGTCGGAACGCTCACCGGCAGGCCGCTCACACCTAACAGATATATACTCGTCTCTGGACGGTGCGCCGACCCGCAAGCTACGTGGTAGGCGCGGCGAGGACAACAATGCCGACTCCAAAAGTGGAGATCTATTAACGATACTCCAAACCCTGGAGAGTTCTGGCGTTTTACCTACCAATGGCGGCGGCTTACACGGGTCACAGAGTCCTGGTGGCCTTGGTAAACGGAAGAGGGGAAACAACCGGAAAGGCCGCGACAAAGAGGACGACCTTTTACTCAACAGTTTTACGGAAATATCACGCCCTTCGACACCAAGATCATCAGACGCAGCTTCGAAGCCGCGGGCAGGTGTTCACGCAAGCGACTTTGTTAAGCCGTTGTATACCTTGGATAAGCTGTTCAGTGATAAGGAATTGGTAGCTGCGACAACGGCGGCTCAGGCGTCTACCGTGAGGTTCTACCTGTCATTATATCAGCAGCAGGTCAACGGAGAAGGAGGGACATCCCAGGCAAATACTGCCAACGGTCACAACGGCACCGATGCACCCGCCAATGACGATGACGCAGCAATGGACGACGATACCCCTAATGCACCGGCTGGTCCCACAACCAGGAACGTGATTAGTGCCGCTGCCGCTTCACTGGGACACAATATGACTCCCGTTATACCAACTTCATTCATCACCAAGAGCCTCACGGCGCCTCCACCTGCACCGCTGAGGCCTGAAGAGGCGCAGTCGGACCTCGCAGAAATTCGGCGGTTAGTAGCTGGTGGAACGCCATCGTCATACGTAAACGGCTTGGCGCCAGGTCGTTCGGGGACACCTCTCGGAAGATCATTATCGGGCCTGGGAGGGGTTTCTATGAGCCGGGGAGACAATTTGAGCACTATGAGCAGCAGGCGGGGTGGTTTACCAAAGGATGATGATGATTCGGGGAGCGTGAGTGGAAAGAAGAGCAATCTCGGGCTCGGGATCACGAGCGCGGGGTTGGAAAGGAAAACGAGCGGTGACGGAAGCGAGAGGAAGAAACAGAGGAGGAACTGATTTTGACTGCTTTCTTAGCCTCTTGTCTTATACCATGGCGATACCTGCGGGTGCTTGTTCCATAGAAATGGGTTGATAATTTTTTGCATGGTGTGGTTTTTGTGTACAACAGTTTTTTTCCTTTTCTTTTCTTCTCTCTTTCTCTCTCCCTCAGTCCCTCTCTTTTCCTTTTTGTTTATTTTTCCGTCCGAGGAGATATCTAATGCTAGCTTTTTCTGTCCGGTGTTACGGGGTGACTGCTGGTTTCCATGTACATGTATATAACAATATTTAGTAGGTCAGTGTTCTCGAACACATATTCTGGATGGAAGAGAGAGTTTTGAATAGCATAAAAGAGTGAGGAATTATAGTGTATACCTTGTGCCGAATTTTGGTCGTCCTCTCACATGACTAAACCCCCAAAGTCCGGGAAATCGCTTCATTGATAGCTATCCAGTTGCTTTTGGGGTGTGACTTTTGGTTGAGGAGGTCCGTCATAAGCTCCGCATTATAGAATGTTATATTTTGTATCAGCCTCGAGCTCTTGCTAGTTTTTTGAGAACAAACTATCACAAATCGATAGACTCAGGGTAGCGTCTCTGAGACTAAGAAATCGGGACACTCATATGACAATTTTAGACAAGCAATATTGGGATGTAATATAATCCAAATTTGTCTGAAAGTTGAGGCTAGTGTTGTCCGGGAGCCAGATTAATCCATACTTCTATGGATAAACGGCGGCACCAGTGGGAAAGAATGCTAAGCTCAAGGGATCTCGAGATCTCGAGTCTTCTATGGTCGATTGATCCCAGTAATGAGGTACTGTTATTATGCACAACATCACAGATTCAGCGTGAAGGCTCTATTGCAGAGGCTTCTAGAACGCTTCCTCTCGATTTCGAAAATAAATAAAAAATACAAGGTCTCGCTCATGTGTCCAACAGTATCAAATTTGAATGACAACCCTACATACAGCGGTCTAGATCGATCCATAGCCAACCTACTCCCTTGCAGGATAGCTCTAGACCTCTCTGATGCACCCAATGGTGGTATTTTTGAAAAAAAAAACCCCTTTCGTAGCGAAAGGGGAAGGGAAATATAAACAAGAGGCAAAATACCTGTGCTAGTTCCTAGGAGTTAGATGGAGCAATTTAGTAGCTGCATAGTCGAATAGTTACAACAGAACCAAACGGAACAGCCTTTATCAAATTGCATTCCAATCTATCGCCTCTTTTCGCTACTGAATAGGAAGTATCCAACCCCCCACCGCAGCCATGGCTTATTTCTACCGACTGTATTTCGCTGGCTAGTTCCGTTGAGCTACCAGCTTACGCATATCTCATTCCAACGAAACCATTTCCTCCGTGCCGATATCCGTACGCCATTGGGGGGGGAAAGTGAAAAGTCTAGATGTAATGAACTATAGATCCGTTTACTGGGTTGGCACTTTTTAGTGAAAAACCCGGCTTTTCTGGCTTGTGGTATTATGGCATATATACGCGCATCGTTATTCTTCCGTTTCCCATGGGTACACCTAAGATACAAACCCAGGTTTTTTTTTTTATCCGTTCAGGTTGGTAGGCTGCATATATAACACCCTTATTTGTGGAGAAGAGGGGCATCCCCGGGCTCGCAATGTAGCATTGCAGTGCTAAATTGTGAGGATTGCACGCACTACTTATATATTGGAAATAAAGTTAACATTCTCGAACGGTAAATTTGATTCGTTGATAACCAGGTGTTCGTTATATAAACTACAGATATTCAAGCAAAAAATGAAATTACGATCCGAATCTTGCATTTTTCACCGTTGAATAGCGGTTATCATGGAAGCATAGAGCACGTGCTATTATAAAAGAAGGTTGGTGGTCTGATAAGTTGTGGTGGCAAAAAAAAACCCCCTAGCCGCATTGTTGGAATGGCTGGCTCTGTACATGTGTGTACAGTCCTAGAGTCGTCTCCTATTATATTAGCCTCAATATTTTTCCCATCACCCTTGGAGGTTGAGGTTTCGTGAGAAAACTGGTGGCGAGTGAGATTTCACAAAATTGAGACATGTGTCTCATTCACCTGTCAACGAGACCGAGGTTTCACTGGCGCGGGCGACTGATTGGACGTTTGGGGATATATTTTTTCTCTCTCGATATCTCTCGCATAAATCTGCGGCTATCGTCGTGACTAGTTTCTGACAAGAAACGAGCAGGGGAGGGCTATTGGATAGATTGTTCAAGAAACTCCCACTCCCGGATAACGGTCAACCGAGAAGAATAGATATCACCGCGCAAAGACGAAGGGTGTATACTATATTGGTTTGCGAATATGCGACCAACCTTGGCGCGAATTATGCAAAGGGGTTATTTCGGGTTTATATCGTTAGCACGGTCTGATAAGTTGAAGAAGTGGGCTTGTAAACTAGGAGGCTAATATAGTGCGCTGTTATATCCACTGAACGCCCTAGTCACGGGTCGTGAAAATATTCACCCTCCCGGTCACACGTGGTCGGAAAGATTCAGGAACTGTTGTGAAGTTGGTCTTGAAGAACCTCTGATTAAGAACAGCAATGTTTGGATGTGGCGGCACCGACCCGGGGTTCGAGAATAAGCTTCTAAAAGGGGACTCCGATAATCTCACGGACATGCCATTCAAACCTGGAGGCAAAGGAGACCTCCCAGTCGAGGAGGCCAAAAAGGTTTTTTGTCTCACTGCAATGCAGCGCATGCGAGCTCTTGTTTACAAGCTGGCATGCGCGTTGCTTTTGAATATCGACCGAGTTTCGCGAACTCGAATGAATGTGCAAGGGCCCAACAGACATATGCCTGCATCAGCCGCATATTTCTGCTCCGTCTGGCCAGACGGTCAACCGTATCTCGGATAGCGCACTCGGTACATTGACCCATTTATAGCAACTGTGGTAAACGAGATCAGTTCTTCCTCTTCTCTTAGCTCCGGAAAACTCGACAAGCGAGGTGGGCGTTCTGTTGCATTTTGGGAGGGGCGGTTTGGTGGCTTGCTGGGCTGAAAGGGTTTATGCATCGGACTGGGGAGTGAGTGGCTGCAAAAGTCATATTTCGGTGCACCTTTATTGGAGAAAGTTGACTGGCCTCTTTTCCGTGTCGTGAATAAACTCACTATTGCTGCATGTTGGGACGGAGGGTCTTGTGGAAGGGGGAGGTATACTTTCTTGGTGGCTTGTACCTTCATGCTCGACCCATGTCCTTGATACCCCGTATTCGCAATTTAATAGCGACACCCCGAATCTCATGCGTCCGTAAGCTGGCGAAATATATCACCGCTCGTCCTATAATGGAGACTATATGAACTACATGTTCAAACGACGAGCCTGTCTTGGTTGTGTTCTGTCTGGTAAGGGCTAGAACGTTGGTGGTGCTCCTCTCACATGGTCAGATTCCAAGTGTCCACACCTTGACGCCAAGGGGCATACTTGTGATGCAGACCAGAATACTACGGAGCGGTTTTTGAAAGGGAAAAGAAAAGGAAAAGACTGGTTAGTAAAGCCACAGTGGGGACCTCTAGGAGTTTAACGGCGCTTATGGTGGTTAAAAAAAGGGTGCCCGGGGGGGTTAGCAGCTGTGCGAGCTGGGAGGAAAGATTTATACTTTTGAGCATGTATGCAACTCGAGACCGTGTTGCATTCTCACCAGCTAGAACGCCGAATCAAGCCAACCGCATCCCCCAAGGCCACGTTTCCATTAGACAAGAGATATGAAACGATAGAGACCGCTTTGGAATTCTGGAAAGCCGCGAAGCCAGGATGAACCAGGAGAGCGATGTCGACCGAAACGGAAGAAGAAAAGAAGGGAAGAGTAGAAATGAAAAATAAGAAATAAAAGATAAAAAAAACGGTGGCCTGCCGAGGACCCTGTCTTGGCCGCTGTCTCTTCTTCCAGACAGCAGCTAGCCGAACGGGATTGATTAAAGAAGGGAAGGCCCCTGCAAACCGCCCATGAAAAAGCAAAAGCTCAGGGTTCGGAGAGCGCAAAAGTCGAACAAAAGGCCTTTGGTCTAGAATTTCTTTCCATCCGCTTCCAGGTGGCTGGTCGGGTTGGCTCGAAAAAGCTCTCCGACCAACGAAAGTCTGAAAACCTTCCATGCAGCAGAGGGAATCCTACTCGGGATTCAGGATACCCACCGACGGTGCTCCGTTAGCTTCAGTCTGTGCATTGTGTAACGCTGTCTGTTTGTTCCTTTGGCGGTAACGTTATGCGGCGTCCGGTGAAGCTTAACTCGAACTACGGGGCCGTCTAATTCCTTATTGCAACCACACATCACGACCGAGGGTGGCTGGACGCGAAGGATCTCGTATGTACGAAGTAGACCCAGTAATACCTAGTCGTGAACTCTTTTTTTTTGCACTCTCTCTTCCCTTCCCCTTCTCTTCCCGTCCATGCTGCTGTGTACATGTATCGGGGTTGGACAAGCGCGCCTGCAGAAGAAGAGCTTCAGCGGGATGGACAGGGAATGGAGACCAATTGGATATGCAAGTGACCCTTTGACCTGTCCCGTAGATGCTTCTGCAGCATGTCAAAATGTCCGTTCGTGGAGTTGCTTTTTCGCCTCGAGATGTCAGTTGGCACCCATTTCCGCCCACTCTGTGCGTCGACTAGCTCTGTTCTCGTGCCCAATATCCCACATGGGCCGGTCAAAAGCCAAAATCAGAGTCTGTGTGGAGGCACTGCACGGCTTGCCGTGGCTCCTTGTATGTACCCGCTTTCGTTCGTTTGCTTGGATAAAAAGATCTCCCTGTGATTTCTGATGGAGAGGGAATGGGGTTTCTGGTTGAATGCCATGTGCATCGATGTTCGAATCCACCTTTTTTGTTTTTTGGTTTCCCTTTTGTTTATTTGTGACTGCCTCGAAAGCAGCAGCAGCGGTCGGGTCATCCACTAGCTGGCAGACAACCGCATACATACTAGCGAGGGCTCACGCAAACGAGCGATACTGAAGCCATGCCCAACCGTACCGATCACGTTTCCAGCGGAGAGGAAGAAAGAGGAAGCGAAGTGCCCGGAGGAGGAGGGCGTCTGTCTGTCTGTCGAGTGTCGAGTGTCGAGTCAGCTTTGGGGGGGTTGATGCCTGCAGGGTCAGGCTGGCCCTCCTTCAAATCACATTTTTCGGGTGCAAGTTGAGGATGAGTTTCATGTGCTGCCCATAAGACGAGAGACGGAGAGAGAGGAAGAGAGGAGACCACATCCTCGATATTCCTCTCTCCTCCATCACCGAAACCAACGCTCGCTCTCGCATCCACGGCGGCCAGCGGCACAGCAAGAGGCAGGACCAAGCAGACGCGAGACATCGAAACCGGGTGCGAAGGGTGAAAGTGAACGCGCGATCGAGGAGCAGCAAGCAACTTGGCGTGTTTCCTTCGCCTTTAAAGCTCCACAACCCGTCCACGGACCCTTTTAAACCTTCTCGCAGGTCTCGTACAAATATATGATGGTCATAATAATAATAATAATCATAGTATATCATACTTGCTGCTGTGTAAACCGCTATACCACATTATCACTGCACTCCAGCCGACGACCCTGCGAGCTGAGGACACTGTCGAATATCTGACCGACATACACGCATACTTCTCACATACGGACTCCCCAGCTGGCTTCATCCGGACCGACTGCCAGCCGGCCGGCCTGCATCTCTCTGCTGCTGCTTTGACTCGACCTTCCTTCTGCTTCCCCACCCCTTGCAGAGCTGCCTGCCTGTTTGCTTGCTTGCTTACTGTACTTGCTCGCTCGCCCGGCCACAATGTGAATGTGGCCTGCGCGCTAACCAGCACCGACGATAACACCTCTGAAACTAGCGGTGGTCTAGACGAGTCTTTTTTCCCTCCAAAGGGCCCTTTTTCCATTTTCCCATTTCCTTCTGTGCTACCGCTGCATCCAGTCTGGACTCTTGGTCCTCCTCCTCCCCTCCTCCTCCTCCTCCTCCCTCACCAATCAGTCTCTCGACCATCCCGGACCGCCCATTGGCTTGTCCTCTCCGCCTGCGAGGTCTGGAAGCTCACGCTGACGGTCGCCTGCCAGCCAGCCAGCCAGGCTTTTTTTTTTCGTCTCCTCGCTGCGATAGAGAGGCCATTATCCCCCCAACACACACACACACACATACACGAGAACGCCCACCTTCACTCACACCCGCATTATACCTTCAATTGCGTCCGAAAACTTCGCCCTGGCAGGGAATCGGTGAGGTCTAAGAAGCTTTTCGAGGTAGCCCATCCGGAGCTTTTTCGCAGCGGGAGGAAAAAGAAAAAAACAAAACAAAACAAAACAAAAAGAAAGAAAGAAAGAAAAGAATCCACAGAACGGTTGGTCGAGGGAAAGAGGTGAAATTGCTTCCCTCGGGACCTCTGTGGGCGAGACACATTCTTTGCTGGCTCGAACCCATAATTGATTATCTCGAGGCGGAGGTGTTCGACGGCCCTCCGTGTCCTCCTCCTCGCCATCCCAAATGGAAAGTAATCCTAATATACTCCCTCCCCCGCCCACATCTCCTCCCGTCGTCAATCCCACCGCCACCCACCTTCCCACAACCTCATCCTCCTCCAGCCATTTATCTCAAAGCCAACCCTCCCCCTCGAACCACATTCGCACCAACGGCCAGACCTGGGAACCACCCACCGATCCCAACATATTGACGACCAGATCAGTCGAAGAAGGGTCCGAATATCCTTTTCATATATCTTCACCTTCGGCGCCTAGTACTCCGCTGCATCCAAAGCCCGTCGGATACACGGCGTCGACGCTTTCATCCAGTAGTGCTCCGTTACGCTCACCCAGTCAATTACTCCACTCCAAAAGATCGAGAACCTCCACCTCTCAACATAACCGAAGGTCCAGCATCAGCCGGCCATCGATAGAAAAAGTAAAGGCCATCTTCAAAAACCCTTTCGGTCTTCGTAAATCATCTTCTCCGACTTCTGGTAAGGATCGACAACCAGACGCACATATTCCTGAAACCCCGACGACGACAAACGAACCTCTCCCCGTGACACTGCCTGAATCCGAAGTCGGGAAGGACACTTCTGGTGTAGGACGGAGCTCTACCGACATGCAACCATCGCTCCTCATCAGGAGAAAGCAGCGGAATGGAGGGAGCGTGAGCGGGGAAGTGCAGCCGGAGAGTTTGTGGCAGCCTGCCTCCCGAAATCAATCCGAAATCACATCCATACCACCCGTAATGCTCACACCACCGGAAGACGCGGGCCACGTCGTATGGCAGGCCATCCCCGTGACAAGCCATCCCGTTCAGCAAGATACTTCGAGCCAGACGAGTGCATTCTCACAACCGCCACCCGCACCGTCAATGCAAACCAAGGCTGATGGATCTGGGAGCAAGGAGAAGGAAGTTCAAGAAACAGATATTCCTACTGAGACGGACAATGCCGACGATATCTTGGCCTCCGTCCTTTCCAACGGGCTAGAAGCAGGCGAAGAATGGCTGAAGGATGCTCTGAAAGTCATGCGTAGGTTATCTCCATTATTCCCTTACTTCTCAAACCAAAAGAAAAGGAAGGACAAAAATATGTTTATAAAAAAATAGGATTGACTAACGAATCAATTAGTCCTATCACACCCCCCGGATTTTCGCCCGACCTCTGAAGCTGTCAGGCTAATCTCTCACGCTTTGCCATGCCCTTTACCCCCCAATCGAACACCTGGAGAATCCAGTTTTCCAAGCCAATCCGAGTCTACCGTTCTGCCCGAGTCGGCATCGGCCGCCCAAGGGGTCGCGGCTGCTGCTGGTTATTTCATGCTACCTTTCACACAATACAGTCCTCATAACGGGATTCACAACACGGTAGATGAAGGTATAACCACTGCGTTATCGGCCATTACTTCGGCCATTCAGAAAGTACACGGTAATGATACTAGAAGGGTTTACATTCACGTATCTCATGCCATTTGTTCCAACCCATTGGCACCCAAATTGCAATCATCAAATTTAACGGGATCCAGCGTGAACAGTGCTGCTACCAGTGCGGGCAGTCTAGTTCCATCAGCTTTTCTCACATCACCAGCCAACGAACGGGACTTCTTCTCCTCGACAGTCTTTAACAGCATCGTAATGGCCCAAGACCCCATCTCCTACGCGATGCCCTCAGGGTTCCCTGCTCCGATTTTGCAAAGACCCTCCCCTAACCCCGCTCTACCGCCATTTTCGCTTCATTTTTCGTTACTCGAGCGCTATATACCACCTTCGACGCTTACAGCAGATTCAGCCATGTTTTCGCCTTATTCATCCGTTCTCCTCGATCGTGTTGTTGAGCTGTCTCCTGACGGCGGCAGCCTTCTGTTCATATATCCGACAAAGACTGGTGCTCGGCAGTTCCTTGACAGATACCTTGGAAAGGTTCTGGACCCACTACTACGCAGATTGATGGTTCTACACCGACTCCGAGATGATTTACTCTGGGGGATCAGCAGGATGGTAGCCGTCGAACAAATGCAAGAATTTGAAGCTCTGAAGGAACGGCTGGATCATTTCTGCCGTCGACTGTCCGATAAGGCGAAAGAGGATGCGGACGGGAGTCGATTCACCGGACCCAATCTCTTCTTCCCGAATGTCTCTGTGGTACACGCTCAAAAGGTCAACGTCTCTCTCAGCCAAGTTTCCTGGCGAGAATGGTGGACCTTTCAGGAAGCCACGAGGATCAGGGAAACCGTGAAGAACCATTTTACGGCACCCGAATCGGTTTCGTTCAATCAAACGCAGTTTCTGAACGAGTCTCATCCAGGCGCAACCGAGGTCACAAGCATCGTACCGCCAAACCTCGCAACCGCACCAGTGTACACCGGACCGACAGACCTTGCAAGAGAAATTTTGGATGGAGTCAAAGCCTCGACTGCCCGACCGAGTAGCCGTGGTATGGGAGAGGCTGTTTTCGCGAGTTCGATGGTCGGGCCTACTCCGAGCTGGCCCGTTGTCGGAGAAGTCAGCAGTCCCGTACACAAGAGCAGGAGGATACAAGAGCCAGAGACCATTGAAGTCGGCGTCTTTGTTCTGCGACGACACGGGTAAACGAATCTTCCGCAGATTTACCTGATACAAGATCATTTTTTTCGTCAAAACGTCCGTGCCGCTTGCACTGTTTCGAGCCGCCTTCTTTTCTCCTTCAAAAGCTTTTTTTGTTTGTTGCCTCTGGATTTTCGAGAAGATTCTCGCACATCTTATCATTTTTGTAATAAACGTAACTTTCATGATACCACGACCATTCGGCCATTCTTGTTCATACACCGATTCCGCATTTGTATTTTATGGCCTCTTCGGAGCCTTCGCGGGCTTAAAATCAGGGCGGTCTCATTAATCCCCCTTTTCTTTTTCTATCTTTCTTTTGGGTTGGTTGCACCGAGCGTTTAATATTCTCTCCGCTAACATACAGATGAAAAGCGAGAAGGAACTCTTCCATTTGTTGACTCTCTTATCATTGCGGGAGCCCTCCCCCCCAAATATTTTTTTAGTTCTTTTTTGTCCTTCTTTTTTGTTCACTAGATAGGGTTGGAGTTCATCTCTTTTTTTGATCGTTTAATATTTATTTATGTGGGGATGTCGATGGATTCGATAAGGAATAATGTAAATTTTGTTACCCTTTTCTTTGGTGTGGGGATGAATGGATCACGGAACCTTGAGATCCAGTCAGCTCGCTTTTCTCGCATATTCCATTCGTCTCCTGTGCCAGCACCTGCATTTTTCTTCTTGGTTTACGAGACAGAACTTAGTATATATCTATCCTCTTGAGGACCTCCCCTTTGCCGCTCAGATCTAAATACCCTTATCAATTTTCTATTGCATAAAATACAGGATCACTTTTTACGAAGTGTAAAATACGTGACGCAAGCGATTGATCGCAAGATACTTGGCGACAATAACCCGACCAAACTGTGAGATTCGAGTATGTATATATTCGAGAGCTCGGATAGGTGTTTCGGTGCAATGTGAATTGCGTTTACGCCCCGTTGCTCGTAGCCGCGAATTTCGCCAAATACGGTAATTTATTGAACGTCCCGAGCAAACCTTAAGCGCGAGTGGTTAATGCGTAAGACTCAGTTTCTACAGCGCCCCGAGCACTCTGACATCAACATCAATGGATGAAAAGATGCTTTAAAGATCTCAAGGGGTGTAAAAAACCGGGAATTTGAAGTTTATGAGCAGCTTGGAAAATCTCAAGGGAGTTCGGAGGGTGATGCAGGGGAAAAACTCAATTGCGTTGTTGGAGTCCTCGGGCGGCTATTTTGGTTAACGCGCGTTCGTGGTCTTTTGGATGTTAAGCGCGTCGCGCTGACAACTATCGGTTTCAATTGGTTCTGAAAAGGCATCCGAAAGCAGAGCTAGAGGTGCAAAATCTTGGCTTTCTCAACTATTTTTTCTTTTCGGTTTGTATTACCATACGTCCGAGGGTCACTGAAGGAATATACACGTGTTTGATAAGACCGGCAATTCCTTGAAGACTCGTGGAGAGGCTTCCATGTCGCGCGAGTCCGGAAATTTTGTGTTGGTGGCACTGAAACGGCTATAATGCAGTTTCGGTTGAGTGAAGGTACGCTAAATGGACAAAGTATGGGTATTTTTTTTTTAATATAGTTATAATTAGGCACGGTTCGGATGATTCCTTTCGTATTGCGCTGCGAGCGAGGGGTTAGACTACGTAAGTTCAAGAGGCGTTGACTGTTTGTTGTGACAGGCTGGGGGCCTGAGGCCCGAAACTAAAGATATGACTGACGCTATTCGAGGGGGAAAATGACCTTATACGTGCAATATGCGTTCTTTTTTTTTTACCAGAATGCACACGTAGATACTTCGTATAAAAGTTTTGTTTCGCGGATTACAAAAACGTAGTATATCAGGACACGGCTGGTGGTAGATGCATACAGTAATGAGATTCAGGGATTTACGAGACCACGGAGAGAGAGCTCGTCTGGTTTTAAGCATGTTTTTATGCATCTGCCGACGTGAGAGATGCATGAAACGAGGACTACGACCGGCGGGGCGCAGCGTAGCGTTGGAAAGAAGTTGTGTATCAAACGGAAAAAAAAAATACAGTCGGTCGTGTGTTTGAGGGAGGAGTTGGTAATCGCTCAATGATCTGGTGCGACGGGCAAGCGGCTGGATAAAGTTGTGATGGGAAATAAAAATAAAATAAGAAAAAAGATGATATCTGAATCTCAAAATGAGATTTGCGGATGGGGATTGTGTTCCGGCAAGGGATCCCATCCGACCAATCCGCAGCGGTTGGGCGCCCAGGCCGACCGATTCGGGCAGAGATTATCCCACTCACGTCCGCTCGCACTCTCACGCTCACTCTGCTCTTACCTAACTAACCCTCACGTCCACGAGGGCGAACCACCGCCAGCAGCAAACAAGGTTTTGCGAGCCGGCACACGCTAGTTAGGTGAATAGGCCCACCCTGCTCCGACTCGTACCGACCGACGGCATCAGGCACGGACGCTGGTAGTGGTGGTGGTCTCTGTCAGAACTGGGTATGGATGCCCCCCCAATCGTCAGACCTTGTTGACGGACAGACGTAAGATGTCAGTCCGCAGCCTCCATGCCAATGCTTTGTTTTCCAACAGGCGTATCTTGGGAGGTCGTCCGTCTCCACCTGGTGCGGGGGAGGGCGATGGGTTCGTGATGGGGCGCGTGGTCCTGCTGTTTTTGATTGGGGTTGTCGGCATGTTGCGAGCGTCGACGTCGACTTTGGAAGAAGTTAGCTGTCTGGGCTCATGCAAGAGCGTCTGCGGGTGATGGCAGGACCAAACTGACCAGATGGGTCTCTTTCTCTCCCGGAGCATCGTCGATGGAATCAACATCATCCTCTCATCCTCTCTCTGTCTCTCTCTGTCTCTCTCTGTCACTCTCTCTCTTGTGACCATCGTGAATAATTGCCGTTGCTTAGTTTTGATCGGATCGGACCAGGGATTGGAGAGTTGCTGGCAGGGCTCCTCATTACGAGTCCCCCCCCAAATTTCCGAGCCGAGTTGACCGCCTCTCACTCACTCAACTCGACTCGATTCAATTCGATCCAGTTCAATTCCTCAGTGCCCAGTTCCCCGGCGCCAACCTCCCTTCCTCTCTGCGCACACCTCCTTCGTACCCACTTCTCCTCCTCCTGCTGCTGCTGCTGCTGCTGCTGCTAGTAGTCACTACCAATCTTGCTGCTACTCTTACTTGCTACTTTCACTACTATTACCACTCCTCCTCCACCACCGTCCTCCTGCTTCTCCCGGGACGCCTTCGAATCTGCCCGTTGACATCTCCCTTCCGACAACCCGCCGTAGCTGCACACACATTCGTTCACCCGTCGCCATCCCGTAGTGTCCTTTCCAACGTCCCTATCGCCTCCGTGTGTTTTCTCTGCCCTGTCTCGTGTGTTTCTTGGTACCTTTTTGTTTTTTTTTCCTGCCGTATTTTATTTTTTTATTGTCCCAAGTCCATTGAGGTCAAACGAGCAGCAACAAACGAATTTTCGATCATCGCCCGGTTTTCTCGCTCAACCTTTCTTCCATCACCTCTCGCCAACCCCCAACTCCTCAACTCCCCCCCCTCCTCCCCTCCCCTCCGCATCGCCTAGCGTATATACCTTGCCGGAGGTTCCCGTTTCTCGCATCGCGCGAAATACTAACAAGGACCAATTTCCCCCGAAATCCGTCAAGGTGTCGGCGATATCGAGGGCCGCCGTGATTCCGACAGGGAGCGACGAGTGCCGGAAACGGAGGAGCCTTGCCCTCGCCCTTCTTCGGCTTCCGACAGCCAGGAATCACAACAGACGGAGCTTTTCTGGACCGACGGACCCGATCACTTCCGATTAGATGAGAGAAAGACGTCTGTCGAATGTCGAGATCGACGATCAAGACAACAATAACGATTCATCAGAGGATCCCGCAACGGTAACGACAATCGCGACACCCGAGGCCGAAGCGGATCAAAAACCGGACTCGAAAGCCCCGCCTTCATCGTCGCCGCCGCCGGGAGAGAAAGCTATGATTGGAACGGGCTCGTGGAATAAAGATGATGATGATTTGCTATTGACCGGTACCAAATCCGGTCGGGGGAGGCCAACTCGACGGCCGAGACTAAGATCCGTGTGGAATTGTGGTTTCCTGCTGTTATCCGTCACGCTCTTCTCCTTACTCGGACTTGCTTCGATATTCCACTCCTCGACAAGCCGGCAGCTGGACCAAAAGGGATGTCGGATGTCGTACATGCGGCCGTCATATGCGAGACTGGAGGATTTTGACACGGAACACTCGCGTTTTGCCAGCAAATACAGCATATACCTCTACCGGGAAGAGAACGTGGACGACACGAGCAAGTCGGCTCTGCTGAAACCCAAGGGTGTTCCCGTACTGTTCATACCGGGAAATGCCGGGAGCTACAAACAAGTGCGGCCCATAGCCGCACAAGCTGCAGTCGACTTTCAGGAGATGCTGCAAGCGAACGCATCGATACTGTCATCCGGAGCCAGGTCGCTGGACTTCTTCACCGTTGATTTCAACGAGGATATAACCGCGTTCCACGGTCAAACGCTCCTCGACCAGGCTGAATTTTTAAACGAGGCCGTTGCTTACATTCTCAGCCTCTACCACGATGCGCGGAAAACCACCAAAGAGTCAGACCTCCCGGATCCGGCCTCCGTCATCCTCATAGGACATTCCATGGGTGGCATTGTCGCCCGTACAATGCTAACAATGCCGAACTACCAATCGAATTCCATCAACACGATAATCACAATGTCGGCACCCCACGCCCGGCCGCCAATATCGTTCGACGCCGAGCTCGTCAGAACGTACGACAGGGTGAACGCGTATTGGAGAAAGTCTTATTCTGCCGAATGGGCGAGCCACAACCCGCTATGGCACGTGACTCTGGTTTCGATAGCAGGTGGAGGTCTGGATACCGTTATTCCCTCGGATTACGCATCGATCGCGTCTCTAGTACCCGAGACGCACGGATTTACCGTGTTCACATCGACGGTTCCTGGCGTGTGGACCTCGATGGACCATCAAGCCATTCTGTGGTGCGACCAGTTTAGAAAAGTCGTTGCGAAAACTTTACTGGAGATTGTGAATGTCAGGAGGCAAGGTCAGACAAAACCGAGAGCGGAAAGGATGCAGATTTTGAAGAAGAGGTTTTTGACGGGAATGGAGGACATTGCAGAGCGTGGAATTGGAAACGAAGGTTCGTTAAATTCAGAGATTCGGATCGATGCGCAGTTTGAAACTAACGTGGCCCGTCTTTTAGCCCTTAACACGCTCCTTACCCTCGAACCCAGCACTCAATCCATTACGCCTCTCGGGGAGACGCTAGTCTTACGAAAACTGGGAGGAAATCCGAAACCGAAAGCTCACCTTTTGCCCGTACCGCCGAAAAGAGGACCTCGGGGGACAACTCAGTTTACGTTGCTCACCGACAGGAATTTGGGAGGAAAGACGCCGGAACTCGAGGTTCTGATATGCAGCAGTTTCCCCCTACAGGCCGGGCAGGCCCAGAACTTGTTCTCGATGAACATGGACCTTGCGGAAGATGTAGTAGATGGCACCAGGTTAGCTTGCAAGTCAGCAGCTGGTGATGTCATCTCACTACCTTCGTCTACCCGCCGTATCCGATATCCTTTCGAAGAGGAGGCGCCGTTTTCCTACATTCAATACGATTTGGAGGATATTGGACATCATGAATTTGTGGCTGTGGTGGACAAGGCACCCGTGTTCTCAACGGGCTGGGTCATCGCGGAATTTAGCGAAAAGGCTCAATCGCAGATAACTGTGGACGTCAAATTGCCGACACTCCTGAGCCAGGGAGTTCACATCGTACTTCCAGTGGATAGACCACTGATGACCGAATTGCACATTCCCATCATGCAAAGCAGTTTGCTCGCTTACAAGCTATCCGTTGGTGTTCAAGCCTGCGGGGACGACGGACAACTCTTCACGCCGCTTATCCGACAGCATCTGAGCGAACCGTACGAGTCGAAATACTTTGTCAATGTTCACCAAGCTGATATCAATATGCACGGCATGGCCCCGTTCATGCCGGAACCGCTTGGAAACGTTGGACAGCGCGGGCTCAAACTACAGATGTGGTCTGACGCAACTTGTAACTCCCCGATCGAAATTTCGGCGACCGTTGATTATGCGGGGAGTTTAGGCAAGCTGGCCGTTCGGTATCGAACAGTTTTCGTGGCGTTCCCGCTTTTGATAGTGGCGCTCGTTCTCCGCCGACAGTTTCAGGAATACGACACTACTGGAATTTTTATCACCTTCAACGAAGGTCTCGAACTGGTTTTAAGACAGTCTTTGCCAGCAACCTTGGTGGTCGTTTCAATCCTGACTCTTTCGCTCGCCATTGCTCAATCGCGGCAAAGTTCCGGGACATTAAGCGCCGTCGTTGACCGGACGGAGGAAAAGCTTCTTAAAGCATCACCGTTCGTGAGGTTCCTCAAGAACGACACCCTCATTGGGCTTCAGGATCCATTCTTCTGGTTCCTTACGCCCATATTCGTCACCATGGCGACCGGTGTGTGTGCGGTTCTCAACTTTGTTGTTCTAATTATGGTCCACTTGTTGACAGCAATATACGCTTGGTTTTCCGCCCGGCCCGCATGGTTGAGTAATGAGAAGAGGTAACAAGAAATCTACCCTACGTGCTTCTGGAGAACAACTTTTAACTTATGGTTTGATACAGTAAACGCCTTGGCCCTCCCTCAGCTTTCACGTCCGGCCACCCTAGACGTCGCCTCTTGGTCACGTGCGCCCTACTATTTTTTGTAGCTACCCTGATACCATATCAATTCGCGTATGTCGTGGTTTGTATTGTGCAGTTGGTTATTTGCATTAGAGGCCTCAAGTTTGCCCGGGAAAGTGTGAGTGCACCAGACCCAATAGCCTTGTCAAAACCAAACTAATGTTGTCTGTGATTAGGGATACGGATCTCGCTCGAATATTCATTGGGATTTTGCCAATTATAGCCATTCTCTGTTAATCTTGATGATTTGGATCTTACCCATCAATCTGCCTGTGCTGGTTGTTTGGATACACAATCTCGCTGTTCATTGGTTAACACCTTTCTCCTCCCATCACAATGTCCTCTCGGTCATGCCATTCATCCTCCTGGTGGAGACGCTCACGTGCGGCAACATGGTCCCACGTTGCGAAAACCCGTAAGTCTCTGCCAACGCACACTGATTTTGGTATACATGACTAATATTTTCAATAGTTTGCGATACATCACAAGCCTGTTGTTCCTAGGTGTCGCAGCCTATGCAGCAATATACGGAGTCATGTACGCGTACATGCTACACCATGCGACCAATCTTGTGGCCGCATGGCTGGTGGTGTTACATTTTAGCTCAACACCCTTCTCCATCTCCGGGATGATAGAACTATTCAATACCTCGGAGGAACCAAAGAAATTGCCTTGACCAGGCTCGGCCAATTTCGACAGATCGGCTGATACTTCCCTTCGATAACCTCTCGCCCCTCGACTTTAACCATCTGAAAGCCTTTCATCAACTATACACACCTGGATGGGATCTTATAAATCTCATTCATACCACTCCCTATCAGCCCGGTCTTTCGTCACCTCCATTTTCACTTCCTCTCTTCAGCCTCCGATTTACATCTTTACATAGCCCGTAACATTTGACGCCACAGGGCCTTGAGCGATACACAGGAAGGTTTTTTAATGTCCTTTTCCTTTATTACTTTCGTAGCAGGTTTACCGGCAGTTCTCATTGTTTTTCCATTTAGACGGCGTACTTGTTTTTCTCCCATTCAACCTATTGATTCTTATCTTTTAATTTAATGTCCACCTTTCATTCTACCATCATATAGTGAGGTTCGCCTTATCACCGGCGCCACTGAGGTGGCCCCCCTTTTCTTCATATACCTCTTGTCAAAGTGCCTCTATGGCCTTTACACTCTTGCCTTTTTGTGTCTGAATCAGATGCTTTCAATTATAATGTAGATTACACCACATTCCTACAGTTTCACCACCAAATATGCTGTTGGCAACGCTGACTCCACCGTTATCTCAGCTAACCCTCGTTATGATTATAATTGCTCTTATCCACCACCCAAGTTCCCGATATACTGCTATTTTTATATAACGGCGACTTTGTGTTCTTTCTTTTCGATGTCGCTCACTCACAACAACAAATACCTGATCTTTTGAAAGAGGAGGGAAATGTGTATATCTTTTTTTTTAGGGAGGAAAGCAGAAATCTATGATTGGGTTCACATTTGAATATTCCCTTTTTTGCTGTTGATCTATTCTTGCGATACAGAGTGCAGGGTCTGCGATGTATGATAGCAATCAATCAAACGATAGCGGAGGTCGGTATTAAAGAGGAACAACCTATGCCTAGCTAGTTTCTGTGTAGAGGGCGGATTATTTAAACATCGGAACCCCGTTCCAAGTCAGAGTGATCTCTTGCTCCAAAGCCTCTTCCTCATCAACCTTTACAGCCTCGCCCAGATCCACGCCCTGGACGCCGTAATTCTTGGGTACATATCTAGCCCCGATACCGAATCCGCTCAGGTATCTATTCGCGACTTCGTTCCAGGCAAACTGCTGCAATAAACCTCCTCGTCCCGTAAGGTGAAACGACACGCTACTCCCATCGCCACCTTTCTCCTCATCGTCTTCGGCCGCCTCGTCGGTTTCTTTTATTCTCGATTTCCCATCTTCATCAGGCTCACTCTCGTATATCCCTTCCAATGCCGTAACCTTGATGAATCCTAGCGCCCTCCTACTCGCCAGCATTTGTTTCTTCATGCCAGGCGTCATATCCCTCACACCTGCCAAAACTCCCAGCGCATCGAGAGACTGGCTGGCAAGCGCGCCCTCCAGCTCGCGGACGTACTGCGGACCCTTCCAGCTCTTATCTCCTACATTTTTGCACTGGACTATCAACGGCAGTTTGATTTTTGAATTTTCTGATGCTTCGCTGGCGACATCCGGTTTGATGATCCTCGGAAGCTCCCAAGACCCCCGCAAGTCTATCCCGGCATCGTCTCTCCCGCCGACTCTAGTCAAAGAGATCCCGGGCAGACGGGATAAGGCGGAAAGGACGGTGTACTCGTACAAGTTGCCCGTGAAGACGGTTTTGGTCGGGTTGAGGTTCGAAACGTGAGCGTAGCGGAGGAATGAAGGGATATCGTGGTGCGTCAAGGACGAAAGATATCGAGCGAAGGGTTTGCGTACGGCATAGCCACGGAAGACGGTAAGGACCGAGGATGGCGATGATGATGATGCTGCCGCCAGCATCAAATTCGGAATAAATGGACAAGTAGTTTTTGCGAGGAAGGGAGAATTTTGGGGGGAGAAGGGCTGTTGGATATTTCGTGTTGCTTGCGCGACATCAACAGCCCAGCCGGAACTTACGCAGCTCCCCAGAAGCATAGCCCAGCTGCCCATCCATCTCACCTCCATCCTCGACATCCGCCCTTTTCCTTTCTACTATCGGTTCTCCCACCTCCTCACGACCTCCCGGATAAGCTCTACTGATCCTTCCACCATGAGTATAAACCAATCCGAAGTCCAAAAGTACTGGGAAATCTTCGCCGTCCTAGCCAACGGCGGGGACCACCTGGACGGCAGCCAAGCCGCATCCGTACTCCAAAACTCGGGCCTGAACGACGGGCAACTGGAAAGGGTCTGGGATCTCGCGGATATCGACAATGACGGCCGGCTGGATTTTGAGGAGTTTTGCGTGGCGATGAAGTTGATTTACAATGTTCTCGGAGGGGTGAGTGTGCAGCCCCGTCCTACAAGTTCACCCACAGCTGCCATTGTGAAACCATAGTTCTTTCGGTTTCTTTACAAAAACATACCGCAGGAGGAGGACGTAATTTACTAACAGCGTCGAGCGGAACCCGGATTGTCGTTTCCGGTTCTAGGAATCACCAGACATACCAGAACGATTACCAGATTACCTAGTCCCGGAGAGCAAGGCGCACTTGGTCGCCGCGACTCAGGCGTTGACAAAGACCGCACCGAAAATCGAAACACCGGAGGAGGAGGAGGACACGCCGGGCCTGAGGGATGGTTTTGATTGGTACATGTCGCCGGCGGATAAGGGGAAATACGAGGCCATCTACGGGGCCAATACGGATCGCCACGGGCAGGTCACCTGTAAGGAGCCGCTCTTCTTTTTCGAGATGCCAGAGTGGATGCTCTACCTAAAATATGCCTTTCCAGCTAACCGTTGAATTCTTCGAAACAGTCGCCGCCCTGGACGACCTCTACAACTCACTGGACGTTCCGGACACCGAAATTCGTTTCGCATGGAACCTCGTCAACCCGAACGCCGACTTGACAATCGGCAAGGACCAAGCTCTCGCCTTTCTGCACATGTTGAACCAAAGGAACGAGGGGTACCGTGTTCCGCGAAACATCCCAGCGTCGTTACGCGCATCGTTCGAGAAGAACCAGATAAATTACTCGATCAGTAGCGTCAAGCTCGGATCGCAGAACGGGGAGCGGACGGCGGGTTCGACTAGCAAGAAGAATGCGTTCGCGGAGGGGTATCTGGACAGATTGGGATTGGGTGGGAGGACGAGTTACAAACCTACCGGTAGGGAACTTTTCCCCGTGAAACATAGCTGGGGGAAACGGTATACGAATATGAATGCTGATAGGACCTGCGGAAAACTTTTAGGAACGGATTTTACCGCCTCGAAAGAACAGGATTGGGAAGAAGTACGTCTGAAACGACAGCTAGCGGAGTTGGAGGGAAAGATGAAAGATGCGGAGGCAGCAGCGGCGAAACGATCGGCTCGAGGCGCGGATGGTGGTCGAAACTCGAAGTCCGCATTGGTTAGAAGGGAGCTGGAGCAAATGTTGGATTTCAAGAGGAGGGAGCTGCGAGATTTGGAGGAAGGAAAGGGGAGCGCACAGGGTGGTGCCAGTCTCGCGAGTGCGAGAAGTGATCTGGATCTGATGAAACAGCAGATTGATGCTTTGGACTCGCATTTGGCGCAGAGGAACGACGTGCTGGATGATTTACGGAGGCAGATTGACGGAGAAAAGTCGAGGAGGTAAATTATTCGGTCGTTAAACCGTAGTATCCTGCTGCGCGGAACCAAAAGGGAGGTGGGTTTTATGGGTTTATCTCATACTTGCAATTTTTGAGCGTATGTGATAGCCGGCTTCTTTGTTGTGTGATATTTTTTTTTCTATACTATGTACACTTTTGATCTTTTATAGATGATACCTTAATCCCATGATACTCCTAGAACCGAGCTTTAAACTCCGTCTTTGAAAACAAAATCCAATGTGGGGATATCCAAACGCCAAATTACAAACCTGTGGCCACTACAAAAACCGAGAGTTTCCATCTTGATCAATAATATCAACAGTATTAGCTAAGTCTCAGCATCCAGCCTTCCAACCTTGACTGTTTCCACCATCGGCGAGGAAATCTTCGACGCCTTCAACGCCGCCTTGGTTTCCTTGCGCTTCATCGTCTGCAAATCTTTTAGCAATCCTGTAGCACCGTGTTTTAACCTCGTGAGCATGTCTGCCGCCCGGCCCTTCGTCAGCTTGCTCTGCTTGTACTCATCAACGGTCTTCTTGGTCATCTTTGCCAAAAACTCCAACTGCCCATCCGACGCCGGCTTGCTCCTCCACGGCGCGTCAAATCTTAGCAATACCCTCGCGAATTTGGACGAGTAGGTGTCCGCTCCGTGAATCGCTTCCTCCAGCGTATTCGCGTGCTCCAGAAATACCCTCGGGCGTAGAAACGGCGAGTTGGTACCGGTGCCTATCCTCTTTTTGAATTCTTCGGGCATGGGACGGGTATCACTGCCAGAGTACCCGGTGCCGTCGGTTTTCGCTACGACGCTCAGATATCCGTTATCCGGCGTGGATAGGACATACCTGCCGGGCTGCACCCAGACCCAGGCGTTCGCGCTGAACTGTCTCACGCTGTACTCGGCCCTGCTGTCCTCCAAAAGATCGTGAATGCTGTCATAGTCGACAAACGTGACGTTCCACGGTTTCGAGTACACATCGGGGTTCACGTCCCGTGTGGGTTCCTGAGGCGCTTCCGCTGCGACTTTGGCGGCGGATTGTTCCTGGCCGAGCTCAAATTTCTTCTTGATCAATTCCGAAGGGGTGCGATCCAGAACCTCATCGGGGTCCAACCCGAAGAGAGTGGGCGCGGTGAGCACGCCCTTCTCTATAGACCCGACAACGTCGATAATGTGACAATCTTCCTTGCTGGGATGCAATCGCATCCCTCGTCCGATCATCTGGACGAGTAGACCTCGGGATCGTGTCGGCCGCGAAAGAACCACGCAATCGATGTTTGGAATATCCGTACCCTCGGTGTACACGCCGCAATTCACCAGTACCGGGAATTTGCCCGCCTTGAAGTCCTCCAGCAGCTGCGTCCGCTCCTTTGGTGGCGTTTCTCCCGTAACGTAGTAGGCTTCGTAACCGTGCTCCCTGAACGTGTTTGTCAAATCCACCACGTGAGCTATATCGACGCAGAAGACCAGCGTCGATTTCCTGTTTCCCGCCTTCTCCATCCAGCTACGTACTGTCACTTGGTTGTTCACAGGCGTGTTTACGATATTCGATAGCTCTCCGATGTTGAAGTCGCCGTTGAAGCCCATGGTTTTGACATTCGTAAGTTTGATGTCCGTCTTGACTGTTGTAAACAAGACCTTGGATAACCACCCGGAATCAATCATGGCGATGAAATCCTTGTGGTAGACGATATGGTCCATCACAGCACCCAGTTTGAGCCCATCGCTGCGCCCAAATGTAGCAGAAACTCCCACGAGGTAAACGTCACTGTCCGTCTTCATTGCACCAAAGTGATCCAAGGTATTTCGGTAGCTTTTAGCAACCGCGTGATGAGCTTCGTCGATCAGAATCAGCTTGAACCTATTCGGGTTGAACTTTGCGATCCTCCTGCCCGATTTGATGGATTGGATCGATGCTACGGTGATGTCTGCATCTCCAGTTGCGTGGCTGCCTCCCATTTCGATCTCGATGGTTTTGTCCGGGTAGCGGTTTCGACAATGGCTCGCCGCTTGATCGACGAGTTCGCGCCGGTGGACGAGGATGAGAGTCTGCGTGGCATTCTTGTGGAGAGGCTTGACGCGATCTATGAGCTGGGTGAATATGACCTGACGGGTTGAAGGTGAGTTAGATGAATGATTTTTTTCTTTGGGAAATCCGTATCAATCGGGAGCTACTCACAGTCTTTCCGCTGCCGGTGGCGAGCGAGATGCCCAGCCGCCGGTGTCCTTTATCGTGGTGATCGAGCACAGCTTGTATGCATTCTTCCTGGTAGTCGCGAAGCGTGAAGGGTGCGAGGGTGGCAGCAGGTGTTGGATCTGGCGCGGTATGCGCGGTGCGACTCCATCTTTGCCAGTGGTGGGTAGAAAGAAAAGCAGGATTCGAGCGTCTGGGCAAAGCGAGAGCCCTAGCTGTACACCAGAATGTCCTCATGTCATTGCCCTAGCTTGGCGATGCCCCAGTTTGTGATGTAGCGATGGTGTTGGTGAGGTAGGTTCGGAACCCGTCGAGTATTAAAGTTTTAGAATTTGCACGGCGTTTGGTGCAGTGTCAACGCAAAGAAGAGAGAGAGCGCGGATGGTAGACGATAGTTGATATCTCGAGATTGAAATTAGTCTATACAATAAAAATGATCGAACGGTGAGTACCAGTACTATGTCTATAATAATAATTGACCCGATGCATGCATGCTGCCTTCCCATCCCTTTCATCCGCTGAAACCCAACTCCTTCACCGTCATCCGTTTTCAACTCGTCTTGGGTAGCATGCACCACCTCCACTAGCGTCCAGGTCGACAGGAAGTAATTACAAGTATTGGAAACAAATGTACATAGGTATATATATCATATGCAAAAGGCGTAAAAAAAAAACAGTAAATCATACCATGTAAGAGTCCAAGCTAGTGGTTGCCAATCATAGAAAAAAGTATATATGGGGACGAGATGTTTTTTCAAAGGGATTCCCGCGAGAGAATTCGATGGAAACACATGATACTTGAGAATATGAGAGAGAAGAAACCACGATGAAAAAAATACCCAGATGTAAAAAGGATACAGGTCCGTTCTTGCCAAACTTCCGGACAATGCTTGAACCTCTTGTCATCGCCGGAAGAGCCGACAGACCTGTCCTGGTATCCATCCTAGCTTGTTTTTTTTAAGAAGAGAAACAATGTAGTGTATGACGAAGGAAAATTCCCATCAATGAACTGTGAACCCGAAGAAAAAAGAATAACAATGGAATAGACAAAAGCCCTTATAAATTATTCGAATAGATGCTTGTTTTTAGCGCTGGCGAATTTTGCTTGTTTGGTTAAAGAAACAATCGCAAGTGGAAGTTACCAGGCAGACTTCCAGTGCGTATTCAGCGGGCACATTAACGAATGCATGTAAGGAAACCATCCACAAAGAAAGCAAAGCAAAGAAACACATGAATACAATAGAAATATGAGGTCATCAAAATGGCCTCCTCAGTTTTTTAAAATCCCATTTGTCGCTCATCCAATGTCGGGTTTGGTCGTAATGTCGTTAACTCGTGACTATACTGTACCTTTGGTTCTGATGTTCGAGCAGCGCGCGAACTCTCTTTTTCAATACGATCAAACAAAACCGGCTTGTGCCTCGATGCTTGCAGGTTCTTTACGTTTGACTTTCTTGTTTGGGCTCGCAAGGTCCGGATTAAAGTCGGCGGCGTCTTCATCGCCCCCCAGCATCTGTTGCAACAAGCCAGCAGCACTCTTGGCCCTCCTATGGATTCCATTACGGGTGTTGCCGGAGATCTGTTGTGGAGGGGTGTTGAACTTTGTATCCCATTCCCAGTTGGTGGTACTTTCAACGGGTTGAGAAGCCGATTCTGTCGGAGGATTTGGGGTGGTCGCACGTCCACGTTTGAGCTGCAGAAAACAGAAAAAGGGTTTAGTTTGATATTGAATGCAATTACTTTTGGGGGGTTGGACGTACCTTCATCTTGCGAATACCCTCCTCAATCTTAGCAGCCTCCTCAGAGTTTTCAGCTCCCGTTGGCTTCTGAGCGTTCAAGGCAGCAGCGGCGCCATTGACTGTTTCGCTATCAGTCTCATTGTCGCTATCCAACTGTTTGATCTTTTTGAGTCCTTTCTTTGGCTTCTTCTTCTCACTAGGATCACCGTTGGAATCGCGGAATCCTAGGAACCCGCTTTGAGTGGATGGTGGTGGCAGTTTGCCCAAGTTCTTCACCATATCATCCAATCGAAGAGATTGACGCTTTCTTCCTATGCCGCCCGGAGACATTGGGGAAACTGGCGTCAGGTTTGGCGAAATGGAAGGGGAAGTTGGGATGACTCCCATCTTGCGAAGTTGTCCTATTAACAGTCCGTATTAGCTTAAGTCTACAGAGATAATTACGGGGGACAACATACTCTCTCCGCGATAAAAGATGATAAAGGTGGCCCATGGGCTGGAGAGAGGATCGAGGCAAGTGACAGTTTGAGACCAGATCAGGTCCTTGTCCACTTTTTGAGCCGGAGCAAAACTAAAAAAATACAATATATTAGTGAATCGATGGCATAGCCCATTTTAATAAATTGAGACTCACCCAGTGGTGTGAGAAACTTCTGCTTTTGCTGCAGAACCGGGTTCCGCGATAACATCCTCCTCATTCATCATACCGTCTTCATCGTCTTTCTTTGGTTCGAACACTCCATACTTAGGGGCGCCGTCAGCAAGAACACGATAGAGCTTGAGTTTGATTTGGCCAACGGTATTCGTAATCTGAGCAGGTGGGGCGGTATCCTCGTCGTCGTCATTGTCGGAGGGAGATGCGGATCTTGGAGGGGTATCCTCCATTTCGACCTCTCCGTCATCGGATTGTTGCCGTCTGCTCGTAGATTTTGGGGAACGGGACTGGGAGTTACGGGCGGACGTTCCAGTGGTTGTGTTTCTTCGATGGAGTCCACGACGGCCAGATTTGCCGGGTTTTGGAGAGTTGTCTCCGGAGGTTCCGCGAATGGCTTCTTTTTCCTCACGCGAGAGATCCAATCCACCCAAAAAGGTTTCCAATCCGACTTCTCTCCACATGAACGCCTTTTCACCGATGCTACCATCATCCATGGCGCACCAGCGGCTACTGATCCACGTATCTCTCCTACGAGTCAACATGGCCGCAGCTTCCTCTTCCTTGCCATCAAGGAAGAGGTATGCCGCCAAATGCTCCTGTGGATTGTCCGTGAGTGGCTTGTAGTCCTCCGATGAAATGGATATTGAAATTGCGAACGAATTTGGGGGTGCGGAAGGTGGGAACGTGTTTTTAGGGGCTACGGGGCCTGGGGCTCGTTTTGATGGGGTGGGTCCATCGCCAGACGGAACCGCGATGTACGCGGTCGTGACTGATTTCCGGGTGTGCGACTTGTACTCCGGAAGGGGGCCAGTAGGCGTGTGGACCGTGATGGTCACTCCTTTGTGATTTGGCATGATTGTGACGGGTAGACTCGAGGGTTTCGTCCTTTTCGGCAGGCGCGTTGAGAAGTTTAAACGCAAAAAAGTCAACCGAGGTCGTTGGAGGGAACTGGTGAGGTACGTGAGCGGTCGACACGGATGGTGAAAGAGGAACGCAGGAGGTCGTGAGTCGGGTCTGTTGGGGACAGTGGCAATTTAAATGAGCACGCTGTCCGGGAGTGTCTCTGTGCTGCTACTTTAAAGATCCGCTGATTGATTACGAAGCGTGTCAGTTAGCTGCTGCCCTCTGTCCGTTGATGATGGTGATAATAATAATATTAAATTAAGATTACGATGACGTGAAAACAGGTGATTCGATTTAAGCTTCCGAGTGAACCAACATATCACCCGTCCGCCAGATCCAAAGCATAGACGTCTAAAACATGCGGTTTGCGTCCGAGGAAGGGGAAGAATGAGCCACTCACCTGATATGGTGCCTCACAACCGGGCGCGTGAGGGAGGGTTTTGGCGAAAACGTGACGGCTAAGAGACGTCGAGGGAGGATCCGAAAGAAGGGTAGGAAGCGGTCGAGGGCAGAGGGAAGGGATGGAAGGGACAAGAGCAGAGAGAGAAGAGCGGGAGAGGAGAGGAAGAGGAGGAAGAGGAGAGGGAAGAATTTGATAAAACGGATTGGAGAAATTATGTCAAATAAAAATGTTTACCAGCTAAAATTCGACGCTAAAAACGTAGCCGGAGCTGCAGCATGCAACTTGCAGCGAGCAGCCCGTCGAACAGCTGTCCGGTGACCAGGCAGTCCAACCAAGAAGGAGGTTTCAAGACGGTGTTCTCTGGCAGAGCGAGTCCGTTGAGAAGCAGGGAAAACGAAGAATCAGAAGAAGAATCGAAGACGGAGGGACGGGGTAAATGGGCGGTCTGCGTCGACGGGCGAGGGGATGGGGGATTGCCGTTCTGTCCAGGCTTCTCTTCCTTCTCCTGCAGGGTGGATGGAGATGGTGGCGATGAGCGGTTCAAGTTGATTCGGCACTAGCTAGCATTCATTCAACCATTCATTCATTCGTACAGAGTCGATATCACGACTGTCTTCGATCGATCGAAAAAGACGTTGAATGCACGGCTGTGTGTGTGTGTGTGTCTGGAATATTTAAATTCGGAACAAACTCGACAGAAAAGGAGGCGAGTGTTCGAGACACCGAGGAGGCAGTCGCTGAGTTTTTTCCCAGGTATCCCCTTCTCTCGCTTCTGATGTTTCCTTCTTCGCATTCGTGGAGGTATTTCTTTTTCGTTGGCGATAGCTCCAATTTCGGGGTGCCGGAGGGTGAGTGCATGGGTAGCTCGAGACACATTTAACGGGGTGGCTGGCCCTTCTCCAGCAGGCATCCTCGACGACGACGACGATATGATGATGATGGTGGTGATGGCCTCTCCTGCCTCACTGCCGTCCCGCCGCTGCATCACGTAGATTGCAAACGGCATCAGCTGCACATACACACCTACGTCCATCCGTGAACACGACGAATAAAACAGCACCTGTCGAAACACCCGCCCGACATTCAAGCCACCTGGCTAACCAGCTCGCGGGACCCACCGCCAGCCAGTCAGCCAGCAGCTAACAAGCTAGCCAGGCCAGGCCGACCTCGCCCAAGCTGCCTAACTAGCAGAGTTTGAGCAGCTAGCTATCATGTCGGCAAGCTTGAGCTCCAGAGCCAAGTTCCCCAGCTGCTGCTCATGTTTGCTAGCCTGCTCGCCTCGCTTCTGCCATTGCTGGTGCTGGCAGCTCCTATTCCGAGGCATGCTATCCAGCAGGTCCAAGCAATCGCTCTCCATTTTTCCAATTTCAAAATGCATTCGTTTCAACAGAACGAATGAGACACGGGCATCGAGGAAGGCCCCGAAAGGGAAATCGCACAGGGATTCGCACGCTCGAATTTTGTGGATATTTTCTCGATTGGCCGGCGATGCGATGGCTGCATGCCAGCAATTGCGCAAGGAGCCCACTGCACTGCACTGTCCTTTTTTTAAGCTCTGATGCCTGCTTGGATGTGCGTGTGTGTGTGGAGAACAATCGACCGCTGAAGGCTTCGAAAGGGGTAGGTCCCGTTCGTAGCAGCAGCAGCAGCAGCAGCTCGCTTTCGGAGACCAGATTGGAATGAGCAATGCATTCTTGCTAGTCATGATGATATCATGGAATCATCGCCATCTTCTCCACATCGACACTCGGCTGGCACATATTCGGGTGACAATAATATAATGTTCAACAAGACATGCATTGCTGCAATATGAAACAACACATCTGTCAATGGTCGCACCGACGTATAACGATTAAGCAGGGAGGGTACTTGATGAGAGCGTTAAAGCTAGATGGAGGCATTTGGGGACAATCCAAAGAAACACTCTCGAATGGCCAACCGCTAGCCGTACCGTGAGGATGGTGCGTGGACGACCCAAATGCAAAGTGCGGTTCTGCATTGATTTTTCCAAGATACCGCAGAAATCAATATTGAAATGCAGCTCCTTTCGATAACATTCTCATGCCTCTGCATCATCTTAGCCGGCCTGACAACCGCCTACGAGATCGCCTTCATTGATAGCTACCTAGGTGGGGATTACGGCAAGGACCCTACGCCTCAATTTTACTTCAACGTCTACCCACGCTTCCGCTGCAATTCAATCTCTTTCGAGGGCTTTGACGCGGGAGGTTCAGGTCAAGTTCAAAACGTCTTACTCCGTACAGCCGCAGACAGTACGGGTCCTCCCAAGGCGCTCATATTCTACTATCCCAGAAGGTCTCCCGTGGGCTCTCGAGTTCCGCCCTGCCATCTTTCAAACGCCCGTTTCATCGTCAAGTATGCATCCGGCAAACCATCGCTGCAAGTCTACAGGACCGATGAATACGAAAACCTTTCCCATTTCAAGGAAATCGACGAGAACAGCCCCGAGTGGGTAATCGTAGAGGATCTGAAACTGGAACCCCGCGACGTCGCGCACTGGGCTGGGAGTGCAGTTCTATGGCAGCAAGAGCCAGAAGGCGTCAACATCCATGCTTATGATGACGACCAAGGCTACGATACCTATACATACTACGCTTCCGGGAGCGAGGACGAGGACGAGGATGAGGATGAGGACATTGACAATACAGACGCAAGAACTGCAAACAGCGAGAACGCTAGAGATGGCGATGTGGAAGACTCGGAAAGATACTTCATCAACGGGAACCCGAGGTGGGTTGCGCGACAAACCGTACCGGACGATGATGTCGAATCCTCCCGGTACAGAGATTGGCGAAACAGACGGTTGAGAAGGGCGGGAGAGTACAGGATGCTCCCCTCAGTGCTAACGGATGCATTCACTCACGACGAGCTGCGAAAACAAGGGTATGTTGTGGACGAGAAGTTGGAGAGCAAGTTGAGAGAAAAGTTTGATACGCAGCAGCGGCAGGCGAGGCAGGAAGAAAAGCTCTACGAAGCCATACGTGAGAGCGACCTCCGGAAACTCGACCGTGGTGATGGTGATGAATACTTGGAGGACCTCATTTGGAACTGGCCACCGCCTAGCGGGGTACTGACATCGGACCCTTTTGAAGATTTACTGGCAGTAGATACGGGTGACCACGTCTTATACAATGCGAACAGATTTGGTGTACCGCAAGGAAGGGTCAATCCTGTTGCAGCGATCGTGCCAGCTGTTCCAAGAGATAGTATTCACAATCTTTTATCCGGCCCAACAAGCCCCGAAGCTGTCGAAAATCTTGATTACGAAGCAGATGAAGAATTTTAGAGTAAATAAAATTACTTTTACTTTTATATCATATAGACACGTATTAATATATACTTCGAGATACCCCCTGATGAGTTGATCGTCACTCAAGCAATCAATTCACCTTCTGTTAGAAGCTTTGGAATCTACGAAAAGATGTTTGTTTTATTCACTGGAGAAACCATTCGTCGGCTTTTGATACAAATTGATGCTAATATTTTGTTGCAATTCGTGTGTTGAAGGTCTGTCGCGCGATCAGGCGGTTTCGCTTTGGCAGTCAGCGTTTGGGTCAAACTCGCGCCCAGCTCGGACCACTCGAGCTCGAGCTTCTTCCACGCGAATCAGCGTATCTACCCCGTGAAAACGTCACCGAAGAAACCATCTCCCATGGACAAGTATACTATATAGCCCCGCATATCCTGCAATATCATGAGCGACAAGGATCGTACAGATTGCCATGGCAGAAATCAAAGCGATCGAAGGCCGCTCGGTAAGTCTATCGCTCACAGGTCACCGCTGAACCTCAATACTGACTCGATGCTTTGCAGGTCCACCAAATACAGTCGGGCCAGGTTATCAGCGACGGTCTTTGTTCCGCGGTCAAAGAATTGATCGAGAATAGTATCGATGCGCATGCGACCTCGATAGGTGACTCGAGTTCCGCCTACCGACTGCAGCTTTCAATAAATCTAACATCTGAGACCAGAGGTCAGGTTCAAAAATCACGGGCTGGAACTCATAGAGGTCGGCGATAATGGTGAAGGCATCACCCCTGATAATTTTGACAAGCTTGGTACGTATGCGTCACAGAAACTATCGTAGATTCTGCAAAAACTGAATGCTAACGTTCACCAGCGCTGAAGCACTATACCTCCAAACTCCGCACCTACGAAGACCTCGAGCGAGTCACAACTTACGGCTTCAGAGGCGAAGCCCTCAGCTCGTTATGCGCACTTTCGAACCTATCAATCACGACAGCAACTGCAGACGTCGCTCCCAAGGGGACAAAGATCGAATTTCACACTTCGGGTGCGCTCAAGTCCACATCGGTCACATCCCACCCTCGAGGAACGACGGTATCCATCGGAACACTCTTTCAAAACCTGCCGGTCAGGAAACAAGAACTCGAGAGGAATATCAAGCGAGAGTTTGCCCGGGTGGTTAGCTTCTTGCAGGCATACGCGATCGTATGCATAGGCGTCAAGTTTACGGTGTATAATCATCCTCCTAACGGGTACGATAGCCTCATTTTTAATCTTTCTTCTACTATGTATATTACATTCTACTAACCCAAGGCAATTCTAGGAAGAAGACGTTACTCTTTAGCACTAAAGCAAACAAGACGACCAAGGAAAACATCGCAAATGTATTTGGCGCAAAGGCACTGGCGAATCTTATACCGCTTGATCTCGACTTTGAGATGGCGGCTTCGGTGTCCATCTTGCATCGCAATCGAGACGATACACGAAAAGTGAAGATTGTTGGACACATATCTCGCCCGGTGTTCGGGGAAGGTCGACAGGCACCCGACAGACAGCTGTTCTTTGTGAACTCGCGGCCGTGCATTCTGCCGCAGGTAGCAAGGGCGATAAATGAAGTTTACAAGTCTTATAATCTTACCCAATCGCCGTTCGTTTTCGCAGATCTTCAACTTGACACCAGTGAGTATTTGCGTAATCCGTTTAATTTTCTCTTGCTAACAAGTTTTTCTCTAGCTGCTTATGACGTTAACGTTTCTCCCGACAAGAGGACCATACTTCTTCACGACCAGGCCAATCTGCTGGAGTCTTTAAAGGTTTCCTTGACAGAACTCTTTGATAACCAGGATCAAACGGTTCCGGTCGCTGCGCAATCGAAATTGGGATCATTCAAACCGGTTGCGCCAAATCCCTCGAAAACTCCAGCAAAACAATCTGTACAGCAGATTTCCGATGATGATGAAGAAGAAGAGGTGGAAGTTGAACCGCCGGATGAGCCAGGGTCTTCACGAACTATCGAAACGCCTCAAACCCGAGAGCAGTCGGAAGAACCAGAACCCCCAAGGAATGCGTTTAGTAACCTCGTGTCAAAGCTCCACCGCAACAGTACAGTAGACAGATCGAGCGCTGATCCTGGAAGGAAATCGAAGAGCAACTTGACTTTTCAGCAGAAAGGGAAGATTGCTAAGGCATTCACATCGAGACAACCGACCCATGTTGACGGCGATGATGAAGATGCAAGTTTACCAACTCTAGCTCGAGAGTCGCCCGAACCGGATTCAACCGCCGATAAAGATGACGAGGAGGACGAAACGGAAGGCCACCCACTTTCGCAAGCCTCGCCGAAACCTTGGAGAAGATCTTCGCCACATCCTACCACCATCACTATTGGAAATAGGACTGTAACTACAACACCGAAACGTAGTCCGTCAAAGGCGTTTCCGATAATACCGAATTCGTCCTCGCCATCGAGAAGAGTTGCTGCTCGAAAGCAAAAGACAACGTTTGCACAAAAATTACAAGGGTTTGGTGCACCTGGGACGCAGTCCTCACTTACGGTACCCGAGGATGATATCGAAGAGGATGACGAGGAGGTTACTACGTTTACACAGGAGCAGGCTACTCAAGAACCAAATACTGAGGTGGAAGAGGAGCAATCACAATCGAGCAGAAGTCGAGAGGTTGAAGCTCCAAGCGTTCCCACGACACAGTCTGACTCGCTTTTCCTGATAGACGAAGATGACGAAGAGGAGGAAGAAGAGGGTGGTCGAGCGCTTGAAAAAGAAGACGAACCAATGAGCGAACGAATCGAAAAGCCTCCTCGCTCAAGGATCAACTCCGAGCAGGCCTCTATAGCGTCGGAGAAAATAATTACACCGCCATCACCACCCCGTCAACGACCCCGAGCTACCAATGATCCTTTACCCGAAACCGATAACATCATTAATGAAGAAAACGGCACGGAAGAGCAACACCGAGAGCGGGAGCGCCGTACCGTTGACAGACTGATCGCTCAAGCTGAAGAACATTCCGAGCAGTCGCCACCACCGAAGCGGAGGACTTCCACGTTTGTTAACTCCGACTTGAAAGATTCCACCCACTCCTTGGTGCAAAATCTGCGACCCTACACGATTGACAGCATCCGGCTTTTATCCAGGGCGCTGAAACCAACTACTCGGGAAAATCTTCTCGGGGAAAGCGGGACGAAAGGTACAGGAAAACCGAAATTGGTCAAGCTGGATTCACAGGAGGAAAAGTCATCGGTTGAAGAACGACTGTCACTCACGATTGCTAAATCGGATTTCAGCAAGATGCAAATCGCAGGGCAGTTCAATCTAGGGTTCATCCTAGCTACCAGGCGGTCCGAGAAGGACGAGGGTGCGAATGACCTCTTCATTATCGATCAACACGCTTCGGACGAAAAGTACAATTTCGAAAGGTTGCAGGCAGAGACAGTGGTGCAGAATCAGCCGCTGGTCAGGCCAAAGGTGCTCGAGCTGAGCGCCATGGATGAGCTGGTGGTGATGGATAACATGGACGTGCTTAAGAAGAACGGGTTTGTGGTTGAGATTGATGACGAAGGGGACGTGGGGAAGCGGTGCAGATTGGTGAGTCTGCCGATGAGCAAGGATAAGGTGTTTGATTTGAAGGGTGAGTCGTCCCAATTTTTTCATATATCTTTTTGCTGAATTTACAAGGTTTTGTGGAAAAGATTCACTGACAGAGATGTGTGTGGTGTAGACTTTGAAGAACTTCTCCATCTCATCCGCGAACACCCCAACGATAGCAGCGTTCGACCGTCAAAGGTCCGAGCCATGTTTGCGATGCGGGCCTGCAGGAGCAGCATCATGATCGGGAAGACCTTAGGCTTGAAGGATATGAAGAAGGTTGTTAAGCACATGGGAGAACTTGACAAGCCGTGGAATTGTCCACACGGGAGACCGACGATGCGTCATCTGTGCGATGTGGAGCAGCTGGAGAGCTGGCAGGAAGATATGGAGAAGGCGTTTGCGGATTCGGAAGGGGCGGAAGACGGAATAGGGGAGGAGGAGGAGGGAGTGGAAGGGATGGACGAAGAGGAGTAATGTCTGATCTATCGTCTATAGGTTGGTTTCACGTCTCTGTAGCTTTACAGCGGAGTTTTTTCTTTGTTTTCTTCTCAAGCTCATACTCCTCATGAGATGAGAGGTGTTTCATCACAAAGTGAATCGGGGTTCCATTTAGCGGGTATCTGTATTCCATCTTTAAAAATTCCATCAAATTTTCATTTTATACATTATACATCCAATATATCCCAATCCGAAACGCCAAAAAACAAAAAACACCGGTTGTGAGAGCACCTGTGCCGTCATATTGCGTTCCAGAAAAAGTCCGTGTATGTACTTCGCTTCAGCTTGCGATTATCGAGCTTGATCATGGCGACGTCGCCTTGGTCCTTCTTGTCTGTAGGAATTATAAATGTTAGCCATACTCTATCATGTGTGAACTAGCTTTTGGAGTGTTTGCATACTTATGATAGCGGAGGAGTATCCTCCAGCTCCGTCTTCTCGCAGCTCAATCCCAAACGATCGGTAGATTTTCAACCGTAATCTAATCGCAACCCTTCAATCAGCATTTCACGTCCGTTTCAAGCTTAAAACGGCAAAATAAGAAATAAATAAAAAACTTACATGGTCTCATCCTCCGAGAGCGCCGTATTACTCTGCATAGGACTCTCCAGATCCAAGCTCTCGTACTCGTCCTTCATCTTTGCCAGGTTGGCCTCCATGAGATGATTGCTCTTCTCTAGCTCGGTCACATTCTTGGCTAGTGCGAATTTCTGCTTGTCGAGATCTAGGATCGTCTTTGCGTGCTCGCGCTTGGCGGCGACGGCGAGCGAAGCTTCGGCCGAGGATTTGGCGGCATCGAGAGAGCGTGTGAAGGCGCGGAGGGTATCGCGGGTCTTTGAGAGCTCATCTTTGCGGAGGGCGGCGAGGGCTTGGGTGTTGTCGGTGACAGCGGTCATGCGGTCGACATCGGATTGAATGTTGAAAGCGTCTAGGACGCTGTGGCAGAGCGTAGAAGGGGGTGTGTCGAGGAGCGGCATCTTGGCTTGTAGACGTCTATCTAAAAGGGAAGATGTCAAAGTTGGTGAAGAAAGGGTCTTCACGATGTGAGAGTGTTGATGTGTTGGCGTGTTGTTTGTGTTTCATTTCCATTTCCACGACAACGCAGTCGACGTGTGGCGAGTGCCTCAGCCACGTGACTGAGTTCCTTATGACGCAACGCCTCATCTTCGTTTTTGGTGGATCGTGTGGCCACCAGCAGGACAGCGCTAACTGCATCAAATCTTTCGTACGCACACTGTCGATACTCTTTCTCAACCATTGCCCGACTTCCACCTCTCGCACTCCCCTTTTATCGATTCAAAAAAGAAGCATCATATCAACAGCTTTTACTCTTCTTGTTCCTATCACCCCTTTCACCATGTCTTCCGAAAATTTGCCATGTGAGTACTCCTTCCTCAACCTCGGACGCAACCCGACAGTAGATACTGATGATAGCTCTCTCTCAGATGCCGCCGATGCGGAAAGGTACGCAGCAAAAAACCAACCGTTTACCCGCGGTAACCGGTCGCACCGTTTCGCGCAGTTACGATACTAAACGCTTTTACAATATAGTCCGCTGAAAGAAGCAGAACTCGAAGTTCTCCGACGACAGTACGAGCGGGAAGGCCAATACGTCAGCATTCAGACCAAGTTCAACTACGCCTGGGGTCTTATCAAGTCCGATAAAGCTACCGATCAGCGTTACGGTGTCAAGCTGCTCACAGGTACGAGAGTTCTCCCCAGTGGCCCCCCTGCGCCATCTGCGGCTTTTTATATTCTGGTTGGTCGGCGGGGTAGCATCGACATATATATCTGACAAAAAAAAACTTCGAATAGAAATCTTCCGCGATGCCCCTGAACGCCGTCGGGAATGCCTTTACTATCTCGCGCTCGGAAACTACAAGCTAGGAAACTACGCCGAGGCGAGACGGTACAACGACTTGCTGCTGGAGAAGGAAAACCAAAACATGCAGGCAATGAGTCTTAAGGGACTGATCGAGGATAGGGTCGCTAAGGGTATGCGCTACGATATTCTCTAGTCCGATATTGGGAGACGACGAGTGCTAACGGTTGACCGTAGAGGGAATGCTTGGCGTCGCAATACTGAGCGGAGTTGTCATCGCAGCAGGCGTGATGGGCAGTTTTCTCTACAAGGGGATAACGAAGAGGAGGTAATACTTACCAGCATACTGCCCCCTTCTTGTTTTCCCTCGCGCTGAAATGAAAAAAATGGAAAATCTAGTCTTTGAGGATCCCCTCCACGATGTCACCATCTACAGTTTAGGTTAACAACCGACTAGGGATAGGGATTGAACGAATATATATAGATATATAGGTTTGGAGCATTCGATTGGAGTCCTCGTTGGATCTGGGGTATCAATTTGATCGAAGGCGAGCAAGCTATATCGATAGGGTGTTCGTTTGGTGTGTGAGAGAGAGAGATGGGGGGTTGTTTACTTGAGAGCATAATGTGGCTTTGTTTCTGTGCATCGCGAGCCTTTTTATGATATCGTATAATTTAATGCAGGCGTTTTTTTCTTGCTTTCATTCTGCTTCGTCTTGGTCCCTCCTTTGTCTCTGACCGACCACAGGTTTATGTGGCTTTCTCTAGGGATTCCTTCCGGTTTGTTCTATTTCAGTGTGCATATTCAGATTCTCCTCTCCGGCTTTATGCAAACTGGCCTCTTGTTCTGATAGAACTAGCGAGTTGTTTCGTCTGTCAAACGTGAATAAAAGCTGCACGACGGTGACGGGTGGTTTCGCAGTGTCAGACAATGCGGACGTGTCAAGGACTCAGCTCAAGGAGCGGCGGTGTGATATCTCTTTGAGGAGTTTATTGGATGGGAGGGCGAGCCTCGTTCTGGAAGCTTCGGTGGCTGCAGGCGAGGGACCGGTCGCTCTTTCCCGCCACAAGCGTATTGGCCAGATCCGTTCTGGCCATTTCCGTATTTAATATTTATAAAACGGTGGTGTTCGACGGTCTGTCAGTCGAGGGACGTGTTCCGTTTGCGGTAACTTGCAACCCCGCGCCATCTGGTCCCCCCGCCGCTCCTCAAACAGGAAGCTTGTCTAGCTAGCTTTGGAAAACACGACAACATCCGTGCAGGTTAGTGCGAACCATCTCGAGAGACGGCACCGGTGTTGATGATAATGTATCGGTGCCGACGTTGGTGTTGTGGGTGGGCCGTGATATGATATGATATCATTCGCATTGCCCCGGCCCGCCATGTCATGTCATTGCCATAAATAAATAAGAAGCAAGTTGAGTAACAATTGTTATATTTATGAAAAGTCCAGCCCATCGCAGGTCCTCCCAGCCATCTGCACCACCGCCGCCACAAACCCTTCGATAATTACATCCTCCAGTCTCCCACGCAGCCTTTCCCTCTCTTTCCGACAGCTGCTCGCATCGTCCGCCCCGTTCGTTCGCAACACGCGCCCCCGTCGGACGCTGCGTGCCAGGTTATCGTTGCCGACAGCCTTCCTATCCTCTCTTCCTTCCGAGCCTCCAACATTACTCATCAGCCCCACCGTTGTCTCGAAAAACCTCCGGCGCATCATAGGTGACCCACCGTCCGCTCTCATCCATATAACCCGGTGTCGGTCTTCCAATACGGTCTGGACTGTTTCTTTCATCCAAACTAAACATCAGTTAGTGTTTTGCCGATAGCAACCCCAACTACCCCCCCATCCATCGCCCACCATGAGTGGCAGCAGAACCGGAATGCCTCCCAGGCAGCCGTCGCAGAACTCCACCACTCAGCGTAGGGAGCTGGTTTATTGCCATCAGTGTCAGAACGAGTGGTACCGGGACCAGCATGGACTGGAATGCCCGGAGTGTCACTCTGATTTTACTGAGATTGTAACGTATCCCTAGCTACCAATGTCATAGCAGCTCGCCAAAGATCACAATGGACAACAGCTAACAACGCTCCCTTTCTCCACTCTAGCTGGAAAACGAAACTTCAGATCCCAGAGACAATCACCTTGGTGAATTTTCCGACGAAGACTCGGACGATGACGACTTTGACCACGCTGCCGGCCACCACCAATTCCACCAACAGCACCACCAGCATCATCATAATCCACAGAACCCTCACGGTTCGGGCTTTACATTACGTATGGGCGGAAACACAGGACCCTCGATAAGCTTTCGAACGATACGCTCAGAATTCGGTACCGGTTCTCCCGGTAATCCGTTCGGCGGCGGACACGTTACAGGAGGATTGAGCTCGAATCCTAGATCGCCTTTCCCGGGCCCGCAATTCGAACATCACACCCCGTCACCGGCACCGCGATCGCAAGGCCAGTCTCCTTTGCCCCCGGATTCTAACCAACAACCACCTCCTGCTCCCACTGCGAACTTTGGCAACGGCGGCGGCCCGATCGCGGAAATGTTCACATCCATTATCCAGAATATAATGGGTCCCAACAATAACAACAATACCAGAGATGACCAGAATCCTCGGAGTCTGTTCTACCAACCTGGAGGTGCAGGCTTTGGAGGTGGCAATGGTGGTGGATTTGGCGATGGAAGGTCTCCGTCTGCAGGACAGAATAATCCAGGACAGGGATCGAGTCAGGCGGAAGGTCAGAGATCGAACAATCCGTCGCCGATGGGCATGCCGGAGAATCCGTTCTTCATGCAGATGCCGAGAGGGAGAGGAACAACTTACTACTCGTCAACAAGAACGTGGACAGGCCCGAACGGGGAGGTTAGGACGATAAGAACGTCCTCACCGATGCCACCGCCGGGTATGCCGGGAATGCAGGGTGAACAGCCGGGGATGCAGCCGGGGATGCAACCAGGAATGCAACCAGGAATGCAACAGGGCATGCAGCCACCGTTGGATCTTGCAGAGTATGATTGTGCCCTTTGATCAGTCATGATTTATACGATATGTTTAAACTAACGACTCGGTTGTAGCTTTCTTGTCAATATTATCGGAGCGCAAGCTGGCAATCCCGGCAATCCTGGCGACCCGAACGTCATGCCGCCTTTCCTACGAGCGTTCGGACTGGGACACGGTACTACGGGCGATTACGCCTGGTCTCAGCAAGACATGGACAGGATATTATCTCAACTCATGGAACAGCACCAAGGGAACGCCCCACCACCTGCATCGGAAGAGTCCATCAAAAATCTAGCAAAAGTCAAAGTAACACAGGAGGAAGTAGACGAAGGCACCGAGTGCGTAGTTTGTCAGGACGAGTACAAGGTTGACGAGGAGGTTGTCAAGCTGCCCTGTAAACATATTTATCACGAGGAGTGCGTAAAGAGGTGGTTGGAGACTCATGATGTAAGTTGGATTTCTAGCGCCAATATTATCCTTCCATGCTAAATTTTTTTGTTATACAGGCATGCCCGATTTGCCGCACACCGATTACCCCCGAGGACCAGCGCCCGAGGAGACCTGGAACTGGGGCTACTCCCGGTGGACCTCAACAAGGACCAGCGGGAGGAAGTGCAGGTGGGAGTGGCGCTGGTGGTAGCAATATGCACACAACTTCTGGATCCGGTGGAGGCAACGGAACAAGATTCAGCTGGAGTGCGAGCTACGGCCGTTCTTCTTGAGAGTTTGGCACCAAAACCGAACCTGAGTAATAAGAAATGAACAAAATCCTAAAGCAGGAATAAAGTGGACAGCTTTCCTTCTAGCTCCTTTTTGGCGGTCACGAGATTATGAAAAATGCTTACACGAGAAGGAAACAACAATGTCTATTATGCCATTAGACTGAACCAAATGGCAAAGAGAACTCGGAAGGGACTCTGCGGGGCAAAGTCTCGGCGGATGATGGCATCAATAAGAGAAAGCTTCCCCTGGCCGTTATCTTCTAATGTATTTCACGATTTTGTTTTGTTTTCCCTTTGCCTCGATCCTGTTCTTTTCTTCTGGTTTCAGCCCTTTTCCTTCATCCTTGTAACATCTCTGCTTTTTTTTTTCTCCCACCCGTTTGACAATCGTTCTCTGGATGTACTGCCGTCCCAATCGCCGTCGTTGCACCGGTCAAAGTGGAAGCTCTGTAGTTTTCCATTTCCCCCCGGTTCTCCAGAGATGCTTTATTGTTTGACGGCCAGAGTCTACGGAAATATACTTTTTAATGCAGGAAACGAGTAGAATGTCCGCGTGTGATGCGTACTTTATATGGTATCTAGAAAATACAATGAAAAGGAATGCGATATATTTCATGACCGATTAGATTTCCAGAACGGAGCCCGCTTAGTGACGGCGTAGAGAGCTCGAGCTTGAGTCACAGGGATGCCTGCGTGTGTTGGTGGAGCGTATCTGCAGCCTTATCTCGCTTTACATCTGCCCCACCACCACCAATCCTCCCTCCCTCCCTCCAACCTCAATCTTTATCACCACCATTATCACCACTTTACCCCCCAGCTCTCCACCATAAAATAAGAAATCAGAATCACCCAATCAACCTGAGAAGCGTACAATTTCTCAAACTACAAGCTCAATTGTCGACGCCCTTTTACGGTCTTCAACCATGGCAGACGACATTGAAGCCCTAACCACCCGCCTCGCGACCCTGGGTTTTCCCGACAAGACCATCAAGGAAGCCCTCAAGAACAAGAAGCAATGCGCCGCTCTCGTCTCTATCCTCGACGAAGCCGATATCCCCTCCTCGGGCGCTGATCTCGAACTCGACCCCGCCAGCACCCCGCTCTTAAACTCCCTAGCCATCGCCACAAAGGACACACCGCTGCCCGGTCGTCCCTACATCGCCCTGGCTATCCGCGAAGGCCGTCTGAAATCCGGTCTCCAGGTCGAGCACGCCATCAAATACGCCAAGGAAACGGCGGGTAAAATCGATGATATCGAATTCGATAAAGCGTGCGGTGTCGGCGTGTCCTTCACCAAAGACCAAGTGATCGATTCCGTAAAGGCCTGGATCTTGGAGAAGAAGGCAGAGATTGAGGAGATGAGATACAAAGTCTTGGGAACCACGATTGCAAACATCAAGACGGTGACGGAGCTAAAGTGGGCCAACGCCCTGGATGTGAAGCATGCGGTCGATGCGGAGTTTTTGAGTCTGCTGGGACCGAAGGATGAGAGGGATATCGTCAAGAAGGTTGGTTCTCCAATCACTCGTATAGCTGGTGCGTATTGTGATATCGGTGCTGACATTTTTTTAATTTTACAAATAGGGCAAAGGCGGTGATGCCAAACCCGCAAAGGAGACGAAGGAAAAGAAACCGGACCCCGCCGCGGAAACCGACCCTCTAAACTCTACCAGCATGTTCGAAGAAGGCTTCCTCGGCTCCCTCCACAAGCCCGGCGGCAACCCCCAGATCAAGCCCGAACTGCGGGACGCGCACCTCGCCGCCACCAAGGGCAAAGTGTTCACCCGATTCCCTCCCGAACCCAACGGCTACCTGCACATCGGACACAGCAAGGCCATCGCGGTGAATTTCGGGTACGCGAGATTCAACGGCGGGGAATGCTACCTAAGATACGACGATACGAATCCGGAGGCGGAGGAGGAAAAGTATTTCACGTCGATAAAGGAGATTATCGAGTGGTTGGGGTTCAAGCCGTACAAGATTACGTATTCGAGTGATCATTTCCAGACACTGTACGATTTGGCGGAGGAGTTGATCAAGAGGGATAAGGGGTATATCTGCCACTGCACGGGTAGGTATTCTTTCTTCGCATATATACATAAATAGGATTGTGACTAATGCTTTTTGGGTAAAAGCGGAGGAGATTCAAAAGCAGAGAGGTGGAAAAGAGGGCGAAGCCGGCCCGAGATACGGTTGCGCGCACCGAGATCGACCGATCGAGGAGTCGTTGACGGAGTTTAGAAATATGAAGGACGGCAAGTACAAACCCAAGGAGGCTCTACTGCGGATGAAGCAGGATATGCAGAGCGGCAACCCGCAAATGTGGGATCTGACGGCGTACCGCGTATTGGACGCCGAACACCACCGTACGGGAGCGGATTGGAAGATTTATCCCACGTATGATTTTACGCATTGTCTGTGCGACAGCTTTGAGAATATTACGTGAGTTTTCTGTCATCTTTTATAACTCTATGTTTGGATGGGGGTTTAACGTTGTTGGACAGACACTCGTTGTGCACGACGGAGTTCATAACAGCGAGGGAGTCGTACGATTGGCTGTGCGACGCTTTGGAGCTTTACAAGCCACGCCAGAGCGAGTACGGCAGGTTGAACCTGACGGGCACCATCATGTCGAAGCGCAAGATTGCAAAGCTGGTGAACGAGAAGCATGTGCGCGGGTGGGACGATCCGAGACTGTACACCTTGGTCGCGATCCGAAGGCGGGGGGTACCACCGGGCGCCATCCTGTCGTTCGTCAACGAGTTGGGAGTCACGACGGCGACGACGCACATCATGACTGTGAGGTTCGAACAGTCGGTCAGACGGTACCTGGAGCAAACGGTTCCGCGACTGTCGCTCATCCTGGACCCCGTGCTGGTGACGCTAGAGAACCTGCCGGCGGATTACTATGAGGAAGTGTCGGTTCCGTTCAAGCCGAACGATACAAAGATGGGAGAACACGGCGTTCCCTTTACCAATCAGTTTTATATTGATAGAAGCGATTTCCGGGAGGTAGATTCGAAGGATTATTTCCGCATGGCGCCGGGCAAGAGCGTGGGGCTGTTGAGGATCCCGCACACGGTGAGGGTTACGGGGTTCGTGAAGGATGACAAGACGGGACTGGTGACGGAGATCAAGGCGCATTATGAGAATGACGTGGAGTTCAAAAAACCAAAGACGTACCTTCAATGGATCGCGCACGCGCCGGAGAAGGGTTCGCCGGTAAAAGTAGAGGCGAGGTTGTTCAACCAGCTATTTTTGAGCGAGAATCCCGAGACGAATCCGAACGGGTTTCTGGCAGATATCAACCCGAACAGCGAGGAGGTTTACGGGGATGCGATCATCGACACGGGATTCCACGAGGTCAGGAAGAGAGCGCCGTGGCCGGCGAGGGAGGGTGAGCAGAATGACGGACCGGTGGGACCGGAGAGCGTACGGTTCCAGGGTTTGAGGGTTGGGTATTTTGCGGTGGACAGCGAATCGACGGAGGATAAGATTGTGCTGAACCGGATCGTGACGTTGAAGGAGGATGTGGGAAAGAATTAGCATATTGCCATTTTTCATACTGTAGCTTTCAACCAGTTTATAGACTGTTTTATATATATTCATTCATTCATCCGAGTCTGGTTCGATGAGATCATATTCATCTTTAATTGTGCGTTGGAGGATGTGGTATTAAGTTCATTGGAACGGGAGGAAGCCGGGGCTAGGCTCGATTGGGGCGACGGCTGCGAAATGACGCCAAATGTGTGCGGGCAAGCATGAGCAGGAGCAGGGACGAGCAGGGACCAGGCCGTTGCATTTCATGTAGCTCAACAGCTCTGCTCGTGACCATGTCATTCGCGCGCCCCTGACCCGTTCTGTTGGGATCATTTGGACCGTTATTTACCATTTTGAAGAATCGATCGATCAATCCAGTCTTGCAAGTCAATCAATCAATCAAACTGATCATATCTGCCAGTCAACCGAAAAACGTTTCAATAGAAAATCGCATCCATGCCTCCTCCGCGGTAACAATTACCATACATACAAAAAAAGATGGACTTTCCACCGCCGTCCTCACCGTTCACCCCGCGGCTGCCGCACCCGCCTTTGCCCCCGCTGACAACGACAAACACATTGGGGATACTGAGCACGCACCTGCTGCCCTCGTTGACGGTACACACGACGCTGTCGCTGGCGGCCTACACGGCGGGCAGGTTCACGAACCGATTGGACGCCAAGGACCTGCTGTGGCCGTCGGCATTTGTGGTGAACGCCTGGTACCACGGGGTGATCAGCCCCTACGTGGACGGGAGGGCGAAGGCGGGGGTGTGGGAGTGCATACGGGATACGGGGTACGCTCAGAAGCTGCTGTTGGGAGGGGTCAGCGTTTGGGGACTGAGGTTGTTCTGGAAGGTGTTTTGGAGGGTCAAGGGGAGGGGCGGTGACGATGGACGGTACGAGAGGTACAGAGAAGAAGTGAGGGGGAGGAAGGAGAGGGAGGTTGCGAATTCGGTGGAGAAGGGGGAGGGGCCGAAAAAAGTGGACGAGGGAGAGGTGGAGAGGGAGATGTGGAACGGGGCGTTTCTGGGGATATTCCTGCCTGAGGCGGTGGTGCAGAGTCTGATCAGTCTGGGCTGGGGCGCGGTGAGGTATTCGACGCCGATACGGGCGGTCGGGGGCATGGACGACGGCTGGAGGACGGGACTTCACGCGATCGCGGTGGGCATGTTTACGGCGGGGCTGGCGATGGAGGTTATCGCGGACTCGCAGCTGCAGAGGGGGAAGAGGATGAGGGAGGCGGACGGGGCGAAGTACGCAGGGCTGGTGAGGGACGGGGTGTGGAGCATCGTGCGGCATCCAAAGTGAGTGAATCCGACATCTTTATATTTACATGATGTCATGAAGCTGACAAGGGGGACAGCTATCTGGGAGACTTTCTGGTGCACCTGTCGTTCCCGCTGGTGGCTCTGGCGGACGGGGTGTTCAATCCGATCATGCTGCTGGGCCCGCTGGCGAATTATATCTTCTTGCGGCACGTGGGAGGGGACAAGGAGAACGAGCGGTACCAGACGGGCAAGTACGAGAGGGACAGCCCGAGGAAGCACGGCGAGCTGCAGCAGTGGAAGCAGCAGAAGAACAGCTTCTGGCCCGGGTGGAGGGAGGTGGTGAACCCGTGGACCTGGGCGGTCGTTGGCACGGGGGCGGCAGCCGCGGGGGCAGAATGGGCGGCCCGACACTGGCTATAATGTCTTCATAATTATATCTACGGTATTCTCTTCTACAATGGATAGATGGAGAGAAGAAGGATGGAATGGGAGGGTTGATGGAAAGTTCTTTGTCCCAGCCACCGGATTATTGTTGTGGTGTTTTGGTTTGTTGTGGAGAGAAGGGCGTGTTGGCGTGTTGTTGTTGTTGCGTTGAGTGATTTGCCGTGGATCGGCGGGGTGTCTTATAAAAGGACGCCGCCGCCCGGCCAACTGACTTGCTTTCTGTTTGTTTTGGTTGGCCGCTACTTTCCCCGACAACAATCGATTGCTCAACAACACCATCACCACAACCATCATCATCATCCTCATATCATCTTCGCTTCATCAACCAGTCGGATAATTCACGCACCTTCCCGCGCACCGTCGCACCAAAAAAAAACATTCAAAATGTCAAACTACTTTGGCAAGCTCAACAAGACCCAGCTGGCCGAGTTCGCCCGGCCCCTCGGCATCAGCACCCAGCACCGCAAACAAGACCTCATCGAGCAGATCGAAACCGCCGCAAACTCCCAGCGCTCCGCCCTCGAAAACGACCCCCTCTTCCAAGAGTACTTTGAGACCCTCCCCGACAGCTCCTCCGCCGTCGCCATCCGCACCTCCCCTCCAAAGTCCGTCTCCCGACGACGGAGCAGGTACTCTAAAGCTCCAGAGTAAGTTTTTACCACAATAGCAATAAATAATTATATAACAATAAAAAGGAAGAATATCTATATCTGACAAGAATACAGAGACGATGAGACTGGCGACCAATCTTCCGAGCCGCCGTCCGACCTCATCACCCCCGCCAAAAAGGTCGTAAAGGCCGCTGTCAGGAGCACCCGCAAATCAGCAGCCTCCGTCCTCCGTTCCGTCCCAGCTCCTGCCACCCCGGTCCATGAGCCTCCCGCCATCGACCCGGAACCGATCCATCCTCTATCCCCCAGCCAGCTCGCCAGATCCATCCCCGTCAAGAATTTCAGCCTCAACGCCATCGGCGAGGCTGTCTCTTCGTGGTTCACAGCTGCTGCTCAAACCACCGGCTTTTGGGAACACGTGGACTACACCCGTGAGACCCTATCGGATCCGAGAGCCATACACGCCATCATCGCGACCTACGAGTTCGCCTGGCTGTGCCACGACCTCATCCCATGGCAAACCGTCGCCGTAAGTTCTTTTTTCTATTCAAAAATAGCCTTGAAAATAAAGCTAACCTTCTTTCTCCAGATCCCCGTCCCCGCTGTTGATGTCCCGGGAACCAGCTACAGCACCGGTCCCGCCACCGTCAAAATCCCAGATCTCTTCGTGCTCCTCTCCTGGCATTATTTCTGGGCTCCCGTCATCTACTGGTTCACCCTCGGCGTCTCTTTCCCCCTCCTGTCCAGCTACTTTGTTAACGTTCGCAACCGATCCACCTATGACCCCCTCACCTTTAGTATCTCCAAAGCCTTGATCGCCTACCTGGTCTACACCAAGCAGATTATCAAACCGGAATTCCCTCGACTGTTCACACCCGACACGGCCAGTCTCGTCGGTGGCATCATCGGCGAGGAAACCCCGCTTATCGGTGCCGCCGTGGGTGGGCTGTTGACTCTCTGGGAGGCGATCATCACGCGACGTTGAGGAGAGGGCTATAAACTGGTGGAGACTCGGAGGAGAAAGATTTTCGAGATCTTTTTTGGAAATAAGAATAAAGTGGCCGTTTGCCAGCTTTTTTCTTGTGATAGTAATGACGAACCGGGAATACGGGATTAAAGATTTCCCATTCCTCTAATGTATTGATGTATTATGGGATACCTCTTGAACTGTTCTTTTTTTTCTCCTGCGCACACATTGCCTCCTTGCTCGCTATCCCTTTAAACATGTAGTATATAGCTCCCTCCGTTCCCCACATACTATCTAGCTACACCTTTTTTTTCTTCTCTTTTTCTTGACTCTCATGACATTGTGTTCTCGGGTGGCTTGGGATATTTTTTTGGTTGCTTTTTAATACTTTTTTGGTTCTCTTGGTCCTTTCCTTTCGGATTGCTGGATTAATTTTTTTCGCTTCTGTCATGGCGTTCAAAGGGTCTATATTCGATAAAAGGGTAGCCTCTCATTCTTGTTCTTTGTGCTTGGTTAGTCTAGTCTATTTCAAATGAAAGATTCATTCTAAGATTGTTCATCTCATAACTCCGTATATTCATTTACGACTAACAACTTGGAATGAAACAAGAAGCATAGAAAACGCCTGTCCGGCCTTCGGAAGCTCCTCCCCGAAATCGACCACGGAGGAAAAGAACGCCTTTGTTATAAAACATGATGGGGAAAAAGAGACATCACAACGTTAACAGCCTTGAATGTGGAAAACGCTCTGGTTTACACATTCAGATTAACATGATAGAAAGAAACCCTATTCTCTTTCCACCACCTTTTTCTCTCTTTGATTATGATTATTCATATCTCCCCCTTACTTCCAGTGCCTAACAAACCCGCTTTGGAAATATTTACGAGCAGCAGCCGGGAGTACCTATTTCTCAGCTTTTCGCGCAGATTTTTCCGGCTTCGTCTCCGGGTTCTCTTCGGACTTCGTCGCGGCAGGGTCTTCGCTCTTCAGGTGTTTGAGGCTGCCCTCTAAACCTGCAACCGGGGGGAAGAAGGCTCTGCGAGATGAAATATTAGTCTTTCGTCGGAAAAAGATTCGTATCTGAGAATGTGGGGATAAACTCACGGGATGACATTATCATACGCGCCCACATCCACGTCAAGAAAGATGCAAAAGATGACCTTTTCAATCTTACTCAAAAACGGCTTCTGCTCCTGCTCCTCCTCTTCCTCTTCATCAACGTCTTCCTTAGCCTCGTCCTCCTTCTCGCCAGCAGCAACCTCCGACTTTTCCTCCTTCGTCTCCGGTTCCTCCTTCTCCCCTTCGACCGCCTTTACTTCCTTCTTCTTCTCATCGCCAGCACCCTCAGCCTTCTCCTTCGGATCTTCCCCAAATAATTCCTTCTCCTTGTCAGCATTCTCATCAACCCCGTCCTTCTCAGCCAAATCTATAACCTCCTTCTGCTCCTCTGTCTCTGGGCCTTCTTCTTCCTGCTTTTCAAGATACTCCCTAACGGCCCTGCAAGCCACAACCGCAGCCGCTTTATTCGGATACCCGTAAATCCCCGTACTGATGCACGGAAAAGCCACGCTCGTGCACCCGTTCTGCCGGGCCACGTCCAAACTCTTCACGTAGCAGCTCTCCAGGTACAAACCCGGATCCTCACCTTTATCCTTATGATCCCAATAAACGGGGCCGACGGTGTGGATTACGTGTTTGGAGGGGAGACGGTAGCCCTTTGTGATTTTTGCCTCGCCGGTTTCGCAGCCCCTGAGGTCCAGGCATTCGTCGTAGAGACGGGGGCCAGCGGCACGGTGGATAGCGCCGTCGATGCCGCCGCCGCCGAGGAGGGATTTGTTTGCGGCGTTGACGATGGCGTCGCAGGCCTTTTTTTAAAAGGTCGTTAGGATATTTTGTATTTATAAATTTAATATTTTTCATGTATTATGATAAATAGAAAGAGGATGTGAACGTAGGAATATGAATTTAGGAAACTCACAAGTCTGGTCATATCCTGCTTGACGACGAGCACATTGTCGTTAAATGTGGAATTAGGCTTCAAGGTGGACGGCGTTGCTATCGAAGCGTCCAGCTTGCCTGCCTTGTACAGAAGGGTGATGCTTGGGAGTTCGGTGATGGGGATTGGAGGGCGAGAGTACGAGTGAAAGGCCATTTTGGCGGAAATTGTAGCGACGTGGAAATTTATGCGTCGGAAAAGGGTGGTGGGGAATCCGGGAGGAATCGTGGAGGATGTTGTTTCGTTTCTGGCAACGTTCTTTTGTGATGGGTTGAGAATGTTGGATTTTGCGGAAATCGGCAACGGTGCGCTTTTGGAGGGGGAAGAGCGCGGGGAAATTGTTGGTGGTAATCTCGTGAATTGCACAGATCTGAGTATGTGCGAAATAAAGGCTTTTGAGATGAGAAGAGGTAGATTGGTGGGGGGTACGAGAAGAGGTTGGAGAGAAGGAGAAGGAGAAAGAGCGGACGAGGTTTTTATATTTCGGAAACATTTAAAACGTGGGAAAATCGGTCGCACTGCGGGGCGGGCAAACGCAGGCTGATCCTTCGGCCAGAGCTAACCAACCAGGCATCCAATTATCTCACGACAATTCCATATATATAGCACCGCTAGCTAAATACCAGGCTGACGAGGAAGATATGTTTCATTTTCTATTCGATTGGGATATCTGACCGTGAGACGGAAATGAATATTGCATTTTGGAAGCTGCAGAATATATATTGAGATATTCATTTCTAAAGCTTCGAACGAAAGTTGCAAACAAATTTATATACATTTATATGCGCCCAACTAGATGCTCTACCTGCACGATTGATTCCAGCCCTCCAAAAGTCAAGCTTGAAGAAAACATTCGCACCATCTTATATTTACACATCTCTTGTCTATATTGCTATATAGGTTATTCGTGAACAGGAGTCGAACGCGGGTTCGGGAAGCAGATGGCGTATCCGGTGCTGTAGTGCTCGCAATGGTAGCCTGAAACGCATTGAGTCGGCCCGGTCCATCCCGTACCGCCGCACTGTTGATGAGAGTTCGCATTAGCATCGTGCTCGAAATTTTAAGGTTTGTAGTGCATGTGGTCTTACGGTTCCCCATGCGGTCTGGAGACTTCGGATTGTTGGAGTCGGGCCAGCTGATGCAAATGCGAGGAGGAGGGAAGAAACGATAATCGGTCTGGTGAGCATTTTGATGATGATAGTTGAAATTAGTCGACTTCTCGGGTATATCGATATTGTATATAAAAAAAGGTAGATTAAGGTGCTAGATTGATCTTTGTCGATACTGAAAAGCTACTGAGGCACTAAACCCGTACAATGTGGATATCTTCCCATCTTTTTATATATTCTCTCTCGGAATCACTAGTGACGCCGTAGGTGATGGATATCCAAGCTAGCTGTACGGGACTACCAAGTCGAATAGGCTTCAGCCAGCATCTCAATATCGTTATAGCAATACATCTCGATCAGAATGGAGTATCGGTAACTCTCGGAGACATAAGCACCGTTCAGGCTAATTTGAAGATTTTTTGACAAATGGCCGTGACGGAAGTAAATGAACAATACGGAGAGATATCTTGCGGATCTACTTCAAATATACATCGGTAACCTCTGGGAGGCAGATGTAGGCAAAAACATAAGAAATCCGTGGACGAGATGGTAGCCAGTGTTGATGTATGTTCCGGTGTTTTCCGACTCACAATTTAGACTGCTTTGTAAGGTTTCATCCTATATTGTGAACCCATGGCACTGGGGGTACGTTGTCTAAATATATTAATATGGTTGCCCAGATTTTATCAACTACCGATTGTCCAGGGATCTCAGAAAGAGAAACCCAGAAAGTTCATTGCGAACTTTCGGGTCCACTATCCCTTAACTATTCCCTAGGTTCTAATATTAATGTTGCAAAGCTTGTAATAAAGTGCGTAAATTACTATGGGTGCATTCCTTCCCCACGTTCGTATACATTTGTAAATGAATAGATACGCCACGGCTTCTGAGCTCGAGAACCAAAAGTCTAGATTGGTGATTCCTCGGCGAAATTCTCCCACAATATATTAAAATTAGTTGTATTTTACTCCTCTCCTAAGCATTCATAACGCTTGGCGAGTTAGATGGCGATAAAGAAGTGCCTAATGGGTTTGATCTAGATTAACTTTTTAAAATGACGTTGCCTCCCCTTCGAAAGTCAATCCTAAACAGTCTTGCAATTGGAGACAAGCAAAGAGTTCTTAAGTTTGAGTATTTTGATATCGGCAGAGTGAGCGGACTGAAGACTAATCAGTATCACGACTAAATGACTCAAATCATTTGCCATTTACTAGCGTGGCATCGTTGGTGTTGAGATGTTGCAGATTGCTCTCAGTCGAGATACCAGCCGCACTGTTATTCATTCAACAGTTTTGCATCCTAGGTCAAATTACAGAGATATTAAACTTCCATTTCGGACAAAATTTCACCAGGCGACAAATTAGTTTGCCTTGCGGCCAAAATGTTTAAATCAGCAGGCGCATAGTCAGACGTGTAATTAGGGGTAACCTGATAAGCACGAAGCTCAGGCTAATCCCACACCTTGTCATCCGCTGCATCCCGCGTCTTTACTCCTCTTTCCAAATCTCTGTTGGTTAATGACATATTTACATGCGTGGCGTATGTACAATATCGCCAGGACGGCGATAGGGCTGGGATGTTTCTGTACAAGTATATTCGAAAGCTGAATGCAAAAGGATTTTGCAGTCGCGACTCCAAACTCCTGAACCATCGGTTCTACTCTTATATCTTACAATGATCTCTTCGATATATGTGAACAAAAAACATGACACTTCTTTCTTTTTTCAAGCGTCGATCTCAATGTTCATTCCTGGATTGAGCGACTTGAGCAACGTCTGATACATCACTAGCATTGTACCTGTAGGGGTAAATCGTCAGCATGCCGTATTTCTTCATAATACGGGTAAGTTTTGGAAGTTCTCACCTGACTGGATGCTCGTCCAAACGCCCCGCGGCAGGACACCCCGAAACAGTCCCGCCACCCCTTCGTGTCTAAATATCAACCTCAATCCGGTTACTATGCTATCAGTCTCTAATATCATCGCCCCGTTCTTGATTGGTGGCGTCGTCGACGGTGAACCCGTTGAGATATTTCTCAAGTGCTCCCGCATCGTAGCTACCTTTGCTAGAGTTGAGGGCTGGGACTGCGGTATCGCGGATGAGTACGTATGTAGGTGTTTTATAGGCTGGATACCGCGAGGTATATTGATCGTGTGAGTTTGGATGCGTGGTTTAGTGTCGGCGGAAGGAACGTGATCGGTTGGTGCGTCGGTTCGAACTTGGGTCTGGATTCGAGTCTTGACGACATCCAGCGGGGTGGTCATCGTACCCGCCAGGCCACCGGCCGCACAGCCGGTCAATATCTCGAAACCGATACCAATATCGCCGCCGCTACAAGAAGTTTTCGCCCATTTTTGGAATTGTTCTATATACGTATTAGTTTTAAGTTGACCCGTTGACTGGATGACTGAAAGCTTACCCCAAAATGCAAACTGTAGGGCGGAGAAAGGTAGGTCGCGCATGAGAGTAGCTTTGTAACCGTAAAACAAGGCGTTCCAACCCTCCACTCTCACTATCGTCCTGGCGGCATCAATCGTCCCTCGATAGTTGTATCCACTCTTGAAGAATGGATTGTTGTACCGTCCTTGGAGCTGTAGGCGAGTTTTAAGGACCTATATATATCGAAAATGAATTGTGAGCCATCATTCCTAAAGGTCATCGTCTGAAATCAACGAAATGCCGCACACACGCTCACAGACCTCCGAGGGTACGTATACCACAGACGCGAACAAGTCTCCCAAAAACCCTACTCCGACTGTTAGAAAATCGCCCACATCTCCACATTCTCAGAATCGTCACATACCGGCCGACAGATAGGCTACACTCTCAGGACACCATCTCCACTGCAGCATGTGTCGTTTACTCCATTCGTACGTTGTGAAGAATATCATCGTTCCCGGCAAGCTTCCCAGAAACGCGGGTCCGACACCCGAATACAACCCTCGCCGGATCCCTTCTTCGCGGAGTATGGTGGTATAGGCACGGGTGAGCGTTTCGTACTTGATGGCGTTCGGAGCACCTTGCTGGCGAGTCTTGACGGTGTCGAGAGAGTGCATCAGCATGTCACCTGTGGAGCCGCCGATGCCGCCCGCGAGCATGCACTGTATACCAGCAGATACGTTAGCATTGAGTGACTGGGGTGAGCTGACGGGTGAGGGACGGACTTGGTAGATTGGCGGCCGAGTGGGGACATCTTGACCGCCCGCGGAACCCCCCATGGACAGCTATGGGTGATTCGGAGGATTGGACGAAATAGAGGGTGACTGCTATATGGATTGCGGGTGCTTCATGCTGCTGTGCTGCTGTTCTTCTTTATATCTAAATTTTTTGACCAGGGTGCGTCCTGCGGTAGCTTGAGAGAATTCAAAAGTCTGCCCCGCCAAGATCCGCCTTGTTGTTGATTTAGTTGTGAAAGTCGCAAAGCGAGTGACGCGGAAGTGGCGCAGTGGGAGCAGCAGCCACTGTGCTCAGGAGGCCGGTGGCAAAGGTCGAGATGCAACGATATTGAGAAAGAGAACGACAGAGAAAAGGTTGAGATGTTGAGGCTTTGGAGAAAAGAAAATTGTTCGAGGCGTCGCCAAAATCGGCTCGCTTCCCTTTCCGGCGTAGACTACAACCTATCACCGACTCGGATTTAATATATTCCAACGTCGCCAACACTTTTACAATCCTCAACATCAGTAACAACTGAAAATTACATTAACATTAAACTTGGACATGATGCTATAGAAAACGCTAAACTACTCAATGACTCGCTGGGTATGTGCTAACAAAAGAGACCCACTGCTAGTATGCTAACTGCTACCACCAAAACAAAGGCCGGACTGTTCAGTTTCAACAAATGCGCTAATAAACGATTGCTTCCAAAATGGCTGCGCTTATGCCAATCGACCACTCCGTGCTCACCACCCCTCCCGATTTGTCTGATATCTCCATCGAGGTTTTTTTTTCAGGGACTGGGACCGGGATCGGGACCGATACCGATACTGCTAGCTCTTTTGCGACGGTTTCAGCCTCAGCCTTCCGTCGTGCCCTCACTCCCCTACCATAATTGTACTCCACTAGCCCTTTCAACAACCCAGCCAACTGCTGCACCATCGGGTATCCTGTAATGTATATCCCGTCCGGCTGCACTATCGAATTCTCTGTTCCAACCTCCTCTGGAATATAAAGATCTTCCACCGCGTCGGCAAACATTTTGATTTCCTTCTGACTAAACTTCCCGTCCTTATCCAGCTTCCTCCTATCCAATGTCAAAAACGCGGCCATCACCGGCAGCGTAAAATCTTTCCCGAACTCCGAAGCGATCTTTTTCAAATTCTTCATTTGCTCCCCCGTAAACGCTTTGGGCTGGAATAGGGATTCCCAGTCCCGTTGCGGGGTTGGTCCCCACCAGTACCGTGGCGAATGTGGTTGCACGCATGTTATCTCATTGTACAATCCCAGATCGACCAGCCGCTGCACGGTCACAGCTTTGAACCCCGGTCCCTCCACCGGCCCGTGGACGAGGTATTCGTGATCGTACGGACTATCGCACAACCCGGCCCTCATCATGGACGGGCAGTGGTAGACCTTTGTGTTTTTTGGCAAGGCGTACCGATCGAGCACGCATATCAATCCTCCGGCTGTCGCCCTGCTGTGGCCGTACTGTAGCACCAAAGCGAACGATGCTGCCCAGGATGAGAATTGTGAATATGCGGGATCGGTACGCGCCGGTCTCTGCCCCGAAAGATGGCCCATAGCCATCCGGCGGGTGACTTGATATGGGATGTCATGGATGGACTTGGCACCACCGATACCCGTTGGGAGTTTATCTCCGTTCGCGTCGACAAAAGCGTGCGGGAAGACGCCATCAAGTGTGTTAAGCCCCTTGAGACCACCACCTGAGCTCGGCGAACAGGCGCGGAATAGATATCTAGGTGTGTCCTTTATGCTTTCTATAGGAGTGAGAGATATTATTAGCTAGTTGTCCGGAAACATTATTTGAATAATTAGACGCAAAATACCTTCCAAAGCCTTCATTTTGCCCTCCTCTGTACTATTAAACTTATTCCCAAGCCAGCTATTGCTACTCGACGCCACAGGTGCAGCTACGGCCGCAGTTTTTGGGGCAGTTTTTGGGGCAGCCTTTCGGGTTGCTTTTGGCACTGGTGCTGGCGTATCGTAGAACGTCGTTGTAGCACCTCCATGTAGCGGTCGAGTCCTTAATACTCTAAACGACGGCGGCCCGGCGGGCTCAGCGGCTGGACGTTTCCTACGAGGGAGCACCTGTGCCATGTCCAAGAAAAATTTACATAAGTATTTTCTCAACCGGAATATCTACGGAAAAAGTAACAAGATGGGTAATCGATCGGATCCTTCCTTAGAGTCGCATCTCCACTCTAAACGGGAGAAATATAGGCAAGGAGGAGGGAAAAAAACTTACCATTTCGAAAGCGGATTTAATCTTCTTTCCTATAGACTTTTTAGGAACAGAACGTCGAGAGTCGACGTTGTTCCTGGTGAAGAGCGCCATGGTTGAATATTTATATGCCGGAGTGGATACGGCGCTGAATCAACTATACGAAGCGAGAATATTGGCGATATATGTGTGGTTGTATGCACTGTTGGTCGCACCAGAAGTGAATCCTGCTGAGCTAAGGGGGGGCAACCCGGCTCTTATCGAGCAAGTGCTTCTGCCCCCTCTACGAGGGCGAACCACTGTTCTGGGAAAGCAAAAGAAATAAGACAAAGAATATATGACTGTGTTGAAAAACGTGACCACGTAGAAAAGACTAGATAGGAAGATCGTGGCTAAATTATACGTGTGGTACTTTTTGTTTTTCGCAATGCCTGGTGTAGAGGTACCAGCTACTACGTGTCGACCGTATATCGATATGTCTAGAGAAAAAAAAAGTACGATTCGAACGGACTCACGGGCGAAAGGGAAACCACTTGCAACTTAAACTTCTGAAAAAGAAGGGCGATGAAAAGGATAATATATCCACAAAGTCCAAACACTCTCTGATCTCGAACACGCAGCCTCATTCTTGCAACTTTGGGATCTCTCCAAGCATGGCGTGGCTTTGAACTTTCTTTCCCCGATGTTTGTGCCCGGCTGGGAGCCGTGCAGGATCCATGCTTCAACAGATCTTCTTGGGTTACCTAACAAATGTCCCGGTATACCCCTCAAAGGTAGCGCTAGAATAGAGCATAGCCTACGTGGAGAAACCCAGTCATACTCGAATAGGACAGCTAAGCACCCGCATATCTCTCACAATCTGTACAAAATGTGGGTTGTGTGTGCCGGCCGCGTCTTCTTTAGGATCCAATATAGCAAAGAACCAAAATAATGTTCCCCGCAAGAGAAGAGCCATGCTCGCTTCCAAATCGACGTTCCCCGACTGGCTGGGTTCGAATCCTTATTCCGCCGCCCGTGCAGACTGTCTGATGAGTGACGCCTCCTTTTTCTTGATTTGTTATGCTGTGCTTGTTAGTCTTCTCACCAGGCTCTTGTTCTGTGGTTAAGGCTCACACGCTGGAGTCATTGGCCAGAAGTGCAGGTGGGTAACGTTGGCGTCTTTGGCCGTACGCCAAACTGTAGCGGGTGCTATCTACTTCACGCTTCCCGACTTTCGGACCATTTTTTGAACAAGGGTTATAAACAGAACAAGTTCAACTGAAGAAGCGATAACTTTAGGTTTTAAGAAAATTATTGAAGCCTCATGTTAAAAAGCGGTTCATGGCTAGGTGGCCTGGGACGGGATTCTGTTCGGTTGCTGCCTTCGCTGGGAGGCTGAGATTGGAGGGAGCAGGATTTTGTGTTGAAACGTCGTCGCCGCGATTTGTCAGGACCTCAGCCAAGGCCTTCACTGCAGCCTGCGGGTGGTCTTGGTACGGGAGCCTGGAAATCTTGAGCCTCAACCTACGAGGACACTACTGGTTTAGCTTCTGCTACTCGGTTACGTCTTTACGAAACAGTCAATCATTTGGTTTCAATTCCAAAGGGCGTAGTAATAATATACATTTTTGTTAATAGTTAACGTTAAAGCGTAGTCGGCTAGATGCTGCGAATTGCATACATCCAGGCGTTTAGATGGATGGTATAAATTGCCCGTCTCAGCCCTCTCGTAAACAGAGGATGTTGAACGAAAAATAGAACAGGAGAAGAAAAGAAATCGTCGAAAACCGGGCCATCCGCGTTCCATGAAAACTCCAATATATAAAATTATAAAATAAAACTGGTATCGATCCTTTTTGGTTTCCGAAAAACTCAAAGACAGCCTCATCAAGCGAAAGGAAATCAGACGATGAAAATATCGTCGGGAGAAAAAAAAAAAACATCAAAAAGAAATCAACCCGTGCTGTACACCGAAAATATCAAGCGAATAGAAGCTAGGAGAGAGTGCAAGGGCGAACCGAAGAAGAACACTGTTTGCGAATAAGCAATGGCCAGTTCCTCGATTTTAGACCGCAGCTGTTCAGTCAACTAGACGGAAGTCTGAGTCTCCTGCACCTTCCTCAAAAAGGATGTTAGTCGAACCGTATCCACGTCGATTGGATCACTCTCGACAGATTGTAACAGCCCTTCGAGAACATTATTGATCATGTTCTCCTCCACACCTGCGCACAGCGCCACAACTTTCTTCATGTTCGCCTCGAGTTCCAATGAACGGCCTCTGAGAAGCTGCGCGAGCTCGTCCAGCATCTTTTCGTTGCGCTCGTAGCCTACAATCCGGGATTTTAATATCGACGCCGGTTGTAACTGTTTCAGATAGTGCGATTGGGTAGCCGTGAGATTTTTGAAGTCGCCGTTCACCATCTCAGGGCTAAGTTTAAACGGCTCGTTGGGGTCAAGAGTTGGTAGTTCTTTATCAGCCGCCTGGCCGTTTGTTATTTTGCTGTGCAGTTCCAAATATTTCCGTTTTTCTTCCTGCGCTGCTCGGTTGAGGTTCAGGCTCTTCTGGCCCAACTCGACCTTTTCGTTAATTCGCTGCCGGAGCGACTCTAACTTTCGCCTGTCTTCGCTGAGTCGCAAGGTCACCTCTCGAAGCTGGGTGTGGGTTCCGTCGATTTCGGTTTGCTTTTCCTTGATTTCTGCTTGGAAATCGCCATCAAGGCCGCTTATCATCTTTGTCATAGCTGCGAGGGGAATTGTTAGTCATCTTTTTATTTATTTATTTCGCATTTTTCGCGTCCCGACATTGGAGTACTTACAACTAACGATATCCTCACTCTTTTGCAAAACATTCTGGGGAACTACCCAAGGCTGATCCCTCGGGCGTGCAACCTGGACAGGGTCTCCACCAACCCCAAAATCAAGAGGACACAACCCCGCACGATTCGGTATGGCGGGATCAGCACCGACTTCAAGCAACTGCGAAACTATGCTCTTGTTCCCTATCCTGGCAGCAATGTTAAGTGCTGTATCGCCGCTCTTATCCTGCGCATTCACGATTTCCGACATGAATCTCCCCAGATTGATACCCCGGTTATTTGGATTACTCGAGTTCGCAGCACCGTACTTGACAACAAACTCAAGGAGGCTTTCGAGGTAGTATCTACTAGCCTGACTACGCCCTTTGATTCCTGACATGAGTGCGATGTGGTGCAGTACCGTCCTACCAGAGTCGTCGACTACTGATATGCCGGGGTGTAATAGCTCCAACAGAGCAGGGAATGTTGAGTTCTCAAGGTTGTTCGTCACGAGACAGCCTCGGGTCAGCGGGGTCTCTCCAGCATAGTTGACTCTTAGCACCGAAGCACCCTTTCCTACGAGAGTTTTTATCAAGGGCACGTTAGCCAGCGCCGCCGCCCAATGCATCGCGGTATGACCCATCTTGTCGATGGGTAGTTCTATCTCCTCAGCCGTTAGCTGTTGTAGATCCGGATGGTCATCGTAGCTAGCAGGTCCAGCGGTAGGTGGCGATATAAACAAGCTGGTAAGGATTTCGGTCGCCTTTTCGACGGAAGGTGTGGGGTCTCGAAGGACAGGAAGTAGTGCTCGTGGTGTCATCTCAGCATCAACAAAAGTTGCACCGAATTGCTGATCTGGATCTGGAGTCATGCGGAATCGTTTTCGCGGTGGCTCGCCGAGGTTTTCTGCCGAAGTACCATAGGTATTTGCAGGACCGAATGAACCGTAGTTCGAAGTATGATCCGGTATTGTCGGTGCAAAGCTGGCCTCCATTGGATAAGTGGAAGTATTCTGAATCGTTTCCTGGGAGCCCTGTCCCAAATTGAAAGAATTTTGAGGTGTGAGTTTCGGCGTCGCTCTCGAAGCTGTATCGTACTGCGCCGCTTTACTGATCGCGGCGAGAGCTGTAGAAGCAGTTTCTGAAATATTAGAGAAGTAGTTGCCCTGGGAACTGTTTGCTGCCTGTGAACTCGAGTTATACATTCGCTTCCTTTTTGCGGCCATGGCCTGTTCCTTTGTAGGTGTCGCATCGACCCCGGATCGATGAGGGTTGTAGTCCAGCAGTGGCCGTAGCATCTCCTCTACGGCGTATTGCCTGCAAAATTCTCTGCCTCGCTCAAAATTGACCCTGTGCAGAAAACCAAAGTATTAGAAAATGAACCATAAATATGACGTAACTCCCACCAAAGATCCCTTACCAAGTCCCTTGATACTTTCCATAGCCACCTTGAACCTTCTCGTGCACTCCAGTCAAGATCTCTTTCTCCAAGACCTTTGTTCTCTTCCCTTTCTCCACACCTGCAACCTTCAGAATTTGGGTTGCATTGAGCCAATCATCGTCCCGACGTCGCATAACCGCTACATTATTCGCCGTCATTTCATACACAGCAACACCCGAATATACGGCCTATGTTAGACATTTTCGTCAGTCGCCCGGTCCAACTAGAACCAAGATTTAACAATTGAGGAGGGTATGTACCGAGTATATCAACGGGCTTGGGGTTGGATTTTCGACGAAACTGGTCGGCGGAGGTGTCTACGTATGGAAAAATCAGCGATGAACTCATCTTGCGTGGTCAAGGACGGTTTCTACTGACACCAACGGGCGTTGAATTGACAGAAGCGGAACTCATTCCAGCGTTGAAGGAACCTCCCGGACCAGCATGGCTTAGGGAGGATGCGCTTCGGTGTAGCGATGCAGGAGGTCTAGCGGTGGCAGCCATCGAAATATACAACCTGGCGGGCAGGCTAACGGCGCCGGAAGGATATGGCGAACAAGGACGGACGAGATGGCGGGGGGAACGTGGTATAGCGTCGGCGTGGGGAACCGAGGGCGATCGATGATCAAAGGATGGAAACAGCCGCAGTCGCTTCAGACCGGTCAATGTATCCAATCACGAGGTGACCAGCCTATGTTGGAGATACAAAGTACCAGCTACGAGCGTCGGACTCGGAAACCCCTAACGGTTGGAAGAAAAGATCAAAAAAACGGTGACAGCCAATGGAAATTTTGTGAGGAAGAGATTAAGGCCAGGCGATAGGTGCAAATGAGGGACGAGGATGGAACGAGCAGCCGGGGAAGAGGGATTGGCGGCGGTGTTTGATAGAGAAGAATCCGGTTGCTGAGGGAAGAAGTCGAGGTTAAAGAGAATGAACGAATGAAATTGAGAACGATGCTTTTGTTTGCCAGTCAACAACACCAAAACCACCCGACGACCGACGGCGCTCAGAGAAGAATCAACCGGGATGATAAGACTGTCAAGTTGGAATACTATTGATCGGGCTTATAGAGAAGGGTAGGCGACTGGAGAGGGCGTCATGACGATATATGATGGTGATGGTGATGATGATGGTGAGAGTGAGAGTGAGCCTGGCGAGGGGAGTGGCCGGATGGATGTGAATGGATGGAGACGGGGATGAGGAATGGGCGCACTCGGAACGGGGTTAAAATGAAGCAGCGAACAAGGCGAGATGCCCAACGCGTGAACCAGCCAACATCCCAACCCCCAATTCTCATTGGCCAATATTGGCAGACCCACTTGCCATCTTGAGCACGCTTCCTGCTCTCTATCCTACACTGGGTATCATGCTTTTGATGAAAAGAAAAAACTTTTATACAAGATTCAAACGACATCTCCGGAGTCACCAGCTGCCCCCTGACAACAATATTCTAACCATCCTCTTCATCGCCCTCTTCGTCTCGTTTGCTCTTCTTGACCTGCTGGATCATCTCTTGCAACTCGTCCGCTTCCTTCTTTTCTTCGTCGTTCATATTGCTATATCTCTCCGCGTCCTTTCTCTTCCTCTTCCTGTCCCTCCTCTCTTCCCTCTGCTCTTTGGTATCCTGTTTGCCGCTCCATGAGACGTGCTTCTTCTGGTTCTCCAACCTCTGTTCTTTCTCTTTTTGCATCTTCTCCCTGTACTCCTCGGTTTTCCTATGTTGGATTCCTTCCTGTCGCTGTTTCTCTCTCATCTTATCTCTGAATTGTATACCCTCCACATCAATATCCTCTGTCAAGCCCAAGTTGATATCAATCACTCCTTTCAATTCCGGCATCTTTGGCATCTTCAACAGCGCCCAACCCCTGCCCGTCTCGCCCCAATCCAAATCTTCGATCCGAAATATCGATGTCGTAACGTGCGCCTTATAACTCCTCACCCAACTCACAAATCCTTGCAGTCCCTTTTCGTAGACCGCCCTATCAGCCTTGGCCAACTTGCGTAGTTTCTCCAAGCCTTGTCTTGTCTCTTCTTCAGATGGAGGTGGGACCTCACTTTCGGATATCAGCCTCATCGGTGTCTTTCGCACCTTCATAAAAGGCACATAATCTTCCTCTCTTCCCTTGGTCAACATCAAAACCGCTTTCCCCCTTCTTCCAGCTCGACCAGACCTCCCACACCGGTGCATAAACTGTTTTGGATCCTGCGGTGCATCCAATTGTACCACCAAATCCACCTCTGGAATATCCAATCCTCTCGCTGCCACATCCGTCGTAAGAAGCATCGATACGCCCGTTGACTTTGTAAACTGTTCGAAATTCTTCGTCCGGTTTACGGATGATTGTCGTCCGTGTAATGCGACTATCGTGTAATGCGCCGGCAACAGAATCGGTAGTAAATGCGCAAAGTAATCCACGGCGTGACAGGTCGAGAAGTATACTATCGACTTTTGTGGCGGTGTGGGTAGCGATTCGAGAATCTTTGGTATATAGAAAAGCTTTTGTGACGGCCGAAGCGGTATGTATCCGATATCCAGGCTGACCGGTGTCCGTTTCTCTTCATCTTTGTAACCTCGAACTTTGACGTTGACCCGTACTCCATTGCGTACGCCGACCCAACCCATGACACCCTCCACCGCGTCCGTAACGCTCGCACTGAACAATCCCGTTCTCCGCTGTTTCGGTAGCCGGGCCAAGATCTTCATGAGCGTGTCTTTGAATCCCAAGTCGAGTAACCTATCAGCCTCATCGAGCACTAGCACATCGAAACTAGATGTTCTGACGTAATCCGAAGACAAGAGATCGTTGAGTCGTCCGGGTGTGGCGATAACCAAGTTCGTAGCATTCGAGAGGAAGAGCTTCAAGTCCTTCTGGGGTGTCGTGTTCGAGCCTCCGACCAGCAACTGCGGTCGAATCGGACACGGAGTCGCCATGGCTTCTTCTCCCTCCACCTCCGATCCCTCGGCGCTCGGCCAGAACTTTAGCAATCCTTCGCACACTCCGTGTATCTGAGTTGCAAGCTCTCTCGTCGGCGAAATGATAATTCCTTCCAGAAATCCTTTCCCTCGGGTTTCCTTATTTCGTAATATCCTCTCGAGTATCGGTATTAGGAACGCGAGTGTTTTCCCGCTGCCAGTGACGGCTTCGACGACAACGTCCTTGTTACCCAAGAATAGCGGGATGGTGGATGCTTGGACTGGGGTCATCTTTGTGAAGCCCATGGTTGCGACGGCGTCGAGGAGCCATGGCGATAGAGCGGTGAGGGAGGTCCATAGCTGTTTATCGGCTGACGACGATGAGGATGACGGTTTTGGTTTTGAAGATGATTTCGACGGCATCGTCGAACTTGATGGGTGTTTGGATCCGTACCTTGGAGTTTTTTCTGGTCTTGAGATGCAGCGCCAAACTCTTCGGCTGGCACCAGAGCTTCTTTGTTCCAAGGCTGTGCTCAAAAGGAAAATACAACGCAACGCAACCTCTCATCTATGTTCCTTTTGACAGGTAACGAGACGCTTTTGACAGTCCCATAACCAGTCCATCCACAGTTTTGCCTTTTGAATTATGTTCGTAAGATTACCTTTTGAAGTGCTCGGGCAACGAAATAAGGCTTCACAGTCAGCATTCCACTAACCAGGCCCATATCTCTAAACGTAATATAGAAAGAAATTGCTTCAAAACTCTGTTTTACTTTGAAAATTAAGTTTTCATGTAGAAAAATAGTATACAAGGGGGTCATCTTTATCATACTCATCATAGCGTATAGAACTAGTTAACTAGCTGCTAAATTCTCTCTAAATCAAAAAGTACACAGGATACTAAAACATGCTATGCTATTCCTACCAAATAATCATTAAAATCCAAGATCTACCAATAGAACTTCAGAACAAATGATAAACCCTGCCCAGCATGTCCTGAGCTATGCGAATGTTTCCCGTATCCGGACCTATAAATTTAGCGCCTCAATAATCCAACTCCAAAACAAGTATTCTTGTTCGCACCCGGGAGCCGCACTAGTATCTTACACCATTGCTAATTTCTTCTCTTTATGCTTGCGATTCCTTTTCTTTTCTATTCGATTTGATATGTTTTCGACAATATTTCGATATATTCTCGGAACGCCAATGCCGGCAAATAGGAGGAGTGATATAAGAAAGTCCCTTATTAAGCGGCCCTTTCTCCTCCAAAAGCCTTTTTTGCTCCGAACCCACGGAGTTAATCTCGCAGATATCATCACCGAAATCATAGTCAAAGTTGTGCATGATAGCGCCGTAACAATAAACCACCTTAGCCGTGGAACGCTATCCTGCCACTCGCTGATGTTCATTCCAAATACTGAAGTCGCAAATGTCAATGGAACGAAAATAAACGCAAGGCGGGTGAGCTGCGTGATGCTCTCGGCCTGTGCGACAGATCTTCGTGCTTCGTAAATAGACTCTTTGGCGAGTATAATAGCTGAGGAATCTTTGAGCGCCTCTCGCAGCTCGTTTACCTCCTCCATAACCCTTCCGGCATCCTTCATCATGCCCTCGACAGTGGTCCTTGCATATTCGATATGAGACTTGTTGTTATCGAGCCATGGAAAGTTGAGATGGTCATTCAGAGATCGAAAACTTGTAGTGAACCCCCATTGCACCCTTTGGAATGCTTTGAACGGCTCCGTATCACCCTCCCCCCATCTGCTATCCAGTTTGGTATAAATGAATCTGGGGTCGCAGTTAGCTTGGCTTATCCCGTAGCGCGCAACATGTTCTCGCAGCTGGTAGATATCTTGAGATGTTTCCAAACAGCAGTTTCGAATGACAGGTAAGACTGTTAAGATTGGTTGTGAAATGCATGCTTCCAGCTCCAGGCTATTGAGCCGAGAGAGTCTGAGGAAACATGTTTCGGCTTCATTTTCTGGTTGCCGCCAGTTTTCGAGACTCTCTGCCGGAGTATACTGGGTAGGGTACAGGATGTCGCGATTGATGATATTACGAGAGTAACATTTAGAGTCTTGAAAAATCAGAACCAAGACTGCGAGTGTTCACTTAGTTAGCATTTTTAAAAGTAGACTACTATTCGACGTCAGGCTTTACTGTTTACCTGTTTGGAAATCCTGAGATTGGTTTGAGAGTAACATTAAATTCATTTTCTTCTGTCGGGTCGAAATCGCTCGCTCTAGATGAATCGGCGAAAAGTATGACTCGGATGGCAGGTATGTAGGACATGTGTCGTGAATACTAATCTGATGTGAACCATGTTCGGCGCGGTAAACCGTTCGGAGACGATGTTCATGCAGACTCCGGGGATTTATATCGTAGAACGACGCAAGGTCTTGAAATATTATCGGATCTTTTTCCCTCTCATCATAGAAGAAGAATAACATCCGTAATTTCGTACCTGGAACTGATGACCTCAAAAGCGGATCGATGTCTTGGCTTTCTTTTATCGGCGGGCGTCCTTGTACGGAATAGCTGTTATTTTCAACATGATCGGAGAACTGGCCAATTTCGATAACGTAAAGGGTTGTGTGCAGCCGCCGCCTACTAGGAGCTCTCAGGGATATTTCCAGAGGTTCGATATCGGGGAAGGTCTTTTGGTTCTTGTTAACAAACTCACGATACGATTCATACTGAATAGTAGAAGATCGGTCGGTTGAAGCTACCAACCCGTTGTAAATGATATCTGGAAATACATTTGCTTCGGTAGCGCTCTCGGCCATTTCGTTATGAAGGCCTGCTACTCCCCGTAAACATATGATAGGCCCAACAAGATATCGCTACCTCCCATAAACCATAAGGTAACGTTATAACCGGTATAACTTTGGAGATTACCCGTATTTTCTGAGAGTTCTAAGGTTAGATTGTTCTCTTCAAAAACTTTACCGAAATATGATTGGTAAAGAACCTTGGAATCAATATCTCGACGCTAGATCCAGTCACTATGGCACAATATTTGGGAAAACAAAAGGGCCAGCTATATGAAATTGACGAAAAAGATATGTTGTCCAGGCTAGGAATAGGTAGTGCGGCACCTGATGTGTTTTGTTGGACTCGAGAAGAGTAGATTCAGATATTTAAAATGAAAATGGGGTTTGAATCATTGTAAGGCTAATACAGACTATATATAAATCGAGCTTTCAGATCCTTAACCTGCCTTGTGTGCCTGTCAGTGGTCATACTCTTCAGAACCAGCCTGCTGCGCCTAATTTTAGCTAAGCGCTCTGTCCCATGAAAAGATGCATATGCGGGTCGAGGGGTGCAAACCGTCCGATTCGTTGGCCATCTGAAAAGGAGAAAACTTGACATCGATAGGCAATCTACTACCAAGAGTCTTGTCAGTTTTCGATCAAATGGGATCACAAGAAATAGAAAAGGTGCTTGTAACAAACTACCTACGAACCAACCGTGATAGTGTTAACGTTTAGATCACTCGATCCCTGTACTTGCGTCGGCTCAAAATGCGTTGGTGTTTCGGGACCGCATTCTTGTGTTACCCATATCAAACCTGTTGCCCTCCCCATCAATTTTCCACATCTTTGATATACAATCGGGGTTGGACTACCCGCCAGCCGCATCAATGTCGACACTTGACCCACCCCGGAAATGGGGCTCGTTCCGCCGGTTACGACTCCCTCCAGCGGTTAAAATCTCCCTGGGTGTCCTCTCCTGGCTCCCCGTTGCGGTCTTCTTCTTCGATAACGTCTACCACATCTCATGGGTCACCGGCCGTAGCATGTATCCAACCTTCCTCCCAGACTCGAACGCTGGGGTGCGGGATCTTATTCTACTGAAAAAATGGAACGCGAAGAACGATTTGAAACGTGGAGAGGTTGTGGTTTATAGGTCACCGGTCAACCCTGAGGTTACAGCGATCAAAAGAATCGTCGGCCTGGAGGGAGATTTGGTGGTCACAAAGCAGCCGTTTCCGCTGAATGAGGTTGTCGTTCCCAGGAATCATGTATGGGTCGAAGGGGATGATATCCATAGTCATGATAGCAATCATTTTGGTGCTGTATGTTCAAAAAAAANAAAAAAAGCTTCAGCAAATTTTGAGGTCCAGTGACTAATTGACGGTTTCTGTATTAGATCAGTGCACATTTGATCCAAGCTAAAGTTACTCATATTGTATGGCCATTCTCTCGATTAGGGCCTGTTGAGAAGAAACTGCCTTTATCGACCCAGAATAGAGTAATACCAGCAGACACACAATTTATCCCAGTTTTCTAGTTCGAAGATAGCAGAAAAATGATAACCTCGGATTGGATACTTTAATACAAACTAGGTGCAGGTAATTCTACGAGAATAGAAGGGCTTTAGAGCGATGCAGTATGGTAATCGCCTGGGTATTATAAAAGTACAGTTACAAAATAAACGCTCTAATCATGTCAGCGACGCAAAACAAGTAATTGGCCAACATGTGTATGGCAGTAAGTCAATAGCCGGAACGCTCATTAGACAATGCAAAAACAAATCCGGGGCCCATGATTGCAGCCCTTTCTATGCAACTCCCGAATAGATGAATAACCCCCCAAAAAAAAAGCGCAGACGAGTAATCACTTGGCCGGTTTGACGATGATCTCGTCTGTCGTATGTAGTCTCTCAATTTCAACCCCAATAGCCATGACCCAAAGATCCCTCTCCTGGCGAGACCTTGCCTTGAATACCATCGACTTTCCAGTTGAACCTAAAGCCGTAACCCTTTTAACTCTGGCTCTCTTGCCCTCGTCGTCTTTTGATCTAATCGATGTCCGTTTTGCACCATGCCAAACAACAAAGCAAGTCATAGCATCCTCGTCGGTAGACATCCAACCATCTTCGTAAACGCGAGGCAAGGCATGCCGGCCGGGATTGTTGCTGTCGAATGTTTGATTTTGGTAGAGCAGTTGACTCTCTGTGGCGATACCGCTGTAGACATAAGCATCGCGAAGAGAAACCTCTTGCCGTTTTTCTTGGTGTACGGAGTCGAGAGGCTCTCCAGTATACTTTCGAATCGTGTTGTTGAATATCAGAAGTTTGCCGTGGCATGCAACTACATAATATTTCTGGAAAGTGGCGTGCCTGGTCTTCTTCTGATAAAGATTTCCGCTTTGCTATATGTATATTAGCCGTCGATAGTTTCAGCAAGACGCTTATTATAAGAACTTACAGTGATAGTGCGGCACGAAGAGATACCACAAACGTTCCATATCAAAGGTGAAGATCTCGTGTTCTGGACTTCCCATTTCTTGCCATATTGCCCAATGAAAGATTCCATCTCCTCGTCAATACGCAAAAGGTCGAGATTCTCATGTCGTGTCTGTTTAAGAAGGGTAACATCCTCGCCGCGCCGCTTTTTCCAGTACATTATGAGGTCGGCCAGTCGGTGCATCCATTCGTTACGAGTTTCCTGGTCAAATGTCTGTTCCAATTAGCTAAAATAAAATTTAGCGACTGTGGTGGGGTATTCTACCTGTAGTTTTATGACGAGGCCGTTGGTTAGGACAATCTCGAACGTTCGTTCATCATCCAACCCCGTAACTTGACCATCTGGTCGGTTAGTATTGGGCACAGACTGATGAAAGTCGGCATCCAGCCCTGTTCCAATCCGTTCAGGGACGTCTCCGGCACCGAATGGTCGAACGTGGTCGATTTTTGTCAGATCGATGAACCCCTCCGACCGCAAAACAGAGTTTACTTTCCGTTCGGCTTCATTGTAGGCATCCTCGTCCTTCCGCTCCTGATATGTGGCGTTTCCAGTTTTCATCCAGGCGACTTCACCATCTTCTACTTGGTAAGGAGAGACAGCATATATCAACGGGATCGTTTCTATATTTCGAAATATGTTTCGTTAGTAATGTCGTTGCTTCCAAAGAATATGTGAATCCACCATACCTATTATATGATCTGAATCCGGCACTTTGTCACCCTGCTTAGGAGGTAGCTTTGGGGGTGGTGGAGGTAATGCTTTGGCAGGTTTGCAAAAGTATAGAAAGTCGTCGTGGGCATAGAAGTAAAGTCTTTTGTAGAACAACTTCCTTTGGTCTTTGCCCATACCAGAAGTCAAGCGAAGGAGAAAGCCCTCAACTTAATGGAGCATTAGTAAACTTCAATCTATCGGTTGGAGAAAAGGGGTTCGTACTAGGTGGAGGTTCGAGGACAGTGTGTCCGGTGTCTGTTTGGATCGTTGTGGGGTAGTGAATCTTCGGTCGTAGTTCTAGCTCATGGGTTTTCTGCATGGCCATCGAGCCGTACATTTTTTTCTCGTTCATCTAAAAGATAGCGTCAGCGTGCTCGACTGAATTATCATGTGAATTGATTTCTGGCCTACCCCATGCACCCATTCAAGGCGATCATAACGTCTCCATGCTAACCCAAGCCTGTCGTTGGACCTCCAACGGCGCACTACTTCTTCCCAATCATGATTTCGTTCGAGCAACTGGAGTGATGTCCGCATAATGTATTTTGAAACTGTGCCATCATCTTTGTTTTTCCTAATTTCTTGTGAAATTGCCTCATCATCGACGTTTTTTTTCGGAGCGTCTTCAAAAGGGTCTACTATTCGAATATTCATTGACAGATCCGGCACATGAACAATCAGATTTTCTGGTCGATTCCAGCCCAGCGCTTTACGTAGAAAGGTGTGCCACTCCACAGAAGAAGCTGATGCCCGTGGTCGCATTAGAAATATTATGGTACCGCGTTTGAATGGGAGCCAGAGACAAAGAGTCTTATCGAGGGATGAATAGAGGTTGACATGAGTTTCCCTTGGATTTAAAGGAATCTCTCGAGTTGAGTGTTTTGCAACTCTCTTTCGTTCAATTGCAGGAATTGTCTGAGGAAACCCGTTAGTTATTCGGTCATTGGCTTGAAAATTCTGCGAAAACTTACCCTGCTTTTGTGAATTTTGAGTGTGAGAGGTGCATCATCATCTCCAGTCTGTCTACAAACAACTACAAACTCTCTCCACTTTTCAATCGTTCTTGTTTCAATATGAGCCATTTCATTTTCGTCAAAATCCGGAGACAGGTCAGCTAGTGTCGTTTCGACCCGTACAAGCATGGTTGCCATCTTGACAATCTCTCCCTCTCTTGACTTTCTGAGCGATCTTCCCTTCGGTATCGAGCGCCTTCTAGATGCGTGGGCTAATCTTCTCTGGAGTTCTTGATCTCGGCTTAGAACATCGTCGTTTGTCTGGAAACGTACGAGCCCAGTCGTAACCTTGTCTCTGCCTTTCTTCGGGGGTACATTTGAATCGTCGATTGTGATGAGGTTTGACTTTGATTGCTTCAAGGCGGATTTCATGGGCTTCGCGGCATTGTTCGGTTCTTTACGTGCCTGTCGATCATGCGGTAAGAGGGATGAGAGCGAATCGGTAGGCTCTTGCGATAGAGTTCTTACTAGATTGGCTGTACTAGCAAGCCCTTGGCTATCCGTAGATTTTACCGTTGATAGCTGACTAAGGTCAGATTTCGCAGTCGTGGCTTCAGGAACCGGGCGTTTCGAAAAATCGAGGCCGTTGGCGCTGGGGGATTCTTCGCCATTGTGTTCTCCGGAAGATGGACTAGATCGTGGAGATACTAAAGACTCGCTTGCCGTATGGAAAGAATCGCCGCTCAGGTTGCCGCTACTTCCGGGCGGTCTGGAACCCCGTCTTATGACGATTGGAATATCTAGTCCTATTTCGTCACTGGCAGTCCGTGGGGACAATGCCGCATCCGCCGGATCTATCGCTGGCCCCGAAGAACCACCGGATCGTGATGATTCCCCAACCACACCGCCAGTTCCATCTTGCAGTTGATTAAGATCCGGTTTGATACCGAAACCTAGAGAAGTAAGCCGCCGCTTCCTAGATACGTTGTCTTCCGCTACCATCCCAGCCTCCTTCCTCGAATAATATCCGGTGATGTGCCGTGTGTACCATGATTGCTTGTGCGCATTAAGCCAGCCTTTGGGAACCGGGCCTATAAATCTACGGAAATTATCGTTAGAACATGGAAGAACGCTCAGAAAGAAAGAAAAGGATTGTCCAAGAAAACCGAGCGTGACAGTCTTACATTCTTCGAGTTGTTAGATGTAAATGTTCCGGAGTAGCATGGTGCTATTGTTTGTTGTTGAGAATTAGTACACGACAATTGGATCTGAAGTCTGGTGTACTGAGTGCGTACCAGTCTATGAGCCGTATAGCTAGAAGAGTCGAGGAGTGTTGGGTTCTCATGGGCCAGGTCGCAGCCGGCCTGTATTTGCGATTCTGCGGCAAAGAATTGTGTATCGTCGTCCGAGTCCGCCATAAGTTCCCCCGACAACGCCTCCTAATAAACCAGAAGAGTGCAGTGCAGCGTAGGAAAGTCGTTGGCCCTTGTTAAAAGAAGGAGAAAGGGGTGGTTATGATGTCGAAGAAGACGGTCTAAAGGCGAGCATTCTCCTAGCGGTTGAAAGGAAGGAAAGTGATGGTTGGCGAAAGTGCAAGCAGGAGTGCGGTGTCTGTCCAGGGATATTTGCCTTGTGAAAGTTGAACTGAATCTTGATGTCGAATGAGGCAGTGGTGGCTGGCCTTGGCTTTGAGATGGTCTGGTATGGCAATGTTGCGCATGCAGGCGCGTCACCGGGCACAATTTCCATGATATTTCCCGCAATCTTAGCACCAAGGGACGCCTTTCCTCGTCTTCTTCTTCTCCTTTTTCTTTCTTCTACCGCCCACCGGTCTAGGCTTCGGAATTCCACATATTTCCGAAGCTAAAGGACCTGTCAACTGGGTTGCCGGTGATCTGTGAATCGCCGCCGCCAAACAGGGTGCGCATTTCATAGCGTGATGTCACATTGGCACCAAACACACAGGGGTTCGGCTTGCGTAGGCTCCGGGCGAGCGAACTCTTCACGCAGTGTCTCTCGATAATAATACACAGGTTGTAGGCATTCAAAAGTATTTATCTAATCAGCAGTTCAAAAATAAGTATTTGTTAGCAAGAGTACCGACACGTACTCTTGCCGGTTCCCGCGTCACGGAACGAATATGGATTGCGACCTGGGCCGAACCGAGCTTATACTCCGCACTTACTCATATGTGTGTTCAGGAATCACAAATATTGGCATGTTCCTCACTCTCTTCAAAGACCTTCTACAAGCATCAAGTACCTCAAACGGCATGCATCTTGATCAATTGGGCACATTCTTTTGCCACCATTCGTGCAATTGCTGCAGCTCTTGTTAACGCAGACCGCATGTGCTTTCCATGATTGGCCACCCAGGATTCACCATTCCCGTAATTATGGCGGACCAGCGTGATTGACAGTCCCTCTTCGGGTAAACACCCCACAAGCTCCACAAACGAGGACGTCCCCTTGAGGATCCGTCTGGAGCTTAGAGTTCCTGGGAGCTAGCCCTAGCTCTCTCAAGGCCAGCTGTTTAACTGTAGCCCATACCCCTCATTCCTTCAGTATTCACAATTTTCTCGTCTCCTCTCGTTATATCCATAGATTACCAGAAATAAATACAATTCGTTCTCTGATAAACCACGAGCACAATGGCAGAGTCAAGTTCCTCCGCTGTAGTTCAAACCTCTCCGGAAACACAATCCGCTCCGCCAACCTGGTTCACCAAGCTCGATCGTCCGTGGCAGAAGGTCAACACGACTCCTGGCGTCGATACTCAGCAATTCCTCCAGGCATCCGAGTCCCTGCTCACACTATTCGGTATGTAGCAGTACGTGCCTCGTAGGCATTGTTTTCTCTGCTTACCGGAAATCCGGGCAAAACGATTGATACTGATTGTATGATAGATCTGCTCGGTTCAGCTGCCTTCAGTCCCGTCACAAAGGACATGGGTGGAAATATCGCGGTACTTTGCGTCCATGTCTACTATCCTTTCGACCATGTGAATTTTTTATGCTAACAACGGGATCCGGATGGTAACAGAAAATCAAGGCCCGCATCGCTGAATCCCCCGCCACGACCGCGACTCTTCAGGAACTTGCCACCGCAGAGTACGCCGAGAAGAAGGCCAAGGCATCTGCCACTCAAGGCCTTCTGTGGTTGACCAGGTGCGTATTGAATCAGGCGTCTCAAACGCGAACTCACCTGTGCTAACCCAGGTCTTTTATTTCCCGCTAGAGGTCTTGATTTCACCGCCAAAGCTCTCCGCCACAACGTCGACAACAAAGGCGAAGAACTCGCCACATCCTTCAGCGAGGCATACAGCGGAACCCTCAAGAAGCACCACAATTTCGTCGTCAAAGGGATCTTTAGCGTTGCTTTGAAAGCTACTCCATACCGCGCCGAATTTTACAAGAAGCTTGGTGATGACCAAGCTCAGATTGATAAGGACTTGAAGGAATGGCTCAAGAGCTTGGAGGACGTGGTTGGAATCGTGCAGAAGTTCTATGACGAAAACAAAGATTTTGGCTTCTAAATGGAACTTTGAACAACCGGGATTCTTAGCAATGCAGCTTTACAGTTGATGAAACTGTTTTCTAATCGTCGGATAGCACATGCCTACCAGATGTCAAGCAGTAAAAAAAAAGTCTATATCGTACATGAGAAATTGAGAGGGACAAAAGACATCAAATGAATAGCAGTCCAAGAAATAAAAGACAGAAAAGACAGGCTATATGAGCTCGGGAAACAAAAGAGATTAAAAAGCGATTCCCTGGACATGAATTCACGGTCTCTTTACTCTCACTTTCTTTTATGATGTCACTGGAAATGCTTGTATGATGACTACTATCAATGAAAAGGGACCGCAGAACGCCTTGTCAATGGGCTCTGTAACCCGTATGATCATTCAATAGATCGAAAAAATTTGCACATATTAAATCTTCATCTTGGAACCGTGATTCTAGATTATCGCATTGAAGAGCGCCTCGCTCAATTTCGTAATATTAGAGGCAGTATTAATTCCAGGAGCAATTGGCAATACCCGCATAAACAATTGAACGGCGTAAGCCGATATCCCGAGATCCTTCACACTGCACAGATCAAGCCAAGAACCCTTGTTCTTCGATACACCTTGCTTTATAAAAAGCAGCTCATTCCATCTCCTAATCCAAATATAAATATCGTGACCTCCTCAGCTACGTTTCTACCCCTTCAATTGACCAGAATATATATCTCGAGAACCCGGGTATTAGCGGTCTTCCATTGCTGTTCCAACAATTCCAACACGGCGAATCTCCAAACCAAAAATGTCCTCAGACCTGTCTCCAACACCCGCTCCGTTGATCAGGAAAGCCGAAAAGGATGGTGAGCAATAATTACCACTCTTTTGAGATTTGCAGATTTGCCCAATGGGAACCATTTAACATTTTAATTCCGACAGACGTTCCAGAAATCCTCGCCATGATCCGTGAACTCGCAGAGTACGAGAAAGATCTAGCGAGCTGTAAAGCCACAGAAGAACTTTTAAACAAGAACCTGGGATTCTCAGACGGACCTGCCTATGCCCATACAGTGCTATTATGTGAAGGCGAACAAGCCGTCGGGATGGCGTTGTAAGTCTTCTTCTCCATGATTCTGTTAATTTATATTACATAATTTATATTATATAATTTATACACAAGGTTTGATTTGCGTATATACATGATCCTGATACCGTCAAACATCGATCACAGATACTTTTACAATTTCGCAACGTGGACCGCAAAGCCGGGTATCTACCTCGAAGATCTGTACGTGAGACCCTCGAGCCGCGGGAAGGGGTACGGAACAGCATTGCTCGCTCATCTGGCGAGGGAGGTGAGAAAGATGGATGGTGGGAGGTTGGACTGGCAGGTACTGGATTGGAACGCGCCGAGCATTGAGTTTTAGTAGGTCGACATTTCTCATTCGAATATTATAGAGATGGTGCTAACTGGAGCATAGTAAGAGTATCGGTGCCAGACCAATGTCGCAATGGATGAATATGCGGGTTGACGGGGATGGTTTGGACAAGCTGGGAGAACTGGGTCCCAAATTGTCTATTGTAGAGTAGTCAGATTTCGGTGTAGAAGCTGACATTGTAGTCACCAGACCTGATAGAATAGCTATATCGGAATGAAGTGAAGGTCGTCCACGAGAACAGTCTCCTGTTATGAGGCCTGTTGTAAAGAATATCATACCCCGAACCGGGTCAAGTTTGTATTCAGTGGAATCTTCCCATCCCGCTGCTTCCTCTCCAACCATATTGAAAAATCCGTAGCTTTCCCCTTCAAACGCTTCCGCTCTCTGGCCGACTTGCCCGTATACACGTTCGGATTGATAGTAACGCCCTCAGGTTCCCCCTTCTCATCGACACCTTCAAAATCCTCAGGCACACCCTCGGTATGCAGCATCGTATGCAAAACGGGTGAATACCTCGCCGTCCACTTGTCATTCTCAGAATTGAACTGCAATGAAGTAAACTGCTCCAGCATGTGGCCCAAAATCCTCCTCTGCATCCTCGAGGTGTAAATGTGCGGTTTCTGCTTCTTGGGACCGAACTTGGTCTCCCGCGTCAGATATTTCCGCTTGGGAGGCTTGCACTTGCGGAACCCCATGACCAGCATCTCCATGCGTTCGAAATCGACGGGGTGCATCGGCGGTATAATCCTCTTGAGGTTCGCGGACCGGTGTCGCCATTTCATATTTGCGATTCTGACCAGAGGGAACCGTTTCCCGGTCACCGTTTCTCGCGGGATCACGGGTTCGGGTAGTTTGATCGTTTTGCCGATTTGCGCTTTGTACAGGGCGAGCAGCTTTGGTGAGATTTCTGGTGGCGCCGTTCGAGGCCGTCCTTCTATCAGTGGCGTTTGAGGTTTGATTGGTTTCAGCAGAGGCTAATTGATATAGCATGTTAGCTATCGCTATATAATTTAGTCTCGCAATGCGACGCTGCGTCAATGTGAAGCTACATATGGTTGTCTCGTTGACCAGAAGCTAGACAAGAAGTATATAAGGTTACGAAAAAATATATACCTTCAACATCTCATGCTTTAGCTTCCCCTTTGCCCCGTACGCATGCTGCAAAATATACACTAGCCGCCACTTATCCCCAGTGTTGGCCCTGTTCAAAGTCGACAGAATCCTCCTCCCGTCCTTCAACAATTTCGTCCGCCTCTGCTCGTCCTCCACACCCTTGCATTCTCTGAACCGATCACGAATCCTAAGCTTGATCTCCTTCCTGGCGACCTCGTCGAACAGACATGCCGTCTCGCGGTACAGCTGTCGGAGGAGCCGTACCGCTTCTTGGGATTTGGTTAGGGCGACGGGTTTGCGGAGCACGAGGCTCGGGATGGTGGACATGCAGGGTGGCGGTCCGATTCGATCATTTAATCTGTTATTCTGTTACGATATATCTAAAAGAAAAAATCTAAGCGGGTTATGGATATCGTCGGCCTCGGTTGCGGCGCACTAAAGCCCGGCTACGGCATGCAACACGAAACTCTTTCACGAGGAAGCTCTTCTTCTCGACATTCATTCCTCTCCTTACACCTTCAAAGATCCGAAACCCTCCTCGCTCGCAAACAGGAATGAATGCTTCAACCCTCCTACTACGGCGCACGGCCATAAGTGCCAGCCGTCCGGCCTACGCATACCGAACCGTCACAGGCAGCCAATTCTCACGGCTGGCGAGCACCCTCGCACTGTTCGAACAGAGGGACGGAAAACTCCAGTCCTCGGCGCAAAATGTCGTCACCGCGGCGAAGAAGCTCGGGAACCCCGTTATCGGATTCGTAGCTGGCAAGTCCGCAAAAGAAGTCGCGGAACAGGCTGCGAAGATTGAGGGTGTGGACAAGGTGGTGTACGTTGCCAATGAGGCCTACGAAAAGGTAGTTTGTAGTTTGTGGTTTCGATATATATATAATTGCGATAATCACCATATCGGATTCGTAACCTTTTGGACTTTACATATGCTAATATAAATCTTTTATACTAGGGCATGCCGGAATCCTACGCTCCTCTGATCGCAGAGAATGCCACCGACGACATAACTCATATAATATCCATGCACTCGGCCTTTGGCAAAAACATCGTCCCCCGCCTGGCCGCCCTCCTCGACGTCCAGCAAATCTCAGACGTCATCTCCATCGAATCCCAAGACACATTTGTCAGACCAATATACGCCGGTAACGCAATCTCTACCGTGCAATCCAGCGACCCCAAAAAACTCATCACCATCCGTGGGACCGCATTCGGAAACTCCCCGACGGGCAGCGGAACCGCGGAAATAGTCGAGGGGAAGGACTCGAAACACGAGGGGAGCGTGGAGTGGGTCGAGGAGAACCTGACGTTATCGGATAGGCCGGAACTCGATACCGCTTCCAAGGTGGTGAGCGGGGGGAGAGGTCTGAAGGATAAGGAGAATTTTGAAAAGATTATACTGCCGCTGGCGGATTCCATCGGTGCGGCCATCGGTGCCAGCAGGGCGGCTGTGGATAGCGGGTTCGCGGATAACTCGTTGCAAGTCGGTCAGACCGGTAAGGTTGTCGCACCAGAGCTGTACCTGAGCGTGGGGATCAGCGGTGCCATTCAGCATTTGGCCGGTATGAAGGATTCGAAAGTCATCGCGGCGATAAATAAAGGTAAGAGATGCCGCTACTAACTCCAAGATTGAAGAAATTTGAAAAGTTAACGTTGATGCTTAGATCCCGATGCACCAATATTCCAAGTTGCAGATGTGGGCCTGGTGGCGGACTTGTTCAAGGCTGTGCCAGAACTCACCGAGAAGCTGAAGAAATAGATATCCGGGTTTGCCAGTAGAGGTGAATGTAGCTGTGTATATTAGCCTTATATATAATATATATTTTTCCACATGTGAATATTTGGTTTGATCAGATTACTATTCTTTATTTATTTCTGCGTCAGACTGTATACGTCGACGGATGTTACTAGTGTATAGGATGAAGCAAGTCGTCATGAAGGTTGCAACAGGTAAGAAAGACAAGGGAATAATAGGTCAAAGAAAAATAATATTTACAAAAGAAGTCCCCAAGAATGTGCAACCTCACCAAGTTGTATAAAAAAATGAACCCATCCGTTGTAAAGATCGCTGCCAAAACAAAAAACCCGGTTTGTCATCTAATAAATTATACAGTGGTGATTAATAAAAGCGAACCCTTGAGAGGAAGGGCCAAGTTGATATTTTCTCATGTTGGTCATCTCGTAATCGATCTGGATATGTTTTGCGTAAAAGGTGGAAATGACAAAAGACAAGGTAATCCCAGAGATCCGCTGCGCCAAATTTGCGTATAGTTGACAAAAAAAAGTGAAGAGGTCGATTATAAGGTTGTAGCCGATGGCGTTTCCTTGAGAAATTTATTGGTACCGTTGAGGTCGAATCATTTAGGGGGACCTTCGCCGCGGGCCAGGACAAATTCCAACAAGATGAAAACGACATATAGAACCAGAAGAGCGGTTCCCATCCACCTTTTACCACCGTAGAAGACGATGACGGTGAAGAGTGCCGACGAAACCCAGGTCATAATGATCTCGAACGAGGTGACCGAGTTGACAAGCTGCTTCAAGTCTCCGGCAAGGAGGAGAACACCGACACACAAGGTGAGCAAAAAGATGTTGCTACCAGCGGTATTGGCGACAACGATACCGCCCTGTCCTTTCCTGCCACCTACAACAGCAACGAATTTCTCCGGAAGGGTTGTGGCGAAGGACAGTAATGTTACACCGAGGAGGGTATCAGAAAGGGCAAAGGCGTCACCGACGGTTCCGACGCTGTGGGAGAGAACATAACCCGATATCGAGACGGTGACAAAGCCGATGATGAGTTGGAAGAAATGGTACACGACAGAGCGAGCCGGTTTCTTCGGTGCTTGAATGCGGGATACGCTGACATTTCGCTTGTGAGCAACGGCTCCGTTGATCTTGTGGGAGATGCTGGAGGATTTCCTGTGAGCTCGGAGTGGGATAGCTTCAGCGGTGGAGCCGCCATCGTCGCTGCTGCTGCTGCTGCGATAACCCTCCAAAGTCTTCTTCATATGCTTCGCGGCTTCCTCGTCATCATCGGACTCGTCATCAGAAGAATCGGAATCGGAGTCGCTGCTATCAGAGTCGGAGTCGGAGTCGCTATCCTCCGGTGGGTCCACGACACCCCTATAGATGCCATAACCGATCGAGGCGACATAGGCAAAGAAGGCGAAGCAAAAGATGGTTCCTCCGACCCGTCCGAATTCGACACGGTAGACGGCGAGGAAGAAGCAGAAGAAGGTGGTGATTATCGACAGAAGACCGACATAGATCTTGGAGCTGCGATCAAAGCGGATGTTTTCGTCTCTGGAGAAGAGGAGGCCGAGAGAGAAGGCACCGAGGATGTTTGATATCGAAGAGCCCAGGATGTTACCCAGGGCCAAGGCCGAGTTATTTTGGGCTATCGATGCGACGACGACGACAAGCTAGAACGGGAAGGTTAGCATTTTTTGTTTCGTTCCATGGGTATCGTCGGATTAAACCAGGGGTTGAATATACCTCTTCCCATTCGGCGCCTGCGGTGAGCAGACCTATCAGGGTGGCCGAGATCCCCAGTCTTCGCGCTATAACGGCGGTATGGTCGACGAATTTATCTGCTCCATAGTCCAAGAGGAAGAGTCCGGTGATGAATGCACAGACGTTGAATATCAGATTGTCATAATTTAAACTTGTTGCCATCTCTTTTGTGCTGGGGTGCTACCGAGTTTGCGGAGGGCTTTTGTGCAGGTTGGTTGGTTGCAATGAGGTGGAAAGTTGAGGTTGAAACGATTGATGATGATGATATGCTGTCGGGATCGGTAGGGTTACGTTACGTTCCTCTCTCCTTAGCGATCTGGGGCGATATGCAACGTTTAAAAGAGCAGGATTTGATGGAGAATCCTGATTTTAAAAAGGAGTAAAATGGAGAACGAGGGTCGTGGGTCCGAATGAGGAACGAGGGGATATGGAGCAGGTTATTATTATTACTACTCAACAAGTCGTGAAAGGACGAGGCTCAGAAATGCGGCGGCCGACGGTGGAAACGAGCGGATCGGAAGCGGAAGGACCAACAAGACGTGACGTTGGAAGACGGAGCACAGAATATTATTGAGACAAGAAGAATAAGAATTACGGTCAGCTCGAGATGCTGAAATAAAATAACAAGATAAAGAACGAATGGACGCGGCTGAACTGTTGGGCAGGTTCGAATGGAACTATCGCACAACAGATCCGCAGCTGATAAGTAGAAACGACTGACGTTCGGTTTGGGATGAAGACGAAGGGAAGAATCGGAAAAGAAGGAGGCGAACAATAAGAAAAAGAAGGACAGCCAGCTTCCTCAAGAAAAGGAGGGATTGCATTGCATGCATATTAAAGTTGACGCCAGCCGGGTCGGGCTTAGCGGTCCCACTCGCCCTCAATCTTTAATCTCTGCCTGGTAGTTGATGCGACTCGCTGCTGCCAAAAGGCCTCACGGTGCCTCTCCTCCTCCTATTCCCGTAGCCTGTCGTGTCGTGTCGTGTCGTGCCTGTGAGCGACATTTACCGTCGGCCGTAATTATAATTATGATTATCTAGCGTGGAGTCTGTTACAGGACCGTCTAAGCCTCCAATCCGAACCAGCGTCGAGGCCTGGACGGATACGGCCCTCATTCGCACTCGACACTTGATAATTAGTCCGAAGTGACAGACCTAATTTCGGTTCCTGGCTTCAGGGGCCGTCCGTTCATTCATTCATTCATTCATTCATTCTGGACGATAAAGTCAGGGTGGATCCCACTGAGCTGTTCCCTCCTGCAGGCCACATTTCTTCCTTTCCACCATGCGAAACTTACACAGCAAGTACGGCTGAGAGGCGAATGGTGTCTGTGGTGGTGGTATTAAAAGTCTTGAAGGACACAAGAGGTTAGGAATGCTGCGACCAAGACCGCACAAGACACGCGATGCCCGACAATGAAGGACAGTTGGACTTGTTTAGCTCGTAACTCCGTGGGTGTGAGAATCCTTCGTTGGTCGATTTTGTAAAGGTTTATTTGGCCAGACGACTCGACAAGAAATGCCTTGGTATGATTCGACTCTCCGGGAAACCTGTGCCGGTAAACCTTCAACACCAGCGACGCCATGTTTCCAGCATGCAACCGTAACAGTGATAACTATTTGCATTGGCTTCCGTTACCTTTTCCCCGGAGAGCTAGAGTCAAGGTAACTTGCGAAATGGCAATTTTCTCTAGCTTCTCAATAAGTAGGCTTTTGGATAAAGCCGAATGATATCAATGCGGTAACGGCGGACGCGTAATCCTGTCGGGTCCACAATTGTCAATACACAAAGTGTTCGGTTGCTAAATTCACGGCAACCTCAATTAAAGGCGGTACCCGAGACACGGGATCCCGAATATATTCAACAACCATCGCATTGTACCGTATTCACATTGATCGAGAACGAATTCGAATTCAGCTTCGATAAATGTAAACAGAGTGTCATGCCATATTACATAACAACCCTGCCGTCCCATAATGCCGCGTGCGAGAGCTCAACTCCCAAGATCGACCGAGGCCCCTTGGCCAGCTTGGAAGCACACCGGAGCCAGCCGTCCAATGAGGCCGCCCTGCTTATCGTGATCATGCTCCGGAGGATGCAGACAAGAGCGAATATGTCCAGAGCACTTCTCGCCTAATAAAGCCTGGGCCAGGTACAAACATACATGCATGCAGACCTCCCGACATTCGGATTTTCACATCATAGGTATCGACAAGCTGTGCCTCGTTGCAGTGCAGTCACAGCTGAACCCCTCGACGGCCTGCGAGATATCAATCTCCATCTGATAATGCGGGCAGCCCTGCGACAGCTAACCAACTGCCATCTCGACAGCTAGCTCTGTCCCACTCCCCAACTTTGGGTTTCCCGGCTTTACTTCGAAGGATCTTATAGCTCTCCGGAACCGCCAAGTCGACATCTGCGACCCCCGGCAGCTTGGTGCCGTCCGGTGCTCTGAACCCAAATGAAAGCTCGCATGCACCACCCTTCAGCCGTCCCTTAGCCAAAGGTTCCCATTGGTCCTGCCCTCCAAGCACGTTGAGGGCCAGGCGAATTCATCCCAGGGCTCATGCACCCAGGTGGGTCCAGAAGCCGGCAGGTGCAGAAGAGCAACCTCAACCACCATCTTTTTACGCTAGACTCTGAACATCGTCGCTAACTCACCTCCCATAGCTGCCAGACCAGAACTTCGGGCGACGGCAAGCCATTTGCCAAAAGCGCTCGTCACCGTAACGGCGAAAAAGTCTACTGATGCGCTAGGGCCAAGCAAGCCACCAGCATCTTTGCCATGCATGTCCCTCCTCAACAATCACGACCGGGGCAGCAGAATTGACAAAATTTCCCAAGTGACCTAGCGTGAAAGCTTGCCCTTTGGTGGAGACCTACCTGGTTTGAAGCCCAAGTCAATTGAAGCGGCGAGGGGGTCCAACGATGCTCGAGATGGGCCAGTATATCAAGGGCCGCATCGCCCGTCTGAATATCGCTATCCTCCCATCCTTCCCTTCACCAGCGAGATAAGATTTCTTCCCCTCCTCCTCCCACACTCTCCGACCCCGCTTTCGTGGAGTGACCCAACACACACACACTCACCTCTTACCCATTCTAACTGTCAACGACCATGACGGCCGGTGCGTGGGAAAGAGATCAGATCGCGCGCCTGCAAGGCAACCGCGATCATGTCAACACCGTCGCTCGTGAGAACCAGGATGCGGACGAGAAGCATAACCTAGGCGAGACCACAATTCAAGACATCGAGCTTGCGTCCGGCGAAAAGATGCCATGGTACCGCAAGGTTACCCATGTCGTATCCAAGTTTATGCGATTCGTCGGCCCCGGTATCTTGATCTCCGTTGCCTATATCGATCCCGACAACTTTCAGTCCAATGTTTCTTCCGGCGCCGAGTTCAAATTCAAGCTGTTGTTCATGATTCTGGTTGGAAATTTAATATCTGCCTTCCTCCAGGTGAGAAATCTCCCAATTGGCATTTAACATTTACTCGTGATGGCGGAATGGAGAGCTGATCCTATTGCCAAACAGTCCATGTCCATCAAGCTCGGTTCCGTCACTGGATTGGATCTGGCACAAATGAACAGAGCATCCCTCCCGTTCTGGCTCAATGTCGTTCTATGGCTTCTCGCCGAAGCAGCCATCATCTGCACAGACGTCGGATCTGTCATCGGTTTCGCGATCGGTGTCAACCTGCTGAATTCGAACATCCCACTGCCGGCGGCCTGCGCCATCTCGCTGGTGGACACGCTTTTGATCCTCGTCTTCTACAGGCCGTGGGGTGCGCTGAGATGGCTGCGAGCCTTCGAGTTCTTCATCGCCTCGATCGTTTTCGCAACCGTCATCTGCTTGATATACTTGCTCGCTCTTATCGATACCGATGAAGCCCCGGCCGGTCAGGTCTTCCTCGGATTCCTCCCCTCCAGAACCGTCTTTGTCGGCGACGGTCTCCTCGAATCCTGCGGAATCATTGGTGGCACAATCATGCCTCACACAATCTACCTCGGTTCCTCGATCGTCCAAGCCCGCCTCCGTGACTTTGACGTCAAGACAAAGCACTACGAGCTCCCCGAAAACAATGACGAGAAGGAAGCCACGGTCATCTACCGCCCGTCCCTCGCGGCTATCAAATCCTGCATGGCATACTCGATCGCTGAACTGTGCTCCACCCTCCTAATCATCGCCATCTTTGTAAACTCGGCCATTCTCATCGTCGCTGCCGCATCTTTCGATGATGATGACGCAGAGGAAGCCGACCTGTTCGCCCTCTACGAGCTCTTCTCCGAAACCATCTCCCCGGTCGCTGCCACCCTCTTCGCGTTGGGTCTCATGCTCTCCTCCATGGCCTGCAGCGTCGTCGCCACCATGGCCGGCCAGATGATCCTCGAAGGCGCCATGCAATGGCACATCTCCCCTTTCGTCCGAAGACTCGCCACCCGTTCCATCGCAATCATCCCCGCCATCGCCATCGCCGCATCCGTAGGGAGGGAAGGTCTCGCGGACGCCCTCTACGCCTGCAACATTGTCCTCTCCGTCAACCTCATCTTCACCTGCGCTCCGCTGTTATGGTACGTCTGCAGGAAACAGTACATGACCGTTGCGATCAACGGGTCCACCACGCAGGGACATCCGATCGCTGGGAAGGAGAAGAGACTTGAGGATTCCCAGCGGGTGATGGAGAGCGACAACGTGTCTTTGGCGAACGGGTGGTTCGGAACAATCGTTTCGGGATTGATCTGGTTTTTGATCCTGTTTATGAATGTGGCTTCGTGGGTGCTGTTGGGACTCGGTCGGATTGATGATTTATAAACAGAATTTATCGTGATGGGGGGAACGGTAATATACGATTTCCTTTTTTTATTTCTTTACCAAAATATATATATATATATATATATAACCATGCCATGTGCGGGTTGTGAACGGGTTTTAGAGGTTCATAGACGGTGTACAATATATCCTTTTTGGAAACGGATGTAGTGAAATTAACACATACAATCATTTCGGTATATATATATATATATAAAACAATAATATACTACCGTATTTGGTCTATCTAACGGGTAGAGTTACCTAGAATAGAATAATGTGCGATCCACTAGCTGTGAAGTGTATTGTAAGTGATCATGAATTCGCCTCACAAGTCCTTTCAGCAGTACCGTTATCACAACATAGAAGACTGATATACAAGAAACTTGAAATATAAATTCGCATTATACATAAAGCTAGACATGCATACAGGGCACACCAGCCGGATGTGAACAAAAAAAAAAAGGCTAGAGTTTGTCATAATAAATACATACAGAGAGTAGAATGGAAAAACATATAGGTATTATCGAAGCTTCCTCTCAAACCATTCCCTCACTCACTTTATCCGTTCACCGACAAAAAAAGAGAGCTCCCATCAATCATACTATCATTATCTTTTTTATATAAATCCCGAGAAAAAAAAGAAAGTTCTTATCAACATCTTCTATTCTGCACCGTCCTTCCCCTTAAAGCTGCAGGCGATAGAAACCACCGAAAAGTAGGTCTGCACTACTCATCGAATACCTCCTCAACTCTGGGTTGCATACCCTGCTGAGTTTGGACCTGCTGCCCCGAAAAGTTCATCTGAACGTCGTTACCAGAGGGAGTAGGTAGCATGCCCGGAGTGTTGAGTGCGCCGGCGTGGGAGTGCGAGTGGGAGTGCTTTCTCTTCTTCTTCTTCTTCTTTTCGTCTTTTGTCTGTAACATTTAGAAATCGTAATTTAGCTCTCATGATCCCGTCATATTCTGTCATCCGTACCACGGAATGATATAAATCAATTGGAACAAATCTCACCTTTTCCCAAGCCCAGAGCGGTCTGAAGCTGTCAAAGAATCCCACGTCTTCAAACAAGTTGGGGTACAACCAGAGACCCGGCGGTACCACAAACATCGTCACGACGAACAGTATCAACCTAAATATCGCCATCAAGAAGAACAACCCCAGCAGACCCAGCATGCCCATGCTGAGGTACCAAACTCCGAGTCTTAGAATCGCCGGCCACAGCGGGAACATTACAATTCCCAACAACAGGATCAAAACGCCGATACCGATAATCGTCCTCTTCCACTGCGGTCCTTCGTAAAACCAGACGTAATACATGTCATCGTTCGCCGCCTGCTGGGGCACAATCTGGACGTTCCATTGGCCCTTGACACGTTTGGGTTTGGCGTGTTGATGATCGCCGTGATCTTCGGCTTGCGCTTCAACTTTTTGGACACGAAGGGCCATCATATGGCGCGGGAGGAGGAGAAAGGTCATTTCGGCTTCTTGACGGTTGGTGATGGGTGGGAGGTGGGAGTTCTTTTTGGCTTGAGCTTTGGCGTACGCTGGAGATTCGAGGGCGCGGATTGCTCTTTTGACTGCGAAATTTAATTGGAAATAGCGGTTAGATTAGGAATTGGATCGGTTTGCGGAACCTGCACCGGGAATGAAGATTTTACCTTTGAACATGTCGACACGTTTGCCGCCCAATATCGAAGTTCTGGGCTTGAGGTCCGAGTTCTTGAGAAAATTGGCGACGGCGAGAGCTTCGGGGGTAGGAGGCGGAGGCCCCATCGGCTGTCCCTGTGGAGGACCGGACATTGTGGATTGAGCAGCTGCGAGGAGCGACGACAGATGCTAGTGCTAGATGCTTTGGGGACAACGGGATCGGTTGGTTGGTTGCTGAACGTTGCTGAATCGATAAGGAACGGGATGGTAGGGAAGGAGGATACAAGAAAGAGATGGCTTGACCAAAAAGAAATAATATATACTCTTCAGGACGGAAACCGTGCGTGCACGGAGGTTCAGGCCAGAGTTGCGGTTGCGATGTTTGGCGTAAAAGAGCAGAGATGAGAAGGAGAGGAAGAGAAGTCGGCGGCATCCCACCTGCCTGGCTGCGACCTTCTCGAAGGTGCGTTTGGAGTTGTGAACAAAGTGTTATCCATCACTACCAGCCACACTTCAATGCGGTGGCCGCCACTGTGGCTCAATTACAATTGGTCTACGAATAATACTACTATATATGTGTTTTGAAAATATTTACACTCTCATCTGCTATGCTCCGGACTGAACGCTTTCATCAGCGCCGCAAAATGTGCCTTTTGCTCGTTAGCTAGCTTGCCTTCCGTATCCTAGAAATGATATTAGCGTCTCGTGCTCCCACTCACGGAAAAGGGCTTGCTGCGCTTACATCAATGATGGACCAAGTAAGAGAATAATTGTTGTAGAGAAACCGCTCTCTCTTTGGTTTGTCCGATATGCTCGCGCTTAACTTTGTCAGAAACGCTTCAAAGTCGGTTCGTATTCTCCGCAAACTGCATGTCTTGCTGTTAGCACGATACTATCTTTACAAATACGGGGTTGGTGTTCGGACCTGTTGGTGGACGGTTCGTCATCGCCCGCATCCGAGCTGAGAATGAGCAACGAATGCATGAATTGTGCAAACTTTGGTGTCAGCGGATGAGGAGCGGCGCTTTGTTTCGCCATATCGTTTGCCGCGGATGCTATAGCCGACTGTCTACCGCTCCCACCTGCGGACTTTCTCAAGTTCTCGCTGTGCATATCCATAACTACCTGAAATCTAGGCCAAAGGAGAATATTTGTCCCATTGAGGTAGTTTTCGAGCACAGGGACTCGCCTCCTCTGCAAGAAAAAAGCGGACTGCTGATTTAATCTGACGCATAAGAGGATACCTAGCCCATCCAGCGAATTTTCTACCAGCGATTTCGTGAAAGCCTGGCCGGCATTTAGCGTAGGGTCCAATATCTGATGGAACATCTTGGAAACTTGATCAAATTTCTTGTGGGCGAAAAATTCCGTGAGAAAGGTGAATTCCGAAGCGACGTTCTCGGCCAAGGCAAAGTTATAAGATCGAAACGGCAGCTCTATATAATGACTCGCCTTATCATCTTCGGCTGCCTGGGCCTGTACTAAGGGGCCCTCTTGATTCTTGTAGAGATCAAATCGACGGCCTAGCGTAATAGCATCAACAGATGATGGAACTGACGACCTCATTCCTGGCAGTAAAGGACCTCTCCTACTATGATCTTCTAGGCCGAGTAAATCGCTCTTCTCAATGTTGTGCAGTTTTATCTTGTCCAGTGCTTTTTGATACCGTTGGAAATGCGAGAGATAGTACCATCGCATTGTGTGAATATAAGCCTGGCCAATCTCGTCCGCCAGTTGGGGATGGTGTCTCGCCATGAAACCAAATAGTTCCTTGTACCGTAGAAAACCATTCTGCTGAATTATCTGGGCATTTGTGTTTGGGATTCTGAGACTTTTGATTTTGGTGACAAAGTAATCCCGCAATCTTTCGATGGCCTAGGGAACATTGTTAGTGGTATGATTGATGGAAGGCTACATAGCGACTAACCCTATTTGTGAGCTTCTCTAGTTCTGGTTTCACGTCTTCAAAAGCTTTGATATTTTGGGGTTTCCGCCTATCCAGAGCCTTGATCTTCTTATCCGCTTCTTGCAAGCTTTTGACCCAGTTCTCATTAACATCGCTCTCAGCAATTATCTGTATAACGGATGGCGGGAGCGCTATATCCTCAAGGATTGGAGTGAGCAGTTTTTCCACATCCTGGGGCAGATTTATTAGTGACGGTATTCGTGAAATTACGGGCTTGTTGGCTCAGTACCTTTCGGTTATTCAATTTGGTGTTGAGAGCCAACGATCTGTTTTGTAAAGTTTCGATTTCCGCACTGACGCGCCCCAGATCTGTTTTGAAGGACGAGAGGTATGATTCGACAGATTGTAATACTTCATCACAGGCCTGGTTGGTAAGATTGTCTAAACACTAACGTCTTTGGGAGACCAGTCAGGGAGCTAAGCAGCTTACCTTGATGGATTTGTGTAAATCTAGGAATTTGTCCTTCTCCTTTTCGTCTATTCTTTGCGGTGAGCGAGGTACCGTTTTGGAGTTATAGATTTTAATGCTCACAGTCTTGCACAGCTTGTTCAATAACGGGCTGATCTTGCGATGCTGGTTGGGACACAGAAGCGTCCTGTTCTAGGAATTCGTCTATAGAGAGACCCTCAAAGTCGAGCTCTTCATCTAGGTTGAACGCAGCCAGCGGGTCCTGGGCTTTTGTCTTATCGTTTACGGCAGATTTTGTCCCGAGGATATCGCCAAGCTTCTTCAAAGATTCCTTCCCTTCGGATGGCCTGCTGGACGAGACTGCAGCCTTATAGCCTATTCCACCAAGAGCGATAGCAGCACCAGGTTGTGGTGTACCTTGCCTGAGACCGGTTCCGGGGAGCGACGCATTGGACGAGTTGGAGAGACCGAGGTTTAAGGAAGAGGAACGTGGTGTAACCCGAGCAGCAGGAGGGCCGCTACCGTAGACCCCAGAGAGGACTCTATTAGGTGGGCCTGGGACGAAGCCCTGGCCAGACGACGGCCGGTTGGGTAGCGGTGGAGTCGGCTCCTGGATGGACTGCGTGAATTTGTTCCACATCAAGGACTGGCTGATCATGACAAGCCGTCACGAAGCATTGTCTGCAGGCAAATTTAGAGACTGTACACAGATTACGGTGAGCTTTGGGGTCAAATGCGTATAAAGCGTAGGGTACTCTTTGGTTTGCGCGTACCTCAGAAGGTGTTCTGTTGGAATTCTGGCGTCTCCGGACAGGTAAGCCACTCGAGGACGATACAGCTAGGCAGAGCTGCAGGAGCGCTGCTCTGACGAGAATTCGCAGGAGGATCCGAATCGCTGGGGCACGATATAGCTCTGCGGGAGCGCTCAGTATGAAGGAGAGCTTGACGTTTTGTGACGATATCAGGTATCTGGTATCTGATGTGTCTGGGAGTGGTGGTGGTGGTGTGGTGTCGGGTTGGGTGTTGTGGTGGTGTCGTTTGTGTCGCGTAATTTGGCCAGCAGCAGGACTTCAATCGCAAATAATTGTCCCACTGCCATCCATCGCCAGCTTCAAACCTGCCGCCCGTCGACAACCACTGCCGGTATATAACAGAGCGCTGGTCTCCCCGCTGCCACCGCCACACATTTCCCGCCCCCTCCACCTTCACCTGCTCTCTAAACAAGCTTCGAGAAACTTCCCTGGGTTTCCTCAGCCACATCCCTTACCCAGGAGCCAGACAGACCATCCATCAGGTAAGCAGAGCAGAACCCACCTGTCCACCTGCACCAACCTCAGACCCAGCATAAGGGCAATGGCTCAACCGGACCATCCGGGCTAATCGCGATTTTCTGATCAGGAGCGTGTTTTTGTGACAATGGATAACGACCACCTCGATTTTGGTTCCCCAGCGACCTCAGGCGCCACACCCAACCCGTTGGCCAACCTCGATCGTCTGGCATCCCATAGCCCGCTTCCTGGCGAAACGGAAACATCAAGTCCCAACCTTGACAATGATGATGATGACGATGATGACAAGGAAGGCGATGTTTCTATGCTGGAGTCCTCTGAGAATGTAGACCCGAAACCAAAGGAAGAGAAGAGCTCGGCCAATGCCTCGCCGAGCGCCAATGAAGACAACGCCGAGGACGCCGGCGAGGGCGACGATGAAGATGAAGTTATGCAGGGTATGGATGGCACTGGCGATTCAAAGACTGCCGATGGAGATAAGAAGGATGGAGAGGAAGACGATGCCGCCGCCGCCGCAAAGTCGAGCCTGGTCAACCAAACGTACCAGACTATTATTCCGAGTTACGCGACCTGGTTCGACATGAATGCCATCTCTGACATCGAACGCAAATCCTTATCCGAGTTCTTCAACAATCGCAACAGAAGCAAAACCCCGGCCATCTACAAAGACTACCGGGACTTCATGATCAACACGTACCGATTGAACCCCCAGGAATTCCTCACTGTCACCGCATGCCGTAGAAATCTCACAGGTGACTCCGGTGCGATAATGCGTGTCCATCGCTTCCTCGAGCAGTGGGGCTTGATTAACTACCAGGTAAGCTTTTCTACAGGAGACATGAGCAAAGCGACCTTTAGCTAAACGTGAATCTTTACCACTCCAGGTGGACCCTGAGAAGAGGCCCAACGCTGTTGGACCCCCGTATACCGGTCATTTTAGGATAGTCGCCGATACTCCGCGAGGACTCCAACCCTTTCAACCTGGTGTAGGATCACAGCTACCATCCGAAGGCAAACCGCTACCAGCTTCTGAGAAAGCGGTAGCATCAGCCGCGACACCGAAACCCGAAACCAAGATGAGCGTAAGCAAAGGCATTTACGAAGCATCTGGTAAAGATTCTACCGATACAAAAGCCAACGGACACGTCGAAGAACCCGAAAAGCAGATGCATCACTGTTACTCTTGTGGTGTCGACTGCGGCCGAGTTCGCTATTGCAGCCCTAGATCCACAAAGATTAAGCTTTGTCCGAACTGTCATCTTGAGGGTCGTTTCCCTAACAGCTACTCCTCTTCTGACTTCTCCCGAGTGGATGATGTCAACTACCAAGCTGTTGATAGAGACTCACCTTGGACGGATAAAGAAACATTTCGGCTGCTTGAGGGTATTGAGATGTACAAGAATGACTGGAATACTATTGCAGAACACGTAGGCTCGCGTACAAGGGAGCAGTGTGTCGTTCACTTTCTTCAATTCCCGATCGAAGATAAATTTCTCGAAGTGCACCCTGAGCAACTTGGTCCTCTTCAGTACGACAGAATTCCCTTCACACAGGCTGATAATCCGGTCATGAGCGTGATTTCTTTCCTCGCCTCTCTCGTCGACCCAAAGGTTGCGGCCGCAGCTGCCCAAAGTTCAACGGGAGAGATGCTCCAATTACTTCGAGGGAAATTGGAAGAGAACGCATCAAAAGTCACAGGCACGGAGACCGAAAAGAAAGACGAAAAAACTGAAGCTGATACAGCTGGTGAGAGCTCAAAATCCCCCAAGGAACCAACCGACCAGGCCGTTAAGAGCGCCATGGATATCGACGAACCAGTCACGGGGGCTGTCAAGAAAGATGACCTCAAGGCGATCGACCAGATGGCTGCCGTTGCACTTGGTGTCGCGTCGGCTCGGTCTTGCGGTCTTGCCTCGAATGAGGAACGTGAGGTTATGCGTCTTGTCAGCGAAACCATCAATGCCAACCTCCGCAAGATCGACATGAAGCTCACCCACTTTCATGAGCTGGAGAACTTACTGCATGCGGAGCGAAAGGAGCTCGAGAAGAACAAACAGCAACTTTTCATAGATCGCCTGACAATGAAAAAGCAAGTTACTAGGGCTGCGGAGTTACTCAAGAAGGCACATGCTAGCAGTGGACAAGACGTTGCCAAATACGCGGACCAGGCTGCTCGCATGAACTTTGGAGTGGTACCTGCTGGCGGCATTGACGGTTCGAGAACTCTAGCGGTTCCTCCCGGATCTGAAATCAACTCTACTGTCTCTGGGCCAGGACCACTTCCGCCTAGCCAGATGGAGGGTTACACTTCTTTTGAAGCTTGAAATGCGAACTGAGGGATTTGAAGGAAATTTCTTTCTTTGATTTTTTTAGTCAATGGCGTGATGTCCCATTTCTTCTTTTTTGGATTTTTTCAGGTGTCTTTATTACTTTCGCGAATTCTTCTTCTCCTGTAACTTTTCTCGGGGGGCTTTATTTTCTTTCTAGGCGACGCCAGAGATGATCTCCAAAATGTGTATTACTAAGTGACGTTTAATAGAAGGTGCTACCCAGGTCTGCCGCCGTCCTCGACCTTTCCTCCTCCTTTTTTAGAAACCTGCGTTCTTTTGGAGCTCTCTCCCGTCTTACCTTTTTGTGTATTCATGAATGACCACAATAATGTCAAATATTTAATGGAAAGCCTTTTTGGGGAGATATTGACTACAATTTTGATGTGAAACCCTTGACCAAAGCTCTGATTCAAAATACTCTGCGGACACTGTCTGCTACGGTACACGCCTGGCGGTTGCCCTTTTCACGTTTTCAACTTGGCCAGCCCATCCAGCACTTTCCTCCTCAACATCCCACAAAAGCTCTCCCATACGACCTGATCAACCCCTCGTGTCCATCTCACCACCACAAAAGACCCTTTGCTCGCTTCTGGCTCCACAGACGACGCTGGAAGACTTATAAAATCATGATCCCATGCATCACCTTCATCGGCCATGTCTTTGTCCCCATCTTCCGTCCTCTCATCTTGACCAACTAAGTTCAATTTATGCGGGGTATCAGACGCTTGCGTCGGCGCGCCTATAAATATACCCACCGCAAACCCAAACCGGGGCTCCGTAGGAATATCGCCCGCTCCTTCTCCCATCGCAGAGATCTCCATCTTTTTTCTCTTCCTCCTAGCTGCTCTGGACCACGTGTTCCCGCTCGTCTCGCCGATACCGTTAGAGTAGAGGTTTTCGACCGTGCCGTACATTGTTGAGAAGCAGGAGAGTCTGACGGAAGTCCACTCGAAGGAGTCTGTGGGGAAGTCGGAACATGAGATTTGGAGGAGATCTTCTACTTGTGGGAGAAGAGTCGATAGGTTTGTTTCTGTGGGTAATGGGATCTTGAAGGTTGTTGGGAATGGGAGGTGGGATTTGAGAGTGTGGGAGTATGGTTGGCGGGACACATGCTGGACGATAGTTTAGGTTCACATACAATATGAGAGGAGAATGCTAATGGATCATACATCACCGGCTCTTCGATCTCCAAAACTCCATCCGACGGCCCATCTCTTCGTCTTGCCCACACCTTGGACCAACTCCCCCACCACGTAGTTCGAAACCTCGTTCTCTTTCAGCTTTTCCATAATCTTCTGAACGCTGCTGAGCTTTCCCAGCATCGAAGTGTACCATCTGACCCGTTCCCTGAGTTTAAGACTCTCGTCGACCATCCTACTCACAAATGCGACTTCTCCGCCTTCTATCACCATCTCGGTGGTAGAGCCCGTGCATGCCGAAAGCGGCGGTACAGATTTCAGTTTTGCGGAGGAGAGCATGTCGTTGATGGAGGTGTAAAACGGGGGGTTGCACATTGTGAAGTCTACGCTCGAAGGGTTGATTGCTACATCTGCCGGGAGTATTGTTTGAGAAGTGGAGACATCGACCAAGGTAATCCTGCTTTCGAGGGCGTTCTGATTGATATTTTTCGATGCTTGAGTGAGAGAGTTGGGGTCGATTTCTGTGGCTATAAAGTTCCAATGGGGAAATTGAGCGCAACCGAGGAGAGGGTATATTGCTGATGCACCGGTGCCGCTAATATTCGTTAGATGTAAATTGTGTGAATAACGCTGGGATGTAGAGCTTACATGTCCACGCCTCTGACATTAGGGCGTCCGGAAGAGTTGGTATAATCATGAGTGTCTATAATAAGGTCATTGATCCAAAGGATATAGTTGAGTCTGGCAGGTATTGTATCAGCTTTTATTTTGAACGCCTTTCTTGCATATTTGAGTGTATCTACCTATTAGGTATCTATATTGAGCGAAATATCAGTATTGTTCCATTAGGTCCTAGGCTTGTAAAGAATACGTACAGCGGGACATAGCCTATCTTCGGGTAGATCGACTTCAAGATTGAAGTCTCTCTTGAGCAGAGCTTTTGCCAGCTGCCTGATGGACTCTGGGTCGTGAAAGTCGATAGAGCTAGCACCTTTTAGACTATTTAATAAAACTTCGCATTAGTCTACGTTTCTCATACCGTACCTGCTAGTGATTAGTTCGAAGTTGCGTACCATTTTGCAAAAGCAGAGTGTTCTTTTGCCAGCTGTGCGAAACTGATGCCGTTCTTGTATACGTTTTTGGGATGCATATTTATTCTCGTTGGCAAATATGCAACAGACCATCTACTTGGATAGTATTTTGCAGCGAGTAGGACATATGATACGACTTCCGAGTCTTAACAATATTAATGACAGTCGAGCCGGCTACTTGGGTTAGCACTGTAGGAATAACGGTGTTGCATGTCGTGTGAGTCTGTGATGTGCGGTCTAGAACGCCGGCAGATTTGTAACACATCCGTTCAGACGATATAAAAATGCAACACCCCAAAGTCTCTTTCCTTCCACCTCTTAAGCTCAGGTTTGCGCCATGCACAAGACGGAAAGCTAATGTTTTCGACATCTTCAATCCGTTCAGCTGCCGGGCGTACCGGTAGCTCGGTTAACCGCGCCCGTTTTCTGTCTACTTTGCATCGAACGGGTGACGCACAGGTCGCAGCAACTCGTGCCAATGCGCCGTTTCGTATGGCCATAATTGGTTCCGGGCCATCGGGCTTCTACACGGCTTACCGCGTCCAGAGCAAACTTCCTACCGCCAAAATAGACATGTACGAAGCCCTACCGGTTCCGTTCGGACTTGTGCGATTCGGGGTTGCGCCAGATCATCCCGAAGTCAAGGTTCGTACCTTTTGTTGTCTATCCTTTTAGTTTGCCGGTTATATTTCTTGTACATATATCTACACATCCATCCCTCGCATCCTATCTTTAACCTGCCTTTGCATTCTATCTATTTGACAAACAATGAACACAATAAAAATGTTTGAACTAATCTGACTCTGTAGCAACCTCCCTAACTGCATTTGTGGTTCTTATAATCAAAATAGTTTTGCATAAATAAATTTGACGAGGTAGCCCGTCATCCAAACTTTACATTCATCGGGAACACACCAATCGGCTCCGACCCAAATCATTTACCATTCTCAACTCTCCTCCCGCACTACGACGCCATCCTTCTCTCCTACGGCGCTTCCAAAGATAAAAAACTGGGGTTACCGGGCGAGGACTCGTTATCCGGTATCTACTCTGCGAGAGCATTCGTGGGTTGGTATAACGGGTTACCGGAGCACCGAGATTTGAACCCAAATTTAGAGGGGAATGATGGGAAAGCTGTTGTTATCGGACAGGGGAACGTGGCGTTGGATGTCGCGAGAATATTGCTGAGTGGTGTGGACGATTTGAGAAAGACGGATATAACAGACTATGCACTTGACACTCTGTCGAGGAGCAAGATCAAGGAGGTAGAAGTGGTTGGTAGAAGGGGCCCTATGCAGGTATGTTGAGTATTTGCGCATTTGATTTAAGGGAACCCAGAAGTGCTGATTAGCTCTCTATATAGGCAGCCTTTACGATCAAGGAAGTGCGTGAGCTAATGCAGTTACCGCTAGTCGGCTTTGAACCCGTCGATTATTCACTCATGCCGGATCGTATAAGCAAGCTACCCCGTCCAAAAAAACGTCTAATGGAAACCATCGTCAAGGGCACATTGATATACCCTGATCTCAAAAACTGGAAATTATCATTCTACAGGTTACCCAGCGCTTTTCTTTCATCGTCACCCGACGATTTTCTTTCCTCGTCATCCGATCCACAAAAACTCTCACACATCAGATTCGAAAACACAGTCCCGGAACCCGGCTCCGGTGGAGATGTAGTACACGGAACTGGGGCTTTCAAAGATGTATACGCTTCGCTTGCTTTCAGAAGCATAGGATATAAAAGCGAACCTATAGCTGGTATGATTGAGGCTGGCATACCATTTGATGAGAGGAAGGGGATTGTCTGCAATATCCTCGGAAGGGTGGCGAAACCCACGCCTGAAGGAGATGTGCAAGTACCCGGTTTGTATACCGCTGGCTGGGTCAGACGTGGTCCTACAGGAGTTATAGCCTCAACTATGATGGATGCATTTGATGCCGGCGAAAATATTGTAAAGGATTGGCTGGCTGGCATAGAATTTCTAGACAAGGGTGAGGCGGTCAAATACGGATGGGAGGCGATTCGTGCAGAGCATCAAGCTAGAGGGATCAAGGGGGTTCATTGGAACGATTGGGATAAGATTGACTCTGCCGAGAAGGAAAGGGGTCAAAAAGTAGGAAAAGAGAGGGAGAAGTTTGGAACCGAGGAAGAAATGATGGCTCTGGTATAAATGTATATATCGATCAAGACGGTATTTACTGTGTAAATGTAAAAAATCTATCTCACTTGTATAGTATCTCATCGACCATCTCTGCGATCGCAAGACTAGATGTCAGTCCTGGACTCTCAATCCCCAGCAAATTCACAAATCCTGGGAATCCTTCCTCTTCTCTGACCACAAAATCTTGGAACGGCCCACCCTTTGGATGCAGCTTTGGTCTGATGCCGCAGTAATCAGCCGTCAGCAGCTCCTTCTTAATACTAGGCAGGTAAGTGCTAACTGCTCCGATAGCTGCCTCAAGCCTATAATCTCTCGCGACCAGATCATCCGGCCCATCGACCCACTCTACGTCAGGTCCAAACCTTATCCTCCCCGCCATATCCAAGGTCAAGTGCGTCCCCAACCCACCAAGCCCTTCCATCGGACACGGATAAATCAGCCTCGACACCTTTGGCTTCCCCGCCGAGTAGGAAAAGTAATTCCCTTTCGCGTAAAATGGAATCACACGCCTTTCCTCCGGCAGCAGCATATTGGAAACGAGAGGAGCGGAAAGACCGGCAGAGTTTACAACTGTGTCCGCAGTTATCGTTACGGGTTCGTCATCGGTAGCGTACTTTGTCACAATCTCGTAGTTTCCGGAAGGGCCCTTGTTGATATCCACCACGGATGTCAGGAGCGAGACGTCGAATTCTTCCAACAGACCGTTGAGATACGTCATGTACTCGTGTACCGAGATTATACCCGTGGACGGGGAGTTTAGCACACCGAATGGCGTGTGCACCTGCATGTGCGAAAAGTCCATCAGCATCTCGTCCCTCTTCCAGAGTAGCAAGAAAGAGAGAGAAAAAACACGTCGAGGAGGGAAGCAATTTCATACGTCCGGTTCCTCCCTCTCCGCTTCATCCTTCCCAACAAAATTAGTAGGTACCCCGAGCCGTTTACACTTCTCGTGCAACCCCTCGAGTATGCCCCTCTCCTTCTCATTCTGTGCGAGAATCCATTTCCCCAATCTTTTATGCGGGATATTTTGATTCTCGCAGAGGTCGTATAGTAATTCTTTCCCACGGATGCAGAGTTTAGTTTTGAGTGATTGTTCCGGATAGTAGATTCCCGCGTGGATGACCTGTATATTCGTTCGAATGTTAATCAGTCACCCGAGTGGACCAAAGGATTCGTTGCGCTCACCTCTGAGTTTCTCGACGAGGTTTCGGTGCCAAACTCGCTATGACGTTCGATAAGCAGCGTGGGCTTCTGGTGCTTTGTAGCGAGGCGGGAAGCGACTGCTAGGCCGACCACTCCGCCGCCAATAACCTAAGAATAGGTTAGAAAGCGGTAAATAAAGGCTGTCCCCGTAATCAAATTAGCGTGTGAGATCACTTGGTACTCACACAATGGGCAAAGTCGCTGCGGGCTGGAGGTGTCGTCGAGAATAGGCGACGTTGGATTTGGAGCACCCTCTGGCGGAACATTCTGTGTTGGGTGACGTTTTGCAATTTGGGGGTTGAAATGAAGGAAGCTAAAAGATGTTAATATATAGAGAAATATGATAACATCAGAGGGTTTCCTTGAAGCTACGATATATGAGACGAAAAGCTGTAATTATGGACGGAGTTCGAGGATAGGTTGGTCATATTGTTAACGTGTCACCCTCCTCCATAGTTTTGCATATAACCTGGGTGAGCGCCGGTGAGGTTCCGAGGGCTAGTTATCAATGATCTACATACGTCCTTATCTTACGGTTCTTCTAACAAATCTGAGGAAAAATGGTATTCCATAAAAAAACCCTCATCTAGTGTTCATACACGGGGAAATGTATCCTACTATCGAGTACAGAAGAGCCTTGAAGCTGCGGTGTAAAAAAAGGGCAGACTTCAGGTACATGTTATAATCGAGCCATAAACACACACTCCCCATTCAGCATTTTCTTTTTCCCGTAGGCTATATTTTTTACTGAGGAGATGAAAAAGAGATAAACGAAAAAAGAGGGAAAGCAGTTTGCAGATTGAGAAACTGCGTATAATATTTAAACTGCGTATAATATTTAGAGCTTGTCGTAGTGGTCGTCGAGGCCGAAGGGAGCTTCCTTGAATGGTTCGTAAATCTTGAGGCCTGCGAGAGATTGTTAGCTTTTTTCTAGATAAAAATTACTCAAAGAGGTTTCTTGTTCTTACCCTTTCTCTTCCTGGTTGGCTCGATGATCTTGATGTAGGACGGCGAGAGCGAGCTCAACGGGTCGCCGAGCGAGCTCGGTAATGCCTCCCAATGGTTGAAAACTAATGTGGGGAAAGCTTGACCGCTGGTTCCGGCACGCAGGTCGGTGGTGAAACCGAAAGATTGTCTGACAGGCAGATAAGCCTTGATAGTGAACAATGGGGTACCAGGGCGTTGTTCTTCGCTGAAGACTTGACCCTCCTTCTTGGTCAAAACACTGTAGACACCACCCATGGCAGTTTCTGGAACCTGGATATCGACCAAGTACATGGGCTCCAAGAGATTTGGCTTGGACATGAGGGTGGCGGCATACATAGCACGACGAGTGGGCGGCATAATTTGGCCAGCACCTCTGTGGATGGAATCGGCGTGGAGGGTGACATCCAAGAGGTTGAATCGGATCGATCTCATGGGCTCGTCGCAAAGAGGACCTTCCTTGGTTGCCCATTGGACACCGGCAATAACGGAATCTTTGATTTCGTTAAGGTATTGAACGGCCTTTGTGGTATCACAGAACAGATTGGGACCCTGGGTATCTGGGCCAAAACACCAGATCTTCCTGGCTTCGGTAACATCCCAACCGAAATCATCAGCTAAGACACGAGCACGGGACTTGAAATCGTCCTTCGCGCTGACCCTTCCTAGGTCAATGGCAACGGAAAGCTCCTCGTCCATGGGAACAGCCTCAAGGTAGATACGGTTGTGCTTGTTTGGCGACTTGGAAAGAGCAGGAGCGTGAATGGTTTTTGTGGCCTTTCCATTCTTGTCAAGAACTTCGTAGTTGCCCGTCTTATCTGTAACGGTTTCACGATACTGGACGACAGGGTCAGAGATCTTGAGAGGAACACCAGCGTGGTCGTTCATCAAGTCGTTGAGGCAAATTTCCAAATGCAATTCACCAGCGCCGGCAACAACGTGCTCACCGGATTCGTTGTGGAAGACCAAAACGCAAGGGTCAGACTTGGCCAAACGTTTCAAGCCTTCGACTAGTTTGGGCAAATCTTGGCCGTTGGTGACTTCGACAGCTCGCTGGACGACAGGAGAGACGGAGAACTTCATGACCTTCAAGTTGTGGGCGGTATCAGAGGTAGTCAAGGTACCGGACTTGACCAAGAACTGATCAACACCGACCAAACCGCAAATGTTACCGGCTGGGATGCTCTCAATCTGGTCGACCCTGGGTCCCATCATGAGAACAGTTCGCTGGATAGCCTTGATATACAAGTCTTCCTTCTTTCCGGGAACGTAGTTTGGTCCTTGAATTCTGACCTTCAAGCCAGATTTAGCGGTACCAGAGAAAACACGGCCGAAAGCGTAGAAACGGCCCTTATCGGAAGTCGGCACCATCTTGGAGACGTAAAGCATGAGAGGGCCGTTAGGATCGCACTTGGCGATACCAGTGCAGGATTCGTCGTCAGTGGGACCTTCGTACAGAATTTCCGCACGGTACGCTTGCGAAACCTGGGGGGATGGCAAATGGATGACCATCATCTCAAGGATGGCGTCAGCAGCTGGCAACCACTTTCTCATGATTGTCCTCAAAAATGGCTTGTCAACAAGCTCCTTCTCTTCGTTGGTAAGCTTGACGTTTAATTTCTCAACCAGGGTGAGAATTCCCTCCTTGGGCTTTCCCTTCATAACTTGGTCAAAGATCTTGAAGATTGGGTCAAGGATGAACATGTTGAAAGCACGCTCGAGTGGCTGGCCAGCGTCGTCTTTGCCGTTCTTGGTCCACTTCTTGGTCTTTGGGTTAAAGTAGTTGTCACCCTGTTTTCGACACCGTTAGTAATATATACTAGAAGTCTCAAGGGAAGAGAGCCTACCCAGAGACGAGCCATCATCTTTTCCTTGTCAACACCGAACTTCTTAGCATAAGTGGTGGCGAAAGTTCGGATGGTGAAACCCCAGCCCTGGTATGCAGATGCGAAAGCAACATTGCCCAACTCTGGGAGAACTTGCCAGTCCTTCTTGAGAATCTTGTCTTGGTAGGTAGCGATAATGACGTTGATAGTTTCAACGACACTTCGCAATGTGATGTACAAATCTTCCTTTCCCATCTGCAATTCAAGCAGCGCTCTGTCGACCTTGTTGATGCAGAGAACAGGCTTGATACGTTCGCTAAGGGCCTGTCTTAGCACAGTTTCTGTCTGAACAGAGGCACCTTCGATGACGTCGACAACGACCAAGGCACCGTCAGTGACACGGAGAGCAGCGGTGACTTCAGATGAGAAATCAACGTGACCGGGGGAATCGATAAGATTGATCAAGAAATCCGTTCCGTCAGCGGGGACCTTGTCATGTATGTGCTCCTTGATCTCCTTAAGATCCTCTTCTGGCAGACTGGCGTGCAGTGAGACGGCCGTGGACTTGATAGTGATACCACGTTCTTGTTCGTCTTTTCTTGTGTCCATGGTTCTTACTTCACCAGCCTTCGCTGCTGCGATAATACCAGCGTGCGCGAGCAACGAATCTGAGAGTGTGGATTTTCCGTGGTCGACTGTGTGTTGCGGAAGAAATTCCAACGTTAGCCTAGAACCCCACCAACAGGGAGCCCCACCATGGGGTAAAGAAAAAAACTTGAAGAGCATCACGGGAAATTTACAACGTACCGTGAGCGATAACGGACATGTTACGGATGTTGGACCGTTTGTCCTACATAATGTCAGCATACCATGATACGGTTTTTTGCCGTGATGCTATGGCAATCCATCACGGCGAGGTCTGTACGGAGTGGGAGCGTACCATGAGCCCACGGAGCTCATCGATAGTAAAGCTACATGTCGCGACGATTGTTAGCAAGCAAGATCCTCTGGCGAGATAAGAGTTGGAGCAAATAGCACATACTTGACCATCTTGGCTGATTGATCACGAAACCTTTGTTAAAAACTGTTGTGATTGTTGGAGATTGGTGCAAAGAAGAAGGACGGTGATCTGGTCTGGAGCGAGCACAATAAAAAGCCCTCAGAACGAACAAGAAAAATTCTTTTTTTCGCCCCTCTACCTTTTATAACCGGGGGGGACTACTACCCTGACACCTTCTCACGAGGAAGAGGCAATCAGGTAGGAGAGGTGGAATCGAACGGTATCCAAATTTACTAAACTTTTTTCGAGGGGAGGTTGGGTGAGGTGAAGAGAAGGAAAGCCGGAAAGAGGGTTTGTGGGAATGCAGCTATAAAAAAAGAATTTTTGTGTGCGTCTACTCGCCTGCCCGACGACAACACTTTTTCGACGTCGAGGAGCGTGAGGGGTTAACACCTTGCTACCACAAAAAAGCAATATCCCGTGACGATTAGTGATTTTGTTCTTGCAAACACGCTTGCAAGCTTGCCAGCTCGATACTCACAGCAGAATCGTGTAGACAGACTTAGCAATCGTCGCTGCTTTTCCCCCGGCTTTAGGCAGGTGTGGACCGCCTAAACTCCTCTCGGCCAGCTGATCGAGTCCAAACGGTGGCCCAATGACTCCAAGCTCGATGGATCTACCAGGGCATATCATGCAGATTGCAGACCACCATTCTCAACTCGGTCCGGGGAAGAGTTTTTTACTTTTACATCATGGTAATAGTTTAAGCAGGATGAGCAGCTTGACAGACAACCATTAGGAAAATAATTTACATGACCCTGTAGCTCCAATCTAATACCCGTTCGCCCACAGCGTACTTTTGAATCCAAAGCACACCCCAAATAACCCCCAAAATCAAATGTACACACGTCATGATACCCGGTCCGTCCCTCTCGATGCAGAGGGCTTGGGACGAAATATCACTCCAGCAACACAAAAACGCTTTAAGAAAAACATCCGCTAAAAACTGACGGGGAACAAAAACAAAAAATAAACTCAAAGAACAGCGGGTAGAGTCATATATCCGATCACACCGCTTGAGCATACATCTGGCCAGCAATACTGATTCCAGATGGACTCGTCGGCGTGGGGAGTGGTGTGAGGAGTGAGTTCTGTGGGAAAAATACAAATCCAGGGCTAGGATTAGGGTCTTGTTCGAAGTACGGTGGGACCGGGTCCACGTCTTCCACATTTCTCGGTCTCCATCTCTGTTGGTATCCTACCACCTGCTGGGGCATCGAAGCCGGAGAAGCTGCTGCTGGTGCTGACATGTGCGCGACTCGGCGGTGGTATTGTGGCGAAGTGGGTGTCAACTGAAGGTGGTGTGCTTGAATAAGTTGGAAGTTTCCAACCGAGAAGTGCTGAGCTCGGCGAGTCTGTGGAGAACGAATGTTGATAGGAGAGTGAATATTGATGGGGCTGTGAGGATGGGCCGAGTGCTCCTCGTCGCCGAAAATCCAATTCGCGATCCTAGACACAGCAGAGGTGAGGCGAACAGCTGTGGAAGGTGTCGCGCGCTCTTCATTCGCAACGGGTGTTGGCAAAGGAAGGGCTGTCTGGAGCTGTGGGAGGCGAGGTCGCTGGCGCTGCGGTGGGGGAATCGATGTGAGAACTGGTGCTCTAAAAGATTCCTGCAAAATGGATGTGTCATCCTCGAAAGATGTCTCACGAGTCGAGATGCTTATAACATCTGCTTGCGGTGTGGACGGTGATTCGGAGTCATTGATAATGAGCTCTGCAGCTGCAGGTTGCTCTCTTGATTCAGGTATGACGTGAACAGATGGCGACTCAGGCTCCAGAGTTTGTTGCTGTTGTCGCTGAGTAGATTTTCCAGTAATAAGTCTCTCCAGCTCCTGCAGACGGCGTTCCAAAGAGGCCTTTTCCTCAAGCGCAACCTTGATACGTACAAGTGCGTCTTTGCATTCTGTCGATGGCTGAGCTGCTACTTCAGTAGCTTCCGGTTGGGCTACCACCTCGGTAGCTTCCGGCTGGGCTGCCACCTCAACAGCTCCCATCTGGAGGTTAGGTGAGCTCGTTTCCGTATAATCCTGTGAATGAGGTATTGGTATAGATGGTACAGATTCGATCGAGTCCATCTCAAAGGAGGTTCTCGCTGAAGCTGTGGACACCGAATCTCTTCTGGTGTCAATCGTAGTAGGACTGCTCGGTCGGTGAATCGGAGATAACGGCATGAGGAACGGGTTCAGGTCCGTAGTATTCAGATGCAAGTTCCCAAGACTTTGTGCTGCCCTGCTGTGCATGTGAATCGGTGACGGGCTCGCTATGGACCTGAGGTCGCCCGGCATGCTGGCGCGACGGCTGTGACTGGATAAACAGGATAGAGGTCGTGGTATGAAGGAACCGTCCCGGAATGAATATCGACCATCGCCCAGAGATGAATTGGATCCGAGAAGCTCGTTTGCCAGATTGGCGTCGTGGATAGTAAGGGTAGGTCCGTACGGCGAGTTTCCACGGTGCGCATCTCGGGTTGAAGATGGGGAGCTGTGCGACCGAATTGCGATAGGCCGCTGTGGCATTGATGTTGATTCGTCTTCGATAAGTATGACGGGAAGGGGTGGTAGCGAACGCATTTCTGTAAATTATTTCGGATATTATTAGCTAACTTGCCATGCATTGCGGATTTCGGATTCAAGTACCTCGAGCTTCCGAGGTGTTTTCTGTAACCTCTTGAGCCATCCTCGAACTGAAGTGAGACCGGTCGCTCCGTGATCGCACATGCGACATCCTCGGTGCCGGATCCGCGTCTTTGGTCTGCTCGCTTTGGTCAACTTGCTCTGAGGCGAATGGAAAGCAGTTGCCAAAAATTGATTGAAACGGCATGATATGCGCGTGTATGAAATGAAATAGAAAATAACCCCAAAGTTTTCGAGAGATAACTCTGGTGGAGAGGAGATGTAACGATAAAAGAGAGATGTACTTTTGAGACCCGAATGAAAACCCAATATGAAAAGATCGTAATCAAGGAAATTGTAGAGAATGAAATAGAAAGAGTAAAATAAATATAAAAAAAGGGAATGTAATTATTCGTGTTGATGTTGCATTGAAGTGGAAGGGAAAGACGGAGATAAAAGGATGAATAAAATTAACAAAACTTACACTGAAGAAGCCTCAAGCCCTTTCACTGTTGCAAGTCCGTAAGTATATATATGTTCCCTTCTCAACGCTGAAGCTCAAGTCAATGAGTCCGAACCGTTTATCTCGTTACAGGCAGCTCGCTGTCTGTTTGAACATATCCTCCTTCGACAAGAAAAAAAGACGAGAGAGATCAAATGATTCAGAACAGAGGTACCGCGGTCAAGTTCTTATACAGAATTGACATGCTCCTACTTCCCCCACGTTTTAGGAGTTTTTTTCTTTCTTTCCCAGTCCAAGGCGATACCATCAAAACACCCGTTTCCGTTTTTCTCAAACAAGCCGATTTTGGTGCATTGAAATCCCAGCCTCTCAACCAGAGAGCTGGGATGCTTCCATGCGAAACTGTGCGTTGCGGCTCGAGAGGAGGGCTCGTTCGCTCGCCTCGGGGTACATTGCATGCAATGGCGCATTCCCTTGTGGGTGGTATCCGAAAATAACAGACGATAATTTTCCTGATGCACGTCAACCTGAAACCTCGCAAAAAAGCATTTCGTCCCACGCCTGATATACCCCAATCTAATCCATTCCCAGCTGGCCTTTTTCCATTGTTCTTTCCGGGTCGCATCGCGTATCCCTTTTGGTACGCGTTACCTGGTGCCTTTTGGATATTGCGGGTGTGCGGTGGAGTGGCTGTTGGAACGCTGCGTGGTGTTTGATAGGGCTGTTTCGTAGCAGGTACCCGAAGCGCGCAATGTTGGTTTGATTGGCCCTCCGTTTTATTGGCTGTCGTTGGCTCTGGGCTTCACCACTTAAGCGCACGACAGCGGGGTCCCTGAGCACCGTCAAGCACCGTTAGTTTTCTAAAGTTAGCATGTCACCCCCTCTCGCGCTTCCTACAGCGGACGATAAATTACCGTGCACACACTGGGTTAGGGAAAGATTGGACGTTCGGGGAAGGAGCACCAAGTGGGGTTTTTCCGGCACTGTGGATCTTCCAGCGCCCAGCGAATCGCCAGGCTTACCGATATTTACTTGATTCTGAGCCTCCGCTTCCATTGGCTCTGTGATAGCTGTGCGGCAACAGCCATGGCGAGATATTGGATGAAACTGAGGCACCGAGCACAGTGTGTTTTCCACGGTCATTTCGACCAAACCGGAGACTTGAAACCGCGAGACTGGTAATATAACTTTGGAAGACTTGGAACTATGAAACTGCAATAACAATAGTAGATGCTCACACAGATCGCCTATCCAACAATAAAATACTGACATGTTTGCAACTTTAACCTATCGGAGCGATCCCTATCGCTCTCAGAACCCTTGGCACGAAGCCGTCTGGAAAGAAATTTGCCCATCAACGCCCACACACATGATTCAGGACGCCTCGCACAAAACAGACTGCCGCAATGTGTATTCCCTCATGAAATGAAACCAAAAAATAGAACTATACGTCAAAGTAAAACGAAAAGGAAATGACAGGAAATTCGAATAACACAATGGCAACCGCAAGCAAGGGTATTCTCGCTCATGTAAAGCACACACCACAACTGCCAACTAGCGACCCCATGGGTTCTCCTCGTCATTTGCTAAACTTCCATACCTCACCCTGCTATCCTCGATCGGGGTGTCGCCCTCATCCTCGCCATCCTCTGCGACGACAAAATTGTCCTGGGAGTTGGTTCCCGGTGCGTTAACCTCGGAGGCATCGGTGTGGTGCTCTCGATTGTCAACTGGCGCAGGGACAGAGTCGGTCTCAAACCCTGTTCGCTCAACCTCGCCTTCATCTTGTGGAGGGTACTTGGTCACATAGATCTTTGGGTCTTCGTCGTTCCAGCCAGGACCCCCCTCTTTGCGAGCTCGGACGCGTTCAATCTCCTCGGCCTCCTCGTCCTCAACAACGAGGTCAACCACACCTGATCGATCGGAGAAGTGTGATGAAGACGATTCGCTTCGATGAAGGGTATCGACGACCTTGGACAGCAATCCCTGTGATTCTTCGTCATCGGATGCCTTGCCCTTGCCCTTGCGACTCCGCGAACTCGACGCATTAGACCTGCTGCTTCGGCTTCGAGATTGTAGTCTCTTGCGGTTTTCGGGTTGAAGCAACGCTTGGTTAGTCGCAGTTGTGACAAGATAGTTAGATTGATAGTTGGAATGTAAACGCTCCGCGGTATACGGTTCGTATGCCGTGATAACAGGGTACTATAGGCGATCGTTAGCATGTGCGTAAACTGCAAGGATCACGGATATCACTAACGTTGTAATCACCAAATTCCATCGCTCTCGCGTCCGTGTAAAGCTTTTCGATATCATCATCTATGCTCGTGTCTTCGAGCTCGTTTGGCGCTCCGCTTCCGTACGCCTTTCCCACACCAGCCGCCGCTCTTCGCGCAGGATCGTCGGTGATACCCGCTGCAGTCCCTACGGCACCAAGCAAGGCGGTACGACTTGTAGGTGGCGGTTTTGGTATCCAATATTTGCCCTTCCCGCCCCTCTCGTACCGCATCCCTTCCATCATTCTGGCCATCCTTGCAGCGCTCTCAGGGTGTACCATCGTCGTGCCATCTGCAGAATCAAAGTTGCGATATTCGTACCCTTTTCCACCGAACGTGACTTTAGTGTCGTGTATCAAGTCCCGTATGCCGTACGCATCGCGGAGAGCGAATCGAACAGGCATACGAGCCGCCGAAATGGTGGGGTCGGCATAATCCTTCCACGAAAAGGCGTACCAGTGTGCGATGGCGAACATTGGCATTTCGCAACAGATCAAGCAATCTTGGATGGCGGCGGCACGGTTGTCGCGGGTATAACCCGGCGTGTCTGGTATAACCTTCGCCCATACCAAAATTGACAGGAAGAATCCTTGCCAGTAAGAAGCGAAAATGATGAGTTTGATACAGAGAAACTGTCGAATACTGTTAGCAGCATGTCCCACGAACAAAAATCAATGAAACAGGCAACCAACCTTGGGCACGGGTCTGAAAGGCTTCAAGTCCTGACTCATCAACGCCCAGAACATTCCCAAACTGTACAAACAGAGCGTGACTGAAAGATTATAAATTATTCCACTCCAAAAGTAACCGCTATTCAACCCAATATAGCCTTCCTGGTAGGTATCGGTGGCTTTCATGATAATCGTCGATATCGCGAGTATTGGTTTGAGCCAGGCATATTGGAGAATGCCTCTCTTGATGTTTAGGAATGAGTGCGGGTCGCTAATGTCCACTTTGGGAAAGATGAGGTTGAAAGGCCATATGTGCGGAGTCGGTGCTCTTCCATGGGTGAGGATGATGAGAGATCTTTCGCCACCCAGGAAATTTATCAATAGTTGGAAAAACGTGAATATCGTAAACGCCTATGCCCTGTTAGCCAAGTCTAAGGGTCATTTGGGTTTGGGTGATGTGTGCCAACCTCATAGATGTCACGGATAGGGTCCAAGAAAAAGGCTGCTGTTAAAGACTTCAAGCTAAGCCATGATGTGATGGCGTAAATGGGCACCCTGTAACAACTGTTAGCCTATCGTTCCGACTTGTGGCGATGAAGGGATGACCAACATCAACAGGATTCGCACGACATATCGTTGAAGTAGCGGTTTCCGATAATTTTTACTGCGATGCAAGGTTAGATGGATGCCCAAAGAATAGGTATTCAAGGCAAGAGGAGCGTTTACAGTTGCAACCAAATGGACCTGTCCGATCATCGTTAGTTTTGCGATTAAACATTCATGAGGGGACTTGTGATCTTACAGGGCCGACAACAGCGCCGCAACCACCGAACAAAGTCCGGAGAAGATGATGAAAAAGTTGCCCAGCTTGGTTCCCGTGCCACCGGGATCGAGGAAGCCAGGCATTTTGACGGCAGTGTTCCCGATCGAGGTTATCTGCGAAGCATTTGAAGACGAAGAAGGATTGATGATGCCGTTGGTGAGTGGCGGAGACTACAATCAAGAGCAAAATGTCGACAAGGACCTCCAAAGGTTCAGCTACAACGACGACTGGAGAGATATTTGGGGGGGAGGATTCGTCAGAGGAGGGGAGATGACGCGCAGTTGTCCGCTCGATGTGGGTTGGGTTTTCAAGAAAAAGTGGCCCCTGCTCCGTGAAAGAGGGAAGACTTGGCCAGGGAGGGATGGATGGATGCTGCAAAAGGACGACGTACTTGACTGGCCTTGCCCAAACAATTGCACGTGCCTCAATCAACCTCAACGTCAGCCTGCATGACTTTCGCGACAACGCCAATAGCTGCTCTTCACCTTCCTCTATCGTGGTGATTTCGCGACCAGCACGAAGCGTCACTGGAGAAATGGTCGATTTTTCGAACTGCGCGGGCGCTCAACGCATTTTATCATGTTGACATGAAGGAAGGAATTACAAGGTCTAAGATACAAGAACTCTAGGCCTTGCCAATCCGCGACAGATACGCATTCCAGCCTTCTTCCCTGTACAATTTTGCGGTTTCCACTGGATCTGGAACGGCGTATATACCTCGACCGGCGATTATAAAATCGGCACCGGTTTCCACAGCGGATCTCGGGGTCTGATACTGTTGCCCCAATTTGTCCCCCTTCGAAGCCAGATTCACACCAGTCGTAAAGAGCACAAAATCCTCATCATCCAGCGGAGCTACTTCTGTTTCGATATCGCCTAGAGTCTTCGAAGCCACAAATCCAATCACGAACCGACTGTACTTTCTCGCGCATTCCACCGAAACTTTTGTGTACTCCCCCGTAGCAAGCGATCCTTTGCTCGTCATCGTTGCGAGAATCAACAGAGCCCTTTCATCCCTGTGCGGGAAATCATCCCTCTCCGCCGTCTGAGTCAACGCCTGGACGATACCCTCACCAGGTAGCATCGTGCAATTGACAATGTGTGCCCAATTCGAGATTTGCAAAGCACCGCCGTGATACTGCTTTTGAACCGTATTCCCGATATCCACAAATTTTCGGTCTTCGAATATTAAAAAGTTATGTTTGGCAGCCAAGCTCTTCAATTCTTCGACCACAGACAGTTGGAAATCATCCAGAATATCGATATGAGTCTTCAAGACGGCAATATGTGGTCCGAGTTCTGCGGACTTGGTCAGTTGTTTGCCCTGGATCGCAGGATCAGATACATACTATCTGCCAGGTCAAGGAGTTCTTGTGATGTTGTGAGATCGGCGGAGACTACAACGTTGGTCTTCTTCGTTTCCGCGATTTCGAAGAGCTTGCGAGCTAGAGGATGAGGGTGCCGCAGTGCCCGTTCGCTGTATGACAGCTGCGATTTCGATGCCATCTTGACTGTATCTGTATTCTGAATACACACTCGCAACGTCTACGAACGGGTTCAATGGTGACAAGGTTTTTTTTTCTCCAAGTCTTCGGAAGGTTTGAAACGAGGACGAAAAGTTGGACAAACCGCAACACCATGTTCTTGTTGCATGTTGAACGGCTTTATAGCACCCAGATAAAAAATGTTATCCAACCGTTTCATGGTATTGGTCACCGTAAGCGTGTCCTTCTTCTTATAACATCTGATAAGTCTGTCTCGAGTTTAGTATCCAACTCCAGCTCAGTATGTTCCATTGGTGGCATCTCTAGCGTCAATACCTCAATAACAGCCGTGGCTTGATAACAGGGCTAGATAGTTGACCTGCCGGATTCTTTGTTATAGGGGCTAGTCTACAGACTAATAATGAAGCTTTTACAGGGTACAGCAGCTCATGCAGCTAATTTTATATCAACCATAAAGTATCATTTGTAACGTTCGTTTTTAGGGTTGGCTTTAGCTACAAGCTAAATATTTGATACGGTGCAAACATGTACACAAGTAATATCAATGAACGCTAGGCCGCACATCAGTCTCGTTGGAACAAAGACCCTCCTCTCTAGCCGCACGCCTAAGGAGAGAATAAAAGGAAACATCTGCATAAACATACCAAATCGCTCTCGACACTATCAGCAGATAATCAATATTCGTTCATTTGCCCGGTTTTCAACACATCCATATACATATATTAATATATTGTAAATTTAAGCTGCTCCGTCTATCATCATTATAGCATTGGTTATATTGTTAAGATTGTAGGTAATAAAACCTTAATAGAATAATAAAGGTACTTAGTTTCCACACTTTTTTTGATCCTGATATCTTTTGAAGTGTATGCTTTTTGTTCATCAGCATTTAGCTTAACTGCAACTAGCGAAATAACTCTCTATTCCAAGAGTAAAGGCCTTAATTGAGCTCTCATAACAGGCATTTCACACAAATCTTCCTAGTTGTCCCTTTCGTTTTCCCAAATATTATAGAACGATGTTATAAACAGTGTTCGGTCTTTGTAACCAGTCCTGACAGAAACGCAATCCGTTCGCCAAAGCAACTCAACCTGTTTGCTCCAATCTCCACCCGCCAAAAACACAAAAAAATAAACCCCGCACCTGCCCAAAATAGCAGCGCCGTCGATGAGAACAAAAATTGCAAAAAATATTGGTGATGAGAGTGGGATTCGAACCCACGCACGGTTACCCGTACCAGGATGTCGCTTGCTAAGGTGTGACCTTAACCTGGCGCCATAGACCAACTCGGCCATCTCACCGTTCTTTGATGGAGATCACTGGCTGTTTTTCGCATTATATTAGTTCTTTGATGAGGCTAGCTGCTTGGAGGCTCTTCCGAGGGCCAACTGTCATTGAGAGCCAGTTGATTCGATCGGAGATAGGTATAAGAATAAGGACGGGGTGTTATTTTCTCGAAAATGTGTTACCAGAACTTTTATGGGAATTAGTTTTTATATAGATTGAGGTATTTGTCAGTGTCGTATTATACATTTTAACTGGATTTATAGAGAGGTTTAAATTTTTAGATGACCAAGATAACTATTGACATGTAGATTAGATCAGAGTATACGAGGGTATCAATTCAGAGATGCGAGAATAGAATATTCGATAAAAATTTACACTAATTTTGTTCACTTACAAAGTATCGAGGTTCAACCTGGGACAAGCACATCACGGATAACAAAATTGGAACAATTCTCTCTCTCAAAGAGCTTGTACTTCTCATTATTGCCAAGTCTCTAGGATAATTTTGGTAGAATTAGGAGATATAAAATGACTCCCCCTTTGTCAACTGTTCCAAGATGTCATCTATATCCTCCCGTCCAGCGTCTAACACAAAAGCAGGTTTCAAACTCATCCCTCCCTTGTAGCTGCTCCCTTTTTTAAGCCTCCTACTAGATCTTCTTGGAATCGGCACCGGTGCTAATTGAATTGTTGGACACTTTCGCTCAGGAATCGGGGTTGCATACTTTGTCGAGGGTCCAGGTGTTATGGGTGTTCTAGGTGTACGTGTCATAGGCGAAACTGGCTCGTTATGATTAATATTCTCCAGGTACAGATGTTTATTAATATGGAGGGGTTGTGGCGGGAGGGGTTTAATCTTGGCCTCGCATTCGTCTGGGAGTCTCAGATCAAAGAGATTTAGAAGGAATATAACCAGTTGTTTGTCACGGCTATTATATCATGATTAGCCCAAGGTGACGCATTTTCGAAGATGGAGGATGTTGATATATCTCACCTTTTCACCAAATCTTCGATCTTTCTTCTAAACCCGCCCAAGAGAACGAAGAGTAAGTTGTTTGCGCTCCCGTTCGCAAAGTCATCTTTCTTATGATAATCCTTAAACCGGGTGATATAGTCCTGCGATCTTTGGAATTCTTTCAAAAGGGTGAATAGTCCCTCGCTGCCGGTACCTGAGCTGTAGCCCTGCGCGTTGAGATACTGGATGATCTGGCAGCAATGAGCGAGGGTGGTAAGAAACTCGGAGAGGCGATTGAGTTCGGTAAGCTGCGCGGGTTGGATGGATGTGTTTGAGAGATCCATCTTGAACTCGGGAGTTGGTAGAATTTCGGAAACAAAGGAGTAGTCCTGGCATGGGATTTCCGTTTGGGTGGAGAGGTAAGCCAGTCTTTTTTTGTAAGATTTGCTCTATATATATAAAGGAATGAAACGAAGACGTCAGACATCAAGTGATATCGTAAATATTGAAACATATTAGGAAGTCTACAATTTGACTGGTGATATCCAGTTCCACTCCCGCTATGAGCGGCTCTACGGATGACAGCAGGTAGGAGCAATCATAATAAGCCCTAGCCGCTCCGGCGTACACTTTGGCTCTATCTAGAACGACGGCAAGACGGGCTATGTGGAGGGCACGGCTGAGAATGTCGCTTTTGGACGCTGCTATTTGGGATTGATCGGGCTGGGCGAGATTGTATGTTGAGAATGTAGGCAGAAAGAAAGTCCGTGAGAGGTTCTTGAGCCTGGGATAAGGCGAAAAGGGAGTTTTGGGTGTTACTGGGGTGAACGGTATGCCGTATTCTTGTGAGTTCGATGTAGAGGAGGCCGAGCCAAGGAGTTTACGGCTGGGGAGCCTGAAGAATGGCATTCTAGAGCAGATCTCTTTAACTGAAGGTGTTATGATTTTATATGGAGATCCTATTGAATTGGTTACAGATTGCTGGGGAAAGAAGGGAGGCTATAAGAAGCCTGACCCTTATATAGTCGATAGAGAAACCATATCCCCACAGCTAAAGCCCAGAGTGACCGCTACACCCCAACTATTCAAGGAAATCCAATGAGGTTGTGAATGAGCGCTCATTTCCGAGGAGAATATACAGTACATTGGTTGGACGTTCGAAGTAATTTGGGTATGTAAAGTTGGGTACGTTTGCAGGAAATCCGACAGGTGCACGACAGGAAACCCATTCAAAGACAAAGAAACGAAACCATACGATAAAATGATCCGGAGATTAGTCAAAATAAATCGACCGACGGAGCAATCGATCATGATGTCTGCTTCGCCGCCAGCAGCAGGATTGTTGGATCGGGCGTGTTGCGAGGCTGGCTGTGTGCTGTGGCGCCCGCAGGGACGAGACGCCACTCCCGACGACCGACCCTCTTGAAAAGACTCCAACGGATGATGTCGCGGGATACACGAAACATCTCTGAGTCGTCGCCGATGAGAAATACCCTGGTCCGGTTGAGTCAGCAAGTCCGAGCAGGCCCTCTGATCGGGATGGTGGCTGAGATATCGACAGTGCGCTTTTGGCGACACCTCGGACCAGAGCAAGCAAGCAAGCAATCAATCAATCGAACCGAAACTCGCTCGGACTCATCCCTCAATCTCTTTATAAACCCGCATCGCTGACGCGCCTTTGACGGTCATTCTGTTTCCTGTCCCGGCGCGAGAATTGGACAGTCTTCTGGTGCACTGGCTGGATATCATCGGCCTTCTCAGCGGCGCTCATCTTTGTTTATCTCCCCAATTCCAATTCTCCCTCGGCTTCGACTTCGACTTCAGCTTCGTCTCTGCGACACCACCTTCAACCTATTTACAAACACCCGCCTTTCACCTGATCCAGCTCGCGATTCACACCCGCCATCATGCAGATTGACGGTTCCAACCGTAACAACCTCGCTCCCGTCCCTGGAATGCCTCCCCTCTCTTCCTCCCCCTCGCATCACCCGACGCTGCCCTGGTCTAACGGTATTCCCTCCCCACCTCGCATTCTGGTCCCACCGCCGACCCTCATCAACGACCCTGTCCACCGATCGCGATACCCCCGACAGCAACTCTCGTTCGGTGGCCAGCAGAATGGTCCTTCCGCCAGTCTATCCAGCTCCCAGTTGCTCGCCAACTCTGGCATCCTCCCTACCACGCTGCAAGACTGGCGCTACGAATCTCGTCGCGAAGGCCAGCAGATCCTGCCGCACCTCTACCTGGGCCCCCTGTCCGCCGCCAAAGACCTCAACTACCTCCGTCGCGAAAACATATCCCTCCTCATCGCCGTCAGGAACAACGTCACAGCTCGAGCTCGACTTCTAAACGCCTACAACGAGATCGCCAAGGACCCCGAACTATCAGCCAAGATCCGTTTCGAATCCGTCGACGTCTCAGGCAATGCGGAGCTCATCTCAGCCTTCCCAGTCGCCTCGAAGCTCATCGACGACCACCTGTACCGCGATACCGCGCCAAACTTTGTCCGTCGCAAACCCAACGGTCTTCCCGAGCAACCTCAGAACCCCGGCAAAACCCTGATATACTGCGAATCCGGCAACGAGCGAAGCGCAGCCGTATGTGCGGCTTATATCATGCAGCACATCAACTGCACCGCCGTTCAAGCGATTCAAGTCATCCAAGGTCGAAGGTTCTGCGTCTGTTTCGATGACGCGATGAAGTATCTGCTCACCGGGTACGAACCCATCTGGATGGCACGACGTGATGTTGAGATGCAACAGATCATGGAAACTCAGTCATCTTTGAATGCCAGCGCTCGAAGCTCGCATTTTGGGAACGGAATCGGCGGTGCCGAGAATAGGATGCCGGCGCCGAAGAAATCGAAGCGAGGGATCGAGGAGGCTTATGACGACGAGGAGATGATGGGTGACGGGGACCCTTCCCTGCAGACCGAACATGACGCTGCGAGATTCGAAAAGAGGGAGGGTATCGCGCCGTTTTCTGACTCGCAGCACTCAGTCATGTCACTAGACGACGTAATGGATGACTAAAGTCTGATCCTTCACGTTATTTTAGCTATTTATTCATGTTCTGTTTCCTTCTGCACCTTGTGGGGTTTCTACTTTTTTTTTATCTGAACTGGAACGGATACTTTGACAGACGGCTACGCAATCTGTTGCCACAAACCAGGCTGTTCCGTTTCAAAAAACTGCCTTTGCATCCCTTTGACTTTAAGGTCTTACCTGATCACACTTACTGTTTAACTTACGACTAATGAACACAAAGGCAGCATACACCAATATACCCGATCTTTCCTATTGTCCTTTTTCCTCCCCATTCTGATATTTCTGACCTTGTGTACAAATGTTTCTGTTCACCAGGTATATCCTTTCGTCCTCCTGGTTCCCCTGCGCGGCAACTTAGACCAAACGTGCTGTTCCTACTGTTTCTGATTTTTATTTTATTTTCTTTCCTGGGAGGAGTTTTGGAGGGGTTCGATATCATGATCTGTGCCTTTAAAAAATGAAAGACGAAATTCTTACAATTGGGTCGCGGAGGCACGGTAGGAGTTGGTGATATAATTTTGCTTTTGTATTTTACAAACCTAAGAGGACGAAGCTTCAAAGACGAAAATGACACCGTCGACTTCATCTTGAAAAACGAACTTGATCCATATCGAGTTGGGAAATCAATCAAAATTCCGAGTATTCAAAGAAAGGCTAAAGGGATCCTTAAAAACCAGTAATTTTGAATTATAGTCCAAGTAAAATACATTTGGACAACCTTGACAGAAAGGACAGACTAGAAGCTGTATAAACGCGAATCGCTCCCGTTAGGCTAATTTTCAGTCACAACGTCTTTTGTTCGCACTCTATAAAAAAAACCCACTTTATGCAAGCAGGTACGTTTTTGAATACAAGTCTATACCGAATCTCAAAGGCACAGATGATACTACCGCCCGACCCCCCAAAAAAAAGGTATTCTTCAGAAGACGACTCCGCCCAACAACTCACCCAGGTACACCTCCACCACCTCTCTCATCGACATGCCGCGCTTGGTCCCTTCACCCCAGCTCTTCAAAACATCCACCGCCAAACCCTCAAACAGCTCTCTCTCGTGCCCATCCGCGCTCACAATCTCATCCAACCACCCCATCCCGCCTTCAACCGCTTGGGCGAGTATTCCACCGTTCACATGCCTCATGTTCCCTTCCTTCAGTAGCTCCTGCTCCCGTCTGTGTACCGGTTTACTCTTGCCTTTCGGATACGCCGCTCTCAAGTAGCTCTGCTGTATATACACGAGTAAGCTTGTCGCTGCGGAGTTTAGGATTGTAAAGTGGTATATCGATCCGTCGAAGCAGGTGCCGACGATATCGATGTCCGGACGGATGATTCCTGGTAACGACAAGTTTCGAGGTTTCCACGGTGCGCGTAGGTTACCGGAGCGTAGGGTTGCGATGCTGTTTGGAAGGTAGGCCTCGAAGGTTCTAGTAAGGGTGGTCGTTGTGCGGAGGTCTTTTTTTTCAGTAAAAAAATAAGTTAGCAAAACTTATGGCGCGGAGTAGATGACCATGTGGTGGGTAAGGATTTTTCCATACTTGGTGGCTTCCAGAGACCGACGATACCCTCATCTCTATCCGTAGCGAGAAAGAAGCCATCCTCGATCTGCACATGACTGCGTCCAGCTCTCTCACGGTCATCACTATAAATCCTTACCAGTGAAGGATTAGGTGTCTCCTTAAACTGATAAACCGTCAAGGCGTCCCTGGTACTCGACACCCATATCAAATTCTTCTCCTCCTGTACCGTGATTTGCGTGGGAGTTGAAGTCAACAGGTGATTCACCAGTCCCTCGAATTTCCACTGGCCCACGGTGTTCCGCACCAGCTCGATCTTGGACAGAATCCTCTCGGACCCGAATATTATCGAACTCTCCCCAAACGTGGCCAGTGAGTATACCGGCTCGCCGCAAGATATTTGGTTTCGTTTGCGGATTTCGAGACGTCTCTCGCCAGAGGACTTGTGGTATTTCAGAGAGAGGACTAAGATCCTGCCTTTCCTGGGTTGGTCCTCGGAGGTCTGGTAACTGGTACCGACTAGGATACAGCTCCAGATTACGCTCTTGTCCGGGAATGACCAGTCTATTCATTCAAAGAGGTTAGTGTTTCCTCGGATTAACTTTCGGATGCCGTTCGTACTTACTGCACAGGCAGTGTATCTTTTCATTCCGCTTATTGAAGATGAGTTCGTTATATTTAGCATCCCTTAGATCTCTCGGTGACTGAACCTCGCCGCTATACGAACCTCGCCCCGTCAGAAAGATCCAAGATTGATACTAGAAGTCTTCCCGTAACCTACCTCTTCGGATCCAAAAATAAAATAGTAGAGGGAGATCCTTTCTTCCCATCTTCCAAACCATTGTAGGAAGTTCCCGGTCGCAAACAAACTACCGCGAGCAAATCTTCGTTCTCGATATATAGTAGTTTCGAAGGTGTTTCTCTGACCTCCAGTTGTCTCGTACAAATAGCAGGTGCTCTGCTCAGCATCGCAACTAATATCGAGGAATCGGTGGCGCATATTATCGGGTCTGGGAACTGCGTGGATCGGAAATCGTGGTTTAGATGACAAAAGGCTTCTATGGAGGGCTGTATTTCGGTTAGATATCTATTGTTAGAATAACATGGTTTTAGGAGCGATATTACTGACCTCAGCGGCTTGATTGAAGATGACCGGTGATACGGTCAATATTGAATTGTTGATGGCCAATTGTTGCAAAGAGTGTGTTGAATGTGCGAGTGCCCTGTCTGTCACATTTTCTCTCGTAGATAGTAAAACGGGCAGTCTTCCGATTCTGGTTCTTTTCAACGGCTTGAAGCTGAGAGTTTCGACATCTGCTCTAGTTAGATCATCGTATTTCCAAAAGTCGCTGGATCTAGAGCTAGAAACAAACCTGTTTCGCCATATAATACGTAACCATTGCGGAGACCACATAATAGGAACGTCTTGCCTTCGGATTCTATTATGCAAGCAGACTCGCATTCCGGAGACTGAGCCTGGGTGCTGATTATCTCGCCGTCCAGTTCCAGGCCTTCGCTTGCTACAGTGAGAGTTAGAGCAAGATGCTAACAATAAAGTGATAGCTATCCTTACTAGATAATTGTACCCTTGGTATGAGACTCTCTGTCGCATCGAGTTCATAGAAATTTAATATAAGCCCTGCGCTCTCTGCTAAAAGATATACTCGGTTCCCTCTGCGTAATCTTAGTCAACTACTTTTCCTGGAGAACTTTGAACCGTACTCACATATCTAGGAAATCGAGAAACGTCGGTTGAGATGAGATCGCAATGGGTTCTCCCCTCTGCTGTAGCAGTCTACCATTTTTGTTTTGTTTCTTTAGCCAAATCCAAATACGAGCGAAGGGATCGAAACTCACTTGTCCTGATCCCCATTAGATACTGGTTGTAGTGTCAGATTCCACAGCTGATATCCTGCCTGAGATTTTATGACTAAAATAACCGTATCGTCTTTCAGTGCTGCATTGACAATAGAGGTCCCGGGCGGACAATCCCACTCCTGCCCCGGCGAGGGCACCTGTACCTCGGCTTCGACATCCTCTTCGTCCAAGATTGTTGAGTAGACTCCTTCTGTTGTAACTTGTATGCAGCGCCCGCTGACCACCTTTGCTGCAAGCGTTCTGACATTTTCCCCGATCCTGAGAGAGACAGCGTCTCCAACATCACTGGGGTCCAAGGTGGTATATGGCAAGTACCAAAGCCTGGTACCAAGTACGAGACAAAGTAGTAGAAAACAGCCCCTCCCGCCATTGCCGTGTAGTGGTATAAGCTTTGTAATCGGATCCTGGTTTTCGATTTCGGTTGCTACTCGGCACTCGATTCCGTGCCGAATTTCCGCGACTGCGCCGTGCTCGCCAAATCCTGTGCATGCATATAAGCGACCCCGCGATGAGGAGAGATGGCCACGATCTGAGCCTTTGAGGTCTAAAATATCCGCGTCAAACATTGGCGACCAGTTGAAGATTTCTTGGATAAATAATGGGTCTTTGGGAGATGGTATATTCGGTCGTTTTGGTGTGATCTGGTACTCTATGAGATTAAACTTTCCGGAAATTCAAGAACTGAGCTGTGGAACTGACAAGATATGTACCGCCGGCGCTGGCTTCACCCGCAGCTATCAACAAATCGCTACTATTCTCCGTTCGAGCTTCGTGGAAAGTAAATGCTTTGCCGACAGCGCCGGTCAACCGGCCAGACTGTACAGTTTCGATTCCCGGACCATAGCTGGACTGGTTGTTGTTAACGTATATCCAAAATAGTTCACCGCTCTCCTTTACGATATAAAAGTCATCGTTTCGTTGCGCGTATCCTGCATTTCGGTACGGTCTTGCCCACGCTGTAACTAATCTGTCTGGGATTTTTTCGCCTTGTATTAGGATAATTGAGTTCAGGTAATAGGAAATGGCCACGAGATACTTACTATCTCTGGGAGAGGCTATCGGGATCGGGAAGTTTTTCCATCTGCAGTTTCCGCTTGTAATATCCGCCGCCTTACCGACGTATATTGCATGCTCGCAGATTAGAGCAAAAAATGACGGTATTGTTAACGGAACTATATGAAGCGGTATTCCCCATTCTAGAGAAAGGAAGGTCAGCTGTGGAATCTTCGCACATGTCAGAGGATGCTAAGCGTACTGTCCGGAAGTCGTAGTCCATCTTGGCCTAGTTGTGTCGCTTTTGAGAGTGGAAGTTTCGTATCCCATTCGTATAGAAGCAGCCTCGATTGTTTCAGCTTACTACTCCTCAGCGTCTGCATCAGCGTCTTATCGTTAGGAAGAATCCGTCCCGGTGTGGTATACTTGACAAACAAAACCAGGAAAACAACATGATCGGGATCACTGGCTCGCAAGAACTCGAGGTGGACGAGGATTCCAGGCACTTGGAAGGTTTTCTCCTGCCAAAAAAAATAAAATCATGGAAGGATTCAAAATTAGCAAGTCAAAGAATGTTTTATCTTTCCGCCCTGCTTGGGTGGCCACATACGTGCCGAAGGGGTATGAAAGAGTGCCCGCTAGCCGCCTTTTGAGCCATAGTTTCGGCATCATTGGTCTCGTATAATCTGAAACTGCCTTCCCAAGCGCATATAGCCATAGCCCGAGAGCTACAAAAACAGTAATTCATTAGTCAAAGCCTCCGATGGTTTTCGTTAGTGATGACGTACTGAAAGTCAACCGATATCTGCTTTCCAACATGGCTGACCTTTGGCAGCTCAGGCGAGATTTTGTGGGTCGAAACTACGAAATCGAGCTTTCCTCTTACTGTGACATCGACGTAGATGAACGCTAGGTCTCCTGATTCTAGCGAGACCACTAGAACTTGCTTTGGGACCTTCTGAGGGGACTTAGAAGATGAAGGTGAGGGGGAATCATAGTCTTCCTGTTTGATCTGGTCTAGGAAACTGCTCGAAGAGCCTTTCTTCAAGTCCAACAGCCCCGCAGATCGAATCCTGCAAAAGAAATCGCTTTTAGTCGTTATAAGTTCGAGATTAAGCCTCTCGGTAAGCCGACGGAGTTCAATGTGCCGTTCCTATAACCCACCCGGGCAGTTAAAAGCGGGTGGGTGTTAGCGACTCTCGATTTCACAGGTGAGGATATAAAGGTCAAACGACTTGAAAAGGTGAAGGTGACGCACCCCGACGAATACAACATATCTGTCGTCCGTATCGCAGCGTATAGATGCAGACAAGATGGAGTTGATGACAGGCGATGGGGTCAAGCATTCGGAAAGAAGGCCGTATTGAGGTCCAAGGTCAGCGGCTCTTGGTAGTGGGTTGGCTGTTTCCTTTTCCTTCAGTCTATTATAAACCTCAGAGAAGCTGACATTTTGAATAGTGTAATCACCTTCGAGATTAGGGGCATAAATCTGCACGGTATCCTCCATTAGCGCTATCAAAGGGGGGTATAGCCACCCTGTCTCTGGGGTCTAATTTTTATTTCGCAGAGGACAAGGCGGTCAATCAGAAGGATAAGTAGGGTTGGTAGTGAATTCAACCAGGTGTGGTTTTGGGATCTTTGGAGTGTTCCGAGAGAAAGCGATAGAGTGTTGTTGTTCTGGGACCATCCGCCAAACCTCATGCCAACTCGTATGAATCCGAAACAGAGGTGGACAAGCATTCTTTTGGAATGGATTCAAGGATTATATCTATATTATCACACACCAGGCTAACTCGACGGGGGGTGGGAAAGACAACTTCAATCAGGTCGTCGTGGGCGGATCGATGGTGCGTTTCCTCTCCTGCTCTCTTCCTTTCTTCCCTCCTTCCGCTCGCTCGCTCGCTCGCTCTCTCTTGCTGCGCATCCTGCCACCAGGCCTTGCCCGAGAGTTAAACTAGAGTATGCCATGCCATCGCATTGCTCTGGCGGTGGTGATCCAAGTTACAGCGGACCGATTGAACTGACAGACCCGGCTGGACCATCACCCGGCGACTAGTGCTGGTTTGTAACGAGTGGAGAAGCCGAGGAGACAGCCAGCCAGCCAGCCTCCCGAAAGCTCGATGTATTTGCTTTTGAGCGGCCAGAGAACTTAGCTTTGCCATAAAACGGTTCGATCATTTGCCATTCGATTACCCCGTCCGGGTTAGAAACCCCCGCCGCTGCCGTTGGGGGTCTAATGCAGTTGATTATATCGTTCGAGCATGCGCACTTGGTGCGTGAGTACGTGCGATTGACAGTCTAAACTATCCAACCCCTCTCAACAGAACCATCCATGATACCCCAGGCGGAACCCTTATACCAATTACCGGATACGCTAATACTTTGGGATACCTCAATCTACTTTTGCACGGCCAACACTCTTCTCTGGCAGCACCCACAGATCCCTCTAGGTGATTTAGGGATTAGACTTGGTTGAAATTTATACCAAGAACCTAGTGGCGTGGTTGAATGTGTAGCAACAGGAGCCAATTGCATGTGCAGATCTAATTAACCTACTAACGGTTTCCCTTCCTGGGGATCCCGGTTTCAGTCAGTGCCAGTGCCGTAGGTAGCCAGACACCATTCGAAAACTTAAGGAATGCTTTCGTAAACCGGAGGGACCCAGTGCTGCGGGGAACAAACTTTTTTTTTGTGACATTCTCGTCCCCACGTCCCACAACCATGCATGCGTTTCAATTCTGATATAAACCTTTCCTATACACCATCGCGGCATTCGCTAGGAAAACTGATCCGGAGCTTGGTTTTTTATTTTTTTTTAAGTACATATGTACCAATTGGCCAAGGTAATAATACCAGAAAAATATAGATTCCGCGGGCTTCACCCGGAGATTCTTTCAAACGGATCCCATTCGTCCGCACCACTTCTCCGTTCTTGGGATCTAATGCAGGAATCGGAACGGAATTATATCCTCCTGTCACATCGGAGCCCATGAATCGAAAAGTGGGTCGGCTGTTCAGAGAAATCACAAAACAAGAAGCCTTCCTTCAACACCTGCTGTTCCGTTTCTAAATTCCCGGAAAAATGTGAGGTATCACATTTTTATTGTTGATACGGTCTTCGAACAGTATCCCGAGATAAAATGTGCCCTGTGGAATCGCTAATGCCTAACGGGGGACCCAGGGAGACTTCTAGAACCATTTGGGCAATAACACACCCCGTTCTGTTGCAATGTTGCAGATGCACCACGGGGGAGCCGAGTCAAGTGACGAGATAGCTGTTCACAATTGGCTCAGATACTACATCCAACTCTGTAGCTGGCTGTGACGAAATGGAACGTAGACGGCTGGGTATCATGCACCAGACAGCAAGATAACACACTGACCTGGAAGATTTTCGTCCGATCTTGCCGGTAGTCCAATTGCAACAGTCAACTTTTGGAGCTCATCGATACCAACAGAAAGAAAACATATGATCTCCTGCAGTAGGATATAATATGTATCATGTCACATGGGTTCGATGTTATGACGCAGATTACTTGCATGAAGGAGCCCTCTATGGTGACACAGCATTTCGATTGGAAAAGGGGGACCAGATGAAATCTGGAGTTAAATAGACGAGAAGTACCTTCAAGCTCCCAGATATCCGAAGTTTTGATCTTGATTCGAGGTCTCATTAAACTATAAGGTACGGTCCTATGGCACGAGTCGAGCCACGGCCCACCCCTTCCGGCTGCTGGCATCATGGAAGCCGCGCGTGCCGCTATTGGATGCTGCCTATATACAGTGAGGGTGTGGTCTCGATTTCGGTGATTGATGTAGAACAATCATAGCTGATAAGTGGTTGTTGATAACTTTTCAGCTAACAGGAAACTTGAGAGATGTCGTAATCGCCTGCTTCCATTCGCTGTTTCGGTCTGGAAAATCCCGCATGAACAAGTCATTCCAATTGACTTGAATCTGACAAGAGGGTTTGATCGCGAGCCGCGGTTCGACTCCCGAGCTCTCTTTTGCAAATCTTGGCCGGCCAGTAGGTTTGATGATAATCGGGTGCTGGGGGACCTATGTTGACTTGTTGATACGGGACCTCTGTGAGTGTGGAACCACACCAAATGTTTTTGTGGGCTTCGCTTGATCGCAAGCGATCCGCGACCCACGGGATTTCCTGCCCAATTAGTGTTAGGCATGAATGGTCTGATAAGTGAGGCGGAGCTTCGGTATGTTCCGAACCTCCGAGCGATTCGATGAGGGTGCAAGAACTCAGGCAAGTTATCGTAGATGCATAGCTAAGTGAATTCCAAGCCTTGACAGCACCTAAACGGGTCCAACTCGAAGGAACATCGTTGTTGAGGAAGGGATGCTTGGCGGGGGCACTCCGCCCACCGGCCACCGTCCAGCCCACGCGCAGGTCACGTGGTTGACACACCAAACGGGGACGTCATGTCGCATCTCTGGCCTATCAACACCAACTTCAACGCCGCACCCCGTACGACAGACCTGGATGGGCGCCCATCTCGTAAAGCATCCATGAATCTGTACTCTTTCCGAACCGATAAATCCGTACGCCGTCCCCAAATATCGCATCCGCCATGTCCGATGACATCAAGCAAGAACCAGATAGTCCCGGCATTAAACTCGGCGAGAAGATAACCGGGGAGGAGAACGGCTTCGAGGATTCGACCGTCGTGAAGGAAGAGGATAACACGGAACCGGATTTGGATAAAGAGACCAAGTTGTTCAAGCTCGAAAATTTGCGTATTCTATGTAACGCTAGAGAACGAGATGGCATAGCGGCCCTGGCGCTCTCAAAACACGGGCTGGTGAACGATGAGATCAGAAAACGAGCTTGTGAGACGACAGTTCCGCGGTAGCAAGAGGTGTCAAACTGTGACTAACGGCATTTCCAAGGGCCTCTCTTACTCGGCTATGATCCTTCAACCATAAAAACCGAGCTCGAAGACGTCAAAGTAAAGCTAGAGGATGGCAAGGTTATCCTGCAGGACTATCTTGGTCGAGCCCCATATACGGAACTGCCTCCTCACCGCGATGAATATCAGGTGGAGCTGGACGTGAATCGATCTTTCGTCTATTACCCCACTGGTAAGCCTCCAGCTGATTTTCAGGGTTTAAAGAGGCTATGGGCTCATTAGACACAGATGGCGAATACTCCTCTGCTGCCGTCGGACGTCTGTTAATATCGGTTGCTGGGTGAAACGTAGGCCTCACGTCGGAGGAGATGGATGCACAAAAGCTTAAACTCCAAAACCTCATAGTGGAGGTTATACGGCGACATCCCGCTTTATGCTATTTTCAGGTACGTAGTATTCAAGTCCTTGTACGTATCTCAAATTCGAAACCGCTCTAACGGGCCTAGGGATTTCACGATATTTGTCAAGTCATCCTTCTGGTACTCGGACCACAGTTAGCTCCTCTCGCGGTCGAATATATGTCGTTGCTTAGGATACGAGATTTCATGCTCCCTGCGCTGGGACCGGCTCTCTGGCACCTGAAACTTCTTCATCCAATTTTATACACAGCAGATGAAAAACTATGCTGCCATCTTTCAACGACGCAACCTTTCTTTGCCCTTGCCGCAACGCTAACACTCTACGCTCATGATATACAAGCCTACGGCGATATATCACGGCTGTTCGATGCGTTCCTGGCGGAATCTCCAATTTTCCCAGTATATTTTTTTGCCACAGTACGTCCATATTCACTGGTAGCTGCCTACCCCCAAATAATCGAACTGACGGGGAAACCAATACTAGATTGTGATGTCGCGACGGGAAGAACTATTCGATATCCCTGACACCGAGCCGGAGATGCTCCATTCCGTATTATGCAAGTTACCCAAGCCGCTAGATTTGGAAGGTCTGATATCCAAAGCTATCGATTTGCAGTCAGCCCACCCGCCTGAATCACTCCGTATCTGGGGCAAAGTGCCTGGAAACAGTGTGTTAAAAACCTACCCCAGTCCGCTCAAATCAAGCAATTTCGCATTCGAAAAGGAAGTAAAGAAGGACCTCTCGCGAGGAGAAGCACTGCTCAAGAAGCAAGAGAACGAGCTAGCAAGGGAGACTTTCAAGACACAAGTCATGAGCAATTTGCAGACACACAAGAGCATGATCGGCTGGACTGTGCTAGCGGGTGTATCCGCCGTTGCACTCGGCTACTATCTTGGCAAGAAGGGCGTAGACACGAAAGCGATCTGGCAGTCCCTTGCAGCAAATTTGTGAGCAAGGTTGACCATGACGATGTTGAATTTCGACAATATGAGACATCCTAGTATTTCGGCAATGTAGATACCTAGGCGGGGCGTGCCTCTGCATGCATCCGTGCGTATATCAGAAATTTTCTTCCTTTTTCCTTGAACTTTTTCACGGAGTTTCGGAACCTTTGGCTAGGATTTTGTGGTGAACATTTGAAGATTTTTCCCACCCATACCTCATACCTCGTACGTTTGTGGTTGGTAACGAGGTGGGCAGTGCGGAAATTGTGGGGAGCTCATCGCACTAGGCCCAAAAGTTAAGACGAAAATGGTTTTTGGGCGAGGGAAAAGGGAAAAGGGTCAAGGTGTCATGCGGGGACCAGGTACCGTGCATGAGGTCTGTCGAACCAGCATGAGGCTTTTGGGTGCTCGGATTGAACAAACGGGTGGAACTGCTCGCTTTGGTAGCAGCTTGGAATTCTCCAAAGCCCATCTTTCGCAGGTTTGCTTTGCGATTTCCGGAGGATGGCTAACCAGGCCGGTCAACCGTTGAAACGGATAAGTCGGTTGGCGATAAGTGGTGAGGTGTCCAGAACTGCCGGGTTACATGTGAATGGTCGTCCTTCGCCGCCGGCCGGCGTCCACGACCCAACCTGTCTCAAACATCATATTGAAGTCAAAGACAGCAAACGTTCGGCGTCTGGAGTCGATGGAGGATCGAGCTTGAGATTTTGCTGTCAAATCTTTCGGTGCAACGTATGCCTGCATGCACGAGAGCTCAAGCTGCCTCGAAACCCGTGCAGGTCATGCAACCTACTCCGATTCATATATGCTGTAGCGCCTGCACCCTGTGCGTGCGTGCGTGTGTGTTATATCCTGTCGACGGCTGGCAATGTAGACTGGCAGGCTGTACCTGACCCCCAAATGCAAATTCCTCGCTTGACGGAGACCTTTTTCAGCCTGCATGGCATTAATTCCAGCTGGATTTATAGGCGGCGCCGCCGCCCAACGAGATTAAAAAGTGAAAATTTTGCAGAAATTTGAGTGGGAAGAGTAAATCTCTGCTTTAGCTCTCCCGTGCGGTTACAATAGGTTCCTTCTCAACAACGTGTATCTGCATTTGCATTCCAGACATTCCAGAGTTATAATCGTATCGTTGGAGACGGTGCACACTTTCAGAACCCGAGTCGAGAGCCCGGCGTTAATTTGGACTTCCCTGCTTTTCGATTCCGGTCTCGCCTTCAACAACAACCCCTCCATCCACCCACCCATCCACACACCCACACACCCACCAGATTAAAAAGGCCGCCTCGCACCGCTCTCGCTCTCCTCCATCAACTGGAAAGATTCAATCATAATTCACGGACTTACATACATACCTTGATCGGCTAGCATGGCGTCAGTACCATGAAGTGCGGAGGACCCTGGGCACCTGCTCGATTCACCAATCCCCCTCCTCGCAACACCCGGAACCAGCCCTCCCGCCGCCTCTTTTAAGCATCCCACCTGCCCACCTGCTGCCTTGGATCTCCAGCCTGTTCCCTCCCGCCGTTCAAATTCAACCGAACGATAGCAGCCTTCGACACTTCGATATAAAACCCTCCGGACCGCACAACTCCATCCTGCCTCACCACGACTCCCCACCGCCTCCAAGACCGCTAGAGAGGCTAATTGCGGAACACCTGACGGCATGCCGTTAGTATACAACACACACCCGAGCCCACCAGACCCTCCAGCAACGTCACCGGCTGGTGATGCTCCTGGTGGTCCTCGCATGCACTTCGTCGGCGAAGGCAGAGATGGTGCTGCCGACGCCAGACCAGACCTCGACCGGGTATCGGACGGGAACACCACCATCGAGAATGCACCAAAGAATCGAGCGGAACTCATCAGGCGGCTCAAGGCCAGAGAGGCTCGCATTTGGTCGTTGAATACCAATGTGGGTTTTTTGAAGTGTACTATTATTTTATTTTCTGTTGCTTTTCGCTTTCGCTTTCGCTTTCGCACGAAAGCCGTTCCGAGCCTCTCACAAACTGCTGTTGAATGTTCAAGATCTCAGACTTTCTAACAATATCGTTCTTTGTTCTCTGCAGAATCTCGAAATCGATCTGAAATCGAAACCAAAGGAAACCGACGACCAAAATGGCCCTCAATCAGCCTTGCATTCCGGGGTCTTTGCACCTGATAGCCGGCAGCTACAGCATCCTCCCTCGCCCGTCGCTCCCCACTTCCACAATCCCTTCCACAACGCCAGGAACCCTCACGCCGAAGTGGCACCGGCCGTCCATCATCCCGGCCTGTTCTCCTACGCACAGGAAAACCAGGCACGAGCCGGCCGTTCGAGGGCACAGTCGCTTTCTGGCTATATCCTAAAACATCCCACTTCGCCTCTCGCACTGTCCTCCACAGAGAATGACAGCATCGACGAAATTAGCAACCCTATCGATATCCTAGATGCCCCGTTACGTACCCGTCGAGCGTCGCTAGTTCCTTCCATTTCTTCATTACACTCTTCGCAGCCTCCCGCTCCACCGTCCTATTCCCGACATCCATCTCGTCGTTCGATATCTGACAACTGGTACGAGTCGTTTCCTATCGCACCGTCCCATTCTCGCCAGTCATCGAGACGGTTATCCTTCGGCGTGGGCTTGGCCGGCGAACTTCCCGTCGGGTCCTTTGTTGGATCTTACGAGGAATCAATCTTGAATGGGCGGATGTCAACAACTCCTTCGAAACCATTACAGTTCCTGGCACAAATCGGTGTTTTGGGGCTCGGGAAATGCAAGGCGTCTCTGAGATGTCCTACCCATGTCACGATACCTTTCCCCGCGTATTTCTACTCCGTAGGAGACTACGACAGCCCATCACCATACGTCGGTCAAATCGATCTGGATACGGCTTTGCAGAACCAATCGAAGCCATCAAAGACGTTTCCCGAAGGCGGTTATCGTATCCCACCCAAGGGCCAACTCCAAATCATAATTAAGAACCCGAACAAGACAGCGGTTAAGCTCTTCTTGGTGCCTTACGATCTTACAGACATGCAACCGGGCCAAAAGACGTTTATCCGCCAGAAATCATACTCGGCAGATGCATACATTGATACTCTCACCAAACCGGGAAACAACGTCCCCATGACGCCCGTTGCCGCCCAGAAATTGAGAGATAAAGAGCGAGAGGCTCTTCGATACCTGATCCACCTCCATTTCTGCTGCCCTTCGAAAGGAAGGTACTATCTCCACCGCAATATACGCCTTGTCTTCGCCAACAGAGTCCCAGACGGTAAGGAGAAGCTACGGAATGAGCTTCACCAGCCGGAGCCAAAGTACTCGCCGTGGAAGCCAGGGCCTGACACGATGACCCCCAGGCGACGCAGAGGAAGTAGTATTTCCTTTAGTATCGCAGCTGAGGAGTTCGTGTTGAACGATAACGCAAGGCAAAGGATGAATAGCTTCAAGTTTGGAGGTGGAACGGCACTACCTGTGGGTGACATTGATAAAGAAAACTCCCCTACGGACGGGGTTGCTATTAAGAGGAGGCGTATTAGCACGGCCGCTATAAATGTCGACGATAAAGATGAGGACGGGGATGTTTCCATGGCAGATGACAATGCTAGCACCATCACGAGCGGATCGTGGGATAAGCTCAGCTTGTGTTCGATTGCTAGCAGCAGGAGCGATAGTAGCCAACATGGGCTTTTGGCGATGAAACTGAAGGGTGTTCAAAAATTGTTGGATAACAATGACGAGAATCTACGGGAGACGACGCCCGAGGCGTGAATTGGTAAGTAGGCGTTTTATTTAGGTTTGTGAAGCGGGGGGTTTCTTATTTGCTGTTTTCCCATCTAATTTGGCTCCACGGGCGAGCGAGTGATTTCTTCTAAAGCAAGCTTTTCAAATTGGATAATGTTCTATTGGGATGGGGGTTTTTGACCATTATGGCCTTCTTATTATTTTTTCTGCAAGCAAAAGAGCGAAACCAAAATAAAATTTAGCATATCAAATATTGGAGTTTTAAAGAGGGTGACTTTTTTTTCTGTTTAGTGTTGTACATTACTTTCTTTCCTACTCCGGATGGGCTTGCTTTTTGTCTCTTCTCTTTCTATCTCTTCTTCTCGTTGGTATTCAAATAGATCACTGTAGTTATTTTATTCGTCTTCATCTACCGTTTCTGTTTACCGATCTCATTCTTATATATACCACTCCCACATTACTATGGCGAAACAAACTTGTCTGGTTTTTTTTAAATAATGGTTCGCGAGGAGTTATTGCTTCCTCTGGCTTTTTTTGATATTCGCTCTTCCTTGAAGTCCTTACTAGATCCATAGAAGAAAATAACAGAAAATAACAAAAAAGAAGTTTTCTTTATTGAATCGATTTGATATCTAAGACCTTTTCTTATAGTTTGGTAGCGTCTTTTAACGTTATCTAACAGTCTTTACAGAATCCGGGACGATGTACAAAATCATGTACTACCTGTACCCGAGATTGAACTACCGATTCTTTGGTTCGGCAGGTAATGAAGCTATATTATTTAGAGATTTAGCATATTAGGAATGTTGAGATCTAGCTACATATAGTCGAGTATTTATCACAAGTACCAAGGTGCCTAGGTATAACAAAAAGTAGGTAGAGATAATAGCAGAGGAAGAATTCACGGTTGAGAGAAACCGAGAACCTCCTTTGATTTCCTAGCTCGAGACGGATCGATCTTTCTAGTAGTCCGCATGTATCCTGCATGTGCGCCCGAAAAAAACATCTCCTGCCTGTTGAAGGTTCCGCGATAACCCCGTATTCCCCCCAAAAAAGTACAAAGTAATAATAAACACAGTTTAGAAACCTTCCGCCCCAAATATTCCCATAGTAAAAAACATGTCCCACCCGATACCAAAGCAATCCAGTAGTAAAATCACCTCGCCATTGAAAAATAATACAAACAAAATAAAAAGAGCTAGGTAGTAGTTTCACAAAAATAACAATAATCTTACATCCTCTCGCCCTCGCTGAACTGGCTGCCGACCTCGCTCCATCCGTCGGTATCGCCAATGCTGGAAGCCATATCGCTAACAAATTCAACACGGTCGTCAACCTCACTCTCCCCTTCGTCCGAATCGATCATGCTAACGGCTTCCGACTCGGAATGGAGTGATTGCACGGCCGAGTGGTCCTCATCGTCGGCGTCGGCTTCGACTTCGCTGTGATCGTCCGCAGTGCCGGTGATATCTTCGGTCCATTGCTTGATCGCCCAGTACGGCTGAGAGGTGGAAAAGGTGGCCTGCTGGTCTTCTTGATCCTCGGGCTCTTCCTCGACCGCGGCAGTAACTACTGCTTCGGTAGCGGTGACGACCGGCGCCGCGGGTGCTTCCTGGTACTGTGGGTGCGAGGGGCGTGGTGGCAGCGGTGGCGGCTGATCGATAACGTTCTCAGAGACCGGTATGGGTATTGGTAGCACTGCAGGGATCATTGGTGGGGCATCGTCGTTCGACAGGGGGAATCCCTTTTCGGACATTGCAGGCGATAGAGTGCTATCCGACGAGGAATCGTTGTCCGGTGAGGGGGACTTTTTGGGTGTGTGTGGTTCCTGCTGTTGCTTTTCCGATTCCGCCGTCGCATCGAATAGCACCCTGTTGTCGTCGTCAAAGGGGTTTTTGTTGTTATTCATCGAGGATGACGGTTCCGGCTCGTCAAAGCTGAAGCCGCGGTAGGGGGGTCTGTGTCGTAGTGCGGAGTCGGCGAGGTAGGCGTCCCGGCTGGAACCCTCGGCCTTTTCGTCGTTGCCGCGGAGGGTGATGCTATCCGCCGAGTTCCTTCTCGACCTCGTCCGAGAGTTGGCGCGGGAGGAGGTTCTGTGCAGGTGTCCGGAGCCGTCTAGGGATCTACCGCTGAAGGCCATGGGTTGACGCTGGCGGGGCTGCTCGGAGGGCATGATTTCCTCAGCAAAGGTGTGCATTGCTAGGGAGAGTTTTCGGCGGGTTCGGTCGACGAGCTCTTTGACCTGCTCGCGGTTTTCGTAGACGGTATAGCCGGCGGCGATGAGGACGGCGCACATTATGATGACGCCTGATTTGGCGAGGGCGGTGTTAGTCTTATTGAGGGGATGAATGGGTTGGTTATAATAGTGAGGATATGGACCTTTTGCGAGCGGTGCGGCAGGCATGATGGATGATAAGATATAGGTGCAGAATACTTAAGAAGTCTGTATGTGTGAAAGAGGTGGAGTATCTCAACAATATTTTGTAATTCTAAAATAGGGTTTCTGTGATAGATGAGACAGATGTTAGTGAGGGAGCTTGGTAGAGGGTTGAGGCAGATAGACGTTGGGGGGGGTTGGAATGGGGAAGGGAGGGGCTCGTGGACAGGGAACTCGGAGTCTGTACGTACCACACAGCCGCGCGAACTCCGATACGCAGGAAATCGAGTGGGAGGCCGATGCGGGATTGGAAGGGAAAGGCGAGGATGTAAGCGTGAGAAGGAGACAACAGGGGAATTGGAGGGGATAAATGAAATGAATGGACTTTGGGTATCTCGCTGAACGAGCCAGGCAAAACGAAGGATGGAGAAGTGTGCAACTATGGTCCGATTCGGTTTGATGGAGCGGTTGTGGTGAAAGGCTGGTGCAGGCCGTCTGTTGGTGGAGAGAGCTAGCTTTCCTGGAGGGTGCAGCTGAGATGCAGGTGGTGGATTGGCGGTGAACGCGAACAAACCGGACGGTGGAACCTTATCGCCACCCTGAACGTCAACGTCTTCGTACTGTGGGTTACGAATGCAATGCAGACAACAAAGGCGTCCTTTTTCCTGTAACCTTTCGAACAGATTCTACGGCACAATATGAATTAGCCCGCTTGCCAAGACGAGGAGATGAATGGGAAGCCGTGTCATGAATCGCAATCAGACATAGGAGGGCGGCAAATGTGGGGAATTACGAAGTAGACCGGCTTACCAATTGCGAAGGGACTGGGAGATCCCCGAGAGCTCCAGAAAACACCAGCGACCGTCGTTTCGTGACCGTCGACCGTATTTAGGATATGGTAGGCATCAGACAGCTAGTTCAGGGTGTGCAACTGCCTAAATATCGAGATTCGTATCATCTGATCTCAGCTAGTCTCATCGGCCGGATCATGTTCTCCTGTTTGTCTCTCTCAGGCTGGTGTCTGGCTGGTCTGCTGCCCCGCCTTTGTGTGGCGGCAAACCGAATCCGACGGGGTTTGGTGGCGCAAGCGGTGGGACAGCATGGGTTCGGGTTCGCATGCAGGACTTGATAAAAAAGCTTATTGGCAGCAGCTCAGGACGCGAGATGAGATGTCACAGGTCGCGAGCGGACACGAAATGTGAGGGTTCCCGTGAACGTGAAACGATTTACCGGTATAAGATGTGATATGGTGCCCTCCGATTGCTACGGGAAAGCTGTGCCAGGGATAGATGTCGGTTGACAAAGAACTGAAACAGCCCGCTACCCTTCAGGTCTATAACATTGGATTTCGATAAAACCGAAGGGACACGGCATGATATTCGAAAGCACGTTTCGTGTTGTCCAGCTGATGACCTTTAAGCAGCTGAAATCGGGCTCAAGTTGGGAAGGTTGGCTCTTTGAAATGTCAATGTCGGATCATCGTTCGATGCCGGTGCCGATGGAGGCTCTCTGATGGTGTCGCGCGCCCAACAGCAACGGGCGTCGAGCGGTGTTTCCGATGGCCATCTGCATGTTGGCTCTTAGGGTATCTTCTGATTCGGCGTGCTGTCGCTTTCCGGGCGGTCGATTCGGGTGCTCCTGCAGGTATCCTCGTGGCGGTATCGGGCCGGGATGAAGACTGGAATTGAATGGGATTGAAGGAAATTGAACCTCGCGAATCCCATCGTCATGAGCTTTGCAGCTAAGCTAATCTAGGGTTACAGACCTCCCAACACACCTGGACATGCAGACCGGCGACAGGATCCGGGGAAGAGGCATTCTGCGAGAGGACTCATTCCTGGGAGAGAGCGCTGAGTCACATCTCCGAATGATCTTGTAGTCATATCGAAGAGACGTTGATAAATAGAAGAAGAGTCAAAATAAAATAATGATAATAATAATTCTGCTGGTTGCCGTCTGCAACGACACACAACGCAGAGACAGTTAGCTCGCCCTCCCCGCCCATCATCGAATCGCATTCCACACACAACTTGAAGAGCACCACCCGGTCCAACCATCGAAACGACCTAAACGAGCTGCCTGGGTACCTGGTTCCACGGCCGCTGTCTGCCCGCTGCAAAGGCCTAAATCCGGACGCCCTAACGTTAGCCAACGACGAAGCGACGGCCCTGTGGTTCATTCGCACACACAGAATCTCCGTCTCTCCACCGATAAAAAAAATCGTTCAAACTCCCCCCCACCACGTCATTTACTCACCTTTCCCCCCTTCCCATCTCTGCTTCTTCTCACGCTAGCAGACCATCTCAAGGGTTCTTCTGAAAAAGGAAGAAGAAAAAAGAAAGAAAGACTAAATTTTTCATCGAATCCATCTTTCGAAGGACCAGGTTCTACTCCATAACCTTCAAGGTGGCAAGAATACGGTCTTCTTTCCCTCAACCTCTCCTTGCTTTCTCCCGTCACCGACACATGCGGCGTGAACAGCAACCGCACAACCGTCTTCACCCCCCTCCCAATAATCCCTTTTCTTGAATGGCCGAGTAATCACACGGACCGGATTCGTTTCCTTGTCCCACTCATTCAACCCGAATAAATCCAATAAAAAGATCTCGAGTGAATCGATCTTTTCTCTATATCACAACCAAGCCGTTGCTGTTGACATCAACCACTCCAACGTTCCAAGTCACGACAGCTCGATCCCGATAGCAAGCCTTTCGAGCATCTTTCCGCACACCTTGCCTCTCTCGGCTCCGTTCACCACCAGACGAAATGGCGAAAGGAAAGAAAGGAAAGAAGGCTGCCGCTGGCGCCGACGACTGGGAGAACGACGTCCCTACTGCCGCCGAGGAACTCTTCCCGGTCAGTGAGCAGCTCCAGAACACGCCTGGTTACCAAAAGGAAGACGGAGAAGCAGCACCACAGGATGCCGGGCCGGTAGCCGCGACTGCAGATGATCTCGCCGATGAGACAACCGGTGGCGCCGGTGGCCTCCTCGGCGCTATCAGGAAGAACAAGGCAAAGAAGAAGAAGGGTGGAAAAAATAACAAGTATGATGACGATGAAGACGTCGAGGCTGCTTTGGCAAAGTTGACTATGGCTGAGGAGCAAGAAGAAAAACCGGAGGCATCCAAAGGCAAAGGCAAAGGCAAAGGCAAGGCAGAACCGGCGGTTTCGCTACAAGGTGATGATGATGATGATGATGACGATGACGATGACGCCGGTGGACGGGTAAAGTCCAAGAAAGAAAAGGAAAAGGAAAAGAAGGAAAAGGAAAAGCAGAGGAAGAAAGAACAGGTTCGTATCTACCATGATATTATCGTAACAACATCCAATACTGATATTTGTTCGCTGCTATAGGCTGCCCGAAAGAAGACTGGTGGAGGTGCCGCCGCCGCCGCTCCAGAGGCATCCAAGGCCGCAGCTCCGGCCGCTGCAAAAGCCGCCGACAAAGCCGCTGACGTCCCTGCTTCGGAACCTGCTGGCAAGAAGAAGAAGGTTTCTGCTGCCGTAGCTGCTATTCAGCGGCAGCAAGAAGCCCGACGACTCGCCGAGGAAGAACAACGCCGTATTGAGGAAGAATCTCGTCGTGTGGTTGAGGAGGAAGAACAGAAGAACGCAGAAGAGGAACAGAAGAAGGAGGAAGCCAGATTGCGTAAGAAGGAGAAGGAGAAGGAAAGAAAGGAGCAGCTGAAGAAAGAGGGCAAATATCTCACTCCGGCCCAGAAGGCCCGACAACGACAAGATCAATTGCGCCTACAGCAGATGGTTGACGCGGGTATGCAAATCGAAGGTCTCGCGGATCCTGCTAGCGCTGCCAAGAAAAAGCCAGTGTACGACAAGAAAAAGAAGAAGGGAGGCAAGGTAGAAAAGGATGCTGGGGCTGAAGATAAGGATGCTGAGGAGGCCGCGAGGAAGCAGAAGGAGCTGGAAGACCAACTGGCTGCTGAAAAAGCAGCCCAAGAGGAAGAAGCGCGGAAGGCTGCCGAAGAAGAGGGGGAAGAGGGCGGGCCTCTAGATGAGGAAGCTGCCGCCGAAACCTGGGAAGCTGCCGTCGAAGAGGATGATGACATCAAGGAAGCCTGGGATATGGACACCGATGATGACATGGAAATTAAGAAGCAGAAGAAGGAAGAGAAGGAGAAGGAGGAAAAAGCTGCAGAGGAAGCTAGAGCCGCCAAAGCTGAAGAATTGGCAAAAGCCAATGGCACCGCCACCGACAAGAAGCCTGAAGACGAAGAAGAAGCTACTGTTGCCAAGAAGATGACTGCCGAGAGGAAGAAGGAAGCTGAGGAACGACGAAGGAGGCAGCACGAAGAAGCTCTGGCGGCCAGGTCCAAGGATAACCTGCGATCGCCCATCTGCTGTATTCTGGGTCACGTCGATACCGGAAAAACAAAGCTCCTCGACAAGATCCGTCAGACAAACGTTCAAGAAGGCGAAGCTGGTGGTATCACTCAGCAGATCGGTGCAACCTACTTCCCTGTCGACGCTATCAAGCAAAAGACGGAGGTTGTCAACCAGGACGGATCTCTCGAATTCAACATTCCCGGATTGTTGGTTATCGATACGCCCGGTCACGAGTCTTTCACCAACTTGCGTAGCAGAGGCAGCTCGCTCTGTAACATTGCCATTCTTGTTGTCGACATCATGCACGGCTTGGAACCGCAGACGCTAGAATCGATCAGGTTGTTGCGTGATAGAAAGACCCCTTTCATTGTTGCTCTCAACAAGATTGATCGTCTTTACGGCTGGAAGGCTATTCCCAACAACGGTTTCGAGGATTCCTTTTCCAAACAGGCCAAAGCTGTCCAAAACGAATTCAAAGACAGACTCGAACAGACAAAACTAGCCTTTGCTGAGCAGAGTCTCAATGCTGAGCTCTTCTTCGAAAACAAGAATCTGGGTCGTTTCGTCTCCTTGGTTCCAACATCTGCCCACTCTGGTGAAGGTATTCCGGATATGCTCAAGCTTTTGGTGTCCCTCACCCAACAGCGTATGGCCGAAAAACTCATGTACCTCTCCGAATTGGAGTGTACCGTTCTTGAAGTCAAGGTTATCGAAGGTCTCGGAACTACTATCGACGTTGTCCTTTCCAACGGTGTGCTCAGAGAGGGAGATCGAATCGTGCTGTGCGGTCTCAACGGGCCTATATCGACTAACGTCAGAGCCCTGCTGACGCCGCAACCTCTCAAAGAACTCCGTGTCAAAGGCCAATACGTCCACCACAAGATGGTCAAGGCCGCTCTCGGTGTCAAGATTGCTGCCAACGATCTCGAAAACGCAATCGCCGGTTCCAGGCTATTGGTCGTCGGACCTGATGACGAGGAAGAAGATCTTGAAGACGAAGTCATGAGCGATCTGGAGGGTCTCTTGAACAAGGTTGAAAAGTCCGGAAAGGGTGTTTGCGTTCAAGCTTCCACCCTCGGATCTCTCGAGGCCCTGTTGGACTTTTTGAGCGTCAGCAAGATCCCCGTCATGTCCATCAGCATCGGGCCGGTTTACAAGCGTGATGTCATGAGAGCCGGTACCATGTTGGAGAAGAACAAGGAGTTTGCCGTCATGCTGTGTTTCGACGTCAAAGTCGACAAGGAAGCGCAAGCATACGCGGATGAGGTTGGCGTCAAACTGTTCACCGCCGACATCATTTATCACTTGTTCGATGCCTTCACCGCATACCAAAAGGAATTGCTCGAACAGAAGCGAAAGGAGACTGCCGATCTTGCCGTTTTCCCCTGCGTTCTCCGCGTCGTTCAGGTCTTCCACCAGCGTGATCCCATCGTTGTCGGTATCGATGTCGTCGAGGGAAGCTTGCGCATCGGTACTCCTATTGCTATTCCAAAGGGAATTGACAATGTCGTTCTCGGTAGAGTGTAAGTTTTATACTAGAATCCGTCAACTTGATACGAGGAAAAAATTAGCTAACGCATTTACCTTTTTCTTAGTACATCGATCGAATTGAACCACAAGGCCGTCCCAATTGCCAAGAAGACCTCACCATCCGTCGCCGTCAAGATTGAAGGCTCCAACCAACCAATTCTCGGCCGTCACTGGGAAGAGAAGGATACCCTGTACTCTCACATCTCGAGAAAGTCGATCGATACGCTGAAAGACCATTTCAGGGAGGAGGTTGCAAAAGAGGATTGGGCATTGATTGTGCAGCTGAAGAAGGTGTTCAAGGTCGATTAAACATCGAACTTCTCATTATTTTTCTGTTTTTTGTTTTTGTTTTGTCTACCAAGACATTTTATGTATCCACGTAAGAAGGGGACAATGCTGTTGTAATATCCGCCTACTGACCCCAGTGGATGGTATCTTTCATAAGTCCGCGAATTTTGCTTACTCTCTTCTCTATATATTCTTTGTTTTTTTTAGGTTATTCTCAAGCTATACAGATATGCTGACAGGGTATACCCACTCTTATTCTTACACCAGCTCGTATAGAGTATAGGGGGAAGCATGCGTGGAGATTGAGCTCGAAGGATTTAAATCCAGGTCTATTCCAACAAAATATTTCAACGTTTCCCAGTGAGCTCAAAAGCTAGTGATAATATACATGATCGGACAAGAAGGTATGAGGTAATGATTCGCAACATTGCACCAGTACACCTAGTCAGCTGAGATGCATGAGTTTTTTCTACAAATCAGGAAGCAGCCTTGCATGTTGGCTAGAAAAAGTCCCCATCCTAAAGAAGAGGATAAAAAAGGAAAAGAAAATACAAAAAAGTCATCAGTCATCTATAATCCCCGGGAATGCCACCGACAGAGCCAAAGTAGTGAAAAAAAAAAAAAGAAGCTCCAAAGTGGTGTAACAAAAAAGCCAGCACTAGAATCCAAAAAGAACCAAATAATAATAATGATGGTAAAAAGAAAATAAAGGCATCAAGTCCAACGTTGACTATCATCCTCGTCTGCCATATCAAACTCGTCAAGGCCCCGATCTTCCCCATTCCCAACCTGGTGCTGCTGGGGCCCCGCATCCGAAAAATCCAAATCATCGTCATCCGCCACGTTTCCATTCTCCGTTCCGATTGCCGGAGCTCCCTTGCTGTGAGCCTCGACCCACGAAACTTCAACCTTTCCAACTTGAGGAATAACGGGGTTCGCGTGATAAAACCTCGCGGCGTCGCCTCGGGTGTTGAATGTGATTACGTGAGAGTCTTCGGATTCCGAGTTCTTCTCCAGTTTGGTGTACTGGCTTCCGCACGCCTGTAGATTTTATTGATCGTGTTAGCAGAGGGTCCCCCATCTTGTAATCGCTATTTTCTGTTTAAATGTGTAATCTCGTATACGTACCAGCATGTACTGCTGCAATGCTTCAACGCTCTCATCCGAAACACCGGTAACCATCACAGTCTTTGTCCGGTTATCCAACGTCAACTTTTTGCCCATGGTGGCGCCTCTCCCTCTAAACGAGGGTGCTCCACGGTAGGCTCCGAACGCGCCCCTTCCTCCCGGGGAATACGACCCGCGACTCGGGTAGCCTCCAAACCCACCGCGGCCTCTGTAAGAACCTCCCCGCCCTCTGTACCCACCCGGGGGGTGCAGGTCCGACAGGGGCTCATCCAGCGACGAGTGATCGATCCCTAAAGATGTCGCTTCAGCTTCTAACGCTTCGAGTTGCGCTTTCAGCTTGGCCGTCTGTTGCGCTTCTTTTGTTTCCTTGTCGTTCGCTTCCGAGGTCTCGACGCCGCCGTTTGTAGCATCTTTGGCAGTGTGCTTCTTCGCCAGTTTTGCTAACAGCTTCTTCTTCTCTTCTTCCTGCCTCCGTATCAGGTCCGCTTTTAGTTCCTCCAGCTGTTTCGCCTGATCTTCGATTTCCTTCTTCTTGGCTTGTTTCTCTTCGTACGCCTTTTGCGCTTCATCCTGTTTCTTCTGGAAATCCTCCATATCGACCTCCATCTCGTCCGGTTGGTTCTGTTGCTGATGCGAATTCTCTTGCTGTCCTCCCTGCTGTTGCGGCGTTTGCCCCTGCCAACCGTCGCCACCTTCACCCTTCATCCAGTATACCTTAACAAACCGGTTGTTGAAGATTGGTTCCGGCGAACTGTGCGCCTTTTTCGCATCGTCGTGATTCTCAAACCTGATGATGGCTAGTTTTTTCTCTGGTTTGACTTCTACCGATTCGATGGCACCAAAGACCGCAAAGTATCCCCGGACGGATTGGTCGTCAAGTTTGTCGTCCGGGATGGATTCGACCACGAGGGCCTTGTTGACAACATCACGAGAAGAACCGAAAGCTGAAAACTCGGATCTGCCGCCGCGCGCACCGCCTCTTCCGCCCCGTTGGTTCCCACCGCCACGGGATTGTTGCTGAGGTGGTTTGGCAGGGAATGAAGCGCTAGTCCGTCGTTCGAGTTCTTGCGGGGAGAGCATGGGCGTATGCGGGTCGTACTCTGTAGAATGTTAGTTTAGAATAAGCACATATTTTTCCCACGTAGAAGAATAAATATACCATCTTCGTCCTGTCCCTTTACCGGCGGCACTATCAACGGGTTGGCGTGCAAGTACGGACACGTATCACCCCTCCTGCAATACCCCTTCTGCTCATAACTGTGACAAACCCCACGTTTCTTACGCGGCAGGTTTTCCGATTTGGGACCTGGGATGATGTTTGGCGGCGGATGGAACATCGCGAGCGGGTTCCAGCCTCCTTGAAGGGAAGCTACAGCTTGCGCAGCGATCAACTGAGTCATCGGATCCGTACCAAAGGGTAACGGCGCCCCGCCGAGCGGTAAGCCCCCCGCGCCGGGTAGCACGTTCATCGGGAACTGTTGCTGAGGCATTTGCAATCGCGGCAGGTGTCCTTGCTGCTGCGAGCTGGTTGCTCCGTTTCTGCCAAAGTCGCCACCTCCGCGAGTCCATTTACTGTACGGATCGAACGAACCATTTCCCCTATCCCCACCAGCACCGGCACCGGCACCGGCGCCAGGTCCTCCTCCAGGTCCTCCACCACCACGACCGCCACCTCTTCCCTGCGTCTTTGGGTTCTTATTCCGAGAGTTGGAGTAGTGGCCGCCGTGGTTCTGTGCCTGCGCGCCAGGTGCATCTCGATCGTAGTAACCGCGCTTCTTGGAGTTGCCGTTTATCGGGTGCGGAGCCGGAGGAGGAGGCGCGAGTTGTGGGCTTTTAGGTGTATACGAGCCCTCGGATTCTGCATCATCGGTAGTGGGCTGTGTCGCAGACGGTGTAACGGTAGACGGGGTGGTGGTGGTGGTGGTGGTGGTGGTTGTGAGGCCGCCGTGGAGGGTAGAGTTGACGGAAAGGTAGGATTTGGAGCCTAGGGCGGCGAAGAGCTCGTTCACGAATATTGTAGTATCTGCAGAATTTATACGCGACCCGTTAGAAATACGTTTCCTGATGCGGAGGGGAGAGCGCCAAACTCGCGATTCGGAAGTTGGGTGGGAAGATGGAACTCACGTTCGCGTAGAAAGTCATCGAGCTGGTCGATGCACATCTGCCGAACTTCGGCTTCGGCTTGCTCATGGCGAAGGAGGGCGAGGACATAGTCGGCGAGAACGTCGGAGTCTGCGTCCGAGCTGGGTGGGGTTGTCAGCAGCGGTGATTTGAATGAAGGGGTAGTGTTTTCTTGGAATGCCGACGGAGGATGGAGATTGGGAAAGATGAAAACTCACATGTTTTCCAGGCGATCGACGACCCACTTCTTCAGCAGGGCGCCGTCGCCGTCATCGAACAGGACCATGGTATGGATGGCGTTCCTTGGTATATTGTAAGCTTCAGTCGGTCATGAGAGGGGGACACTGTTCGGAGGGAGGTTGATGTCGAGATTGAAGATGGGATCTTGGAAATAAGGCCGAAAGTGGCAGCGTCTCTGAAAATTTTGGTGTTGCTGTGCCATGCAACCACCCAACCTCCAACGCACTTTTACTTTTAAAACAGATCGATGGGTTGGACAAGAGAGGCCTTGTGGTTACGGTGACTAAATTTGATATGGGGATATCTGCATTGATTCTATCTACAGGATGATAACATCTATATTGCGGTTCCCATATACTCCTTGCGATGGTTTCAGCGTCATCTCTTTATATATGGATTTGTCGCCTGAAGACTGACTTTGGACCAAGCATCATTCCACATTTTCGAAACCAAATCTTACACCATTGCCCTTTATATCTTTCCCTTTCTACTTTATTATTTATATAATTCTAATAGTTTGTTAATGGGCTAATATCGAGGTTATCTAGTAAATAGAGTGCTCATATATTTACCGTTAGCGTTTAGTCGTTGAAAATATGGATGATGTCATGATCTAGAGCATTTGACTGGGTATCAGCTGCTGTCACGAAAGTTTTAGATATTTCGGTCTCTTTAAATTGCCATTAAATTTGAAGGTGTAGCGAGTATAGCCAGTTGATGCGACATGCGTGAAATGTATTCACAATTCATTTTTATTTCAACAAATCTTTTCAGATCATTGAAACAGCTGATTTATATATATTCCGGTACGCACTATCTTTGAATGTTTCATCATGTTGGAAATGGGTAGGTGTGTCGATTATGATGATTTAATATTTATATATGACGAATGTATTTCTGTATCAGTACGCGATCACATGCATTCTGTCGAGCGTGAGTTTGTTTAGCTTTGAATACGTATTAGAGATGATGTAACCTGAAGTCGGGACGATTGCTCGTATAGTAAATTCTTTGCATAAGACCTGGCAATAATAGACGTATCGACCATTTCATCAATATGGTCTGATTAATATGTATGTTGGTCGTACGGATGTAGTGAACTGGTTTTGAACCTCATCATTCGGTAATAGATACTCTGATGTACACAGTTGAGATCTTGTAGGGGTGCCCCGCCTATCACACTAACATTCTAGGTAGCCGGTAGTATTCTGGTGATATTGATGTGTGCCAGAGCCTGATTAGTATCGTGTCTGGGAAAGCGTTCATATCTTTATATTTAATGTATATAAGCCAGTTGCTTGAGGTAATATAGCTGCTTTGATGTAGTGAATGGATATAACAATGTTTGAGAGTGGTGAAATGAAGAAGAAGAAGAAGATCTTAAGAAGAAGAAGAAGAAGAAGAAGAAGAAGAAGAAGAAACCGCTTGAAATATTTGAGATATGAAGCATTCTCCAGGTTTCTTTAGTCTAGTAGACTCTTCCAGTTGTGAGTCTTGCGGAATAGACTTTCCCACGATGACCAAATTGCTCTTCTGCCGTTGAGCCTGCTGATACGATACCGTATATCCGTATACTTATCTTCAAGCCTCTGACTATAAGAACAATATCTTCGCTAGCCTCGTCCTCTACCCGAAACCGATCTGTGAGTTTAAAAGCCGGGCGTGTTTTCGCGACAGGCTCGGGATTAATTACACTTCACGGTGGTCCCCGGAAGGGCTGCACATGCACGGTGCTGGAAGGTGTGATTGGCTTATCGGCAGCCAATCCGAAGCTGGAGAAGCTGCAGGGGAGCTACATTGGAGCTGAGTGGAAGTGGCTTTCCCGGTGGGTCGTCCGATGCGGGATGCACTGCAATGATTGTAATATGACTGTCGATGACTCCCTGATGACCTTATCTCGGGAACTGGCCCACTCTCTCAACCCCGACTGTACTTTACACGCGGTAGCTTAAAGGTTCCCCTTTCGCTCCCCTTCGCCCTACGCGGACTCGACCGTATCTCTCTCCAGACTACCGGCCAGCTTTCTCCTTGTTCCTCCCATCGCCCCTTCAGCTACGACGCTTCAATTCGTTCGTATATAATATATACCTCATCGGACTCTCGTCACCGCCACGAAAGCGTGCCCCCCGGAACCTCATCTCCAACGCACAACGCAAAAGCCCTCCCAACATGGCCGTCTTACCCACCGAACAGCTCCCTTCGAGCTCCACAGCTCCACAGCTTCCTTCTCGAGAACCCGTCACCTTCCCCCTCGACCAGCCCGAGCCGGTGGTCAAATCCGTAGCTGTTGAAGATGGCGACCAACCGTCCCCAGAATCGCCAAAAAGCCTCCGTCGCACCCCACTCCGTCGCGACAGCATGAACCGGCGCGAGGCGCTCCTCAAGGGGAAAGAAGGTAGCCGGCGCCGTCAGCGCTGGGAGAACGGTCAGTCATGAACTGCTTTCCCATACCATTCGTATCTTGATATCAATCAAACAACGAATACCGTCAACTCGGGCTTTTTCACCTTGTTTAGCAAGCATTCTATAAACTAACACGTCTCTCCTTCTCTCTAAAAAGACAACTTTCTGAACAACCCCTCCTACGCGGCTCCCTCGGCCGAAGACTTTTCTCCGCACGCCCTCCACCCGACCCGTATCGTCCGTTACGAATTCGCCACCCTCTGGGACCCTTCCAACCCTCTGAAATACGGCTACTCCAGCGCCCACCACATCCCCTCCGCGACCAACAAGAACGCGGTTACCGATGAAAAGAGGGTTCCCAAGAACTTGAAGGACCGCCTCAAACGCTCGAAGGGTGCCATGGACCTCCTTCGTTCCCTGGAAGAAGAAGTCAGACGTTACGCCGCCAGCTTGTGGGGTTGCGTCGACGAGCACTCTTACAATTCCTCAATGGTGGAATCGGGAGATCTCATGGATATGGATACCACGGAGGATATCGACACCTCGAAGCTCCAAAAGTCCGTCGTTGAGGAAGAACTCAAAGACTCCGAGGACGAGGAGATTGTCTTTGTGCCGAGGATGAAGACCATCCAGATTGATGACGGTGCCAAACAGTCAAAGAAGACCGGGAGGGAGGTGTACATTCCCGTTCTCGGCCCGCCGCTGGAAAAGTCGGTGTTTGAGGCACCGCAGGACGACCATGGTGCTAGCTTTGGGTACGTTGTTTTTCTTCTTCTCGTGCTGACCGGTTGATACGAAATGCTGACTGTGATTTGTAAACTTGTACAGCCGCTGGCTGGTCCACTCGATCGCCCTCTACTATGGCCTCAGATCCTGGAGCGTAACGGAAGGCAACCCGGCGATGAGAATCGCCTTTGTCGGGGCACAGCCGAGCGAGAAGAAGCGGCGAAAGACGGGAGCGTTGATGAAGCACCCTAAGAACCTGCCGAGGCCGCTGTGGATGATGTTGTAAACTCGTTCACTCTGCTTTTCATTCTTCATTCGTTTAGCTTTTTGAACCCCTTTTGAATTCTTGACGCTCGTTTTATACCTATATTTTGTTCGATTCTATTGTGGGAGTGTGGGTACATATTGAGAGTCGCATTACCTGGTATACATGATATATATATACATGATATATCTGATGTCTGTGGTTGGCATCTAATATGATGATATCAAAATTCTTCACCTGCACACTACCTTTGTCGAGACATACATCCCTTCTCAAAGTACATTAGCCTGACATCGAATCTGAATATCAGATTTACTCGGCTATATCAATTATATCATCCTTCTCAATCTTTGAGACTGCTTTGCGTACTCGCTCCTTTTTCGGTGATATAAGAGCATACTTTGGCTGCATTCGACTCGGGCTATATGATACAGTCGCTGTCGCCCGAGCTTTCGCCCTGATCGCTGATTTCGGTGTTTTATTCTTGGCGAGATTTTGTTTCCTCGGACTAGTAGGTGGCGCTGATACGACCTTGCTTTTGGGAGAAGGTGTATCCGGAGCTTCCTCCGAAGTACCCCTTCTCCGTGGCGTCTTTGAAGCTTGAAACTCGGTTTCCCAGACTTCTGGCCCTGTGGTCATGTAGACTGGCTCTCCGAAATCCGACACGGATTCGTTCGTGGCGACTGATGCCCGTAATCCCGCATTCCACCCCCCTTCGCTCGCTCCCAACGTCGCAGAATCATCCTGCCTTGTCTTATCAACAGTAAGCCCTGCGTTTGGGTTGGATTTCGTCTTCTTCTTCCTCCGCTCCGCCTTCATCTTGCGATCCCACTCCTCCATCCACCTCTCGTGCCGGAATATATGCCCATCCGCATACCTCGTCATCTGATGCTCCCAAAAGGTATCCTGAACGTAACTCTCAAACCCCGCCGCCGCCTTTGGATCCTGCCTGCTCCACCTATCCGCCTCCTCCAACTCCTCCCCCAACCCTTCCGGCTCCCCCAAATCTGCCCCGAACCCCGGCACCAGATTCTCCCCACCTTCCATCTGAAGCGCCAAAAATTTCCTCACCAACCTCGTCGGATTGTAAAACGTCAATGAAATCCCATCCACGCTATCCGCTCCCCCAAACATCATCCCACCCACGGGGGCAGCTATGGGATCGTACACCGTACTACCCCCGCTCCTCCTCAGATCCCAGCTGAGCATATCCTCAAACGCCGGAGACTTTAGCACCCACGCACCCGAATCGCCCGGTGAGGAGAACCAGGGTCCCGCGCCGTTTGTTACGACCGCGGTTTTCAGATCCCAGTAGCGGGATACCCCCGTGGGTGTATCCCTAGTCCCCGTGTCGCCCATGCAGAGACGAATGTCGGCTTCGAGGGAGACGACGTTACCTTTGGTCAAGCCCGTCGTGCGTCCGATCTTGAGGACTTCGTCGCCGAGGCGCAGGGACGTCCAACCGCGGGCTTCGAGGCGGTATCTTTTGCCTTCGTGGTTGTCGTGGCCGGTGTACGTGAAGGTATTCGTGCCGATTCGATCTGGATGGTATTTTCGTTAGTAGCCGTGTTTATAATCTCATCTTTATTTGTTGGAATATATATATATATATATATATATATATATGACGGGATAAAATACCTTTCTGCGGCTTCAGTACCACTTGATCCATAATCCACGGCCCGTCCGGCGTATTTGCGATCTTCCAGGATGAAGCTACGACCTTTCCGAAAGAAGCACCGCCACGAGCACACTTTCCGACGTGCAAGTCGTGATTCTGCATCTTTTCCCTCCCCGTATCGCAAATCCTCAACGCCAGGTCCTCATCCCCTCGCAGTTTTGCGCACACGGCTTCGTGCACCATGCCATCGATTTCGTGTCCGAGGGCCATAGTCCTGCTTCCGAGATCGGGGTTAGCGGGCGAGACCACACGCCATCCTTTGATGCCATTTGACGAAATCGGATAGCTGCTGGTCGTGCTGTCAAAGTACATGATCTAAAACCGATACCCGATAATTAGCAAAACCACCCATTTTGTATCACACGACTCGTATGAAAATATATATATATTCCTAAACTCACATGATGACAGCTCATGGCGTAAACCTCTCCCTCCGGATCCGTTAGATAGCCCGCCAACGTCCCCGAGGCGTTGTACCCCGCAGAACCCATGGAAGCACCGATATCCGGTCGGAGCTGGTAGGTTCCGTTCAGACCTTCCGATGACGAAGGGATACCCTCGATCGCAGTAATCCACCGCATGCCGTACGTGAAGGCGTCCAGCTCGTTCCACGTGAGAGGAGTATTGATCTCGTTGAAACCCTTGAAACGTTGCCCGCGCTCCGGTGTGGGCGACGGACTCCAAGATCTCAGCCGTCCGTTACTATCTGGTGATGCTTTCTTCTCTTTTTTGACTCGGTCTTCAAGTTTCTTAAACGGTTTGTACCACGACCCTCGAAACCCGGCTGCCGCCCCATCGGCAACGTCTTTGTTTTCTTCGATATCCTCCTCCCTAGGTAACCCGTAACTCCCGAATAACCTCGCCTCTCCCTTTCTCACAATCACCGCCAACTCGTCACCGCCGTTCACCCCGTTCACGATCCACTCCACTTCCCTCTTAATCTTTTCCGTATCCTCCTTGGTACCAATCATTAAGAAAAGACAGCAGCCTCGATTCCCCTTCTCCCACCTGGGATTGAAATACGTAAACTCGGAGAAAAAGATGCACCAAGTCGAATCGGCGTAGCGTTCCTTCAAGTGTTCCAGCACTTTTGATTTAGCCGTCTGATAAGTTTCGTGGACTTCTCGAATATGTTCGAATTCCATCCTGGGCGCTACCAAAGCCACATGTTGGAGCAGAATCTTATCCTGCGCTTTCAACCAGCGGTACACGGATGCGGTTTTCCCGTTCTCGTGGATGGGTAGGTCGTTCTCATCGAGGAGACCTAGGTGGCGGAAGAGACGGACGGCGGGGGGTGCGATTCTGTCGCGGATGGCTTTGCGGCGTCGGCGGCGGGGCTTTTTGGGAGGAAGAGGGGAGGGCGATGAGGGTTTTCCGAAGGGGTCGAGAGATATTTTTGAGGGGAAGCGACGAACCAGGGAGGCTTTTCTGGCGTTCCATTCTTTGGCACGGGAGATGTCTGTTAGGTGGGTGGAGCGGAGGGTCGCGGCGGCGGGTGGGTAGAGTTTTGCGCGGAGGGGGAGGTTGTCGGTTCTCGTGAAGAGGATGGAGGGGGAGAGGGTCGTTTCTTCTTCTTCTTCTTCACCTTCCTCGTATTCTTGGTCATCTTCTTCTTGGCTTGAGGACCCGGAGAGTGATGTTGGTGTGGCGGGTTCGAAGTTTTCGAAATCGAGGACATGTCGGTATATGCCTGCTTCTTCGCTATTCATGTCGAATATGCCTTCAAACAAATCCTCATCATCATCAATCAAGGGTTCGATTTCCTCTCCTTCCTCTTCACCATCGCCTGATAATGAGCCCTGCTCCCCTTGAAGGACTTCTGATATATCAACCCCCGCCTCCTCCCGTTCATCTTGCTCTTCTTCTTCCTCTCCACTCACAACATCCCGATAAACAGTAAACCCCTCCTTTTTACTCCCCCCTCCAGTTTTCCCTTTCATCTCCTCAGCAATCCAATCTTTCCCTTTCCCCTGCCCCTCCATCCTTCTCTCCGAAGCATTCTCAAATTGCACAGTCGCATCCTTCAACACCTCTACTCGTCCCGAAAACCTCCTCCTCCTCATATTCTCAGCATTATTACGTCTCGTCTGATCCTTCGCGCACGCTCTCAAACTCGCGACTTCGTGATGCGGCAAGCCGACGAACGGGAACCCATCCTCCTCATCTTCGTTGTATTCTTCATCCTCTGGTGCTCCTTCACCTTCCGGGTATTCACCCTCTTCTTGTTCCTCCGGTATCCCACCGAACGGAAACGCAGAGTATATCACATGCGGACGGAGATGGGTCGCAGTTCCGCGAGATTGAGACGCTCTTCTCCGGTGTGAAGGGGTGGGCGGGATGTTTTCTTTATTTTCGTTTGAGGGAGGGAATTGGTGGTTATTGTGTAACCGGGACATCTTTTTAGGTGGGAATTTGTTAGTTATTGGTATATCTTGGTGTGTAGATGTGCTCGTAAATGGCGTTTTTAAATATATGATTGTGGCAAGGTGGTATTTTATGGGGAGAGGGTGTACCTGTTTTTATCATACTTTCTTCGATACAAGATATCCTGTGGTTGAGTATTTGTTTCGAACCTGAGCTTTTGTGAGTTTCTTTCCCTTTGGATACTGTTAGCCATTTCGAGACTGGTTGTTAGCGCTGAAACGAGCAAAGAATGAACATCACGATGCATCTCTTCCGGTCTGAAACGAGATGCCATAGAAATTGAAGACAATGCCGGTTCAACCAAGAACAAAGGCGGTACCAGCTCGTTTTGAAGAAGAATAGTAATATCTGAAGACGCTGGATTAGCCATCGCCAGTAGTCCATTAAAAGTTTACCGTACACACATAAAAACACCAAAAAAAAACTACGCTCAAAGGGAGGATGAAGAAAAAGGGTGGGCATTCAAACAAAAAAAGATGTCTATGCAAAACCTCCCAAAAACTTGGAAAAAGAAGAATCAAAGTTTCTACAAACAAAGGCACATGCAAAGCAGCAGCTACAGACCCCCACCGCCGTCGGTACTAGCCTGCGAATCCATGCTGCTGCCGGTACCGGGAGCTCTGGTCAGAGACCGCCGTTTCAGCTTGACGTCCATGGATGCCTTTTCGCTGTCTAAATCTTCAATGCTCATCGGCTTTCTCAGGCTGCTGCTGCTCCGCCTGTGAGCCACGCGCACCCGCGGTTTGGACGACTGTCCCGCTGAAAGGCTGCCTCCTCGCACGGTAGCGTCCGGATCCGATGAGTTCGCGGCGTTCGCGGCATTACTCCTCGCCCGTGCTCTCGTGGTAGTGGCACCGCCGGAGGATATCGACGGTTTCCTGGCGGGCCGTCCACTGATTCCGGGGAAGGCGGGGGGTCCCATCACGTTGGCGGACGAAGAAGAAACGGCAGCACCGATGACCACACCATGGCTGTTCATAGGCGGTAGCTGGCCTGTCTCCAGAATGCTCGTCTCTATAGCAGCAACCTCGATGGCACGACGTTCATTCTCCTTTTCCCAGTACTCGGTGCGGTAAATCTCCCATCCTTCTCTAAAGTCAGCGGAAAAGTGTTTGGCGAGGATGACGAGCTTGACGTTGTGTCCGGATTGGAGGTAGTCGGTTGGATCGAAAGTGTCGGGAGGGAGGACAGCGGATCGAGCGTTTCCGAGCGCCCGCTGGGCGAGGAGGACGTCCGCGGCTGATCTGGGAGGAGGGGTGCCCGGAGTGCCCACAGGCGAACTCCTGAGACCGGCTGGTCCGGGTTTGATGGAAGCGTTGGACTGGCCACGGGCTCTGACGGGGACGAGCTGCCTGATGGGCGGGACGCGCTTGAGACCGACGGAATAAACCCAACCGAGAGGGTGGCGCTTGGCGATGATTTCCATCCAGTCCCTGATACGTTGGGAGAAGCTGCGGTTGACGACGACGAGCTTGACGTTAAATAAGCGCAGGCCCTTGTTGACGTTGGTGACGAGGCGACGGGGCCAGATCATTGTTTTGGCGTAGAGGCCGCTCATCCAGAAGAGGAGGCCGGTGACGATGCCGCCGATGAGGCATAGCTTCTCAAAGGTGGAGATGATGGAGTAAGGGGAAGGGCCGACGATGTAGACGGCGTTAAAAAAGTAGCCGGTCCAGAGGCAGAGGAGGAGGAGAAAGACGGTGTACTTGCGGCGACGGAGGTGGAGTCGCTGGTACTGGGCGCGAAGGGAGGCCTCGAGGATGATGAGATTGAGGTAGATTGTGGGCGGGGAGGTTGGGTGGTTCTCGAGGGGGTTCTGGGGGACGGCGGGGATGTTTGAGGGAAGGTGGTGGATGGAAGGGGTCTGGACGTATTGGGAGGCGACGTGGGAGGCCTTTGAATTGGCGGCCGGGGAGCCTTTGATGATCTGATCAAGGCGGGACTCCTGGCCGGTGCCGACGTTGGAGGGCGGCAGGGAGGAAGAAGGGTCGTGAGAGGCCATGGTGGTGTCGACGATGATGCTATCGAGGAAGCATGGAGGTGGTTGTCTTGCGGGTACGTTTCCAGAGGAAAAGGGAGCGCCGGATGACGGATCTCATCTAACCAAACATGCCCGACCGAGTGATTGCCCTTTAACCTAATTTGTTATATCCAAGTCGATAATTATTGTCGATAGTGTCGATAATGTCAATGATGATGTTGATGAAGCTGATAAAGTTGGTGAAGTTGGTGAAGTTGGTGATGGTGTTGATGTTGAGATGTTGAGGTGATGATATGATTCCCGTGACAGTGTCGATGGCTTCATCATCATCATTCACTGCCGCCGGGGTGTTTCTGTCCTATCCATGCATTGGCCCGGACCCGACCACGGATACTTCTTCTCGAGACCAGCTAAACAGATATTGGCATCCTCTTCGGGCTAGCTCGACGGAGGTAAAAGCAGCATTATCTCCGTTCTCGAGAACGGCTTACATACACCCCGGACGAGTCTTCTACGTAATCATTCTGCATGAATGGATCAAACGGTCGGGCGAATTGTGAAAACGGACTCCGAGCTGAAGACCCTTCGGAGCCCATCGCGGTCCGGTCATCAAAAGGGTTCTTATAAAGGGACCTACCTGACTCCTGACAAAGCTATCTCTTGGTGTTCTCGACCTGCATATTCTCTTTCAACATTCTTCGCCTTCTTCTCTTCTCCCGTTCCAGTAGATTAAATTTTAAAAGTCCAGCCTTCATTGTTACAGGCCGTTTCAGGTTTCAAGCTGTCGCTCCTTCGAAGCATCAGATTCAACATCTCCACTTCTTCCTCCCGTCTTCTCAGACGCCCTTCTTCCACCCTCGCATTCACTTCAGATCCCCGCATCGTCATCTACCGTCCGTCTACATCTTCAAAACCGCAGTACTTTTACGTCGACCGCCGCCGGAACACCATCATGGCCATGGACGCCGCCGAAGCTTCTTCTTCGAATCTCAAAGGCCAGCAGGACCCCCGCGCCAGCCAACGGGCAAAGGACGACAAGGTCCAGCTCCCGAAGGGCCTCTTTCCCCTCGAATACGGCAAGGCCTTCTCCCAATGGGTACGCTCTTCTTTTTGAATATATAAATATAAATATAGTTGAATATCGCTAATTAGATCAGTGGGCAGGCATCACCCCGGCCGCCGCCGAAGCGTCCGTCCTCCAGTTCATCCCCTTCTACTCCAACTCCCTCAAGCCCGCGCTCGGTGCGCAGGCCGACAAGCCCGATCACACCTCTCCGCCGCTGGAGTCCTCCGACGACCGCGTCTGCGCCTCCGAACAGGTGCCCCTCTCTAACCCAAAACACTTTCTCAACGAGTTTTCCGTCACTCGCCCGTCCTCCGAGACAAAAAACAACCTTGTCATCTTGCATGGCTACGGCGCCGGCCTCGGTTTCTTCTACAAGAATTTCGACTCCCTGTCCAAACGCGCCGGATGGTCGCTCTACGCCCTCGATCTCCTCGGCATGGGCCGTTCCGCCCGCCCCCATTTTAAGATTCACGCCTCCGACAGGATAGCAAAAGTTCGCGAGGCTGAATCCTTCTTTGTCGACTCCCTCGAGGACTGGCGCAAGCAGCGCGGTCTCGACAAGTTCACTCTCATGGGCCACTCCCTCGGCGGCTACCTCGCCGTCTGCTACGCCCTCAAATACCCCCAACGACTCGAAAAGTTGATCCTCGTCTCCCCCGTCGGCATCCCCGAGGACCCTTGGGCCGTCCAGGCCCAGATGCCGGACCAGGAGTCCGCCCAACAGGCCGCCACCCATCAGGCGCAGACCGCCGATGCAGCCAACGTCGGAACGGGAGAGCACGCCCCTGCGGCACCGGCCAGACGCCGCTTCCCAGGGTGGTTCACCTACCTCTGGGACGCCAACATTTCGCCCTTTTCCATCGTCCGATGGGGTGGACCTCTCGGACCCCGGTTCGTATCCGGGTGGACGTCCAGGCGTTTCTCGTTCTTGCCCGAAGCCGAATCCGACGCTCTCCACATGTACTCTTACACGCTATTCAAGCAAAAGGGATCCGGCGAGTACGCTCTGGCTTACCTGTTGGCACCCGGTGCGTTCGCCCGCGACCCGTTGAAGAATCGGTTCTCCGGATTGGATAAGAATCTGGAGGTGGTCTTCATGTACGGCGACAATGACTGGATGGACGCCAAGGCGGGCAAGGTGGCGGCGGACGCGCTCAAGGCGGACGGCGGGAAGAGCAAGTACAAGATTGTTAGCAGCGCCGGGCACCATTTGTACCTGGACAACTTTACCGAGTTTAACCAGTACATGGACGGTGTTCTGAAAGAGTCAGAGCGCAATATATAAAAAGGGATGGAGGGGGCGTTTGTGTACTTTCCACACGGTGGGATTCTTTCGCTTGTTTATGTTTTGGGATATAGAGCTTAGAGCTTGGTTCTTTCGGTGTTTAGCGTCTTGCTTTTCGGGACTTGTTTCTGTCTTTGGGTTCGAATTGTAATTTATTTTATTCCACGGTTAATATTATTCCGATTCGATGTATCATCTTGGAATTGGTATTTAAATATCAATTGATTCCTCTCTTCTCATCTACAATAAATACCACGCTCAACGCAGCTTTAAATATAAACGTCAAGTTCTCATATATATACGTATATTCATGCATAAATGTATACATCTAGAATATATACCCAGTGTTTTCAAATATACAGTTGCTATGAGTGAAGTGTCATCTCTGCACGCACTTTGCAGTCAACTTTCCCTCGTCGGTTCCATCAAGTAGGACTAGCCTCTTCTTTTATACTCCCTTCTCTTCCTCCACCATCCACCTTCATCTCATTGAATAATATTGAAGCTTCCATAGCAGCAATATCCTCCAGCAACGATATCCTCGAAACTTACGACTCTAAGAGACACAATCTCAACGACAAGCTTGCAATAGCAAGCTTTAATACTTCCAACTGAGTGTCCTCCACCATGGCATCCCCCAAAATCACCGAAGAGGCCGCCCACCTCATATCCATCGCCGGCCTGACGCCGCAACAAGCAACCATGCACCTCATCCTCGAAGAACACGAAACCGCACCCCGCACCGGGCTCGCAATCACCCGAGACCCTTCCTGCGTAATCTGCGGCGACAAAACCTCCTTCACCTGCGGTCCCTGCCACGGCGTCTCCTACTGCTCCCCGACCCACGAATCCCAAGACTACCCTTCTCACCGTCTCGTCTGCCACGCGGGCGCCACCGTGCCCCTCCGACCCATCTCCTCAAAACCCCACGTCGCCGTCCTCGTCTTCCCTGAACACTCGTCCGTACCCTACTACGTCTGGACGGCGTACACCACAAACCGGCACGGAAAACCCGTATTCGACCAGTCCCCGTTCTACGGCACGGGGTATAAGACAGTACCGGGATTCATACCAAACCATCCCGTGACCCGCCAGCCGTTGACCCGGCCGGTAATGTACTACCGTCTCAAAGATCCAGGTAGCGTGGGCGCCACGCCCAACTTATGCGCTCATAATGCTACGGAGGGGGTAAACTCCTCATCCCATCGAGGAACTCTTCTATTCATGGCCTGCGGGAGAGCGCTGAGCGATGACGGGAAGAGCATCAAAGAGTGGCTGGTTAGTTTTAAACCGGAAGACGTGCATCTCGTCATCGAGGATTTGAAACTTTTGACGAATGAGGAGAGGGATGCGGGTAAAGAGGTGGTGAGGACCGAGGGGGTGAATGGGGTGTGCGTGTACACTAAACCCACGGAGGAAGGTGGTGGAACAGAGGAAGTGGTATTTGAGAGCTTGGAGGTTCCGGTGGATCATTCCGTTTTCGATAGCGGTGATGTGAGGGTGCACGAACCGACGTTTGCGGAGGCGTACGGGTTTCCGGTTAGGGTCTTTGTTTACGATAGGTGGAGAGGGGGTAAGGGGAATGGGTTTATCGGCGGGTTGTTTCCTATCACCGGAATCGTGAATGAGGGGGAAGGAGAAAAAGGGGGAAGACCGGTGGTCACGCAGAGGAACGCGTGGGATACGAAGGATATCGGGACGGTGCTGGTGGTCAGGAGAGATAAAAAGGCGCTGGAGGTTGAGCACGTGGAAGCGTTTGGGGAGTTTTGTACATATTTGGGGGATACGTGGGCGGAATACGACGAGTTTGTCAGGGAGAAGGGGAAGAGGGCGGTAGAGGAGAGGGAGGATGGGGTGGTGAGGTGGACGAAGGAAGAGGCGGAGAGGGATATGAAGGATATTTTGGTGATGGATAAAATGTATGCGAGTCTGGAGCCGGATGCTTTCAAGAGGTTTTGGGCGGAGAGGTATGAGAAGGAGGGGGAGGTTGCGGGGCCTTTCTTTGAAGGGAAGGATGGGAAGGGGGAGGATTCGTAAGGGTCACTCATTGGGTTGAAGACTGTGAATATATTGCTAGATGGAGTTGATATCGACACACTGCTTTTTATCAGCAGTCTATAATCAGTCGATTGGTCAATTAGAAGATTGAATTGAACTACAAACCTCATAAATAACTGCGTTGAATTGATAAAATCCAACAATTGCCATCCTTGACGGTTGCAACATAGTCTTAAAGACACTTCGAGACGGGGTCTAATATATACTTGCGTAATTAGGAGTTATGAAAGTATATCAAATTGGCAACATTTGATACGAGAACTCGCTCGATTGAGACATAAATGCGATTATACAGTAAAATACAAGACTTTCAATTTTCGCCCGAGAATCATAACCGTCGACAGCACGCTAACGTTTCCATGAAATGAATGTCCAACCACACCCGATACAACATACCATCAAACTTTTACCATCATGATCTTACCTATCCTCCTCGCTTCAATATCAATACGAAAGGCGTCTCCATATGCTTCTACTCCCACAGTTCAAACTTGGCATCCCCGCCAGCCTTGACAGCCACCACGCTCTTCCCCTCCTCCCCTGCCCACTTGACCACCCCATCTCCCTCTCTCACAACCCCGTCCTCCATCCCCTTGGGAACCTTCATACCGGCCTTCCCTCCCAGACTCTCCACTTTGGCCGTCCCCTTCCACCCATCGGCTGGATACTTGATCACCACCCCTCCATCCTCGGTAACATGCTCCGCCCTCAGCATCTCTAAAGGATTCGGATCCCCGTTCAACTGCAAATGCGACCTCTCGACCCTCACCTCCGTATCCCCTTTGCTCTTAGTCTTCAACACGGGAGGGTAAACTTTCGGCAACCACTTGCTAAAACTCCAAAACGGGAGCACCCTGAGGTTCACCCGCCCCCTCTCCGCTGTCACGTTGGTAAAAGCCCCCTGCACCAAATCGGCATTTACATCTCCCCTCTCGGAGAACAAATCCGCCGTCAGGTTCCGTATAGAAAGCGTACCGTTGGCGAACGGCATACGAAGCTTTAGATCATTCTTCGTATGAACGGATATATCCCCGCGTTGCCAGGGACCGGTCGACCACTTTTTCGGGAAGAGGTCTATATCCGTGCTATCCGCGGAAGCGGTAAACGTCGTGGGAAGCGACCAGTTGCCCGTCACGTTGCCGTACCGGGAAGTCACATTCATCTCGTGAGCGGTGAAATAGAGCAAGTACGGCGCTGGGATGCCCGAGTGAATGTTGCCCGAGACAGAGGAGATGCGCATGTGGTAGGTGTCGTAGTAGAACCAGGAGTTCAGAGTGATGTTTAACGTGTTGGAGGAGATGACGGTACCCTGGCCGAATTGGACGATGTGCGGGCGGGCGTAGAGGTACACGTCGACATTTGTGGGGTGTTCTTTTTCTCCTTCATCATCGATATCGTTTTGTTCATCCTGGGTGTTATTATTTGGAGAAGGGGGAGGAGAGGAGGAGAGCTCTAGGACTTCGGGTTTGATTGTGTGCGAGCCGGATATGCGGCGTAAGGGTCTGGAGGTGCGGGAAGAGATTTGGACGATGGCGTGGAAGGAGTGGGTTTGGAATTCTCCGCCGGTGAGGAGGTGGATGCTGCCGGTGAGGCCGGCGGGAAAGTGGGATGGGTTCAAGAGCTCGGAGACTACGAGGTAGGTGCTGAATGATGCGTCGCCGGTTTTGTTGCTTCCGAGGTTGAAGGTGAAGACGCGGCTCTGGAGGGAAGGGTCTAGAGGGGGTGGGAGGAGATTCGGGGGCGGGTGAAGGGGTTGAGGGTAGGGATGGGGGGCAGGGAGGCGGCAGATGGGACCGCGGATGGAATTGTAGATTGGAGCGATGATGGAGAGGGCGAGGAGGGCGAGGAGGGTATAGCGGAGGCGATGACGCCAGGGAATGTTTGAGTTTGGGATTGTTATATTATTATTCTGATCGGGTGGTCTCGAGGGAGAAGAAGATGAGGATGAAGAGGAAGAGGAAGAGGAAGGAGAAGGGAGAGAGGTGTAGGCTGCGGGCTCCTTTGAGGGTGAAGAGAGAAGGGGGGTCTTTTCGTCTACATTCAGGCGGTCGTTCAGATTGTCGTCTACATGGCGACGGGGACGGGGCTGGCGGTGAGGTCTCGAGGAAGTCTGTCTGAGCCAGAGGGAGGGGGCCATGTAGTTATATTGGAGTCCAGAATGTGTTGACCTTGTTGGATTTTGTGGTATCTCAGAGACGGGGAAACTGGCAGGAAGCTCAGTCTAGCAGTCCTCAGCCTCCGGTCGCAAATGGTTTTCAATATATACTCGATATGGCAGAAGAAGGCAAAGACGCTGGCAAGTTGCAGCTAGCAGATAGGTTTCGTACAAGTCATGAGAAGAAATGGATCAGATCGAGCGGGAGTGCTTGCGGTGAAAAAGGAAGGGAAAATGGCATTGGGAGAGGAGACGATAATAGATGGCAGACCCTCCTCCTATTTTACGTGGCAAGGCCCGTCGACATGGATGATGCTTTCCATCAAATCTCAAATTAATACGTCCATAAATTAATATCGTATGCGGATGGGTGTGTGTCCGGTCCTCAGGATAACAGATTCACGTGAGCGGCAGTATCTCGAGACCAAGCCCGTTGCGATCAATCCGTTACGTTTGACGTTGGACCGGCACTCGATTGGCAGGAAACCGTGCATATCCTTCTTGCGCATCGTCAAGGGCTGTTACATATGCACAGGAAACGGCTTCCGTCACACTCATTCATTTATTCTTCGGAGTGTGTGGACTGACCTTACTGTATTTTGCCGGAGACCCTTTGCACAGTCCATACATCCACAGATGGATCCCTGTCATGTCTGATTGGCCGCGAGCTTATCGATTGCTGTTCTCGTAGCGACGGCAGTCTCTTGAAACCCTTCGCCTGGTTACCAACTGGCGTCTGCTCCGTCGAAGCCCGTCGCATTGTTTATCGCGTCGGTTCGCGAATGTAAAAATATAAATCCGATTCGATTCTGTCTGTCTCCCGTCGATGATTCCATTCATCCCTGCGTCAGTGTCTGTTTTTATCATCGTTCCGAGGTTTCGGATACTCGCCTTGTCTCTTCGCTCGCTATCTCTTAGCTTCTGATCCCGAAATCCTAGTCACACACACACACCCCTCCATTCTCTTTTTTCTTCCGTCTTGGGTTCCGACCGATAGAAAAGAATCGAGCCATGCTGGGACGCAACGACACCGTCGTCCTTATAGTCATCCTGCTCCTCCTCTTCTTCGGACTCTTCACCTGGTTCGCCCTCTGGTCTCGAGGACGGGTCACCCTTTGGTCCTCCAGCAAAACCCGGGTCGTAGTCGAAGAGAGCGCTTGATCTTTTTATGGTACGTATCGAGCTGCTTCAAGCTGTACTGTACTTGTATTGCACTTGTACTTTCCGGTACTGGTTGCGATATGATATCGTGATTGGCAGCTGACAAACGTGCCCGCAGCTGCGAAATAAAACGGCCCTCCGACATTCCGATCTCCACATCTCCGGGTTTGACGTCTCGACCGTTTTCTCATCTCCTTTACCTTTCGGAATTCGACATTGCTTTTCGTTTCGAGAACGTTACGGCCGGATCAGGTCTCTGCCTCCGTTGCTGTGGCATATATTTATGCATTTGTAACCTCAAAAGAATGCCATCACGATAACACCATCTCCAACAATAATAATACCCTCCCCTCAAAAGCCTCGACTTCTCTTTCATCATCGTTCCAGAATACTCCAGAAAAAAAAGTCATAAAATACCCCAGAGAATTACTCAGCTATTGACCTTCAAAAGTACAACATCCGACCCGCGATAATCGAAAAGTTTTTCAATTCAAAACTTCGTCTACAACACAAATATCACGACAATGGCCCTCCGCTCCCTCACCCGCTTCCTCCTCCTCACCCCCCTCCAAATCACAATATTTCTCATAATCTCCCTCCCACTCGCCTTCTTCGCCGCCATCACCACCTTTTTCAGCATCATATTCCTTTCATCTCGTCTCTTCCTCGTCTACGTCGACCTCATCTTCAGCGTCCTCTTCGTATCCACATCGGCAACCGGCAGGACCACGGGCAAAGGCCGCTCCCACGGACCACCCGTTTCCCTAGCCATGCCCCGGAGCCCGCCCAGAAGTCCACCCAGAGGTGAAGGCTATAGAGCGCTGCACCGGCAGTCCTTCACTGCGCCCTCGTCACCAAATATCAGCAGGAAGAGGTTGGCCATTGGTGGGTTCGGACAGCAACAATTGCAACCGCTGCAACAGCAGCAGCAGCAACAACAACCGCAGATGGGTCAATACGCAAGCAGCACGGGTAGCAGTAGCAGCAGACAGGCGAGCGTCAGTCCGCCATTGATGATGAGGCGGATCGTGGCACCAAAGAGCTCGCCGAGTACGCCGTACGGGTACGAAACCGGGAACGGACGGACAAAGGGGAAGAAGGGACCGGTGAACTTTGCTGAGCCCGAGAATGATTACTTTGGGGCGGCGAGTAGGAGTTGAGGGTTGTTGCGTCTTGCTTGTTGAGACTATACGGGGGCATCGTGTATTTCTTATTCCTTTTTAGCGATTCATTTGGAGGATTTTTTTTTTCATATTATTTCTTCATATTGTATACCACTCTACTACCTGGCGTGTCAGTTTTTTTTGGATACCATTTTGTTGACGACTTGTAACGTTTGAATCTCTTTTTACGACTTTATGAAGATAACCACTGTGCACGAATTTTCTATCAATCGCGAATATATTGTCCAGTGATGTTAATCTAATTTTGGTGATGGCTCTCGTTAACGAGACAAGTGATATTATACTCAAGTTAAACAAGAAGAAAGCTTGGGGCGTGCAGATATAGATACACTTAGCAGATTGTACAAGGGTATCACACCGTGCTCCTCAAATTCAGAAGTAGGAATGACGGGAGGAAGAATCAGTGAAAACAAATAAGTAAGCAGTCAAGGCTAAGTAGTTTGAGGGAAATAATATGTAAATGTGCTATCCCAGAGCACCGAGAAAAATGAAAGAATCGTAGAAGGGTATTTTAAAGAAAAATATGGACAAATAATAATACTCGAGTACAAAGAGTACTCGGTTGACCTCCCATAAATGGCGGTATAAATACCAGACAAGTAATGATTATCAAAATATGTCAGCTCCAGCTAGTCATACACCCTCCTCTTACCGTGATAATCAACTCCCACACGAATCATACAGTATGAAGATATCAAAAGATCTCTGTACTGATGGAACGCAGGGATCTACGACCCCACAGTTTATATTAATTGTCTCGAAAAACCAGACATCATCCCTTTTAGCGCAAGCTTTGTACACCGCATCTCCCCCCAAAGTAATTCACAGGGTAATCTGCTGCCCAGCAGTCGGCTCATCGTAATGATGACTGAACAACGTCGGCGGCGTGACTTCCGCCGGAGAGTTAGCCGGTACCCTGGCTGGTTTCGTCATGCGAAAAGTAGGCGACGGTAGCGCGGGAAAGCCTCTGATCAGTTTCTGTCCAGCGCACGTGGGGGCGCCGTAGCCGGTCCTGATCTCCATGTTAGAATTTACTGCCACCTGATTTGTGCTTTCTATCCCGGAGAGGAGATCAACTCTTACCAACTGTACGGAATCGGGTAGCACAGCTTTTTGGCGTTGGGTTCGTAGGATTTATTCTGCGGACCCGCGGGAGGGGACGAGGACGCGCAGATGGCGGCGAAACCGGGGCTGGGACCGGTTTCTGTGTAACATTTCATATTTCCGGGGCACTGGGATGGGACGCCGCTGACCGTGAAGCAGTGGCCGCCGCAGTAGTCACTGTAATTTAGATTATAAGATCAGCTTCGAAGTTTGGCTATGGGATTGCACTTCTGAGGATTCGATAACTTACCCAGAAGCAGTCGGCGAAGTATAAGCCTGCCCTCCGCAACCCCAGTAGGTACTCGCGCCCGGGCAAGTGGTCGGAAGATTCGACGGCGTGCACTGCTGGTACCAGAAATTGGAGCACGCGCAGCTATACAATTTCATCTCTCCGTCAGTATTCTCCTCCAACATCAAAAAATATATTTTAGACTCCATGTAAACGGTTTACACGAGAGCATTGTCTTACCGTTGACCTTGCGGACACTCAGTCCTGGTATCCCACGCCTGGTTTATATTCGCACCCGTGTAACCCCCGCACTGTCCCCACGCTGTCGCGTGCACGGTATCCGTCGTCGGCCAGTAGAATTCGCATTGCGTGTACGCTGTGCCTCCGACGTACGAGGAACACGCTCCGGCGGCCGGCATGCAGCGGCTGTAGCCTGCCGTTTGACACTATTGTTTTTCAAAATTAGGTATCAGTTCTTCATGTTTTCATACGATGGGATTTTGAGGGTGATAAGATAGGAACGCACCCTGCAGTACCACGAATTGGGACATATCGTGCCACCACCGCATTGGGAGTACGGTAAAGCCGCCCAGTTTGGTAGGGTGGTCAGGGAGTAAGTGTACCCTCCACCCTGGCGTTTTTCAACGTCTGCTACGATGGGGGCCGGTTCCCTCTTGACGACATCGAGGGACGGGTCGCCGAACGGGATCTCTCTCTTGTGCTTGCAGGCGTTGTAGATGCACCAGTCCGCTCGCGCGGCGATGGTGAATATCAGGAGGGCGGTGAGTATTCTTCTTCTGAGGGACATCTTTTGATTATTTTGTTTGAAAAGTATGCAGGAATTGGGAAAATTCAAAATTGCGACAGGGAGAAGTATGACCGCGCAGGAGCTGCAGAGCTTGACAAGAGTACTTGTATACTAAGAAATAAAAAATATATATATTCTAAGAAGGACTTAATGTAGGACAGGGCAGTGCAGAGATTTACCAACTAGAGTGCGCTTGGTGCGATCGACAAGACTTATATAGAAAGCTTTCAACTGACCGTCACCCCGCCCTGCACGGCGACAATCTTATAGACCTGACACGGAGAGAAGGAAAAAACGCCTGGCGATCTTTCAAAGAAGAGATGAAACTTTACTAGCCGTCGCAGGCCGCGAAGGGGAAAGCTGACCCGCATCATAGCGGTTCTCGCTTTTGCGTATGCAGAGTACAGGTAAAAAGCCACAGGGGTGAGGAAGGGTAGATGCTGTGTGTGGGTTGTTTCTGAACAGAAATCTTGTTGGATTTTTTTTGGGTTGCAGCGGCAGATGCGCGACGACGCAACTTGACATGCCATCTTTTTTTTTTCGCCCCCGCGTCGAATACAGATCGGTTCGAGCATATCCGAAGTACATGTCAGATTAAAAGGAAAGTGATACTTATTTTTTTTAGATCTATTGAACTCCGGTATTTCCGGATTTGGCCAAAAACTTGCAAATACAGCTTCCTTATCCTATGACCGCAGCTGCCCCTACATGTAATTGAGCTGACCCACTCTGCGCGATATCTCAATCACTTCAGCTACCGACAAGATTTTTATCGGGTACCGGTCTACCGCGGTCTTGGTCCCGCCAAAAGGATTTCAAAAGCCAACTGGACAGAAATCAAGTTTTGGAAATAAGGCTCACCATAGCCACATCGGCTTGTCTTTTAAACGAGAATTTTCATGAGACTTGCAGATCAAATTGATATCCCCACGTGCGGCATACTAGTGCTGATAAGCTTTTGTCTAATACGGCATCCTTATTGTCAAGTGTCTTGTATACTCGCGAAAATAGGCGGTCCCTGTTTAGACCCACAGAGAAAGTCAAGAAACTAGGGAATGGATCAAATCTTCGATACACGAGTACTTTGGAACAGGTTTAGCTCGCGGCAACAACCATTCTGGGATAGTTTTAAATGTGTGTCTTGGAATTCCGAACCTTAATTCACGCTCTGGCCAGTTGGGTACATGTTCACCATCAGGGTTCCCGTGTGTAAGGCTGTCTTCGATGACGGACATCGGGTTAACGGAAACGGCTGAAACATATATCGAAGAAAATGTTTCCTCGGGCCACCTGGACGGTTTCTCAAATTAGGTGTGGTGTTTGGGTAGTATCCGGCGAGGTGGGAAAAGACGACAGGATATACATCCTGACATGCGATTGACGGTATAATAGCATCCACATTTCCCTTCAAATATTAGGGAAAAAGGTGAAAATTGTAAACTAGAATAGGTGGTTAGCTCCGATGGTGCAGAATGCGCAGGGTCCAGGGGTTTAAACTTCGCGAATTCGACGAGAACAGCGCAGGAGCCATGTCCTTCTGACATTTTCTTCATGTGTGAAAATGCGGGTTGTGTTGAGGTGTCGTCAAAAGTTGGCCGTTAAACTTCTCAACTTTATTACCCAGTTGAGCCCAGATCTACGTCATAAGCGATATCAGACCGTGTCTAATAATTCAAGTTCAAGGTTGATGCGAGGGAGAAAAAGATGCTCGCAGGATGATTCTCGATTTAGATACGGTACAAGCAATTGGAGATCTGCAATGTCAAAAAAAAGATCTTCTACGGCCAAGATTATTGGTTGGAGTGGGAGAAATTCGGATCTCAGTGCGACCATTTCGCGAATTCGCAAGTCTTTCCTTCGAGATAGGCACGGTACAAAATCGATAGCCAAGGGTCCCACATTGGGTTGTATCCTGCGACCACGGATTCAAGAACCGAGAAGGATTCGGCTAAAGGCGCTAGGCCGCGCTCAAACATTCTATCAAGTTTACGCAGTTTTTGTTGTGTGTGTACAAAGCAAAAGGTGGGATTTCCGGTATAAAAAAAAGGTACCACCCCGCCGCAGCCTACAGCGCACCTGCTTGCATGAGGAGTCCCTGAACAGAGCAGCTATCGATATCATCGTGCGCCAGACCTGTCAATCGGACGCCTCCTCGATCGTTCCCCCCTTTACCCCACCCATCCAGAAATCAATTCCTTCTATCCTATTTCAATTTGCCCAGCCAAGCAAAAATACAGCATAGATTATGTATTATCGCTAGTATATCGCTTAAAGTTAATGCGAGAGGGTCAGTGTAGCCGGTATTTAGACCTACGAGAAAAATTCCAAAACAAGAGTGGATCTAGAAGACTTGGGTTTAATCAGGATTTCGGTCCTGTCATGTTTCACGGGATGGTAGATCACTTTTGAAAAAGAGGATGACCGCAGTTGGCCGGCTTTAATTGTAGCTCTAGAACTCGTCAGTACCGTGGACCGTCAAACTTTGACTTGAGTTCTTTTCTGATCAGTTTATGCGGCGAAGGCGGGAAGTTCTTTCGCTTGATGGGTATCGCCATTGGTAGTGAGTTCGTCTTTTCGCTACAATTCGTAGCGTACTTGCCTTTAATAGCAGGTATATACGGAAAGAATGATGAGGGGCGAGAAGGACCTGCCTCGCATACTGCTGTACAGCTGTACGTTCGCCTGTGTTCGCCTGCGAAGCGAACTTGAAGATCTTCCGACTCGAATGTTGGATGCTGAACGGATACTGGATGGATGCTGGATAGATGCTGGATGGATGCCGTACAGCTGTACCGGTTGCTGCGCATTCAAGATAAAAATTGTTCTTCTCATGACAATAATGTCAAATTATATGTAAGGGAATTACCCGTAATCTCGTACATGAAGCAATCCGCAAACCGATATTTGCATATACCTATTATAACTGAACGCATGTACGCTCAGATTACAAACCCGCGGAGCTCAAGAAATATGGAATTCCGAGCATTATTAATTTGATATGATGAAAATCGCGGCAAAACTGCAAAAAGGATGTAATCACACCGAACGAACAGTGTTTCTAATTCGAAGAGATTTCTTGCATCTCATTTGAGACGACGGTGCTAAGATTGAAAAACGGTCAAGGGGAAACATTAACGCTCTGCGCTATACATACCGCCATCCTTGTGCCATACTGACACTTTCATATTGTGGCGGCCACGTTACATACGAGATGGGGGGCAGAGGGGCTGCCTCCTCCACGATATGCAGGTCTTGGGACCCACATATATTGGGAAGACAGGAACAACATTCGCAAGATACCTCTCAAAAGGCAAAACGCATCGGCAGAGAAATTGGCCAGGCTGGAGCTCCGGATCTCATGTCACGGATATCGTTATGAGGAGGGGAAGGGAACTAGTGTTTGCACGATGCAACATGTGTGTCTGCAGTCTGCGCCGTAGCATATATAATTTCACAATTTATTATACCCACCCTCCTTTCTGCGCGAAGGAAAAAAACCTGCAGACATCTGCCTCATCTTATATCAAAAGTGCCCTGACCGGATAGAGTCGACCAGTGACAGGTTGGGGATTTCCTTGTTTCTTTTTTCTTCATGCCTCGTGGGCATGGCATGGCAGCCCGCGTGGGTGGAGTGTGGTGTGTGGTGCGTTGCGGAGAGAGGCTCGCGGATCGTCATGGGCACAGGCGACTAGTCGGCTTTGGGCTAAACTTTCGAGAAAAAGTCGGGATGCCTATTGATGGTAATAGGTACAGCACTCTGTCCAGGCCATCTGGATCTGGACGGACAATAGATTGTATGGTCTAGAAAGAAGGAACCACTTTGGCGCGATCCGCCTTATCTGATGAGGGGCGATAATTAATTCTGAGGGACGCACGTTCGGACTTTTTTCTTCTTGAGTGTTTGCCCAAAGGTGAACCCCCTCAAGCCACTTTTGGGGGATCCGAACAATCATCTTTGTCCTTCTGGCAAACAGAATTCTGCGGCGTGAAATAAATATCTTCATATCGTTCATGTCTGTGCAGAGCGTCCGGGTTTCCCGTGCAGACCCGACCACCTCGTTACGAATTGCAGCCATGCCACGCTATACGCTGCAGGACATATACATTACAATCTTAGCCGCAAGAGCTAGAACCGGAGAGCAAACACAAGGCAAGAAAAGTGGTGATCACGGCTTTCTGTGGTTGGTCCAGAAATCTGAGGTGTGTGTCGCTGTGGGTCCCAGCTCCCTGGAAAGGCAAGCAGAGCGGCGACTCTTCGGCTTGGGAGCAGGACGAGTCCAGACGTCCGAAAATGTCAGACACGGCATGAATGTCGACTCGCTTACGAAGTACATAGAGACATTCTTTCTGCGAAAGCCAAGGATCCCGAGGATTTATCGTGCCACACCTCCAGCTGGCCGGGGTCATGGCCACGAGGTTTTTTTGACAAGCCGCTTCGCTGCTGGCATGCTGTGTTTGCGCAAGAGCCTTGGTCCATGGGTGGCCACCCCTCCCAGCGCTAGAATCTCGAATCTAATGGGCTATTGCGAATACTCAGGTAAATGATGTCAGCCTTAGTATAGGGAACCCCCATGCATCTTTGCCAGCCCCATTACACTTAGTGAGTCGAGCTGATCAGGTTACCGTTTCAAAAAATAGTTCTCTAGAAGACCGTTTTTGAAACCTCGAGAGTGGCCCCCTGCAGACCATCGAGCTGCATGGTCGTCGATACTGCGAAATTCCAATCACGTTTCTGGTGGCTTATCGGATTTGGAGTCCACATGGTAGTCAGGTCCCATCCTGCACGACTCCATGCACCCTCTAATCCAACCAGTAAAGGTACCATAATCAGTAAACCATCATGGGTGGCCAAGGGTATGGACCGGCCCAAGTATAATTATGCCCGCATCCGCTCCTCCAGAACTTCTGATCTTTACTGAGAATCCGAAGATCGCAAGAACCTCAACAACCAGCTTGACCTTCCTCGGGCATCCTTCATTATCATTGTTCTCTGTCTATATATTTCAACAAGGACTTGTCTATATTTATCTTTGTCTTCTCAGCCACCGTCGTCGAGTTTTTAATCCACACCCAGTCAACATATATCAAAATGTCCGGCCTCAGCGATGATGATGTTGCTACCATCAACACCATCTGCTTCTACTTGTCAGGCACCGCTCCTTCAAGATGGTGGGATCGACCAAATAAGGATATCCTGAATGCTCTTGGGGGTCTCTTTGGTTCCAATCCGTTGGCAACCCCCGCAGACATCATGACCCTCACCGGTTGGAACCAGGACAACTACGACTTTATCAATGCTCAGTTGGCTCCCATGAACGAGAGCATCCCAATGTTCGCCAGTGGTCTCCAGCTCCTTGATCATCCAAGGTCTACCAACTCGATCCTTCCAATCTTCGTCTGCTTCACCGTCCTGTCCACCTTTGTCATGGGTCTTCGACTCTGGTCTCGTATCTCCATCCTCGGCCGTATTCAATCTTTCGACTGGATGGCAATGGTCGCCTACGTCCTCATCGTCGCATGGTGCGCTCTCGCTGTTTATGAGAAGGAAGCTTCCGGACATTGGTCATCGTACTGTGACAAGTCGTACAACCAGTCGAGATACAGCCAAGCCGTAAGTATTCCCAGTTCTCAAGAAAAAAATGCAACATTTGAATATGTACTAAATAGAAATCCAGGCCTACTTCTTGGGAATGGCACTCTACCCTGTCGCCGTCCTTTCGGTCAAATTCGCTCTTCTCATCTTCTACCACAGCCTTTCCACCTGGAGACCACTGAGAATTGCCGTCTATGTTACCGCTTTCGCCAGTTTTGCCAACGCAATGGTTGCCCTGTTCATGTGGCTCTGGCAATGCAACTACCCCGACCTCTGGAACCACGGTGTGGACCCAACTTTGTCTTGCGCTTCGTTTGACCCTCTCAACATGGTTTTGGCAACTGGTACTGTCAATATTCTCACTGATGTGATGATTTGGTACGAAACAACCCGAACTTTTCTTTTCTCGCTATTCTTAGCTAGCCGCTCAGAAATGCTAACCTGACCCCACCTGCAGGCTTATCCCGCTCCCACTCGTATGGCGACTCCAACTCTACCCTCGCGAACGCAACCTTGCCATAATCACATTTGGTCTCGGTGCTATCGCGTGGATTGCCAGCATCGTTCGTCTGGTTATGGTTAAATCCCACCTCCAATATGTGAACGGTTCTACCACTCCGATCAACGCATGGGCCATGTGAGTATTTTTTACCCCACTCCTCACATGCACTAGATGAATTCCTTTGCTACGTGCATTTATCATCTCGTAAAACAAACATTCTGACAATCTTTACCTCAAAACAGGGTTGAATTGAACTTGGCTTTGATCTGTTCCTCAGCACCAGCCTTGCGCGCACTCATCATCAAACACGCACCAAAGGTTCTTTCTTACGCCTACACCAGCGGACCGGGAAGCTCTGGCTCCGATATCGCTTCAAAGGCAAGCCGAGCAGAGAAGACTTTCGTCATCTCCCAGACCGAAGAGCGCTCCTCATCTCCAGATGAAGAGTCGATCGAGAAGGCCTAAAAAACAAATTTGGATCTTGGGGTACCCAAGTCTGGTTTACGAGACAAATATTATTCATTTCCTTTTTCTTTTCATCTGTTAACGAGTCCTCTACAATTTTTGGAACCCGCAGGGTTAGAAAGCCGCCGCTGCACGAGCCAGGTATTGGGGATGCAGTCGGTGTTTTATTGGTTCGGTTTTTTTTCTTTGGGAAGGCGCTCGTGGGGGAAGAGGGGTTTCGGTTCGGTGTTTTCTTTCATTGTTCAAATTTGTAATGATGTACGATGTACTTTACAACTTACTTTCTTCTGTACCTCTGGCCAATTACGAAGTTGACCTTCGTCGCTGGTTTGGGGGGTTTACTTTTTACCATATGTATAAAAAAACCAAATTTATTTCACTTCTTGATGCGCATTCAAAAAAGAACTCCCGTGTCTTTTTCGTCTCGTGAAATCAGGTAGGTAGACCCTCCGGACACTAAAATATGACCATTCGAAAGTCTTCAACATTGCGTTCTCATTGGCGGGGTCGACTGCGGAACAGCACCTTGCATCCGCAACCAAAAAGCCACACACACCACACCTCAATTCCAACAAAACAACGAATCGCAGAAGCCGAATGGGCAAACAAGTCTTATATACATCCCTGGAGCATGTGACCTATCACATTCTTTCCTATTCCCATCCATGATCTTAACAACAACTGCCAGCCTTTTTTTGCGAACAACCCCTCTTTCCCGTATCTGCGGATCGATAAATTGGGTATCGTTTGTGATCTCGAACTGCACCGTCGGCACAAAAGCACAAAGAAAACCGACATGTGTGGGAAATGGTAGACCTGGGGAATTCATTTCTGTTCGCTCGTTTTTTTCACCCCACTGCTGACGAAACATCATATCAGACGAAAATATAGTTAGAAAGCCTGGAAAATATCGTGGATCAGAGTGCGGATGGCCCGTGAGGGCCGCGAAAGAAGCGTCTTCGCTTGCCCACCCCACCATGGGCCAGCGAACGCCATGCTTTAAAAAAAACGTGAGCAGGTTGGGATCATATGTGGCGTCCCTTAAAGTTTCTGAAACGCCCTAAAGGCGCCTCTCGTGGTGGGTTATGTTTCTTCGTGACCGTCGATCAGCATTGAATTGCACCATCTTTTCGAAATTCCTTCCGCAGGGTATTCCACACTGTGGGGTCCCTCAAAAGAAAAAATGCAGACCGCACTGACATTTCGCATGGCACACTCGCCACCAGGTTCACGAGATTAAGTTTGCCTAACTTCTGATATTGGTTCTTTTCTTCTTTTTTCTTATTGAAGTTTGCTTTTTTCCAGACTGGTGGTATCAAAAATAAAACATCCAACATCCAACACCAACAATTGCCGGAACGTGACGTCCCGATCGATCGTAGAAGGACTTTGTTGGGATAACATTTTGGGATGGAGGGTGGTCTGCATTCCTAACTGGGTGAATACCGTCACTTCGCCAAAGAACAATAATGAGTGGTTTTTCGACCCTACCTCGCATGAAAGCCTCGCATCGATCGCATGAGTCTGCAGAAACTGGGCAAAAACGTGGTTTCCTGCCGAAGTACAAGTTACAGATCCCGTCGAGCGGGGAAAGGCAGCCTCCAAGATCCTACACTTCTGTACCGACGGGTGGATACATTGAGGATACAAAATGTTTCTTTCTAGACGCATTCTTGTCAGGAACTCTCATGCAGATGCAGTAGAAAAAGACACTTTCTTAAAATCTCAATTTTATAGCCTCCCGAGACGAAAGTTATGTAGAAGATGTTTGAGATATTCCACCTGCATCCAATGTTTCCGCTCTTTGAGACTCTGAGCTGCGGGATTCCTGCGTTGCCTGAAAGTCTTACCTGGTGGTTACACTTTCCTCCCGCGCCATGCTTTTCGCTTACTGGTCGACGGTGACACGGAAAACCTTTTGTCTGAATCAGAGGTTGACGGCGAGATCGTTCGGGCCTCAAGAAGGCAGGACCTTGCGACCTGACTTTCTGGGAAATTCCGAGAGCCCAAAAGGAACAGGCCATCTCGCCATCTCATCTCATGTTTTGTTTTTGAGGTTCAAGGTCCCTTGTTAGCGATACCATAGTTTGCGATTTCAATTAGTAAAAAAGATCGTGACGATATGGCTGAAGAAACGCTAAGACCTAGGCTGTTACGCATGTACGCATGTCTCTTTAGCGTGGGCGCTTTCGTTTGCCTGCAGATAACGCTAGCGGAAAAGACAGGCAGAAACACCAGCTGCTAAACCCACCCGGGCCAAACTTTTTTCGGTTCCTAATTTAGCTCCCGTTTGGTTTGTCTTTGGGCAAAAGGTTCAGGGACAGACCTTGTCCGACCTTTTTACCCAGAAACTAAATCCCGAGCCACAGCAGTGAAAGCCAAATTATCACGATAAGGTCGCGAAGCTTAGAATCTTTAGTTATATTCTACCCAACACACCAAAACCAATTTGCCGTGATTGTTTTACGTTTATTCGAGACATCCGGTGGATACTACGGGATACCTTTAACCAATATTTTTGGTCTAAAGAACGCCGTAATGACTAGTCGCAACATTCGTTTAGGTTGTAATCCTTGTACTCGAATACCTATTGGTGAACTCCTAAGAGTGGATTTTCGCCCAGGCATATGCGCCATGTCTAGGCCTTCACTCTCCGTTATTCCCGAGACGAATTCGACCCCCAAGATATTGCAAATTATCAAGAAATGAATGATATTTGTTATTAATTGCAATATGATAGTTTTCCCGTCGAGTCATGGAGGTATGAAACAACGTAACCTTGGAGCTGAGCCCGAAGTTGAAGGGGGACTATCGCATTATCGCAGGCTTCTCAACATTTTCCCCTTCCGTTCCTTGATCTGAGAGTCTCACGATCCAGGAAATTCTATCCGGAAACTCGAATTGATTCAGAGGAATTTCACGATAACGACGCTTTTTCACGTATTGTATCTCCTATCCCTGACTTTCAGCTCCTGGAAGTTCCATCCGATGCCAGCACGATCGAACGAGATTCACGGATTCAAAGGGGGCGCGGTGCCTCTGTAACCTAACATTCTAGGACCGAGCAGCAATCGTACTGTTGAGAATGCGAACGACTATCCCTTCATTCTTTTCACTCCGCCATCTCAGCTCTCCAGAGTACAGCCTTCGTCCGTCCTTCGATTCCATCAGAGAGAAGGGGTTGAATCTCTAGATTAGATTTCCGACCTCCCCTGATATCTTGTACTATCGGCCATCATCTGGCCCTTGCGAGGGTTTCACCGGTTTCTTTACCATTTCACGCTGCATCTCCTACTATTATGCTCAAGAGATACCGAATCGTCGATGCATCACCGGTTTCAAGGCGACATGTTTCAAGCCGCAGAGATTCGCACATGCCCTTACATTCTCATGTATGTATGTACGTACGTACGGACTTCGATTACCGGAGCCCACAAACCTTATGAGAAATCTGTCTGTTGATGTTGTTCTCTTGCTGTCGGAAAGCCTCCCTTGCTTGTGCGTGCATATGCAGTGTAACTGATCTGAAGCGTCAAAATCGAAGATCAGATATAGATATCGGAGATCTACATCGTTGCCAATCCCGCTATCATCGAGTACGCCATGCGAGCCGCGAAGAGACCCAAGAGATATGCAGTAATAGTTATCCGTTAAGCTAAGCAATTGCTTAAACCAAAAAAAAAAAAAAACGTCTCAAACTCGGCTCCCTTGCTGAAATTTCGAAAATAGATTAGAAGATCGGTGTCACGAATTCGATCTGATCACGAGCCTATCTGCCATCGGTCCGATCCCATGCATCAGTCGATATCGGCCTGGAGCCCACATGAGTAGATCTCAGTTCTGTATCGGATAGTTTGAGTGACACAGGAATGTGAATGAGAGTGATGAGAGGTTGACAGCAGAAAAACGACCACGCAAGGGCGCGGTTTTCGCTGGTCGCAAGGGACATGTTCGTTTAACGAATATCGGATGATGGTTCTGAAGTTCTCAGAAGAGCAAGCCCGAAACCTGCAGCTGATACACGGTACCGAATGCCTGAAAGCCGTCATCGAAAACGGAAAGCACGCTTTTTCGAGTCTAGGGTCATCGGAAACGAAACGATCGGTACGATCGATACCGACATCCCCCCCTTTGTGGATGCGTTTGAGTGTTGGCAGACATGTGTTGTTGTTGCACGATCGCGATCAAAGCCGTCTTGGCGGCAGCCCTGACCGCGAAATGGATCCCGAAATTCAGATATCAGATCCCATTTCACAAAGAAGATTAATCACAACAGCCTAGAATACCAAGCGTATCGCTGGATATCGCTGGATATCGATTCCGGATAGCGTCTCTAGCGAGGCGGCCGGTCGGCGAGCTGAGACGCCCTGCCAAAACTAGCCCGTCTAGGCGTCTAGAATCGAGATATCATATTGTCTAAACGTGCACACGCCTTGCATCTGTAACTTTTCGGTCGCAATAAGAGATATCAGGGCCAAGCTGACTGCTGCCTGCGTTCTTCCCCTACTTTCGCTTTTTCAAAGTTCAAATTCGGCGGATCGGGATCGGGAGCAGACTTTATCTGGGAGTTCGCTGTTCGCGGTATGTTTCAGTGCGGAGCAGTCTGCTAGTACTGTAGTGCTGTCCGCGGCATCGAGGATCTACGGGCAGCCCTATTTCGGACTCTGTCCTGCAGACACACACGTACCAGGCCGGCTGGGCTTTGAGTCAGTCGAGTGCAGTCGTCGATGAGTGCCCGATCGAAAATCATATGATAATCATCGCCCCGATTGCAGCCACTGCGTGTCGATTGAGCTTACGAAGCAGTCGTCCGGCCTTAGCAACTCCAGCAAGGGTGCACCGATGCACTGCTGAAATCCTTGTAGGTTGCGGGTTTATGAGGCGCTCGTCGAAATTACTGGAAGAGGACCTTACTCTATCTTTTCCGCTAAATGCCGTGGGCCAGACTGAGCCCAGTGGTAGGCTGCCACTCTAATCTCCTAACACCATCTCTCTGCTTAGACACCACCAACGCACGACCGCCAGAAGCATGCAAGGAAGGAAGGGCTCGACGGAAATCCTGACTCTTTCGTGGCTTTTCTCGGGCCGTAACTTACCAAATCCCAGGGAAGGGTCCGACATGGAGCAGATTGCGAAACCAAGTCAGTGCGCTTTACGTCCGACTTTGAGGCTTATGGGTCATCCATACCGTGCATGCAGACTTTCCGTCTACGACATGTGTATATATAAACTAGGGCCTGCCATCACGGCTTTATCGGAATGTATACTCAAAGATAATCAAAATACCATCTGTATCAGAACATCAGCAGAAATATTTAACCTGCTTTCAAGCATCGTAATCTTATACCAGTGCATCTGACCAATACGGTTTGGCCATCACTCGATAAACCTCGTAGTGAAAACTCTGTCACCGGGCATTCAGCGCTCCCCTTACCATCGAGAATTTTGCGCCCGGATCTCTGAAACTGTCAAACACCAGGATTCCCCGCGGTCATTGATCGGCAAAACACGAGAGCTACGGCTTCCCGTCGCCCCTCGTCGGCTGCTTTATATTAAAGGGAGACAAACAGGAAAGGAATTCACAGCCAGGGACGCTATCAACCATTCCGGCCGAAGATCGAGTTGTTGTACCACAAATCGGAGTTGCAACGTCGGCTCCACAACGCAGACAACACGCCTGTCAACCTTGCATCTCCTCCAATCCCTCTTCTCAGATCAAACACCCATTTCCACGATTCGCATCTCGACTCTAGTCGCTGCGAGTTCCCCAGAACAGAATTACATCAAGCCGCCAAGCAAGGTAAGCTGGCCGAATGGCATTCAGTTCCCCATGTCATAAACAACCGGATTGTTAGCTAATAAGCATTATCCCTCACCAAACAGCCTGTGACGTCGGCCAAATATTTCCGGGCAACGAGTTCTTATACCCGCTGTCCTCCCAGTTATTATCCCACCTGCTTTCCAGATTCGCTCGGAATACTTTTCCAGAAACAAAAACCCTTAGCTGTCTTGATTTCTTTTAACTTCAAACCTACAAGCAAGATCCAAAACCCCTAGTCGAGAAGAAAACAGAAGACATACGAATCGGGAAGCAAACGCTATCGCCTTCTCACGACATAATACACCTCAATCTTGAGCGAGGTCCCACCCGGAACCTGCAATTACCCCCACCAAACCATCCAAGATGCTTCACTCAGAGACAACACACGAGCCACCAAGCTACGAGCGAGATGCTCAAATAGTGCAAACCATGCAAAGAGCTCTAGAAGGTAAATAAATATTTCCATCATTTTTTATATCCCTCGGAAAACATAAAACTAACTCTGAAATTCTTTTACAGACATCTGTGCAGATTGGAACATCCCTCGTCCCAAATATAAGTACAGCAGACGGGCGAGCAGGGGCTACGGATACATCACAGGCCTACACGCCACAGTTACTGTGAACGAGATTGAATACTCGTCCCCGCTAGCGACCACCGACTGGCATCCCGGCTGGGGTTCTTACAACGATGCTCGAGAAGCCGTTGCCGGCGAAGTCTTGAGAGCACTGGGCGTCATACCAGATGATTCCGAGTATGAAGAGTAAAACCAAAAACCAAAAAAAAACCTCTGCTTTTTTTTTACGGTTTCTCCGACATACTCGAGGTTGATACCTTCTTAATCACAATCCACGATACCAATGATTGCGTGCCGGGTTGCACGCATCGACTGCTACATTCTTCGTTTGTATACCACCGACTATCCGAGTCTCAACAATTACCGACTTTTATTTCTCTTGTACAATTTCTTTAAAGTATTCAGTGGCGGGTTTAGCGAGCGCGTTTCCTTTGGTCAACTTGAAGCATTTGGGAGGTTACAGTGTGCATTTTTTCCCTTTTCTTTCCTATTTTATCGTCTACAAAAGAGTGAAGCAATATACCTGGCGTTTATGGAAAGCTTACTGTATGAATGATGTATGATATCGGTTGTATTTTCTCTAAATTTACACAATAATCTTGTATACTATTACTCGACGTAAGATCAATATCTCATATCTAACGGCTATTATTACTCCATCTCTGATACTTCCGAGCCAAGCATGATTGACCTGTCCATCCTCGGACCCTTAATATAGAACGCATGGAAAAACCAGTTGCCCCCATGAGGTATTATGACAACACACCAAACATCCAAAAATTCTTCACCACAGACCCTTTCATCAGTTTGACGTCATAACGAAAGCACACCCAATTCAACCCCGTGTGCCCTGCTCCACTAGGAAAAATAAACTATTGAACCCTTTTTCCTTTACCCACGTTTCATCCGTCCTCTCCAAGCGAGTCGGAACCAGAGAAACACACGCGATGACGGAAACCGACACGCTCGACGACTCCCTCTGGAACCTCGGTATCCACGATGCCCACTGTCATCCCACCGACACCATGGACGTCATACCTGAGATCCCCAAACGTAGGATCCGTACGTTGACGATTATGGCTACCCGTGCGAATGATCAGGAGCTCGTCGCGCAAGTCGCACGAGAGTACGGCGTCGACATGAAATCAGATTCCAACGATACCACTACATGTCGCGTGGTCCCGTCGTTCGGATGGCATCCGTGGTACAGTCACCTCTTGCTGGATGATATGAAGAACGGTGCGGGGGGTTCCGGGGTCGAGCTGTCCAAAAGCGATCATTACGCGACCGTTTTGACGGGCGAGCCGACGCAGGAATTCATCGCGACGTTGCCGGAACCTAAACCTCTGTCGGAATTCATCGCGGAGACTAGGAAGTATTTGGAAGAGTTCCCGTCCGCGCTGGTCGGGGAGGTGGGTATCGATCGAACCTTCCGGCTTCCGAACACCTCGGCTGGACCTGACGAGAAGCACCTCAGCCCCCACAGGGTTCATCTGGATCACCAGAAACGCGTGCTGGAAGAGCAGCTGAGGCTCGCGGGTGAGCTGGACAGGGCGGCCAGCGTTCACGGTGTCAGCGCCCACGGCGTCCTCTACGATAGTTTTGCGTACCTGTTCAAGGGGCACGAGAAGGTCATACGTTCGAAACGGACGCAGAAGAGGGGACCCTATGATTTAGACGGTGACGATTCGGATCCAGAGGATGCGGGACCGAAACCTTTCCCACCGAGAATATGTCTGCATTCGTTCTCAGCGCCGCCAGATTTCATAAAGACGTGGTTAAACCCGAAGATCCCGGCCAGCATATATTTCAGCTTTTCGAAAGCGATAAATGTGGATTACGGGTATGAAAAGTTTTCGGAGATGTTAAAGTTGGTGCCTGAGGAGAAGCTGCTGGTCGAGAGCGACCTGCACATTGCATCAATAGATATGGAGAAGCAGCTCGCTTCGATCATCCACAAGGTCGCACAGGATCGAGGGTGGGAGCTTGAGAAGACGGTAAAGCTGGTCGGTAAGAATTGGAACCAGTTTGTCTATGGTGACAATGCTACTTCGAATTGAAAGCGGTAGGCAGTTGAATTGTTTTGCATTTCATTCATATAGAGCGTTACGACTTCATGATTCATAATTCATCCCTCATACACACCATTGTTACGTATATGGCTGTTGGAAAAAAAATAACTCCATGATACCCTTTGTACCCGTTAAACAAAAGAAAGAAAGAAATGAACAAATCTCCATCACAAAGCTTTACACCTGTTGAAACCCTCCTTATTTATTATTTTCGTTATTTGACCCTTTGACCCTGAACTCCTGCAAATGCCCAGTCGCTAGAAACGCGGAACGAAAGATACCCCATTGACCCAATTGGCCCCATATAAGACCCGAAGAATACTCGAACGCAAAGAAATTTTGAAGAAAGAAAGAAAAAACAGAACTTCACCAGCCTACTCTTCGGCCGGCGCCTCCTCAGCGGGTGCTTCCTCTCCGCCGCCCTCTTCAGCGGCCTTCTCGGCTTCCTGCGCCTTCTGTCTCTCCGCTCCCCGCTGGTGCTCCCGCGCGGCCAGGTACCGCACCCAACCAAAGACAAATATCGCAACCACGATACCGGCTACCGACAGACCGACGGCCATTCCGACCGATTGGCTCTGCGTGGGACCGAGATCTCGCTTGAGTATGTTCTCGGCTGCTTGCAGCAGTTTGGGGAGGGTGAGGGTTGTGTCTCGTTGCTCGTGAGAGCTAGAGATCGATATCGTGGGTGGTAGCGGCGCCATTGTGTATTATTATTCGCGTGGATGAACGGGTATGTGGAATTGGACCGGTATGCGGTTGTACGACTCGGTGGGAGAAGTTGAGGATGGCAGCAGCAACTTTCGGATACGTGGGAGTGGTATTCCGATATCGATTGGTTCGATTACAACCTACGCACCCAATGTCAGACCTTTGACCGGTTCAAAAGCAAAAACAACAAGCAATTGGTACGACTCACCTTGGCCAATTGGCGCCTTATCGTCGATAGTCTAGCGGAGTTATCTGTTTGTATGATCTAAGATTCTTACAGAGAGAAAAAATGTTGGAGTTCTGTCGACGGTCCTTTCGAGCTTTAAAGCCCTTTTCAGGTCATCACGCCATGTCAAAGTCCAGCGGGCCAGACCTTTTTGTGATTCGAGCAGCTCAGCTCTTTTTCCCGCTGTTGAGGCATCATCATGCAGGATGGACCCCATGCGGGCTTTTTGGGCCTTTGATAATGTGCCATTTGTACGGACAGGGTGGATTGGCCCAATGGTCGTCAATCGATTCCAAAAACTGTAGCCCGCAAATTGTGATTTGGAAGTATAACAACCATCAAATCGACGGCACGTGCGGGTAGATAGCATCATCACATCGTTTTATTTTGCTCATAGACAGTAGGCTGACTGGAATGTGAAGAATAGAATAAAAAAGAAGCAGCTCGAAAAAATTTGTGCTCCTTGCATATTGAGAGATGAACTGGCAATCGGTTCATTGGCATCGGAACTGTTCGTTGTTTCCCTATCTCTCACCTATCCCCTTCAACAAAATTTTTTATGAAAACGCAATTCCAATGCAATCGACGGCAGATAACCCATGGAACCATACTTTCGTATTGCATGCTCCAGCGCTAGCTCGTAGACTTTCTTCGTAGCTGTCTACCGTCCGGGATTTCCATCGATGTCCAGACCGGGTGATGCTTGGAGTACCTACATGAATCCCGCATCTTGGGATCTTTCCCAAAGGGTTCCGGGGTATCAATTAAGGTTAGAGCGAATGCCGGATGCCGGGTTGTTCCTGCCAGGGGATTGGTCCACGTCGACGGACAGGCGACGACTGCTGCACTCAACATATCTCGTGAGCGCTGCGGAAACGTGGGGTTGATGGGTGGAGGCCATCGATGAAGTTTTTCGGAAGAAAATTTTCTTGGAAAAATTCCTGCTTACTGGTGATTCGTAAAAGGTGTTTTTACGGGGACGGTAAAGTAAGGCGGATAGATTCGTTGAGAGTCAAGTTAGAGATGTGGTGATTGGGCACGTTGAGGTCAACGCAAGGCAATTGAGAAGATTCTGTGCAAAAGACGAGCCGTCTCATGTAACACAGGTTTACGACCGCCAAGTCATCAGAGGAATGATTGGATTTGGGATTTTCGGTGCTAAAGTGAGTCTTATTTACGATTGTGTGTTCAGACTGCATTGATTGTTTTGGCAACCTCGAAGAAGAAATACTGTTCGGCAGAACAACCCGATTATCAGAGATAGCACTACTGTATAGCACGGAGAGTTCAACAACCGCTCGGATGATTATACATTAATATTATAACTATAATTATAAGCCATATGATTCTACTATTTCTCAAAAGCCATCGAAAAAAATATCCCGAAATGCAAATTCTGGCTTCGTTCTAGATGAACATCTTATCTTAACGAGCCGCCGTGGAAGCAGGAGACAGCCTCTCCAACACCCCACCGATATATCCAGCGATGTATACCTTCCCCACCCCCAAAACGGAATACAGAGCCGCCAAAAGCAATCCAACAAGCGTGAGCACAATGAAAGAAGAATTGTTGTGAACCGCCCTTCTCAGGTTATTCACCCACCTCGGCCGCCTCTTTGGCACCGTTAACGCACGCAGCGGATTATCGTACGATAATTCGATCCCCACCTCCGGGAGATAAGCCACACCGTTCCCGATCCTCTTCCAGTAGTTCCCGTGCTCGTTAGCTACCACGAATGCCGATAACGGCTGCGATTCATCCACACTCGCTAACGTCCAGTCGGTCCATCTGACCCAAACCCCGGACGGGAAGTCGTCCAGCGGGTTGCTCGAGTATCGATTCGCTTCGCTGACGGCGCGGCCGTTATCGTACACTTCGATGGGTCTTTTGCTGATCATGTCATAAATGTACATTTGCTTGCTGGAGGTGAGGGCGAGGTATGTGCCGCAGGTCGATAGCTGGAGGTCCGTGAAGCGGAGTTGGTGGCCATTGTATTTGTCCGTTGGAATGACGGCGATTGGGCTGTCGGAGGCATTTTGGCCCGAAAAACACCACACGAGTATCTCGCCCGCTGGGAGAGGGGGGCATTTAGTTGAATATTTTCTTCTGGAAAAAGCTAATTCAGATTAGAGCACGGGCTTACCTGGACCACCGGATACTATAACGCTGTCCGTGAGAATAAAGTCATGGCTGAAGGCGGTTGTATCTAGGCAATCGGTAGCGTTAGCGCCCAACATTCTTATCCTTCAATAGCTGGAAGATAGCCAAGTGCTTACAAGATGCTCGCGCATTATATTGGAGAGGGCCGGCGGCTCCCATCAACGTGAGATCTGGGATCGGTACAGGGATCACTTCGGTCGGGGACACGGCCTTTTTGTGGATTTTGATCTCTTTGAGAATCTTCCCGGTCGACAAGCTCACGACGACAAAGTAAGTTCCCGTCATCTTTCTCATCCAGGCATTCGGGTGGCGTGTAATCAGCGCTACAAGGTACGTGGACGTCAGGTGGAAATTCTTGACGTGAGCGAACCCTCGGTAGTCATCGTCCGGATGATACCAATCAATCGATACGTCGAGCTGCCACAGCGGAGTTGGATCGTTCGCCTTTAGGCAGACGAGTATGGAGCGGCAGTGTTGAGCGTTAGGTAGCTCGGACAATTCATCGTTCGGACCGTGGTGTGTGATTGCTACCATGGTGTTCTTGACAGAAGTAAACCGGTCCGGTTGCCGTTCTCCGAACAACCACGAGGTGGTTGTGGTTCCGTTCGTGGCATCGAGCTTGGAGACTACGAACCCGCTACTTTCCTCCGTGACCATGTAGCCAGCTGGGAGCGGGTAGGGAAATAGTACGTGTTTTTCGACCCGTCTTGATTGACCGCTAGCCTGCCTCGCCCGCTCCTCTCCTGCCTCCAAGATTGCGGCGGCTACAGCGGTCTTATCATTGTCGATGTTGCGGGCTTCGAAAACGATGTTACCCTTATCCGCCACCATGGGCTGCTTGATCCTGTAGGATAGTCCCCTGCCGTTTCCGCAACAAGCCATCTCGAAGGTCCGTCGCACGAACCCCTCGTCGATACCTTTGAGCGAAGGTAATTGCCATGCGACCTTTTTGGGCTTGGGAATCATTGCTTCCTGCGGGAACGACTTTTGCCATTCTTTCATAGACTTGTAAACCGTGCGCCAAGAACGATTTTCGAGAGAACTCGTTCCGGCGAAAAGGACGTCGTCGAGGTGGATGCTCGGGTGGATCCCAAGACTTACAGCCGCGGGTTTCCATACCGCGCCGTCGTTCTCGCCGCAGAAGATTACGTGGTGAAATTGTTTTGAGATTAGGGCGATGTTGATGAAGCTGTGGAGATGGCCCTCCGGATCGCTATCGGCGGCGAATTCGATGATGGAAAGCCATATCTCGGGTGGAAATATATCCATCGTGCCGGGGTGCTTTTTTTTGTCGGAGTTCGTGTGGATATTGTCGTGTTGGGGTTGGGAGCACGTACGTCAGTTCAGGAGTATGTCCATGGAGCCCTTTTGAGTCGCAACGGGGAATCCGACCGCGCCCTTATACTGCCGAGAGTGTGATATCAAGACACCTGTCGCCCTGAGCCGGTGACGAAAGCTGGTTGCTAGAATCCCAAATCAGGGACAGTGCGGGCCAATGTAGCAGTCACCGCTGCTATTTTGGTGCCATGTTCCTTGCAGCGCCGAAGGGCTGGATCGGTTAACCTTAGTCAAGTCCTTCAGCCTCATGGTTCGCCCCTTCGAGAAGACAGAGTTTCCTCAACAGTTACTCAAAGTTTTTGATTGACAATGTTTAAAATTTCCGATGACTCGAGATTTCAATTGCTGACGACGGCTATTACGATAGTATGTTCCGCAGAGAATTATTTTCGAGCATGATTGAAAAGAATCGAGAAGATGAATTAATCCCGCCCTTACTATCGATAGCTATCCGAAAGCATCGAAACCAAGAACAACACAGAATACACAACAAAGGTATAGCGCCATAGATTAGCGACAGGATGACATCAATAAAATACTTCGGTTTAGATTGCGGCACATGGAAAAAGATGGAATTTGTAAGAGATACCACGATAGAAGGCTATAGAGAAATAATATATGCATACTTCAACAAATCCACAAACAGCTCGTTACCCCAAACCAACAAGAAAGGCCCATGACTTGCCCCGTTCGTTTCGGAAAGGTTGTAAAGCTCTTGGGAAGATTATTGCCCACCCTGCTCGAAGTTGTGGATACTTGTCCACCAAATCTTGCATCCTATATACCTCGCTCATCTGAGAACCGCTCTAATATTGATATCATATGTTCCAAAAGGCTATTTCGTCGGTTTCGACGCAAATCCAAGCTTTAGGGAAGTATCATCAAATATTTAACTTACCATTCTTCGCGGATGCAGGTGTAAGTGCAGGTGGTGCTGAAAGCTCGATTCAATCAAAGATAGAGTAAAGCTAAATTATAGTGATGATAGCAATTCTTCGCGAATACACGGGTATCAGATGTGAGGGAACAGGGCAAAAAGCAATTAATATTGTAGAAATAATGTTGTTAGAATTAAAAAAAGTCGACAGCAATTTAAGACTTAACTCAAATAATAATTATTGTAACTATTCTGCGTATTATTATAAGAATGTCTGATATTTTTGAGATAAGTAATATTTCCAGAAAGTTAACAACTATTCTAACAGTACTATAGAATATAACGATAATATGGTAACATTGTAAATTCATATCGATGGCTAAACTACATGCTGTGTACTTATGCTAAAAAAAAATAGAAATACAACCCAAAATGTATATGTTCGCACCTGAACGAATATTAAATTTAGTGTACTAAATATTCGTAAAATTCCTGGGCAAGAAAAAAACCCCGATTGTATTACGATATCTCAAATCCACATCAAACCAATTAAACTTGCGTAGAGGTAGTTTCCGATCGTGGGTTCAATTTATTCAACCAACTACGCTTCTTCTCCTTCTTGGTGGACATGGACCTTGGAACCGTTTTGTCTCTCTCTTCATCCGAAGATGACAAGGAAGAAGAACTAGCACTGCCACGTCGATTGGTCTTGGATGTTTTCGACTCATGCGAGTAACCATTGGTTGCTGCTGCGGTAGCGGCCCCAGTAGCGGCAACTCCAGCCATGCCAGAACCACTGGTAGAATTATGATGATGTGACCCGCCGAGTCCACCGAGTCCACCTTTGGCAAACCCGACATGAGACTTCCCATCTATTTCAAGAGGGTTTCCTTCATATTCAATATGTTCCGATGGTTTCTTCGATCCTGACAAAGAATACCCTTGCTTTGTAAACTCTTCCATAGTCATCGTGGGAAGAACATTTCCCTTGTGGATGTATGGTTCATGCTCGATACGTTCGTGGATCGGAATAGTAGTATGGACAACATGAGGTACAACTCTTTCGCGCTCGATGACTGGCTGAACGACGTCATGGACGTGGTGGTGGACGTGTTCTCCGACAACTACGTTATGTTGATCGGTTGTTTGGACGGGCAGAACAACTTGCTCGTCTTTAAATTTTCCGTGCTACGATTTCAAATCTTAGTACACTCTTGACAATAAGGAGCTGTTTGTGCTAGCACGATACTAACCTCAGCGGCAAGTGCAGTTTCGAATTCTCGGGTCTTTCCGTGATGATGTTCACGCTGTATATCTTGTTAGTAAAGGGAAAAGTTGTTACAGTCTTTTCTTCGATAAACTTACACGCTCGATGGGAATAACGTTGTGATGGTGTTTCTCCGTTTCTACCAACTTCTCTTGAATGGGCTGAACGTGTACCTGGTGATGGTGTTGATGAACCTCTCTGTCGATGGCCTAGATAGAATCTGGTTAGATCGGACCTCCAAATACGATTATCTGAAGGAGTAATAGTATCTACTAACATGAACAACATCTTCATGCTGCTTTTCTACAACTTTCTCATGTAGAATGGCTGGCTTTGTCTGCTGATCAATGTCGACGGTGTGCTTATTTCCATGGTGAAGGAACTCTGAAACGGCTTGCTTTGCGGCCTGCATTTTGGCGTTTTATGGAGTGTGTAGATGATAAGGTGAATATTGTAGAATGATTTTTCAATTGAAATTGAGAGAGAAGATTGTAGATTTGATGGATATAAGTGTATATTTAGAGTTGGATACTTTAGATGATGATGAAGCTTTTGTTATTGATGATGATTGTTCAAACTTAATGTTCAAACTTTCGGTCAAATATATAACTTTCTCACTCGTCGGATGACCGCATTCGAGATGTTCGCGATGTCATTCCGCTTGCCGTAAAACCTCATAATTTTCTGGATTGTAATCGATTACAGAGTCCTAAAATGCTTCTGTGATGCAATTGATGCCGTCATATTTGCACTGTCACATTCACGATACCCAGATTTCGGATGTTTATGGGCTTATCTCCAGAGATCGAGAGTACTAGACTTGTCGATACTAGTTTCTTTCGGAAAGCCCCTCTCGATCCGAGCGAGAATGTGAGAATGTGATGTACGCTTTCGGTTGGATCGGCGTAAATCGTGTAAAATGCGTGCGATCATTTGAAACCTACCCAACCACGTTTGACCACTTTCAGCCAGAAAGACCTCAATTCGGGTCAATTTACTGCTGCCGCACGGTATTTGGACGATATAATATCATCGCCACATTAATTTTGCCACATTCTATATGACACCCCGGCTCCAGAGCAAAATTGTTTCTAATGAGCTTATGCTGCTAGTACTAGTACGATCCCAAAAATGTTGTGGTGTTGGGCACATTTTTTTTTCGGAATCTGGACTGTCGTGGGCTCTTGGGAGGAATTAAGCTAGCAGGGTCTGGGCATGCATGGGTCGGAGCGCCTAGCTGCACCATCAAGGGCATTTCCGTGGGATAATTCTTGATTATCACCTGGGTGTATTGCATCATGAAAATCTCCAGCCGTCTATTGTAGACGATCTGTAATTGGATGCGAGAAATTGGCACTGGGTAGTATAAGCGACGGATAATATGTCTGGATCGGTATTATGTATACCATCTAAGGGTCTATGATATATATATTGCATAATAATCTGAATTAAAGCTTGACAGGCAGAAAGCACAGACAACTCCTCGATGAAGTCGATCCTTGGCTGCCCAAGGCCCTCGCCTATCGATCTAAGTATCGATACAAGGATCGGGGGTGCTGGATTGGGCGGCCACGGTTTTTCCTTATAATCCCCAATAAGATGAATGTGGCGGTCTGCCGCACAAATTGATTTCGGTATATAATGTTAATTTCCGGATTCCGCTGCTCTTTTGACGTAATTTTTCTTTTCGGGAGCAGGATTTTTTAAAAAGAAATTGCACCATCGAGCGGTTCTCCGCCCGGTTTTACAGACTTTTTTTACTGTAGGTATCGAACATGTCGACAAGACGGGATGGACTCCAGGCTGGCCAGGGTGGGCACGTGGGGGGCTTGCAGTAGGCGTCGGTGTCGGATTTGATGCTCGCCGAAATAAACCGTATACGAGCATTAAAACACGGCTGTGGCTCCTGCTCCTGAATCCGACCGAGGGGACATGTCACAGCTTTTGTAGGTTGCGTCGATGCCTTCGCATGGCCTCTCCCTTGCGAGGCTAGAATCAGGTCAGGGCATGCTGTGGTCTTAGGAGGAATTCCTAGGAAAGGCGACACGAGACATGAAGACGCGAGTGCTGTCTACCGTGGGCATGTTATCCGAATGCGTGTGTGAAGGTGGAACACGAGCAGAGCCCGATAGCATCGACCTGTACGTTCCGAGATACCATGCCGCTACTCGAGATGGAAGCGGCAATGGTCAGGTACAATAATGTGCCAGGCTCACGGGAGCAATTTGCGAGTGCGGCGCTGTGGCTGCCCAGCCTGCAGCGTTCTCCACTCCAAGAAAACGGGTGACTGAGAACAGGTTCAGCCGTACGAGCACTATCGTGTGTGTCTCAACATTAATATCAATATTATATTATTACTACTTGGTGCTCGCCATGCTCCCAGAAAAATTAAATCCCCAAAATAGGGTGTTTCTCACAGCTCATGCCCATCTGCCTTGAGTCCACGCAACCGCTACCATTCTTCAATCGTGTCCCTGCGAGTGATCTCGGAGGTATTCCTGCTGCTCTCAATTATCCTGCTCCAGCAACCGGCGCACGTCGGTGACTAAACCCGTTCAGCAGAGCTAACCCAACGTTGGCCAACGTCCTGCGCCTCCTTTGCATCCCCAAGCCCGAGGGCAGCAGCACCCTTTCGGAAACAACTGAAACCGCATCGAGATACCGTACGTGTGCATTCTCGAGCACCCTGTTTCTCGCGATTGCTTCCCGCCTTAATTAACGCCTACCGGCCCCGGGCATCTGTAGTTTGGATCCAAATTATCTTCATTTCCTGGCTTTCACGGGTTTGAAAGCCCAAAAGCAATCCCGGCATTTCCGAGTCGGTTCTCAGGGGACGCAGGGTCCGCAGCCTATTTTTTGAGTTCGATCGCATAATCTTAATTTATATCCTCTCAAAACAATGCGAAATATACTTAAAGAACGCCTCGAGGATGTCACTGGGATGGGCAAGCTCCGGAATTCCGTCAGGCAGGATCTTTTCGACCCAAATCACTTTCTCTCTCAGTACCCAGTATCGCTCGGAGCTCCAGTTAAACTCTCGGATCTCAGACAAGTAGACATGGCAGTGGCAGCATCATCACATCATACGCTCAGGCACAGGCCTTCCGTTGACCTGTTCCAGGCGGCCCAGGCGGCCAGGCGAGACATCTGGAGAGCTCACGACCCTGATCTCAACAAGATGCGTGCGACCGACAACATGAAGGCCAAACCAGCAGTTGACCTGATGGACGCTGCGAACTCTATGAGGAAGACAAGGGGCGAACAACCGTTACCAAAACCTGCCGAATCCATCATCACTAGCGAGAGAGGTAGCCCGCCCGAGTCTCCTCGATTCGCGAACTTTAGCACACCATATCCTTATTCGCAGGTCGGTGGCGGGAGCCCACGCGCAGGCACTCCGGTCCAAGGGACTGTTCTCAACTTTTCTCGTCCGTCATCAAGAAGGTCAGATGTCAACGCTATCCGACGCCGTTCTCAGTCGCTCGATCAGGAGACGGCTATTGTTCAAATCGAACAGTATCGACGACCTTCGACCTCAAGCTCTACGACATCGTTCCTATATCCTCCCAGTGCGTTCAAAAGGGTTTCTCCACCAGGGGGTTCCCCAAAGGATGATGGAGATGCGGGATCGATCGCAGAGCTAGCTTCGATGTTTCCTTTGCCGGCAAATACCCCTCCCGGTTCGACTAAATCTCCTGCGGGCTCTATCAGGTCTGTTTCCGTCAGGTCGCCACAACCTTCAGTTAGGTCCCATACACGGAGTAGTACCGGCACAAGCATCAACAGTCAAACCAGCAGCATAATCAGCGCCTACGGAAACGATATCCAGGTGATGGAAGTTGTCAAGGCCAATGGAGAGCTTCATGAACGATACACGACAAACACTCAGGATGTTGATTTTACTATAAGCATCGCTGGCCGTAAGTCCTTACTCCTTTTAAAACTTTGCCCTTCCAAGCACATTAGCTAACTCGCCCTCCTCATCTAGCTGTCGTTCACGAAACAATCATCCCCAAGATTCACAATATAACTACGACTGAAATCACACGTCACCACCATACCCACGAGATCCGCCACCATGTTCTACCAGTTGTCGAAAAGCAATATGAGCCAGAGAGGCACTACGTACAAACCCTAGACGGAGGCTTCGTCGAAGTTACAGCTGAAGCGGCTGAAAGACTAAAGACGAGATACAGATACGTAACTCGAGTTGAAGAAACCATTGCGCCGGCCAAGATTCCATCGGCACCGAGTTACACCTGGAAGCCGCCCAAGGATAAGCAGAGCCGGTCTCGAGGACACACAGCGTGAAATGATACGATTTGATTTGGAATTGAAAAAAAAAGTGTGCTTTTGATCTTATGAATTTGCTATTTCTTTAGGAATTTGATTTGATTTTCGGGTTGTTTGCCTGCTATACCCCCTCGTTTTTATCCAAATTTCTTTTGCTGGTTGCTTTTTGGCTCCTTTCTCTCGTTAATGGTAATGATGGATGCATCAATGATGTACATGTATTATAGTGTGATTGAGGTATCGGCTGGAGTTATTTGGTGCATGGTGAATATGCTTTCTTTTTCCCTTTCGTGTTGATGCTTTTCTCTGTTTTCTTCTCTTTTTAATGTAAATAACGCAGATCATTCATTACCAATTCAGATAGATAATTTTTATGCTTACCAGAGAGTTCAAATCATCAGGCTGTGCGAAAGTAGGTAAACTTTCTGGTGTGTCTGACGCCATCTGTGAACAGTGAAATCAAAGTTTTTGACAAAGGCAAATACCGAATAGGCGTGTGTAACATGAGACCCGTCGTCTCCATATATCCGGCCAGGCGAACTGCGGATACAAAAACGGCAGGTAGCCAGTGTACTCCGCAAACACTGCGTATATTTCCTCCATCAATCATTGGCCTCTCCCGGTCCCTTTTACAAGGAAGATATAAGTCACCCGTTCCGAAATCTTTTGAACCACGGATAATCCTTCCTAAAATTAGCGGCAACGGTGAATGGCGATTCGTGATTCCGGTGGTACAGTACAAAGTATAGCTAGTACTGTTTAGCCGGATTACCCGGCTTACCAAAAAAAAACTTCTTGAATACCTTCATCGACGGCGTGCAAGCATGAACATGGTGCCATGTGGAACCACGAGCGGATTTAGGCAGAATTCAACCGCGCGTTAACCGAATGTCGATGCGTGTCGGGTTCGGCCAGTAGACGATCATGCTGGCCCGGAAAGACATCGGGACGTGAAAATAATGCGGGGAGATTTCTGGAGTATAAAAAGGTGCGTCACGAGTCAGTGTAAATCTATAGTGTTCGAGAGTCTGCTTCGATCACTTTCATAATTGCAAGAGTCGGCACCTTCTGAATTGAGCATCGATTGAACTGGAAGACAAGGTAGCTTGAATTGGATTGAAGCAATTATCGATACCCAGTTTCCCCCACTTTGTGCGACGAAATCCGGGCAAAGAACAGCCCATAAATTACAAACCCAGCCAAAATGGTCGCAACTTCTGATAGTGGTATCCTCAAAGTCGACGGAACCAACATCGTCGACAAGAATGGCAAACTCGTACTGCTTCGCGGTGTATGTATCCCAGCTAACCTCGATGGATTTTGCAACGTGCAACACTCATATCTTGACAACACGCACAAGCAGACCCGCTAATTCTAATGGCTCTGATAGGCTGGCATTGGCGGCTGGATGAATATGGAGAATTTCATCTCAGGATTTCCGGGTCGAGAGTACCAAATCCGAGAAGCTTTGACCCAAACGATAGGCCAGGAAAAGTCGGACTTTTTCTTCGACAAGGTATTTCCCTGCCACCATCTGCAACAATCATGCAGAGAATGGGATGCTAACGGCATTGATCCGTGTGTCCATAAAGTTCCTAGAATATTTCTTCACGGACTCGGATGCAAAGTTCTACAAGAGCTTAGGACTCAATTGTATCAGAGTACCGTTCAACTATCGTCACTTTGAGGATGACATGAATCCGAGAGTTCTGAAACCGGAGGGCTTCAAGCACTTGGACAGACTGATAGATATATGTTCCAACAACGGAATTTACACAATTTTGGATCTTCACACCGCGCCGGGTGGACAAAACGGTGATTGGCATGCGGGTATGCATCTCCATGTCATTATGAGAAATATGTACTCATGAAGAGTATCATGCTTATAAAATTAACTAGACGTCGGTCACCACATCCCCGAATTCTGGACGCATAAGGACTTCCAGGACCGCACCGTTTGGCTCTGGGAACACCTGGCCGCGCACTACAAAGGCAATCCCTGGATCGCAGGTTACAACCCCCTCAACGAACCTACGGATCCAACCCACAAGCGCCTCCAAGTCTTTTACAACCGCGTCTACGACACCATCCGTAAATCCGACCCGGATCACATCCTCTTCCTGGATGGTAACACCTTTGGCTCCGATTTCTCACACTTTGTCCCCGCCGAAACGAGCGATAAGTGGGAGAATGTGGTATACGCAGTGCACGATTATTCCCGTTACGGATTTCCAAAATCGACGGAACGATACGTGGGCTCGGAAGATCAGAAGGCAAAGGTGAAGCAGAGTTATAACAAGAAGGTTGAATGGATGAAGGAGAATAATCTACCGATTTGGAATGGAGAATGGGGCCCGGTGTACGCCCGACCATGGTTTGATGGCGAGAAGAGTGATGAGATCAACGAGAGCAGGTTGAAGCTGTTGGACGACCAGTTGAGTGTTTACGACGAGGAGAAGATTCCGTGGAGTATCTGGACATACAAGGATATTGGGTTTCAGGGTACGAAGTGCTTCCTATCGCAGAATGAAAATACGGGTTTGAAACTGACAAGGGGATATAGGAATGGTGTACGTTTCACAAGAAACGCCGTATATTAAGCTACTGCAGCCGTTTTTGCAGAAAAAGCACCGGCTGGCGATTGATTCGTGGGGCACGGATGAGACGCACGTCAATTATATCATGGAACCTTTCCGCGAATTGATTAAAGAACACATTGATCCTAAATATAGGGATCTATATCCCTTCCCGGTTATCCCGTGGGATACGAGGATTAGCAAATTGGCGCTCAATATTGTGATCGCGGAGTTTATGGTTCAGGAGTGGGCGGATTACTTCAAGGGCAAGAGCTTTGACGAGCTAGATGAGATTGCATCTAGTTTCAAGTTTGAGAATTGTCTGCAGAGGGAGAGCTTGAACAAGGCGCTGGTAGCACATAAGGATGTCAATCTGTGATCGAAAGCGGTAGCCGATTACCTAATTAGGTACTTAACTTGTACGTTTAAATATTTGTAAGAACTAAAAAAATCATCATGCAGACATCAAAGTGCCGCATCATGCGTGGGGGGTACTCGTAATACAGAAACCTGGCTGCTGAGGCAAAATTTAGAACTCCGGAATAACCAAAAAGTAATCCGCTCAACAAGCCACCGAATATGCGCCATGCCCCTGTATTTTCAGGGCCACTCTATACCTCGAAGCGAACGCAACTGCTGCCCCTGTCTACCGCGCGGAAAAAGTAACATAGGAACCCCATTAGAATCCTATGCCTCAAATCTACATTTGCGCCAGGATATCCTGCTCTGAAACTTTCTTCATCTCAACTGACTTGAACACACCCGAGGCCTTTGTTTCACCCTTTGCAGCCTTCTCATATGCCTCATCGCTCCTATCAAGTAAAACTTCCAAATCCTCGTCACTCAGAATCGTAGTCCCCTTTGTTGCTACATCAAACTTTTCAAAATCGTCACTCATGAGAATGTTTTTCAAATCCGCAAATTCCTGCTCTTCAGTTTTGTTGCTAGTTGTAGCTGTCATTGACTTGAACTTCCCTTTCTGGATTACCAGTTTTTCGAGACGGCGTTTTGCGTCTGCTTTTTCGAGTAGTGTTTGTTCAACGGTTGCGGCAGTTGCGAGCCGGTAGACAATGACTGGTCTCGTTTGGCCGATTCTGTGAGCGCGATCTTGGGCTTGGAGATCTTGTTGAGGATTCTGAGATTTGATTATTAGCACGTTCATCAGTGAAAGTAATGAGGCAAATTGAGACTCACCCAGTCAGAATCGTAGAGAATGACAGTGTCCGCCGAAGTAAGGTTGATACCCAGTCCTCCAGCCCTGGTACTCAGCAGAAATAGCTTATATTCCGGGTCCGAGTTGAAAGACTTGATCAGGTCTCTTCTGTCCTCTTGTTTCACAGATCCATCTATGCGGCAGCACTTCCACCCTCGCAGTGTTGTGGCCCATTCCTGGATGATATCCAACTGAACTTTGAATTGGCTGAATATCAGGACCTTGGAACCACGGTTGAATAACTCGGGAACAAGTCGGTCCAATAACATCATCTTGCCGCTCTCTGTCACCAGTGTCTCGTCCGGGTCGTTTTCTCCCCAAGGCCAGTAGAATAGATGAGGGCTATTACAAGCCAGACGAAGTTGCATAATTGGGTTCTGCATCTTTTTGCTCTTGACTTCTTTCAGGGCCGATCGATACGCGACTTCGTCCACGCTGAGATCCGGAGTAGTCTCTTTCGATTCATTAGGACTTGTTTCGATATTCTTGAAATAATCCCTATCGCTCGTCTCTTTGTAGTCTACCCGCAATTTCTTGTTTGAACGACTGTTCCGTAGAGCTTGAGCGGGAACAGAGAGAGTTGACTGGTCTTCATCCATTTCCTCTGCCTTTCGTTTTGGCGTATCCGTACCCTTCGCTTTTTTCTTCGGGGTAGGTTTCGATGCCGCCTTCTTTTCAAACTTCGCGGCAGCCGCATCACCAACTAATTTTCTAACCAAGAAGTCTTCGGTATCTCGATCGAGAATTCGTCGGTACAACTCCTTCTGCGTTTGTGATAATGGAGCGTAGAGAACGTATTCGCGCTTTTTAGGTAATGATAACTCGACATCGGTCTTCAATCGCCGAAGTAGGAAGGGCTTCAGGATTTGATGTAAACTGGACACGAGATTGGCCCCCATGCTTTCTTTGATTTCTTTACTACTTTTGCCACTTTTCTGGAGGTCAGAGAAATCAAACCTATAGTTAAAGTTAGTACCACCACAAAGATATCCATGTCTTGTCAAAGGTCTCATACCAACTCTGGAAACTGTCGACATCATTGAAAACTTGGGGCAGAAGAAAGTGAAGCAGTGACCATAGTTCAACTACTAAAGCGTTAGTTCCATTTACAATATCGAGTCGAGATTACTACGTACTAAGATTGTTTTGCAACGGTGTTCCGGTAAGCAGCAACCTATTGGCAGATGGGTATTTCTCCAACTCGCGAACCAGCCGGCAGTTGAAGTTCTTCAGGCGATGTCCCTCATCCTATAAAATCGTATTTTTAGTGTCTTATCCGATAGATGTAGATATAATTGCCAATGCCAACCTACCACAACGATATATTTCCAATCGTAAGCAGCAAGATATTTTCGATCGTTCATGATGATCTCATAACTCGTACAGACAACTGGAAACTTGGGCCCAACATTCCTGTGGTCCTTCGTCTTCAATTGGGTATTTCGAAGCTGTTCCCTCTCCTGTGGGTTTCCGTGGTACAGGACAGTAGGGATATCTGGTGTGAATTTTGCAAACTCGTCCACCCAGTTTGATAATGTAGATAGCGGGGCAGCGACTAGGAATGGGCCGTTGACACCCATTTCTCGGAGGAAGGCGAACAAGGATATTGTTTGTAGCGTTTTACTAGAGATTTACTGTTCTTAGTATAAAATATTCCAAAAAGTGAGGTAAAAAAACCGTACCCCAATCCCATCTCGTCAGCCAGGATACCATTCAAGCCGTTTTCAAAAAGACTGGCCATCCACTCCAGACCTTCCAACTGGTAGTCCTTCATTACACACCCAGTTACCAGTTTTGGCTGTCTGGTGTGAAGCTGCTCGGTAGCTTTAGCTCCAAACGTTTCCGTCTTGCCATCGTCACCAGCTGCCTCCAGAGCTTCTTTTACTGCAGCTGTATTTTCGGGTTTGTCTTTTGAGAAGAATGTAAGAATGCTATTCTGCTTCTTGATTGGCGCGGGCGCAGCAGCGGCCTTCCTTCCTCTGCCTTTTTTCGCAGGTTTTGGTTCCGGTTCGGCAGGTTTCTCAGCATCGCCTGAGCGAGTGCTTCGTTTGGTCTCTTTGGTTTTATCTTCGACCAGTTTCTTTGGTTCGACGGCAGGTTTCGTAGCCACTTTGGTCGCTCTTTCCGCCTTTGCTTTGCGACTTTCATCCAAACGCGACATCAAAATTGTAGAATATATAGTGCTCTTCTTGATCAGAAACTCCAGCCCCTTGGTATCAAACCCGCTCTTCTTCAATTGGTTTGATAGCTGTTGATCTTCTTCCTCTTGTAGTTTTTTGGACTCTTCTTCATATTTTGCTTCCTCCTCTTTCATGGTCGAGGTGACCAGATCATTGTCAATTTCGATGTTCGTTTCTTCATCCTCTCCATCTTGGAAAGTGTAGTCCTCTGCGGGTGTGGTGGGGGATGTAGCGTGGGTGGGACTGGCCGATGTATCCTTTTCCGGCGTTGTCGACCTGGTCGCAGTCCGGGTTTTGGCGGGAGGCATGGTGGGAAATATACCTTGAATATGTGATACGAGCTGATACAAAAAATAAGGTATGCTGGTGTTGATATGCGGTTTTGTTGTTTCTGAATGAGATTTTGATATCGCGGTCTCTATTGAGAGTGAGTTCAGGAGAAAATCAGCAGGGCGCAGAGTTTTTGTCTCCTGTTGGTGAGAAGCTGTGGCGGGAGCCGTAGAGTATACAGAGAACAGGGAACAGTCACCCCTTTAACAAGCTTATCGTGAGCTTGCCACCAAAGCAAAATATGGTGACGCGCTGATTTGATCGAAAGACGCGTTAAGTTCGATTCGGGGCCCTGCCCGGCGCGATCTCACGGCCGGGAATCGGCCCAATCAACGCTCCGGTTTGGCCCCTTGCAACATGCAACACAGCGAAGCTTGCTTGCCTCAGATCGAAACATGTAGATCTAGATCTTTCTGGGGAGTCCATCGCTTATGTTGAATGACATTGAAGAATTCGGATATGCTGCGAATACCGATTCATCGACAATTAACATTAATATTATGCCTATTAATATATACAGCAAAGATGCCACGCCAAATAGCTATATTGCAGAATTTTGAAAAACAGGTAAACCGGAATAAATATTAAAGGAATAAGACCCGGCTAGTCTTTGATGTTATAAGCAAGTATACTAAAAACGGGGCATATGTTGCAAATAGCTCCATAATATCAAACAAAAAGAGGAAAACATAGCGGGCGTTAAACGGAATGATACATTTTAGGCATCGGGATCCATGCCGTAGTGCACTTTTTCCTCCTGGTGAACCTGAGCCATATCTGAGACGAGTGTCTGCTTCTGTATCATCAAGTACCTGTATTTGGGCGTATTTTGTATCACTGGGTTTGAATAGGTACCCTAGATATCAATTCCGTCTTGTAGTGCCTTCAGATTAGCTGATAAATCATCTCATCTCGCTTGCATCGCCGCGCCTTGAGGGTCCGCAGCCACGCCGTCGTTCCAAGGATTGATCCAATTGATAGCTATGGCGAGAGATGCGAGATTTCTACCCTGCTAGGTATTATAGCCAGAGTAGCTCCTTCATCATTGTAGAGTTTCCCATTGAGAGGTTGGGAAGTTCAAAAGACAGCACTATTTGCTCCGAGCCAAGCAGCTTCGGCGGTGGCAGTACATCGAAGCTTTCGATTTGCGGCTATATTCGTACGAAAGTGTGAATGCTCGCATCGCAGATTTTCAAGGCATCTGGTAGCATTAGGATAAATCTAAAAGAGCTCATGCTTGTTCCACGGCTAGTGCAGGTGCGATCGAGCTGCATTACTATTGAATGACGGACACCGCAGAACTGTATGGCTGATGCGAGTGGACGCTTGTGGTAATTCGATAGAACGAAAAGAAATTTCCATGCATGAAAAAGAAGGCGCAGGTACGTACATGTGCAGATGAAAGCCAAGAGTTCGAAGGACGGTGTTGCTTTGCACAATAAGAAAGTAACTAGGCGGAGTCGATCCTGGCCACTTTCTAGCTTTATACATCATTTTCGAGTAATTCCAGCTGGTCAGCACGACTCGTCCTCACGACTAGAAATGATCTTAAGGCACAAATTACATTGGAAAGGCCTGAAAAATCTCGCCCTGTGTAGTTAGCAGCTTTCTTCCTTGCACTTGAAAGTAACGGTGCGTTTATCTAGTGCAATTCCATAAGTCCATCTCGAGGGAGGCAGATTTAAACTTGCGACAAGGTATATTCAATATATCTACAGAAAAAAGGCAACTGCTGCAAAATGCCAAGTAATTCTAGATATATGATATCAAAGGTCTATCCAGTTTGCGCAAAATAAAAATTACGATTCGCCTTCGCAAATGCCCGGGATATAACAGAAAAAGAAAAACCACCTTCTCCCTGAATCTATACAGTTACTTTCTTACAACTTGGCGGAAGGAGCTGTGAGCTCTGGTTCCAACAGTGTACGAAGATCATCAGCCGCATCACGGAGGTAGAACGACATCCTCTCGGCTCCGAGTTTCTTGGAAACGACGTTGAATTGGATGCTGTCATCGAGGTGTTAGCTTTCTGTTCGCAAATCTTAAAATAGGAGCACGCCGAAGAAACTCACCTGTTCTCGTTAATCATATAGGCAATACCCCAGCCGCCATCGATAACTTGAGACCATCCGTATCCGTTGAAGTACTCGCTCGACAATTGCGAGGTAGACAAGAACCAGCTGCTGCTATATGAGTAAGCTGGATCCTTATAGATAGCTGGAAGCTCCTCTCCCGGCTGCAACAGCTGCTTCAAGCCCCACAGATGCCTATCGACACCTTTGCCGTCTGACGCTTCGGCGATGTATTTAACGTGAGCAGCGATAGCCTTTCGGAATAGTTCGCGCGCCGTCTTGTCGTCAACCTCTGGGTCCACAATGGCGTTGCAGAAAGCGACAGAATCGTCCGAGACACTTCTGCAGGTCTCAGTTCGTCCCTGCTGGAACTTTCTGGTAGCCGCGGACTCGTATGTCGGTCTGTTCTTTCCGTACATCTTCTTGTAAGCGAGCTGGATGATCATCTGAACGTAGGCGTCTGGTGAGCACTTGAATTTCTTGATGAGTCCCTTTCCGTAGCCTTGGTATTGCTGGACACGGAGCTCGTGACGGCCGATGAGTTCTGCGAAATGAGCCTCGGCATCGTCAATCGCCTTTTCGACCTCGCCGTTCAAGGTAAACTTGACGGCATGGGGTTCTGGAAGGTGCGATCTCACGGAGCCACCGAAGTCGAGCTTGTTGTTGAAAATCTGGTCGTTGATGTAATCATTGAGTCTGTGAGTGGGTGTGCCGTCCATCATGGAGTGTTCTCCCATGAATCCTGCGGTACCATTGTCGTTGATGATGAACTGGAGTGGCTTGTCGTACCATCTGTTCTGTCCGTCACCGTGCCAGTACTGCCTGGCTCGCTCCTCTAGGGTTACTGGGGCAGTATCGTCAAGGCAGACAATGAACGAGCAAGCCTCAAGGATCTCCAAGGCCTCCTTGTTTCCTGGGCCGGCAGCTATCAGTTTTGGTCGAGCCTCGGTCCAGAGGTCTCTGTTCTCCGATGTCAAGGAACCGACAGCGGGGACCTTCTCGGCGCTGGCGAGCTCGTACACCCTCTTGAATTGCTGCTCTAACTCGGCAGTGCTCAGCTGCTGTCCGTTGACCTCCTGCTCGATCTTGTAGAATTGGTTCTTCCTAACGGCCACAAAGTACTTGTGCTGTTCGTGGCTGTACTTCTTGGGGTAGTCTGCTGGCTTTTCGGGTATTCTGCTGCAGTTCCACATGTACTGGTAGCTCTCCATGCTGATTGGGGCCTTGCGCATGTACTCCGGCTCCAAGCTGCCGTTGTCCGTCATCTTCTTGAACTCGAGCGCGGCGGTGGTGATTGCGGCTGCCCTCTTGGCCGGGTCTCTCCTCTTCTTATCATCACGATAAGAATAGAAGTACGACACGTATGGCACAACCGGGTCTCTGTAACCAAGATACGCAGAGAAGTTCCACCAATCCAGCATCCAGTTCTTGACATTGGGATCTTCGGCTTTTGCGACAAGCTTCTTCTGCAGCGCCTCTCCTTTGCCACCCGGGGCAACAAACTCTTTGACGGCATTGCTGGTCTTCTTGAATTCCTCCTCGGATACGATGGCGTGGACGGATTTTAGGTATTTGGCAGCGGTTTCTTCAAGAGTAGGAACAGGGAGGCGCGGAAGGGATTCTTCAAAACGCAGCATGGCGCCTTTGGAGTGGTCCTCTTTGTAACCTGGGGGAAATGTCAGCGCCCATACTCGGGAAGAAAAAAAAGGTCATGAACCCTGTCTATAGTACGAAGAGATTCTTACCGGCTGGTACCGAGCTCATTTTTCTCGAAGCGGCCGCCATCCTGCTCTGTAATGTTGATGATGTTTTAGTGAACTATACCCAACACAAATGCGCCTGCAACCGATCGGCTTAAAAGAAAATATGAGATGAAAGGGAATGTACGTGGAAAGGAAAATAAAGATAAAAATTGGTAGTCAAGGATGGTAGCGAAGAAGAAGGGAACAATTTGGGACGGAGATATATTGTTAAAAACATACAGCGAGAAGAATCGGCGAGTTTATCGGCCTGGAGACCGAGGCAAGCGCCGGCGCTCTTTGGGCGAGGATGCGTGAGGCAGCTCGGGTACTCGTGCCTCGGCTGATCAGGCTCCACATGTTGACGTTGTTCCGCGGGTTTGTTCCAGCGAGGACAATGGGCTTTAGCCGTTCGGATTACCCCACAGAATGAGGGGAGGGGGGGAATGGCTCTGAGGCAGGAGAAGATGGCCGAAGGGTGATGGGTGAGCGGCTGTGAGATTGAGCTAGGCCAGGAGGAAGGCCGTCGAAAGATACGGTTCGGACGCTGGATCTTAAATATTGTGATTCCACCAAAGTTGAGATGACCGACGGGAAAGAGGGATGGGTTAAAATTCGGGAAGCTGGAACCTCGACCGAAAAAAAAAGAGGGTCCTAACCCAGGCACTCAGGCTAACAACAAGGAGCCGAAAAATGCTTGTGATCGGAGGAACGGAGTGGAAAAATGGAAGCTCTGCTGTGTGTGGGGGACCTGCCGGCAGCAGTTGATGGCACTGCGGGGTGGATGGAGGACTTGCATATGAAATTCCTTTAACGACAGCTGACCGGCCTGCGGTTCGAATCCGGGGTCAGCCAGCTCCTTGGCGATGCCTTTGAGCAGGTCATCTGCTGCTCACTCGCATAGTCCAAAAAAAAGAGGCATTCGGAAATTAATATAGAGGTAATAATGGAAATTGTAATGTGAATAACAAAAATGATATATTCTGGTAAAATGGTATCGAACTCCAAAATAAAGCAGTATCGTGGGGTATCTCTGCAAAGGACGCTGGGATGTAATAAACAAGCAATCACAAGGTCTGCCACATGAAAATATGACGTATAGAAAAAGCGGCATACCGCGCGCATAATCATTTTTTCCGTGAGCTTCTTCGCACTGTTTCCTTTGGAGCTTTGGTTTTCTTTCCCTTTGGAGGTGCACGAGTAGAAGCCACCGATCGCGACCGCTTTGTCGACGCTGGGGATGAAGGTCCTTCCTCCTCCTCCACCTCCTCTTCCTCCTCCTCGTCGCTCTCATCTCCCTCCTCCCCACCCCCCTCTTCCTCTTCGTCGTCGTCGTCGTCCTCTTCGCTACCCTCCTCGCTACCCCCCTCCTCCTCCTCGCTCCCTTCCTCCTCCTCGTCGGTCTCATCGTTCTTTTTTTCTATCTCCGGCTCCTCTTCCTTTTTCTTAGTTGCGGGTCGACCGCGTTTCGGTTGCGGCTTGGCTTTTGGAGGCGGCTTGGCTTTGCCTTTCTTCTTTGTAGCCTCTTCTTTTCCCTCCGGCGCGGGTGTCGATTTCGCTGTCCCTGTACCGGCCGATTTCGCCCTAGTCGCTCTCCCCTTTCGTTTCGCGGCGGCTGTCGGTGGCGGAGCGCTTGCTTCTATAGTTTGTGTATTAGTCGATATCCCACTCAAATCGAAGTTTACATCGGGAATCTTGCCTTCCTCAGTCTCATCGCCACCACTACCTTCCTCCTCCTCCTCCTCTTCCTCTTCTTCCTCTTCATTCTTCTGCTCTTCTTCAACCTTCCGCCGCTTTGTACCGCGCTTTGTGGCTTCAACTTTGGCTCCCTTTTTGGGTTTCGGGGCCGCTTTCCGGCCAGGCGCCTTTGTCGTGGGTTTTTCGTCTTCTACCGGAGGTGATGGTTCTCTCGCCTGGGCGTTTTTTATTTTCAAATCATAGTATTCGTCGAATGGCAATTCGAAGTCAACGATCAGTCCAGGAGACTCGTAGCCTTCGTCAGGTGTTTCTTCCTAGAATGGTCCCTTAGCACGCGCCTTAATTGTGATCCTCAACTCTCAACGAACCTGTTCATCCACTGCGTCGAGGTAGTACAGGCTCTCCAACTTCTTCCATATACCGGGTATATTGGTATGAGCGTCGGCGACTCCGTGGTTCTTCATAAGATTCGCGATAGATAGCATACGAAAGTGTTTGTGCATCCCTATGTTCAAAATTCGCCGCACCAATGAGCAGATGTTCCCTTTTGTATAATCGGCAGACTTTCAAATCCAATTACCCGCTGGTTTCCATTTTATTATGGCTTTGAAAAGCGTGATTTCCTGCTCATCGGTCCAACTGTCCGGGGCCTGGAGCGGGAGCGATCGCAAGAGCGGCTCGTCGGATTGCTGTGCGTCGGATGTCGGTCGCTGGGCGGGCTTCCTTGACGCCTCCGCGACTGTCTTCTTCTTCGGGCCCATTGTGATTGCACGATGCCGAAATTACAAGTTGACAGCGTATACGATTCGAGATAGATGATGTTTCGGTTTAATTGTCGCGATTGACGATGAATTGAGGGTCGGTTTAGGAGTGAGGAAGACGAGGTTGGGAACGTGGAGGAGGAGGAATGAAGCTCAGCGCAAAGCAAACAGCGTCGTCATTTCGCCCAACGCGTTCCGATGGCCCCGCGCCACACACCGTAAAATCACAAAAGCATGTGCCACCAGTTGGACATTTGAGCCGCGCGATGTATTTCACGACTCCACCAACGCTCGCCGGACCGCTTTCTCAACGATAGCCGACCTATCGCGGCGTCTTCTGCTATCTGTACCACTCTATCGGGGTCCCAGCAGGCCATGTTCGTCGATCATCCCCTCCTTCGTTGCTACCGCCATGGGGGACTTCAATCCTTTCGCGCTGCCGGATGACCTCTGGGCCTTACCCACGAGCGACCTACTTGATGTTCCTCCCGAGGAATCATTGTTCCAAAGAGATCTAGAAAAGCGTGAGCGTGGTTTTCTACTTTTCTGCAACTTTCAAGCTGATACTTGCTGCATCACTTAGTGCTACAGCTCGAGGTTCCTTTTGCGGCTACTATAAACCCCAAAATTGAGTCTCTGTTTTCTACATCTCCATGGGGTGAACTATTTCCACCATTGAGCTTTCCTCAGTCGAACTTACCGGCCCCAAACCAGGACACCATTGAGGAATCCGAAACCGATAGCGGTATCGGAATCAATGAAGATCCGTGGCTCGATGTATCGTCCACAGTTTCTGAGGATAAGGTTATTCAAAATGGCAATAATTCGAGATATGTGAATGGGCATTGACGAACAACTTGCGCTAGGGAAACTTGATATCATGGGCGACATTCTTGTCGAAAGGAAACATTAGCCAGAAGAACCCTTTTGTCACTGAGTCTCGACCGTACCTCGTAGATGCCATGATCCAGCGTCATGACAGCGACGCGGGTGAACCTCAAAAGAACATCATCCAAACCGATGTCTTGATATATGTACGGCGCCCCAAGATTATAGGTTGATATGGGCCATCTTTCTGACCTCCATAGTGCCTTCTCCATCTTGTCCAGGGTCGAGATTCGCTCTTGTTCAGGTTTAATGGAGACAAGATCCGGTTCGAGATGACTAGGGAAGGGTTGCGGTTATCTGGGACATCAGTCGGCCTCACAGAACGGTAGGTAGAGCCAATATTTGTCTTTGGGTATTAAAGCCTAACTGTCCCTTTAGTCTGGTCGCAAAATATCTTAAATGTGGGGATCAGTTGAGAACGCTTCAAGCATATGCTTCATCTGTATACGCACAATCAAGGCAAGTAAATCTAGACTTCTCCGTGTATACCGAATGCACTGATTCTAACTATGGTTTAGTAATGCTTGCAAAACCCGTGTATCCTTGGCCGCCTGTGTTCAGATCGTAACTGTTGCAGTTCAGCATCGTCTAACAATCCTGTTCACAAGTATCCAGAGCATCCTCCAACTCGAGGATATAGTGAAAGTCCCAACGCTAATACTGGACGCGCTCCTCAAAATTGTGGACAAGCTTAAAACCAAGAAAATGGACCACCAATTACTATCTGTCACGTTCGAGCAGGTGCAGCAATCAGAATACAGGAGCGACTGGCTCCGAAAATTGTTATTGTTGATGCTACAGCGGGTCACACATCCTTGGCTCACCATGGTATCCAAAGCGATTGGCATTGCTATTGAGAAAAGCGTATTTGCCGATGAAATTTTTGAGGACCAGGGATTCTTCGTCGAACTAGCGGAGCCGTCCTCGCGAGACGGAGATGAGGACTCCCATATAGATCTGGTGAGCTCCATCGAGACCTTTGCTGCAGGCTACTCTCTAACCAGAACTTAATTAACAGGTCTTTATCCCTTCCAACATTCCGTCATTCCTCATGGTCGAGGAGGCTGAGCAAATATTCGAGACAGCAAGGGGTTTGAGGCTGGTACGCCGCTTCTATCCGGAGCACCCCCTTTTGGTTGACCATGGAATCGAGAGACACGTGATGCGATGGAACTTTTCTTGGGAAGAATTGCAAGCGTGAGTACTCTATGCGAGCATGAAAGCGATACCTTACTGACTCTGCTATAGAATCGATCTGGAAGCTGCAACGCATGAAAAGCGCCTGCAGCTTGCAATACAAGCTTTCAATCTGGCGAAAAAGTCACGGTTTTTGAAGCAGTCCGATCAATCGAAATCTAATGGCGATAGCGATTACAAGTTTGAGTGCTTCGGGAAGACCGGAGATGAGATCCAAGCTGGCCTTGCCGCATCTTTGAAAACGATGAACGAGGAGCCGGAGCGTAAGTTTGGGTTCGACGGAGGCGTTGATGACAACCTGGGTAATGAAGCTTTCACCGTTGAGCCGATACCGTCGCAACAGCCAACTTCGGCCAAATACCCCCCGCCACTATCAATCACATTTTCACTGTCTTTGAATCCAATCCTGCAAGCTCAGGCGCGCCTCACAAACATGGCGTGCATGAGATTGCTCTTCAAGGAGCGTAGCGTACGAAATCAGTTTGAGCTTCTTCACAATTTCTTCCTGTTCGGAGACGGCGTATACGTCGCTCGACTGTCAACCGCTCTGTTTAGCGAAGATCTCGCTAGCGGTACAACAAACTCCGGTATCAGATCCGGCATCGCGGTCGGAGGATGGGGTCTACAATTAGGAGTACGAAACGATTGGCCACCCGCGTCCTCCGAACTACGTCTAGCGTTAATGGGCATAATGGCCGATTGCTACGCCGATAGCATCGGACGCGGTACCGGACACAAGGAAAACGACAATCTCCCCGGTGGGCTCAGTTTTATGGTTCGAGAGATGACGGAGGAAGAGGAGGAGAATTGTAAAAACCCGGATTCGTTGGAGGCGTTGGATTTCCTGCAGGTTAGGTACAAGCCGGAAAGTCCTTTCGATACCGTCATCGACCCGGCGAGTTTAGTAAAATACGACCGGTTGTTCAAGCATTTGTTGCGAATTATACGAATGTTGTATGTGGTGAATCGGTTGTTTAGTGATACAAATCTCACGAGGGGAGAGAAACGGATGAAGGTGAATCCTACCATTCTACGGTTTCGCATCGAGGCGAGTTTTTTTGTTTCGACGCTGGCAAAATACATGTTTGAAACGGGTGTTGAGACTGTGTGGAAGGAGTTTGCGAAAAAGCTGGAAGAAATTGAGAGACGGCTTGAGAGGTACGATATATCGGAGCGGTACGGGGAAATGGAGAGCTTGGGACAGCTGGCGGCCTACCATAACAGCTGCTTGGATCAAATGCTGTTTGCGACCATGCTGAGATTGAGACAGCAGCCGGTGTTGAAACTCATCGAAGAGATTTTTGCGATGATTTTGAAATTTGCAAAGATGGTGAGGGTGAAGCGTTCGGACGAAGGCATGGGGGACTCATCAACCTCAACGGATGATGCAAGTTTTGAGAAGTTGTACGGGAAATTCAGGAAGCGGGTGGGCATTTTTATCAACGTGGCCAGGGCGTTGAGCGAAAGGAGGGGTTACGGTGGGCTCGCGAAGAGGGAGTCGGATCGGAGCAAAGATGCCGTGAGGGGCCCTGGAGATGCGGCGGAAGGAGGAGCATTGGGACAACTTTTGGTGCGATTGGAAATGTCCACGTATTATATCGATGCAGCGAAAAAGTTGTAAGCTTATATACCGTCCTGCAGAGGCGTTCGGACACGGTGATATCACTAGATTACGGATTTATATGGAGAACACATTTTTTTGTTTTGTTTTTCATGGTATAGAGAAAGTAGAAATGGGTGGCGAAATACGACTGGCATATATCTATCGCCACCCTGTTTTCCACTATTTGTTCATTAGACATCATTAAATAAACTACATGATCCAAGGGTACTAAAGTAGCCTTGATGCATATCAGAAGGGTATCCGCGCACTGGTGTCTCAACTTCAGACAACTAACCACTCCAACACAGTTTTATGAGAACCATGTTGCAAGTTTTAACAACGATATTCGTAACCGAAATATCTCGCACAAACAGAAGAAACTCAACAAGAGAAAGAAGAGAAGAAGGGGAAGATAGAGAAACAAGTAGAAGAAGAAGAACAAAGGAAATAAAAAAAGGTGGTAAAAAAAAGTTAACGAGAGTAGTGAAGAGAAGAAAGGAAATAAGAACCAAAAGGCAAGACAGAAATAAGCAGAAAGAAACAAGAAGAAAAAGTAGCAGAAAGAAAAAACAAACAGAAGAAATGGTTAAATGGTGAAACGAGAATCCATCAAATGGACCGAAAAGAAACAATTAAAGAGCGCTAAATACTTAATGAGAATGGAGGTGGAGGTCCGATCCAGGGCAAGAGGAGATGTCGTTTGAGGGAATATTGTTGTCGAGTTTTGTCGAATCGCTCAGAATAACCAGCCGAAAGGCAAGCTGACTATCAATCCGCCGCTGATCATGCAGAATATAAAGAGGAAGACGAGGAACCCTTGGGGGGAGACCATCGTGAGACCCTGAAGGGTGAATACCGGTAAAGATGGCTTAAGCACCTTCCGGAAATACGCTCGATCATCGTCTGTGAGGGAAACGCTCTGAGAAGAATCTGAATTAGCCCTGGGCGCGATGGATGTTTCTGAGAGAGTAGTGGATGAATTACCTTTTAATTTGGAGCTCTCAGAAACCGCAGCCCTGGCAGTGTAGCGCCAGACTCGAGAGTTTTGGGCGGAAGGGCTTGCTTGTTCTTTCGGAGCCTGAGGGCTGGCAGCCTTGGGGGCCTCAACCTTGGTGGCTTCAACCTTTGGGGTCTCAACCTTTGGGGCTTCAGCTTCAGACCTAGCAGCGTGGCGCCAGACACGAGAGTTGGCGACGGGTGCGGATTCAACCTTTGGGGCTCTGGCGACCTTGGGAGCATCGGATATCTTGCTCATAGGAAGAGCAGCCCTGAGAGCGTGGCGCCAGACACGAGAGTTGTACGAAACCGGGGCGGCATCGGCCTTCGGGGCCCTGGCGACCTTTGGAGCTTCAGTGCTGGCAACCTTGGGGGTTTCGGCACGAGCAGCGTGGCGCCAGACACGGGAGTTATTGGCAACAGGAGTGGCAGCTACCTTTGGGGTGTTGACGGTGGTGCTCTTGGGGACTCCGACAGCGGGAGCTCTAGCAGCGTGGCGCCAGACTCGCGAAGTGTAGAGAGGAGTGGCAGCCGGCTTTGGAGCTTCGGAGCGGACCTCCTTGGGAGCAGCGGCAGCCCTGGCGGCGTGTCGCCAAACTCGCGAAAGCTGTGGGACTTCAGTCGACTTTGTGGTTGGAGCTTCGGTATTGGCGCTGGTCATTGTAGCTCTCGCTGCAAGACGCCATGCCGGTGAGCTCTGAACAACGCTGTTGATATCTACCTTGTCAGAGAAAGAACGTTTGTCGAGATCAGCAACTTCAGCAACTTCTTCTTCGGTTACGTTATCGACTGGGGCGAGTTCCTGGGGGGCAGCGGCTCTGGCAGCCTTTGCGTGACGCCAAACGCGGGAAATTGGTACAGAGGGGTTCACAGTGGGGGCAGCTGGTGGCGCAGCAGGTTTAGTATCCTTGGGAGCTACATTCCTAGCGTGGCGCCAGACGCGTGAGTTATATCCAGCGGGTCGACCATCTACAACTGGGGCGGGAGATCGTTCTGCGAGACGGCTGGACGAAGTACCCTGGGCGGTGGCTTTCTCAGAAACTGCTCTGGCGTGGCGCCAGACTCGCGAATTACCAAAAGCTGGGGTGGGAACTGGTTCAGCAGATTTGATGTTAATTTCCTGGGAAGCGCGCCTTTCAATTTCAGCATTGGCGGCATTGAGATACGAGCGTTGCTCGTGAGAGCTATGCTTGAAAGTCGTGATCTGACCGCTTGGGATGGGTAGAGCACAAGCTTGAAGTCCGAAAAATCCAGCGGACACGATGAGAATCTTGACGGAAACCATTTTGAACTGTTTTAGCTTAATGTTTAGATTAAGGATCCGGCCCTAAAAAGAAGTAGTAGAAGTGAGGAGTTTGGGGGAGAGGAAAGTGGCGAAGAAGTTGAGTGATCGAAGTTAATGAAAACTGGATACTGGGGGCCGGTCAACAGCCTGTGTTACGCTGCGCTGCAGTCGTAAGATTTAGAGTACGTCAAGTACTTTGAAGTTGTTTGGATAGCTCCTGGCTGACCTTGGTGAGGATGGAAGACTGATTACCTGGGAGGAAACATGGCGTATATATACGATTCTTTGGGTGAGCCACGACCCGCAATTCTGGGAACTTGGGCTAGTCCGATTTGGCAATAGCGTATTCGATGTGTTATTGCATAGTGCATCTACGGATATCCGCTGCTGATAGCCCAAGTTTTGTTTTGTATGGTATCTGAATCTTCTTGGAGGTGAATCGGAACTACTGGCGTCCGGACGAGAGTCGTTTGGAGGAGGAGTGGAACACACCAGTGTATTCAGAGCTTAGGGACAGCACCGAACAGTGCTGGTGCGGTTACAGGTCGGTGCGTTTCGCTAAACGGCTAACCCGAATGGACGTTTCTAGAATAAAAGACAATGGCGGGCGATTCGATTCAAACTTGGGCAAAACTACCCCTGGTGCCTTTGCTAGTCTGCATTATGCTCCGAAGTGGTCGTTCGTCCGGTTGGGAGTGGGAGAAGGACCAGCCGGCCGCTGCAATGTTGTTGCGTTGTGCGGCACTCCGTGGTTGTCGCACCAGAAGCTTCAAGGGGACAGGGGCCCGTTTGGGCGGGCCTTGGCACAGTCTGGGAGTACCATGAGACTCGACACATGCCGGCTGGAGACAGAACACATCTCTAAAATTGGTGCTTTTCACCGCTCAACGTTTTGATGACTGTTTCTACAGCCCCAGACCCGTTCTAACGTTTATACGACGTTTATACGTTCTGCGTTTGAATCGAATGGCACGAACGGAATGGTCTCTTTCGCACAAAACAAAATGGCATCATAATGGTTTCCTTTCGAGAAAACACTGCCTGCGGACGATCCCTCATTGAGTAATATTTCCTATTCCCCCCATTTATTGGCAAGAACATGCGGACGAGGTGACGCAGCCCAGTTCGTGCCTGGCGTGAGTAGTCATGATGTGTTTGGAAACTTGTATCATAGAACCTATTTCGTTTCCCACCTCCGTTTGTAAACGAGTATTAAAACTACCATAAACAGAATTGAAAAACAAATGGCACTATCACCGATTAGGACACAAACACTCCGAATCGAATTTCTCGTTTTCCGTTTGTGTTTGCTTGCTAAAATGACTCAAAGAAGAAGGAACAACGAAAAAGTGTCGGAAATTTTTGCAAAAAAAAAAAAAAAAAGAAAGGTAGAGAAGCCATCTTTGTGAGGATGCAACTTCTCTTACTCAAACCTGTGATGTCGAGTAGCCCGATGCGGGGGTCGAACCCGCAGCCTTCAGATTAAGAGTCTGACGCTCTACCGATTGAGCTAACCGGGCATTGTAGCTTGATGAGGGCTTCAGGACTGAAAATCGTTATATCAGCCTACGAGCAATTGGTATCGCATGTTGGACTGCAATAGTGACTATCCAACCACGCCACGAACTGCGCCCAGAACAACACATACCAACATCTTCAAAACCCCAGGCCTCATGAAAAAGGCTAATACGAGTGGAACGGTTAGATGCGCCGCGCTGATTGGCTCGTTAAAAACAAGAAAAGCTTCTTTTACAGGAGTTGGCAGCTCCCAAGTCACGAAGGTTTAGTCGGGCTTCCAACAAAAGTTGGGGATGTGCCCCGTGTGACGTTACGTAAGTGACCGTGCCTCCTGACAACCCGGGCCTTGCCGTGTGTCTATCGTGATAACCGGGAAGACATATCTTAGTTAGGACTCTGAAAGAAGATAGAAGGGATGTTATAGTAATAGGGCTGACTGACAAAGGAAGCATCTGGCCGATGATAGAAAGTGCTTGATTAATAAAATATTTACGCATAATCAGAAACTGAAGCCGATGATGGGTGGCTGTGCTTGATCCGTTGATATGTTCGCAGACACTTTTCTAAAATGACATGTGTTATTACCGGTACCCTGGATTTACCTAATCATGTAGATGTTCTGATTACAAAGTCCTTTAGTATTACTCCTCTGTGTAAGATGAGTATTTATCCTTTGTGTTGAAATTGTTGGATGTACCAGGGACGGCCGATTTTGGGATAGTGGTATCGAAACCTGAGCGGGTCCCATGGCCATATTCGTGATCCGATCACCAAATTTTCCACAGGATTAGAACTTAATCAATCGCTAAATGTTGCCGGTATTGGCTAAATAATTCAGCATTCCCTTACACTAACGTTAGTTGACACCGAGAATAGTACGACGTTGCATTTAAATGCATTTGCGTGCTCAGCTCAGCTCCGCCGAGTCCCATGTCAGGGGGGGCAAAATTTGCACAGAATTGCAAAAGGTTCTGACCGGTATTGGTATAGTATTCCTCCGCACGAATCTCCGCACGGGTCTGCCGTCCGGCCCTGCACCTAATACATACATATTTTGTGTTTAGCTATTACAGAAGCTTCCATTTTGTCATAATGTGCGCAAGCTTGGCTATTCTTAGTAGCAAGCACGAACGATAGCGTGATGCCTCGCAGGGTGGTATCGGATCGTTCCCATGAGGCTCTGGCGAGGCCGATCCCCAGACTTTCCATCATCTTGCTTCTATAGCGTACCCGGTTCCCTCGGCACATTTTCTGCCCGTATCTCATAATTATGACTTCATACAGCCTTCGATAACAACCAACGATACTAATCTGGAGTTACCAAACTCAAAGTTTTCGCTGATCCCGGTCAGCTCTATCCTGGTAACATGGAGTTGGAAGGTAACCCTGACATATCAGCTGGACCTACATGCAAGCTTCAGCCCGCATTTATGTGTATATAAACGTCAAATATCGCCCACTTTATGAATTTTAATATTATCAAGCATCTACAGCTTTTAAAGCTTTCTATACGAACATTATCAAATTATTCAAAAATATCAACATTATTAACCTCCTCAACTTTTAATTCTTTCTAAATATTCATCATGCATTTCTCCAGCCTCGTCGTCGCCACAGCTGCCGCCTTTAGCGGGTTATCCTCAGCCATCATCACCGGTATCTCCGTCCCAGCCACCATCAAACCCGGTGATGGCTTCAACCTTTACATCAATACAGCCAACTATATCCAATCAGTCGACGATATCGCCATCGCCCTTGGCGTAGCTCCTGGCAAGGGATTCCCTGGTGCTTTGGGCCAAGTCACCGATTCATTCTACCTCGGACCCTCTCAGTCCAACGTCCTATACCGGATCCCCAAGTGGACATCCATCCCTAGCACACTTCAAAAGGGGAATGCCACATACACCGCTGTCGTGTTCTCTCTATACGGCGCGGCGGACGCTCAAACTTTGGTAACCTATAATGTCTCGATTGCTCTCGGCGACAAGACTAGCACGACCTATGTTACCAGCAAGCCTTGAAAGAAAAATATCAAAGAGGCGGGATACAGCGGGAAGATTTTCTTGATGTCATGATAGCATAGGCACGGAGCTTGCATTGGAATGGAGTTTTGTGGTTATCCTTTATTTATTTTTGTTCTCATTATTAATGTATATTACGATCACGCTGCCGGATAATAGGAATACAGTTAAATTTGAAAAAAAAATATATATATATATTCTACTACGGTTTCGAGTTCACGTAGCCGCCGTAAAATTCATCTCGTAGGTTTTACCCATTCGGTCAATTTCGAGAGCGGACCAAGCAAATGGCCGTCGGTAGCCCCACTACGCCATCATAGCCAGTGCGACGGTCAGTTGATCAGCGGCCTTTCGTTTTATAATTTTAATATCACCCGGGCTACCCGCTTCTGAATTCGAAGGTTCTAGCACGTCACTTGCTTGTAGGAAAATTGAGCAGAAAACTGGTACCTGAAATGATCAGGACCCACAATCAGCTTTTCACCTAAGAAAGCTTAACGCGTTATTATAATTGTTTTATTATTTGAGACCAGCGTCTTTCTCCGCCAAGCGCATCTCCTGCATATGGTGGAGATCCAGACCGCGCACTCCTTTTACCACTTCTTTTGTGTTTTGATACTTGTGCACATGTGGCGTTGAACCTCGCTTGAAGGCGGGTTGATAGCGCGCGCAACGACTGGGTCCGAAGAGTTCCTCTGTTCGTTCAAGCAACATATATGGCTATCGATCGATGGTGGGAGGCTGTTTAGGGCTAAAATGGGTATTTAATTTAAAATCAACTGCTTGGCTTAAGAATAGGAAAATCAATGTCCTGAGCCGGCAAGCTTTTAACTGAGACTTCATACATACAAATGCGATTGAAGTAATTCCCATCGATTATATATATTCACGTAATATTTTATGGAAAACAGACAGAAAACAGACCTTTCTGAGCATATCAAGGGCTAAAATTTAAAGAAGTAGTAAAATGTAGAATTGGGTCGCCCCGTCACGGTGAACGGTTATATATGCACCCACCATGAACCAACGATCATCGTCTGTGCGTAAATCACACACATCACGCACGCGATGCACCGATTAAGGGGTGGTCTATTCCCTCTCGACTGCTTCTCGAACGAGTCGCGCTCAGACGCTAGAAGCCTTTTTATAAAAACTTTTTTTAAAAATTCCCCCGCGTTCTTTCCTGAAGTAAACTCCGGATGAAATAAGAATGACCCTAAACATGGACATGCGGCCTGCAGGATCCTTGCACGGTCCCCCCTTGTACCCCGCATTCCGACCAAGTCTAGCATTCTTTCGAATATTCCGGAACTTTGCCTAATGTCTAATGCCCGTGCAGATCCAATAAACTTTCGGTGGGATAGAACAAAGCTGGTATGCGACTCGGCGTTCCAGATATCCAGGAACTTGCTCCCAAGGTTGCGAGAATATCAAAAACGTGGAAAGGTCAGCCGAGTGGTAGCGGCAAAAGGAGTTTATCCGACCAAAGCGCTATCCGAGCGGACGGCAGAGAAACTTTCTTTCAACAAGCCTTCACCAAGACAGCAAAGAACGCGTTGGCAGGATCAAAATCCAAATCCACACATTCAATCAAGATACCGGCGCAAAGTTAACTTGATGCGTTGGATCGTGAATTTTTTGGCTTACAATTTGTGATAGTCTATTAGTTCAGCTTTCTTCTAGGCCTGTCTCAAAGGTTTTAGCGTGATGCCGCTACAAATTTTGCTTTCCTTTTTCTCTAGTGTCTGGAGAAGAGTTTATACCCTCAGGTCCTCCAGGATACCTTCAATACTAGAAACCATTAGTATATAAAGACGGGCATTTCTGCTACTGATATTCATTTCAAAGCAATCCATACTCATCAAAATACCATCCAATCCACAACCACACTCTCAAGCAGTGCCCATATAATTGCGATTAATTTCGTTATATTGACTTTAGAATCTTATTTTCTGACAGACTGAAACGATTACTACCGCAATAATGAAGTTCTTTTCTACCTCTCTCCTCACGCTTTCTGCCATTGTAGGAACACTAGCCGTTCCTCTCACGCAAGACCAATCTCCAAACCCACTTGCGAAGCGTAACACACCAAACGGTCAAGGAACCAGCGGCGGATATTTTTATCAGTTCTGGAGTGCCGGCACTCCTACTGTGACCTACACTAATGGTGGTGGAGGCCAATATTCAGTTTCGTGGTCCAGCAGTGGTGATTTCACCGCCGGTAAAGGATGGAACCCAGGAAGTGCCCGGTATGTAGCCATTTATTCTCTACATGAGAGGTATAGATTTTCAGCTAATTCTAGTCTTAGAGTCATAAACTTCTCTGGCACCTATAGCCCAGGCGGATGTGGCTCCCTTTCCGTCTACGGCTGGACCACCAGTCCTCTCATCGAATACTACATTATAGAAAACTATGCGGGTGACCCCGTCGCCGGCTTGACAAGCGTGGGCACTTTGAATTCGGACGGTGGGGTTTACAAGATTTACACCAACACCCGGGTGAACCAGCCATCGATCATTGGCACGGCTACTTTCAAACAATACTTTTCGGTCCGTCAGAGCAAACGGTCGAGCGGGTCCGTCACTACAGCCAACCATTTCAACAAGTGGAAAAGCCTAGGGTGGAGTCTCGGTTCGCACAACTTTCAGATCGTGTCGACCGAGGCATGGTGCGGGTCCGGTTACGCTTCTATTACTGTTTCTTAAGCACGGTACCGATGTATATCAAGGTGCTCTTGGGACTAATCAGCGTGGAAAGCGATGGTTTAGAGGTTTAATTGTTTATTATTTTTACATTTATATGTACTGAATTTGTATATATATCTACTACCTGGTACAAGTCTAATGTATATGGAATCCGGGTAGAACCTGGGGCCATGGGGCTGACCTCTGGAGATCTCTTTTACTTGGTCTATTTTCGACTTTTGATTGAAACTATGAAGGATTACCAATGTCTAATGTACTATTGGACTCTTTTAACACGTGGGGGAATGTGTTACACTCTCACATGCACAATCATATATACATACTTGTGATTACAAAGTTCGAAGTACAATCTTCTTCCTACACTAATGTAAATCAAGTACCCTCAGTACTTATCTATTGGAAGTTGTAGTTAGGCTAGTGTTACGATAAATCATAAAGAGGCATTTCATCTATGGTTCACATGCCGAGCTTTGACAATAAAGAGGCAATTATATTTAAGGGAAACGTGCACATGGTAACGGTGGTTTGATATATAATCTCTTTAGACGAAATACGGGAACGAAACTGTTTCATTTTTTAAGACTCTTTATTTTATATTGAAGACTCGCTGTTGTGGAAAGGTTCTAGAGGCGACAGCTAATATTTAGAGATCTCATTCTTCATCATCTTGAACAACCACATTCACTCCTCGTAACTCTTTCAACTTGTCTCGAGCTGCCTGGCTGATTTGGGCACTGAAATGTAAATGAAGCGTTAGCGAAAACAAAGAGTTTGTCAAAACAGATTAGAAAGAAATCGCCTACCCAAAAATAATTGGGGGGAGACTTTTAGTTGATGGGTAATCGCTGGTTCCGGTGTCCTGTTCCAATATTTCATCGACCCTGTGCGTTGACATTAGAATTTGAGAGTATGAAAAAATTGGCTGAGCGATTGGAGATGAATTGAATTTGTTGAAAGCTTCGTTTGTCAAAAACTATATACTAACTTCGTACGGTTCTCTTCCCATGCTTCAGGGTCTTCAAAACGTATCTGAACATAATGTTAGCGACTTATAGATTGACACCCCGCACTTTTCTCCCAGGGAAGCCGTGAACCCAGTGGCCCAATGCGGAAAGGATGACAAACCGTGACTTGGAATTTAGACATGATGGAAACGAAGCGGTACTTCTAGATTTGGATTTGGTATTAAATTTTTAATAAATCTTTTTGGTGAGATTGGGTTGGACTCGAATGTTGTGAGGATAAGAGATTTGAGCTGGAAACGCTGAGAATTTATAGCTGAGAGATCATACAACTTTTCACATATTTGATACTGCACGCTCGCTGGCCGAATATTCTGGCGAAACCGGCAGTGTAGATGACGGAAGCGATAGCCACTCAGTCGACGATCGCGATTGAAATGGATAGAATCGCGGCACATTCTTGGTAGTGCGGGGTGAACCAAGGCCATCCGGATCGAAATAGGCGGGAAGGATTGGGAATAATATCTGCCTATCCCCGCTTTGGGTAGGGGGTTCGCAAGCACGCAAGGGAGCGTCGGAGATTTTGTCCAGGAGATATATGTGATTAGCAATATCGAAAACCAAAGATCGCCATCAGCGCCCCGAAAACTGGTTTAATCCATTCCGTTGACCACCAATGAAAGCAGACCCTTAGGACTGAAATTATTTCTAAAGTCCGAAGCGATCCCGCTCGGCCGGATAATCCCGATGACGGGAAGGGGAGATCGTACGTGAGGAGGGATGTGAATGATCGATCGCTTCAGGGAATATCTCAAGGAATGTTGCGTACTGCATTACAGTGCACTATTGCGTTTTAGCGTCTTAGGTTTTATCTCTAACTAATCTCAGAGGTGAGGTCATAGGTGGGGACAGGAGCTTGGCTTGCATGCGGGATCAACGAGCGAAATACTCGAGCAGTACCTCGAATTTGAGGGTAGACCCCCGCTTTGCTCAACAAGATTTGAGCCTTGTTTTTTGCAATCGTATGATATATGATATAGAAGTTAGAGTACGCGGACAAAGTTTATTTGAAGCATTCGGCGCCGAGATTTGACCAATTGGAGGTAGTTCAATTAAATAGCGCGGAAGCATGATACTCAGTCTGGTCGGGCGGAGACTTGATGACCATAGGTCACAGCTCTAATATGTAACTGAGTTTCGTACCAAAGTTGCTGCGCAGCTGAGCAGTATCATTGGAGTAGGATTGATCAGTTCGAATCTATGAAACCCCCAAGTCCTGGGCCAGCTGGGCATAGGTCTAGATGTAGATGTAGAATGCAAAAATATCCAAGTGGTTCCGTTCTATAGACTAGGATATAATATAAACGACGATCTTGTGGTTCCCGAAGGCGCCGTTTTGCTGCAAACCAGAATTGGCATGCCCAAGAATGCCCGAATATTCGAATCTCCCCTGTCTGTCGACGGATTGTGTTGGGGGACTGGACCATTCGGGCAACGGCTCGAAAACAATCACGCAAGATTGAAGTCACGACGACAGCCTCCAGATCGAGCCATCACGAGGTGCTATTTGCGGCGAGACAAGGACGCATTGATATGCTGAGATGAGATGCCGGTAACCGATTCCTCCCAATAAGCGCTGTGCAGGCTGGATGGCGCTGCCTGTTTGAAAGATGCATGATTGGTATCGCATTGTTAGTTCTGGCGTGGACACTAGAATAGACGGCAAACGAACCAAGCAATTGAAGCACCCCACCGGTCAGAAACATCTCTGCTTGGCCGTCAATGGTGTTTAGCGGCGGTCGTCGGGTCGGCTGGGTCCAGCTGCGAAGGTTGGTGGCCAGCCGGCTAAGCAACGACAGCCGGCTTGGCGGGTGCAGGCGAGAGCTTGGCTGCCCGGCCGGGGCATCAGATGGGCCCCAAAACACCATGCGCGCTATGCCCTTTGCTCGACGCCGGTTTAATCCTGCCCCATTGGAAGTTTGCCGGCGTGCTGCTTGTACAGTCGTAAGCTTCGTTGCACATGTGGTTACATGAGCCCACCGGTCTGCCAGATTCAACCTCGCCAATTGGTGTATATAACAGCTCCCCCATCCTTCGTGTTGGGGAGATGTTTATAGCAGGCCAGGCCGACTACCAGCTCGCACTCAGACAGCCACTCCTTAAGCTGTACCAGCATTGAAAACACTCATTTTTTAGTTGTATTTTTGATACCCTCACGTTCTTTCCAGAGAAATCTCACGTTCCTTCAAAGTTTCTATAAATCTCGCCTGTTGCGAATTCAAGATGCAGCTCAAATTCGCCGTCCTTACGGCTTTGCTTGCGAGGTATGGTTGTTCCATCGGTAGAAAGTCATGAGCGGTCCCGCTAATTTGTAACAGCGAGGCTCTGGCCACAACCACCGTCTCGTCCAAGGCCTACGGCAGAGGTGGCGCACGCAAGACGATCAAAAAAGAATGTAAAGCGCAGACCAAATGGGCCACCAAGACCAAATGGGTCAACAAGAACAATACCATTGTCAAGACGAAGGTTTGGACAAAGACCCAAACCGAGACGAAGACCGAGGTGGACACCACGACCATCACAGTCAAAGTCACGCTAGTCCCCGAGGAAACCGAGAAAACCAGCAGCTATGGCGGTGACAAGGCTGCTACCAACAACATGAGCGGCGAGAGCGACAAGGCTCCCACACCTACCCCTGCTGGGAAAACCACCACTTCTGCAGCTGTCGAGTCTGCGGTCGACGACGACCCTCCTACAGTTACCTCTTCTGATGACAACAGCAGCGGTGACAGCGATAAAGCTCCCACAGCTACACCCACTGATGAAAAAGCCAGTGACAAGGCTGCTACAGCCACTGACAAGAGTGCGGAACCTATCACCGATGCTGACGGCTCTCCAACGATCACCGACAAGGTTGCAGATAAGACGGCCACCGATACGGCTGAGGAGGCTACGGCCACCGACAAGGTCACGGATGCTGATGGTTCTCCCACGGCAACCGGAGAAGCTGGACCGACTGGCAAAGATGGTGGCACTATGACAGATAAAGTTAACGTGCCTACCGGTGCTCCTTCTAACGGAACGGCCAGCGAGGTCACATCGCCTTCTCCATCTGCCACCGATTCTGCCACCGACTCTACCTCCTATGGTAAAAGCATTGTTATTCAAGCCATAATCAGCGGCGGCAAGCCAGTCTTCATCCCAGAAGTCATCAAGGCTGAGGTCGGAGATATCCTTACCTTCGAATTCCACCCAATGACTCACTCCGTCGTCCGAGGATCCTTCGACAAGCCATGTGCTCCAACCGATGAAGACGGTTTCTACTCCGGGTTCTTCCCAGTTACTGCATCGGCTAAGACTGTAAGTCACTATTCCAACTGTGTCAACCTTTTCGACGAGTGTGATTTACTAATGCTTTATCGCCTCGTTTCTCACAGTTCCCAACCTTCAAAGTCACCGTCAAAGATAAGAAGCCAATCTGGTTCTATTGCTCCGCCGGCCAGCACTGTCAACACGGTATGGTTGGTGTTGTCAACCCACCTGATGATAAGACTCTTGACACCTACAGGACCAGCTCTGAGGATGCTAAGACCAATGTGACTCCCGAAAAGGACGCTTATGGTGGCACTACTGGCACTGGCGATGAGAAGCCATCTCCCTCTGTTGCCGGTGAAGGTAAGGCGTCTGCTACTCCTGATGGAGACGGCGAGTCTTACAGGAGGTACAAGAGAGCTCCAGCACGTGCCTACTTCTTCTAATTCCATTAGCTCAGAAATGGCAATGATGGAATTGAAAGAATTACATTCAGAAATGATGTATAGACTACGTGTTTTAGATTAGAGGCCGAGCGCTGTCGGTAGTAGAATGATATGAAATTAGAATGAACATCTCCAAGAACGTATCCCGAAATTTCCTCTAAGCCAAATATACTAGATTTAGATTCCACCTAATCGTAAGTAGCATTATTAAACCGCCCAGCTCCCTGGCGTGAGACAAAATATCTATGGGTTTGAGAGTCAACTAAGCCTTTGAGACAACACTTTCCCACAGTGAAAATACAACATGGATCTTTCAGAATCTGGACTCAAGCTCGGCTAGGCTTAACCCAAGTCCATAGTTACAAATTTTCAAAAACCGATCCGAACGAGATGAAGTTGACCAAGGTAAAAGCAAGCAGTGGAATTTAAGCAATTATGGCTCAGACATCTTTAATTACTTTTCCCGGGCCGGCCCAAGAATCAAAAGATATCCGTTGCGAGCTTTTGGCTATGATAAGATGATAACTGGGCTACAATTGCCATTGACGAAACTCTTATAAAACCATAAATATCCCGTAAGGAAATCTGTGAAATAAAGAATAAACGTATCTTTCTCATCTACATGCATATACATCTACCACAAAAAAAAAACGGAAATTTTCGGTAGTTCGACCCGTGTAATTGGGTATAGGACCCAAGAAGCTCCACGTGTTCCTGGGAAACTCAACAAATGTTTTTGCTCGCATTACCCGAAAGAGTCCAGTTGGTGTTATCACCGCAAGGAGATTCACGAACAGAGTTGTTATTTACCGTTAAAGTTATCCAGATGTCGCGATTATTAGGGAACTCGGTTCGGGCCGCCAGGCGGACTTCCCCTCCCCCGTTAACGGTACCACCACGGATGGAGACGTTATAACAGTTCTCGATAAGTATTGCGTTATTGCCGTTGCTCGCGAGATCGACGGTCTGGATCACAACGCCACCAGATTGCGAAACGCAAAACACTCCGCGACCACCCCCCCGGGAGACTACCTTGTCAATGTAAACGTTGGTGTTATAGTTGCCGTTAGAGTTCTGTCCATTATTGTTCGCCATGCGGAAAGTGGCGTATCCGGTTCCCGAACCGACGTTATTACCATCGACGAGCCCAACCCACGCGTTTATGGTTTTTTGGAGCAACAGACCCGATTCGCCAACGTTCCGGGCGATAACTTGGTTGATATTGAGGCCGTCGATATTCCAAGTTTCAACTGCATGGCTACCGGCACCGGAAACTGTGATGACGTCCATTTTGACATTGTAGTTGGCAGCCGCATCGCGGTCGAAGCGGATTCCTAGACCGCCGCTTAGATTCATGGTGATTTTGCCCAGGACGAGGTTGCGTGTGCCGTAGAACCGCAGACCAAAATATGGGTTACCGGTCAGGGTGAGGTATGGGATTTTGACATCGTTGGTGTTTAGTGACTCGATAGCGCCACGTCCCGATTTGTTACCGACATTGATCGTGCCGCAGCCTTCAAATGTTTTACCGCTGCTGATGGTTATGGTATTGGCACCGATAGATCCCGATGCTATGACGGAGACGCGTTGGCCGCTTGAGATAGAATCGAGGGCGGCCTGGATAGCAGCGCGATAGTCGGAGCCGGAGTATACCGTGCTCGATCCTTTGGTTGCCGTGAAGGAACTGCCCGAGCCTGTAACTTTTGCGTTTGGCGTCCCGGAACCGCACTGGGCGGATACGACGGACGCAAGTGCGAGCGCTGCTGCAATGGCGAATAATTGCACCATGGTTATTTTCCTTCGATATTTGTCAAGATTATTGATGAAGTCTGAGGGTCGACTGTACTGTATTCACAATTTGGGCAATCCCGAGATCTTTATAGCCAACTTCATCTCTTCTTATAGACAAAAGACTTGGAGCCATTACGATCAGATACAGCGCGCTTCGGTCTACAGTTCTATTACTCCGCGAGATAACTTTGATTCACGAATCCGACAGAAAATAATTCCGCGGCATATATCAACGACGATTTTGTCTCTCAAAACTTTCCTGGTATCCTTATGCGATTCTATAGTTTGTCAATTTGGACATATTTCCCCGCGGGCCTAGGGCCGCAACTGCCTGAAACGCGGGGATATACCGGTCTCGCAAATCTACCTCTGACCTTGGCGATTCTCGTTAATCTTGGCTGTCTGGGGGAGGATTAATTGTGGAGATAATAAATGAACGGAGACGAGAGGCTGCTGTGTCGGCTGTTATAGTTTTGGCGCAGTCTCTTGGTTCCCAGGACTTGGCGAGGCCAAGTCGGAGCCCTTCCCGAACAACATAACAACACGATTCTTAAGCGCCTCCGTATTTTTCTCTGCTCTCCAGACGCTTGGAGGGGTAAGATCTATTGGGGTGTTTATAATGGCCGATATGGTAGCCTGGTATGGATGGTAAGAGCCTTGTTACCGTGGTTGTACGTTCTTATTGTTTGGAAATCAGGGCTTGAAGATAGAGCAGACTAGCCAGAACCGCCATATCGCCTCGAGAAACAAACCGCTTGCTACCCTGATCAGGTTGGTGTAAGCGGATCGCGATAGTAATTCTTGTAAATCCAAGAAAAAGATATGGTCCGGTACCCAAAATCTTTGCCTGTAGCAGGTGCAGGTTGTTATTGACCTAGGTTATTGATTATATACGAGGCGCAAGGAGGTAATGTTTGTCTCAATGGTATTCGGTGTTCTTGTTTCGAATGGAAAATGTAAAGAAAATGACAAATACCTTCGTTAACTCCTTGAGGACTATATCACAGCAATGAGATGAACCTATTTGCACTTTCTAAGGTCTTTAATCATTACTACTGAGAGAATCTTTTGGAATAAGACCTCCAACAAATGAAGTCCAGGACAACAACAGCACGGATTCTAGCGTTTGGACGGGGCTTGTACATGCACCCTTTACATATTGCGGTGAATCCAGGTGTGGCAATTTGGGCTTAATCATATTTTATAGCCGCATTTGCTTTGCCAATACTTTCGGTTGACGGGCATCTTGCGGTTAAAATTTAGGAGAAAGCTGTACTGGAGCTGAACTGCAAATCGATATCTCTTAGTACAAGGTCGCCGAAAAAATCCTGAAACCGCACGGGAAACTAGTATAACTGTGGGATATTTACTTTGTTCCGATGGATAAACAGTTGATGCTGTGTCTATTTATCAACGAATCGATAACCGATTCAAGCTCACAGTGTTTCAAAGATGTAATATTCAGACCTCTTACGTCCCACAGAACTGGTCGAGTTTTAGGTTGGTTGCGCAGTTTTGTTGGTCTTGCTTCGCTACTACATCGCGTTGTTCGTTGTGATGTCTTTGGTTTTAAATTTTATTAACCTTATCGGTATCTGTGCATTTTCACCGCATGTATCCCCGCTTATAAGATAAGCGGAGAATGGCCGGTTGGGTCTGGGGTTGAAATGGCACGTATATTCTAAGCCCCAGTTTTTCCAAAAAGCAGCGAGAGTTGAACCAATTGTGTAACACCACTCTTGCAATGTGACGACGGTACAACACCCAATCCGCAAAAATCAAACAATAGATCTATAGAGCTAGAGCGCAGCGCCTGGATTTAGGGCTTAGTTGTATCGTAATGTGCTTTCACTGTGAAGTTGATTTCAATGCTGTCTAAATATCACCGGAAACCCCTCCCAATCACTTCAGACTTTGCTAATACTTGAGGCAATGCCACAGCTTCGGAGAAAGATATTGATATCTGCCACATGGCTGCTGGCATGTTCGTTTCAAAGACCCAACAACCGGCTCTGACAATGAGGTGCCCAGGGGCGTGGTTGGTCCACCCGCGTATGATATACATTTCTCTGGAAATGAATGTACCCACATTGTGTTTTTATTGTGTGTAACTATTCTATGTTAAACGTACTCACAAAAGTGAGAGGCAAGAGCTCCGGGCATTTATATTGATGGATATAATCCATTAGAAAACCGAAGTAACGAGCTAGATATCCAAGATATTTCACAATATAAGAAACATCATCAGCGCAAGAAAATTCTACGAGAACCTCATATTAATATATTAGTGTCTTTGATTTCTAGAGACCTAGTAATTCTATAATCTGGTTATCTAGAAATCTATACCTACGATCCTTTCACTTGAAGATACCGAACCTCTTCTCCGAAATAATATTTTCTTTATTTCTTACCTCACAGAGCCAGCAAGTAAGCAGAAGATTCGAGTCATTTCTCATCAAAACCACAGGGTTTCTCGTTATAAACTAGCGGCCAAGCTGCGAGGCTCAAAGAATAAGAGGAATGATTTCAAGTCACAAAATTTTCTTGATCTCAATGTTATTGCTTGGCGTGAAGATTGTCGGAGCGCTACCTGTTGAGATAAATGCAACAGTCGATGTCATTAAAGCATCGGTCCCAACTAAAACTTCTGACTCTCCCTTAACTATTGATATCCTAGAGAAGAGCACTAGCAGACACGGAGACCAGCCACAGACGGAGGACCCGTCCCTCGAGAATCGTAAAGAAGAGAATACTCCAACCCTCCTCAGACGCACGCCCGGTGGAACAAAGGCTGGCGGGTTCACACGAGCCTACAAGCAAATAGTATGCCAACCTCCAGATTACGTTCGGAATATTTACCAGAACCTGCTAGAACGAGCAGCCGCAACCGCGCTTCCTCGCCCTATCCCAATGTCTCCTTACGCGATAGATTGGAACGCTAGGGATGCTGCGGTGGGAAGGGATCAAACCAATCAGGAGATTAGAAATCTTCAAAATGGGTGCTATGGTTGCGACTGTTCTATCGGGTTTTCGCCGACATCCCCCCAGAATATTGGGATGAAATTGATCGTAAGTCCTCATTCTGAACACTGTACGACACAGGATTATGCGAGCAGATGTGATCGGATTCTAGGTAAGAGCTTTGCATAACAGTTTGCTATATATAATCGAACGAGTTATCCACTGATACTCGCAAACAGCCTGTCATTGTTACACGGAGCTTGCCCATAAGAAACCGGGGATGGGAACCCTTCTAAAGGGGTTCGATGGAGGCTACGAGCCCACTGCGAAAGAGAACCCATTCTTAAGTAAAGAGGACAAGATTGCAGACCTGCCCGACTTCTCCAAACTCCCCAGTGGCTACGAGGGTTATCAGTATTCAAAGCATAGAGTTAGCATTCCTGGTACGGCGGAGCCATTCTATGTAGAAAGCGCTAACGCTGAGAATTATAAACCGACTTGGGACTGGTTACGGAATCTTAACAATGATGTACCAGGTTCACTTCGGAAAAGAGAAAATGCCGATAAGGTTCCTGCTTTAACGCTGCGAAAAGGAATTGCAAAAGAGATAGCGTCTACAACTAAAAAAAGATAATTGTTTAACATGTAGATCGGTATATCTCACAGTATCCTCACAACGTTCTTCATTTAGTTAACCCTCTCATAAATAACTCGCGGCTGCGTTAGGGAACGATATACACATGCATACACGTATATCTAAGTATTGAAACTATTTCCTGGCTCAGAAACCTATAACCTAGAGAAATGGTTTGAGATTTTGAATTGGAGTGCTTTACATAGGAGAATTGGGTTAACTCATGCGGTCTAACTAGATTTTATTTCCAACACGAATTATGCCTGTAAATGGAAATAAACTTCGTATAGCGGATGAGAAGATTTTATGGAAATGGTTCTGGATTGGGTACTTGAATTATTTTTCGGAGAGGTAAGGGAGACCTTGGTGTATATGGTTATATAATAACATTGCGATCCTGGTTATATCTTTTGCAACTTCAATCTGATAAAAAAGGCCATCGCTATATATAACTCATACTGCTCAGTCTTTTGTTTTTCTGTTTTCGGGTTTATCGTTTGCGTCGGGGTTAATCAGTGATTCATTCTCTCCATTATCTATAATTCATTCATCGTTCGATATTGGCTTTCTCGCTTCCTTGAATTTCTGTTCATATTATCATGAAATTGTGATATTGCTTTTAATTTTAATATATAGCTCGACAACCCTGCGAAGATATATAGCTTCAGCCGTAGAGGCCTACTGAGCTGTCTGCCTACGAAACCATGTCATAACGAGTAAATGTTAGCAAACAAAGTCTCTCTAGATATGAGACCTTAGCTCCAATTTTAAACCTAGTGACTTATGGCTACATAATCTATATCTCATCTTTCTGAGAATATTTGCCACTGGCTGTCTGCTCTACAGGCCAAGGTTAGTGATCCATCTTCCGAAGCAACGAGGATGTATAAGAAAATCTATATTCCTCAAAGTTCTTAGATGAAACCTCTTTTAGTGAAGCTTCCCTGGAAGCCATCATGAGAGAACATACATGTCATTGTATTGCCCCGTGATTTCTGCTATCTACTCCGCGATCGATCTCCCTCATTTTGAAATACACCTCAATTCGCGCTGGTATTTCACATGCAATCATTATAAGTGTGTATGTTATAGCAAATGCACGGTTTCGAACCTCAGTTCATGACCCATGTTCTCAGTTTTGCGAGAAAACTTCAAGGGTCACATTACCCGTCGGAATCATAGAAACCGGGGTGCCCTGTTTTGAAAGTCAAACCCGTCGGGGCTGACTGCGCAGGCCAGCCTTAAAGGGTTTACAAGGCAAACAGAGCCCCATGCCAGATTTCGAGCTTTAAGGTTTCTGGGTGAAAATGCGGCCAGAAAGTGTTCATTACTTGACACGATATATTGTCGGTGTCTTTAATTGCTAATGCGGCTGGATGCGAACAGAAAATGTCTCAATAGATCACTGCTCTTGGCACTTGTATTATAGGGAAGCAGTCTATAGTTTAATTTAGCTTAGTGCTTCTGCGGGGAGAGAAAGGTTGGCTATAATAGCGGACCTACGATGCAAAGAGTTGCGGGCAACCGGTGAAGACTGTATAAAATCCGAAGCGATGGCCGTTACACTCATATAATTTTGAGGAATAGCATCTGGTCCTTTCAGTACCTTTTATCATCAGATATCCTTTTCAAGCCTAGAAGTATAATATTGATACATCTTTACAATGATTTCCAGAGTTTTCGTGTCACTATTGACTTTAGCATCCGCTGTATCACCAACCCTAGCTGGAGCCTGTAATGCGGATAACTGTCTACGAGGTATGTTTGGATCCAAAACGGGAACAAGTTCTGATACTTGAGGCTTGTTTGCTAAGCTTAATTTAAATATAGCCCTACGAGCTACTCAATCTCCTGAGCATCTCCCCCAAGCCATTGCAGACTGTTCTGCTTATTGGAAAACAACAGTGACGGGGCAAGAATCGTAAGAAACACTCGCACCCTGCTACCAATTGTCAAAAATTTCAACGATATACCCCAAAGACAATCGTTCAATTATAGCTACAAATGAAAGCATCCGATTATCTTAAGTGTGGAAACTGATTCTATCATGTAGAACAATCACCGAAGCAAGCACAGTTATCGAGACAGTGACTACGATTGACATAACATCTACTTCGACCGTCCCAACGACAGTCACTGAAACCATAGACCTTGTCTTCACGTCCACCACAATTACTGCAACAGTTACAGTGAAAGATCTTTCCTCCTGCACTCCCACTAAGCCTGCTAAGCGGAGGAGACGAGATACGAAACATCAAGATGGCGTTAAAATTAAGCGGCAGGCCGCAACTGCGACCATCCCTACATACGCTACCGCCTGCTCTGGGGCCCTCCGTTATCAGACTGCTTGCTCTTGCATTGGGGTTACTACGATTCAGACGGTCACTGTTCCGGGTCCTTCAACCACAACCACGACCCTAGAAACTTCGACCTTTACCGTGACAGTTGATGTTACCACCGTTCCCTCCGTTGAGACTTTCACAACAATTTTGAGTACTTCTACGGTCACCATATCGTCAAGTAGGTTATCTCCACTGTAGGCTAAGTATACGCGGAACGTTGCTAACCAAAGGACCTGCAGCGCTTACCGTCCCAGAAGTCCAACTTTCATCGCCGACGGTAGTATTTGGAGACGTCAACAACGGCAGCCCGGCTAATTATGACGACGTGTTTGCCACACTGAGTCTCCCTTTCCCCATTGAAGTATACGGTGTATCCTCATCAAATATATGGCTGGATGTCAACGGGTTCGTATCATTGAACGGAGCACCACAGGTAGGAGGCTCCTACGTGAACCTAGCTCTTCCGGTAGCTGCCACCGCTTTCCCCGAAAGCAAACTCCCCGACACATCAATCTGCGGCCTCTGGGACGACTTGTACATTTACAAGGATACCAAACAGGGGATATACTACCAGATCGACGGCAACCCTGGGTCTCGATCTATATCTTTCGAATTTTATCTGAGCGCATATGAGCGTTCCACAGAATACTATCATTTTTTGATGAAATTTGAAGAAGCGAGACCTAATATTGTGACGTTCAAGTATTTCGAAGTTTACAATGGTGGTATCAGTGCAACTATTGGCGCTCAGTCTCGTGTGGCGAACAAGTTTGTTCAGTGGTCGTTCAATCGGGCTGGAGCAGTCTGTAACGGAGCCGTTTTGGTGGTGGATACGATTCAGAACACTATTGTTGCTATTTAATTAGAGATAGTCTCGAAAACCATCTCTCTCTTACCCAATCAGATTTGGATAATTTGTCTGTTCTATTTACAGTTAGTTTCGTTTGCACGCCGGCAAGGATATTTGCGCCGGTTTACTAGATAGTACTCATTGTCCAAATGTATTCATTCAGTGTCAATTATCTCGGAGCACAAGTATTTCATCGATTCCAGAACCTGCCGGCGGCGTTTCGTTCTTAATTTCACATTGTTACTTGATACGTAATATATATCCGTGTTTTTGTGTGAGGCTGGTTTCGAGATCAATATAGCCTACGTACATAAACACTGCCGGTATCGAGATATCTAAACGTGCATACGAGCTGCACATTACTATTAGGTTATCAGATTAATGAACTGTAAGATCCATGACACCCCTTTCCTAAGAATATCGTACAGTAGCTATACATCTTATGAAACGCCCGGCGAAGTTGAAAAATATCGAAGCCTCCGGGAGGTGATGTAATAACCAGATATTCTTAGCTATCTGTTCTGATGACCCGAAGGCGACACCGCGAGGACGGACCAAAATAGAATGATACCAAGTTAACTTGCCGACCGCTGTGGACTGGATGGAAGATCCCGAGATATATCCTTCCTCCAAGAATAGATACCACAGCGTCTGGCCCTTGATATCGAAGCATGCTAAAGGTTGGGTACCCCCTGGAGAGTATTCCTCTACTTTAGGTTACGTTAGGAAGCAGTTCTGGATGTTCATCGTCCAATATACGTAATTTCTTCCTGGTTTCTAGCTTTAGTACCATTAATTCGAGATCCTCTGCTTCTTTCCACTTACCCTGGCTCCGATATATTGCTGCCAGGTTGTTCATGCTGGACAGCGTGTCTGGATGCTCGATGCCTAACACTCTCTGCCTGATTTTCATCACCAATAGTCCAAGTGTCTCCGCTTCGTCTAACCTTCCCTGATTCCAATATGTTGATGCCAGGTTGTTCATACTAGTAAGCGTATCTGGATGCTCGACACCTGATACTCTCTGCCTGATTTTCATCACCGATAGTCCAAGTGTCTCCGCTTCGTCCCACCTTCCCTGATCCCAATATGTTGATGCCAGGTTGTTCATGCTAGTAAGCGTGTCTGGATGCTCGACGCCCAACACTCTCTGCCTGATTTTCATCACCGATAGTTCAAGTGTCTCCGCTTCGTCCCACCTTCCCTGCTTCCGATATATTGATGCCAGGTTGTTCATGCTAGTAAGCGTGTCTGGATGCTCGATGCCTAACACTCTCTGCCTGATTTTCATCACCGATAGTCCAAGTGTCTCCGCTTCGTCTAACCTTCCCTGATTCCAATATGTTGATGCCAGGTTGTTCATGCTAGTAAGCGTGTCTGGATGCTCGATGCCTAACACTCTCTGCCTGATTTTCATCACCGATAGTCCAAGTGTCTCCGCTTCGTCTAACCTTCCCTGATTCCAATATGTTGATACCAGGTTGTTCATGCTGGACAGCGTGCCTGGATGCTCGATGCCTAACACTCTCTGCCTGATTTTCATCACCGATAGTCCAAGTGTCTCCGCTTCGTCCCACCTTCCCTGCTTTCGATATATTAATGCCAGGTTGTTCATGCTAGTAAGCGTGTCTGGATGCTCGATATCTGACACTCTCTGCCTGATTTTCATCACCGATAGTCCAAGTGTCTCCGCTTTATCCCACCTTCCCTGATACGAATATGTTAATGCCAAGTTGTTCATGCTGGACAGCGTGTCTGGATGCTCGATGCCTAACACTCTCTGGCTAGTCTCCATTAATATCACCTCGAGTTTCTCCGCCTCATCTAACCTTCCATTTTCCCAGAATGTTAAAGCTATGTAAAGAAAGCTTATCTCTTTAATCGGCGCTTCTTGTATGACGCTCTCTATATGCACTAGTAGGTCTCTTCTGTAAGAATAATCTATTGCTGACATACTCCACTGGATTGATGCACTTATAAGCTCTAGAGCAAAGCTCAAGTATAATTGTATGTCGTTATTGGGTATGGCATCTCGTACATAACCATGAATTAGACGGTGAATCGAATATTGCTCTTGCCGCGAGTCAATATATATCAGAGAGTATGAGGCGATGTTCTGGATTGTCTTGGTAAATTTGAGCTTATCCCATTCTCCATCGGCCGCCCAAAATTCTACCGTCTTTCTTCGAATCTCGTCGAATCTGTGGTATTTCCCTTGGTCCCGGGGATCTTCAGATCTTTTAGAGAGCATATCCTGAAGGACCAAGCCCAGTCGTTCTCGTCTCTCTTCTACGCGAGCGATGCCTTCGAAGATCTTCTCGGGTATCCCTTTGAAATGAAAGCCCGCGCACAATCTTAATAGATGCTTTGACTCCGGCTCCAATTGTTCAAATGAGAGATCCCATGTTGTGTATACGGACTCCTTGTAGTCGTCTATGGATTGTAAATCCCGCTTTCGTAGAAGCTCCTCCCTATGCCGTTTGAAAATAGAAAGGTAGTTCTTTATTGATGAGGCGCCGCTTTGGATGTAAGAACCGGCTTGCACAATAGCTAGAGCAAGATATCCAAGTTCCTCGCAAATCGTATGCGCCTCCTTTCGGGCGTTTGCGTCCTCTATGTTCTCCCCTGCCAGATTTAATAACAGGTCGACGGCATCCTTACTTTCTAGCTTAGAAATACGAAGATTCGCTTGTGGTGCGTGAATTTTGCACCCATGATTTCTCGTCGTTATGAGGATATCCCCGTGTTTACATTTCGGAAAGTAAGGTCTCAAATCGAGTTTCGGGTCGTCTGCGTTATCAAACAATAAGAACCAATCCGAGCTTCGTATTAGCCAGCGCAAAGCATCATCTGTTGACGAGGCATCTTTCGAAACAAATTTCTTCGCGATTTTTAGAAGGGACGTTTCAAGTTTCTCCCGATTGGATGCGTCTATGCTCAGAATCATCCGAAATCTGTAATATATATTAGTTTTGGGATCCAAATACTAAAGCTTGTCCTGCATATGTGGTAAAATAACATACTTGGCAGAATAGAGGTCGATGAACTTGAGAGCAAGCTGCGTTTTACCTGCGCCACCGGGACCCCATATAACAGCAATTCGTTGTTTTCTTTCTCTCTTGTCTTCTAAGTCAATACTAAAATACTTTTTTAGCACCATTATTTCTGATTGCCTTCCAGTAAAAATGCCGGTTACTGGTGCGACATCCCGATTTATGGTATGCTCTGGGTTCAGGGAGTTCTGCGGCACAACTCGTCCATCTTTACGTGAAAAACGTTCAGGTAAGCTAATATTCATTTCACCAGGGATTGATAAGTTACATACTTAGTTGACCACTTTTAAGTGTAGCCGGCCGTTCAACTAAAACTTTCACAAGCTTGTCTATCTTTGCACTGATTGCAGCTCTACGAATGTATTCTCGCGTGTGCGTGAGCACAGTACTCAATTTTTCCCATTCGTTGAGCTTGACTTTTTGAAGCCCCTGGTCGACATTGAATCTGAAGTAAAAGTCGGTTGCGTCCTTGTAACGTTTCTCCATTTCCTCAGCGGTGCCCTCACAGTCAGTGGAGATGCTCTTCAAAGCTTTGATAACACCCGTCGGAACTATGTTCTGAAACATTGATCCTTCCGGTATCCTAATGGTGCCTAGCTTTCCAGTCCCGATGCTAACGATGCAGGCAACTGACTGTGTTCCATACAATCGTTCTGCTTCTTCTAGCAACTGCTTAGTAGGATTGTTACATCCGAGACCAGCGTCGATGAATTCTTCCTTCAAGCTACCAACACCGACCAGAATTCGCTTGAAAAAAGTAGGTGCTGCGGAGGTAGCACGCGCCGCTTGCCAGACTGGGATGTCAGGAGAAAGTTCCTCTCTCGTGTCGTAGGTGCGAAATAATCGTGGGTTACCAATATTAACGGCAGGTTGGGCGCAGACGAAGCTTGATAGTTCAAATAGGTCAGGGAAAAACTCGATATACACCTGAAACCATAGGATCAAAGGGGGGACGAACGCATTGCAGCCGGGTCTTTCAGAGTCCACTCTCTTGATGAGAGCGTTTTCTGTCCCTGCAAACTCCTTCACGACTTCCTTCACAGAAGCCTCGAGTTTACTTGCTTTGAATTTTCCATCCTGTCCCCATCGTTTTGTTTCCACGAAAACTCGCTCGGAAAGCGATCCGTATTTCTCGATCGCCTCGTCTACCGTCATCCCCAACCGACCGAGCATAAGGGCGATGATACTACGAAAGAACTCTGGTATTCAGCTTTCGCACAACTGTAAGATTATTTATGAAAACTCGAGGATCTAAGCATACCCTCCCGTGCTTGTACCGCCGATAAGGTCAAAATATTCGCATGGTCGCGGCGTATCGGTAAGCTTACAGTCGCGCTTTATCCGCTGCAGTATCTCTTGGAGAATGACAAGCTCTGAAAGGCCACGAATGCCCCCGCCATCTGAAAACACAAGTCAGCGCCACGGCTAGATTTAAGGTTGGTGTGCGGTAGTGGTTAATGTTAAGCATACCGAGCGACAAGAGCCTCAATGGCCTTTGCTCGTGTTGGGATCCTGACTCGGCTTCCCGCAGTGGCTCGGTTTCCATCTTTTAGATTACGTGGTGAAATCAAGAATAAATCTGAAATCAAATATGATGAAGATTACATTGAGTAGCTAAGAGGACACGGGAGAAGGTATCGAGTAGTCAGAGTTAAATATGGGCAATGAAAGAGGGGTAAATAAGAATAGTAAATTCATCAGCCTCGATTTCCATCTGACTGCCACGACAGAGATTGAGAGATGTGCGCCACATGAGGCCTCTTCGTTTATTATCTTGTGAATTAAACAATAAAGCCAGCGTCAAAACTTGGGACTCAAAAGGCGCTTGGAAACTACGAAAACTAAAAGGCCTATATAAGGCTAGCTTTCCAAATTGGACAGAAGTTCCAGTCTTGGATGCGGTTTCGAGGTTTTGTAACGACTCGACTCGCGACTGGGACGTGACAACACTATCCAGTACGTATATGTGTGGGAGACGGTCGTTTGCGTGGTCCGTGGACAAGACTACCTAACTCGTGGGACCACGAACGTGTAAGCGTTTCTCATCTTAAGTTTCTTGACTGTTGGAGCGCATGCGCAAGAGGACGCGGAATGCATAACACGTGAAATTGGCTGTATCTCCAAAACGGTGTATCAAGAGCCGTCCTAGCTGAATTTTGAGTTTTTAGCCCGATTAGGCAAATTTGGGCGGGCTGGGTACATTAATATTGATGCGTATGGTATCGAGCTGTAGCAGTTCTGAGGACTTGTGCTTTGCAGTCATGACAGAACAAAGGATTGTTGTTTCGACAAGACTGCTTTGGCAAGGCTTAGGTGGACGAACAACACATTTGATTTTTGCCTTTGCATTTGAACGCACAACCTGACCTGACTTCCCGCTACTGTACCCTGCCCCCTGTGTATCAAACCTAGTATCGAGGTTGCGATGAATTTGATTCGGAAGTCCTTATCAAGGAATTCGGGCCTCGATTATTTCTGTGGAGGCAAACTCAGCCACTGCGCACTTGGCTTTGCTAGACCATTTGTGATCGAAGCCAATCAATGTATACAAGCGCAAGTAGCTAAAAGCCAGTACTTCCTGAAAGCTCCATAGTGCTGAACCCGAAGCCTCGAATCGCGGACCGTCTCAAGCAAATATTTTACGAGTTACATATGTAAGCTCGACCATTACTCAATTGTTGGTGTAATCAAAGATGTTGTATATATGACAGTCTTGTATCTTAGAGATTTTTTCTGGTGCATAATCCAGGAATCTAGAAAGCTGGAAGTCAAGCATTCTCGCGCCGCTTTCACTTTGGATTCATTCTAATAATTGCCAGTGTTCAATATTTAGAACAAATGGTTTCCTAGAGAGAAACTGCTCTAGAGATCATATTGCTATATTCAGGTGAATGGACCAACGCGATATTCTAGATAACATGTATAGCAATGCCGAAACCTTCACCTCCCTACATTGGACTTGTGATTCTATTGCATAAATTTTACAACGGCGATCCTATGTATCGGCGGGTCGCAACGGTTCTGACAGGACAAAGAAACGCAACTTTTCTACAGCCGCTTCGATAAAACGAAGATAACAGTTGAAAAGCTTCGCATCAGCCAGAGACAGTGCAATACTGGAGATATCGTGGATGGGACTTGGGCAAGCCCAGAGAATCCCATCCCGAATGCAAAAATAGGATGATATTGACTTACCGGCCACGAGGGACCGGATAGAAGATATCACTCTTCTAAGAACAGATACTACTTTTGATCTTAGCCAAGATGGCAGAGAGCAGTTAAGGAGAAGAGAAGGGGGTATTTAGATGGGGGTAGGCGTCCAATTTATAGTTGTCTGCCTGTTTGTCATTCGAAAGATTCCCTCACCGTTATGAAAGATTCCCTCAGTGTCGACAATTAAATTGACTCGGGCTGTGTCATTCTCTCTGACTCAAAAGGTGAGTTTTCTCAAAATGGGTTGTGATCTGCTGGGGCTTGGCGGAAATCTGCAACAATAGCAACACTTCTCTACTGACACACTCTCTCCTTTGACTGTCGAGCAGCTATCGGGCTAGCACTGAATGGCAAAATTGCCCGAGAACTCTTCTGCTCTTCACGTCGCTCAGCGAATAGTCAGTATTGACCATGGATCACCCAGTTCATTTCTTGAGGCTTTTTCTTCTACCCTAGATAAAACGATTCATGAGAGAATACTCCACTATTTACACATCGAAGTGGCAGGTCTATCCGCGTATTGCACTCAACTCCATGGAATACTCCTCCCTTCCTCCGCAGACTGCCTCGCCAGCTCGATAACGCGTATTCCATCTCTGCTCTCCTGCGCCTTCACAAACGGCTCCTGCCCAGTCTTGATCGCCTCAACGACATCTTCATAATACTTGATGTAACTCCCGTTCAAGCTCGGATAGATGCCGATGTATCTGTTCGTGTTGCTGTCCAACTTTTGCGCTTCGTGGACTTGAACCTTGGTCACCAGTTTGCCGTGCAACACCGGGTCTTCCACTCCAAACTTCGGGTCCGTGCTGTCCATGCCTGATACTATCTGGGGCTCTTGATTGTCCTCGCCGTACTGCATCGGAGAGGTCAGTTTATTGTGATTAACAAATCGATTACCCATGCAAAAGTGTGAAATACCTTCAAGAAACTTCCATCATACCCTCTGATCAAATACTTCAACGGGTGTTCCATCGGCGTGATGCAACTCGTGGTAATGGTCGCCACCAATTTTTTCAGCGCCCCGCCAAACTGCAGAATGATAGTGAAAGAATCATCGACCTCGCTGTCCGAATCGCGGAGAGTTCGGTAGAATCCTGTGACCGTAGACGGGGTAGCTCCAATCAGCAGCAGAGCCTGATCTACGCTGTGAGACCCCAGCCCAAACATGATGCCATCGCCCGGTTTGTACGGTTCGGATGTCTTCCAGTTTGCGATCCAGGGCGGATAGTCGACATCGTAATGAATCGTGACATCGATTAGTTCCCCAAATACGCCTTGCTTCGCGAGGCCGTGAAGGGTGCGGAAGCCAGAGTCGTATCTTCGATCTAAAGACAGATCCATTAGCTTTGTGACCGGAAGAGCGATTTTGATTTCCAAATGAATATTGAGAATAATTACTCTGAAATACAGTCAACAATTTCCCGGTCTTTTTCGCCAGAGCAATCAAACGATCGGCCTCCTCTGAAGTCGGTGTGAATGGCTTTTCGACCACAACTATCATTTTCGGCAAAGTCAGCTCATCCACTCTTCTCGCCATTGATCGATGAACTTTCAATCCTCACCGTGCTTCCCAGCCAAGAGCGACTTCTCCGCAAACTCGGTATGCGAATCATGCCCCGTGCAAACAATCACAAGATCAATATTCGGATCCGCGAAAAAGTCATCCGCGGTGCGATAGTGCTTGGCATTCGGGTGGTCAACGGTGCAATGTTTGTCCTTCTCGACCGAGGATCCCGACGGCGGGGCTTCAGCTCGCTGCAAGAAAGCGTAGACGTTCAAGTCCGAATTTGGCAAAATGTACGGGAGGTGGAAGCATTTTGTCGCAAAGCCGTAGCCGACAAAGCCGACGTTGATGGGTGCCATTTTCTACCGAAATAAATGCCGGGCTTCGGGTATAGGGTTTGGGTCTGTGGTAAAGAGATCAGGTCGGATTCAATTGCTGGAGTTCTGACTTCCGCTTGAGTTTCTGCCCTCTTGTTTCTTCGGTCGCTGTTATATGAGTCGAGGGCCGATTTAGGCTGATTTAGTTTATTCGTAATCACGATCAATCGCGGAGTGTCGGCCGGGATGATCTCGGCTAGATTGCGGGGCACTGCGGGGCACAGGGTCAGAGGTGGTCTCCATTCTTTGTGTGACGTAAAGAAAGACGTCAAACGGAATAATTAAAGCACGACTGAAGGTCGACAGGACTTTCGTCAGCTTGGAGCTATCCAGCTCAGATTTAGGTTCTCGTGAGTATCAACTCTGACACTCACACATTCCAACACATCACCTTCAGATCCATACCCTCTTCACCTTCTTTATTGCAAGAAACAGCGAAGCCTTGGTCGACCTGTAGCCACGTGTAATGCAGAAATGAACCCTCTAAATCAGCAATCACCTCCTCTATACTTTGCAGCCTCGGCTGTAGATTATCGTTGTATAACTCCAGGAACTCCCACGAAAACTCCAGATCGAAAACTCGCAATTCATCCAAAAATCGAAAATTCTGCCAGAAATCTTAGAAATATGAAGAATGGTAATTAGTTCTAAAAGAACAATAGAATTCAAGTCTCTCGAGCAAAATACAGTTTCATTTTGGGGTTCTTTCCTGGTCGTTGTATTAAATGCTCAGGTAGGGCTCGGATTGTAAAATCACTTTATTCCTTCTAATACAAACATACCTTGTACAAACAAGGACGAATGAAAAAACCAGCCTCGAATTGAAAATATATGTGCTATTCATTACATGATACTTTAAATTATAAGTGTCGCTACATCAACCACAAAGGAGAGAGTTTAGTTCCCTAGGTATTTTACAAATTTGCAAAGGACCCATATTACTACCGGTACCAATCTCTTCAATAATAAATCTTGAACGACCTAGGTGGCTAGGAACACCTAATATCGCAAGAGATCAACCTCGTGAGATTTTACACCGGTACCGTGATAGGGGAGAAACTATGGTGATCGCCTACTCTAGGTTTGAGATCGTCACCAAAGTTTGCAACGGCCAATTGTAACGTATCTAGAAAGGTATTTATAAAAAACCTTCAAATACGCGAATGATACCATTTCCTTTCACCAATTCAACCAATATATATCGCAATTCCCAATTCATACCGCCGGCTTTATAAATTGCCGCTTAACATCACAGCTTTCATCAATGGTTGCGATCCCGGAATCCACATGCATATGTGGCTGCTTCCTACGGGCGCGGCTGGCCCTGATGAAGTCACAGATACTAACTTGGAGGCGATTAATACCTACGACATCAAGCTCTACGACATCGATACCTACGACATTCACAATCCGCTATTGGCGCACTCAGCGCAGTGAGACGGCTTGTACCGCATACTTTGAGGAAGATGGCGGCTTTTACATCACGAAAAGAGTTCCGTACAGTGACACCGACCCCCAGGTTTTTCGTCAATGGTTGGAAAAAGCAGAAAGATTTCCGACATATTTTGCAGCGTTGTTCGACCCTCGTAGTCGCAACATCGTACTACGAGAGCATATCGATACGATTAGGTTCTCCAAAGCACACAAAGATACGCTATGGTGCGTGGTTTATACCAAAAGGGCGTTCAAGTTGGACTGGATCGATTGGTTCGACTGGTATTTTAACGCGTTTATTCCAGGTGTTCCAACCTGTCCGGTCCTTTTTATCGAGGATTTGATGCAGGGAAAGTATATTCTGACGAAATGGGACGCCTGGCTTGATGGGAGTTGCCGATTTTTTGGTGGTTTGGCGCTTTTTGCGAGGAATATTTACTCCGTGTTAACAGGACAGCTAGTGTAAGAGTATATTGGTCTCGGAGTTGGCATCAGGATCAAGAGCATATACAATAAGTCTTGATAATAAGATCATTCAAACCGGAGGGGTCTAAGTGAGAGGCACGTTGTGACAAGATATAAAATTTTCAAGGTTGCTATAGTGCCCTCGTTACTACTATTAGTTTCGATCTCGAAAACCAGGAGCTAGTAAGATTAGCCGCTGCAGTCCAAATTTGAGATGTTCAGGTAGACAGATAATTTAAAGTCGTTGCCAACCGTCATAAGTACTCTTTGCTCTGTTTATGACACAATTTGTCCAACGAGACCAGTCATGATCGACATGTTTGAGCGCCTCATAAAAATATATAGTGAAATAAAAAACGGCCAAGGGAGGTTCAGATTGCTTGACCGAGGCCTAGGCCTCTTAACCACAAATAGAATTATCATCTTATCAACTTAGCTATCCCATCAAACTTCACCTCTTGATAATAACTAACTCCAGCAACGCCAGTGCGCCAGAAATAGAGCCCGTTCGACCCAGGTGGCCGATGTGGGCCAACCTCTGGAAAGACCTGATCAATCCGAAGGTTTGGAAAGAAATGTTAAACGCACTTCAAATTCCAACCAAGTGCTTCTTAACCACGTACTTTCACCGCTGGATTGACCGTCCTTACATTGTACCTTATGTATGCGCCGCTTGGTGTATTCTAGTTTTGATTACGGGGCTTTCAGCAATCCGCGCTGATGCGAGGGAGGCAGCGAATCGTAAATCAGTAGGTGATATAGAATTCGAAATACCCTTCAATGTATTGGGTGTGCGAGCGGATACTTTTTACTAACGGAAGCAATCTCAAGAGGATCGAAGGATTGCATGAAACGATTAAAGATATCAGATACACAAGTACACTGGATGTTTTCGGTATTTTAAATGGTAGTGTCATTAATGTTGCGCAGGGACATGCCCAAATGCACAATCGACAAACCTTAGCGTCATCAGCCCCCCAAAACACAGAACAGCCACGACGCCACAGAAACAGTGCTCGACTGAGCAAGGTTGTCTTGCTGCTGCTGCTGGGCATCCTCTTCAACTTCCCACCCCTCAGCTTCAGAACCCCCCCTCCAGACAAAATGGCTACTCAAAATACCTCCACGATCGAGGACCAGCGGGTAGAGGACCGGGTCCGACAATTCTCAGACTTTCTGGATCCTCCTGCAAGCGTCCAGAATGCCAACCGAAAATATACCCAAGCGATTCGCGAGATGCTCAATCGAGGGCAGAGGAGATTGATCGTATGTCTTCTTTATCGACGAAAAATCTACCTTTCTCAGGAGCTAATTGCAAAAATATTCTACACGTATAGCTCTCCCTCGATGACATCCGGGACTTCAAGTCCGACCTCGCGGCCGGCATCCTCAAGCACCCCTTCGGCTACATCGAACCGCTGACCAGATCGGTCTCCGAAGTCTCTGTTTCCCTGGCCGAAGCGGGGAAGCACAATGTTGATAAAGATACCGTATGGCCTATCCCTCGAGCTCGCCAACATCACGTCGGAATCCACTCTAACAACGCGCTTCTTTCAATTCGTAGGACTTTCATGTCGGTCTCAACGGCAACTTTGGCGACCACGCGGTAAGCCCACGTACCTTGGGCTCAAGCCATCTGAACAAGATGGTATGTTTGGAGGGAATCGTCACAAAATGCTCTCTGGTACGACCCAAGGTCAAAAAGTAGGTCCCAGGAAGCTTCAAATATCTATAACTTGCGTCTCCTGAAGCTAACGTGAACCCTCGATAGATCCGTCCACTATAACGAGAAGAAGGAACTCTTCCACGCTCGCGAGTACCGTGATCAGACAATGTCCACCAGCGCTCCGACTACCTCCAATGTCTACCCCACCGAGGACGAGGATGGCAACCCCCTCGTGACCGAATACGGATACTGCGTTTACACGGATCATCAAACAATCTCGATACAGGAAATGCCGGAACGCGCTCCGGCAGGCCAATTGCCCCGCAGCGTTGACGTGATAATGGACGATGACCTGGTTGACCGCGTCAAACCGGGTGATCGTATACAGCTAGTTGGTGTCTACAGATCTCTCGGTAACCGCAATCAGGGCTCCGGTAGCTCCACCTTTCGAACGCTGGTCATCGCGAACAATGTCGTCCTGCTCTCATCTAAAGCAGGTGGGGGAATCGCACAGGCAACGATCACTACGGCCGACATTCGAAACTTTAACGCGCTTGCAAAGAAGAAGAATGTGTTCGAATTGCTCAGCCAAAGTCTTGCGCCAAGCATCTACGGGCACGATTACATCAAGAAGGCCGTGTTGCTCATGTTACTCGGTGGCATGGAGAAGAATTTGGAGAACGGGACCCATCTGAGAGGTGATATTAACATATTGATGGTTGGAGATCCGTCAACAGCAAAGTCGCAGATTCTGAGATTTGTGCTAAACACCGCACCGTTGGCTATCGCTACCACGGGGCGTGGATCTTCAGGTGTCGGTTTGACCGCTGCGGTTACCTCGGACAAGGAAACGGGAGAGCGAAGATTGGAAGCCGGTGCCATGGTTTTAGCTGATCGTGGTGTTGTCTGTATCGACGAATTTGACAAGATGAGCGATATCGATCGTGTCGCGATTCACGAAGTCATGGAACAGCAGACGGTTACTATCGCAAAGGCCGGAATTCACACGAGTTTGAACGCGAGATGTAGCGTAGTAGCAGCCGCTAATCCGATATACGGCCAGTACGATCCGCACAAGGATCCGCATCGAAATATCGCCCTTCCAGACTCCTTGCTCTCGCGTTTCGATTTGCTGTTTGTGGTTACGGATGATATCGAAGATCAGAGGGATGTTTTCATCTCGGAACACGTTTTGCGGATGCACAGGTATCGAAAACCGGGTACCGAGGACGGAGCGCCGGTTCGAGAGGGGATGACGCAGCATCTAGGTGTCGGGACCGAAGAAACGCAGGAGGAAGGGCCGACGCAAATGTACGAAAAGTTCAACGTCATGCTGCACGGCGGAGCTAGGGTCAAGACGAAGCGCGGCAAGTCTAGAGATACGGAAATTTTGACGATTCCGTTTATCAAAAAGTTTATACAATACGCGAAGAATCGTATCCAGCCGGTTTTGACACATGGGGCATCAAATTATATTGTCACGACTTATTCGGGCCTCAGGAACGACGAAGTTGAGAGCAACCAGCGCAAAACTTCGCCCATGACCGCACGTACTCTGGAGACTTTGATTCGATTGTCGACAGCTCATGCCAAAGCGAGACTCTCAAAGCGGGTGGAGGAGCAGGATGCCAAGGCTGCGGAGGAAATTCTGAGATACGCGCTGTTCAAGGAAATAGTAGAGACGGAGAGGAAGAAGAAGAGGCAGAGGGTTGAGCAAACGCTCGATAGTGATTCGGATGATTCGGATGATGATGACGATGGGGAGATCAATGCTGCCGCGCCGCCGGGGCCGAGGAAGAGAGCCACAAAAGCCAGTCAACGAGCTACGATTGAAGATGACGACGATGAGGAGATGGGAGATGATGATACGCAGCCCACCGTTACTACGTCGACTGGCAGGAGAGGAAGGAAGCCGAAGAATGCGGACACACAACAGTCGGAATCTCAAGACTCGTGGGCATCGTCACAACCCGCCAGCCAACTGTTACGTGAGAGCCAGGACGAGAGCACGATGGCGGAACCGAGCGCACCAGCAGCTGAAGTGACTCTCACCGAGGCGAGATTTGTTCTCTTCAGAACTACACTCGCACCGCTCATTCATACCGACCTGTTCCAAGAAGAAGCTGCCGGTGTGAACGAAATTATTGCAAGGGTCAATGAACTCATATCTCCCCGTCCACCGTTCAGCGATGCGGAGGCACGTGCAGCTTTGGATAAGCAGCAGGAACTTAATCAGATCATGTGAGTGAAGCTCGGGCGATTTGACGTGAATAGTGAAGTGAATACTAACCTGTGATATCTTAGGTTCAATGACGAGCGAGACAAGGTATACTGGCTTATTTGAGGAATCACAAAGGTGTATAATTTTTTCGATTTCCTGGTTTTATTTTGTGATCAAAGAAAAAAACTACTGCATGACGAGCGAATGAGGCGACATTTTTAGACCTTGTTTTTTTCCTTGTGGGCAGCTGGCATTTTATTGTGTTCTCTACTGGTATGGAGACAGCTGGCTCATACATCCTTTGCAACTGTCACGACCATTATATCATCAAAAGCAGCAGGCTTTGTTTTTTTCAATTAGAGTGAAGGGTACTTGAGGGGAGGTACCGCGTGCCGTCAAAATAAGGTTAATTTGCCACGTATATTTGCAGATGCCGATAGGTGGTCAGCAGATGGGGACAATGCACTTTCGGATTCCCGTAGGGCTGGAGATCGATAATTCGAGATCTCGAATAAAATTTCTTAAATATTTTTCAAGTCATCCCCCGTGATCTCGCCGTGTGGTTCGTGCTTTTGACTTCAGCGTCCCTGCAGATTGAAACGCTGGGCAGCCATCATCACGCTTGCCCGTCACCGTCCGTCCGTTCCCAAACCGTACGGTGCGTGTAGATGCGATCGGATCGTCCGGACCAGCCGATTGGCAGAGCACCCGAAATGGACAGCCGTGGGAGCTCAAGAGGGCCTAGTCGCTTCGGAAATGCTTGTCTCAAAAAAGCTTGGCGCGACTCAACATCAAATCTGCTTTTTTCGCTTTTCGGCCGTTCGCTCTGCGAGCCGCCGTTTTCTGCGAGGATTTTTTTTCGTCCCTGCGAGACAGGGGTTATTTTTCGCAGTCTGGGTCGTCGCAGCCGGAATGGATTTCTAACGGAATGGCGAACTGGACATATCGAATAGTAGTCTCGGGATCGAATGGGTGCCGGCGACCGTGAATTGGTAGACTGGCTGGCTGGACTGCTGCGAACTGAGAATTCCGGGTACTAGCTTGCCGTGGTCGTCGCGACGGGGAAACGATGTGACCGAGATGGCGATGCTACGAACCGGACACGGCTAGCAGCAGCAGCAACAGCTCGATGTCACGGCGTCCGAGGGAGCCCAAGGGAACGAGCAGCAGCGTGCATTCGGTAGTTGTGGGTATGAATGGATGGCACAGAGATGACCTGATCTAACGACATTTCGCATTCAGTGGATCTATCAATCGGTCGGATTGATAAATCAACCCTTGCCCGGTGGACTGGCTGCTGGACGGACAGCCTAAAGGTGTTATATTAGTATACCTCCTCTCCCTTCCGCATTCCACTCAACCACCTTCCTCCTCTCAACCACTCCTCTCCTTCTCCCTCCCTTCTGGTGACAACGGAACACCAGACTTTATCATCACCACGCTCGTTCAAGTTTTCACGGAAACGACGACAAATCCGAGACAGTCCGGCAGGAATACCGACAGTTGTTAGATCCATTGGCCTGGTACGTTCTCCAACATGACTATTTCCAACAATTGGCTGCTGTGCCCAGCCGAACTTTCCCAAGTCGGCTCTTTTTCCCTTTGAAGATCCCTTTCCCTGCCTGCCAAAACCAACCCAAAAGACAATTTAAAAAAAAGTCACGGTCAGCAGAAAAACAAAAGAAAAAAGAGAGAAAGGGTTGGAAAGTTATATTTCCGCGATAATACAATCTTTGCCCTTCCACATGACCTCCCATTGACATCTCCTATCCTTTTCCTTCCACCGTCTTGTAGAAGCTGCAGGATATCTCGCTCTCCTCCCTCTCTCCCTCTCCCTCTCGCGTGCTTCGCCAGCAAGTGATCTTTTGAGTACGGTCTTCTCCTGCAAACTCAAATCCTGACAGTATCTACGATTCGTCCAATAAGTGCTGCGTGAATGCTAACCACCCAACTTTCTCGCAGACAAGGTCCTACGGAATATATACACCATGGCGATTCCCGCCTCCTCAGCAGAGTTTATCACCGCTGCCCCAACGCAGACGGATATCAACGATGCCCCAATTTCAGCCGCTGCGATCAATGGCCTCCTCCAAGGCGCCTCGGTCTGGTCCATCGCCTTGACCCTCCTCGCCGCTTGTGTTGTCTACGACCAAGGTACGATTTTTCCGTTATGAAAGTTGATGATATGGGAAAAAAAATATATCGGATCAGCAGGACTGACATTCGTTCGATAATGCAGTCATGTACATTTGGCGCAAAAACGGGATCGCAGGTCCCATGTTCAAGATTCCCTTCATGGGTCCCTTCCTGGAGTCCGTCTATCCAAAATTCGAAGCCTATCACGCCAAGTGGTACTCCGCTCCTCTCAGCTGCGTATCGGTTTTCCACAAGTATGTTGTTTCCTCTTTCCCTTATATCCCCGGATGCTCGGAGCCTAGAAGTTCGATGAAGTCAGAAGACGCTCTGGTTTTCGTGTTGGAGGGTCGTGCATCGACGCTAGGGCCATGTTGCATCCGAGTAGCGCGAGAATAGTTTCCGTCGTAGACGTCCGACTCTAACCGGTATCCTGCCTAGATTTGTCGTTATTGCTTCAACCCGTGACCTCGCTCGCAAGTGCCTCAACTCTCCATCCTACCTACGCCCCTGTGTTGTCGATATCGCCATCAAGCTCCTGAGGCCCACCAACTTTGTCTTCCTCGATGGAAAGCGCCATTCCGATTTCCGAAAGGGTCTCAATGGACTGTTCACCCGTCGTGCCATGGAGTCTTACCTCCCTGGCCAGGAAGCAATCTATGACCGATACTACAGGCGATGGGTCGAGCTCAGCAAGTCCGGAAAGGCGCAACCCTTCATGCCCGAATTCCGTGATATTAACGTCGCTCTCTCGTGTATGACTTTCTGCGGCAACTACATCACCGCTGATGCCGTCGCCAACATCACCGAGAACTATGTCAACATCACCGCCGCTCTGGATCTTGTCAACTTCCCAATCATCATCCCATTCACCCGTACCTGGTACGGTAAGAAGTCGGCTGATTTCGTCCTCGCCACCTTTGAAGTTTGCGCCCAGCAGGCCAAGGATGCCATGGCGGCTCCTGGTGCTGTGCCGATGTGTATCCTCGATTTCTGGGTTAAATCCATGATGGACGCTAAGGATTGGGGTCGCAGAGTCGAAGCTGGCGAGGTTGATGCCAAAGCTCCAGGTGCACCAGCAATCATCCGCGACTTCACCAATAAGGAAATCAGTGAGGCTCTTTTCGCATTCTTGTTTGCATCGCAGGATGCTACTTCCAGCGCCAGCACTTGGATGTTCCAGCTTCTTGCCGATAGACCCGATGTTTTGGCCAAGGTCAGGGAGGAGCAGATTGCCGTCAGAGAAGGAGATTTGTTCAAGCCCACCACTATGGATTTGTTGGACAGAATGCCGTACACGAGGGCTATGGTCAAGGAGACTTTGAGATATCGTCCTCCAGTGTTGATGGTTCCTTATGAGGTCAAGAAGGATTTCCCGGTTACCGACTCTTACACTGTTCCCAAAGGTATGTTTTAAATAAAAAAAGTCGCATAGATAATTCTGGGGATGGCGATACTAACTTCCAACAGGTTCCATGGTTGTCCCAACTTTGTACCCAGCCCTCCACGACCCCGAAGTTTACCCCGATCCCGAGTCCTGGAAGCCAGAAAGATGGATCGAAGGTGATGCTGAGAAGCAACTGAAGAACTGGCTTGTGTTCGGAACCGGTCCACACTACTGCCTCGGTCAGCATGTAAGACAACAACACCTCGCCAGAAATTACGTATTCATCTGCTAACCTGTATTTTTCTAGTATGCTATCTGCAACTTGATGTTCATGGCCGCCAAAGCCGCACTGCACCTCGACTGGACCCACTTCCCCACCCCGGATTCGGAAAAGATCAAGGTCTTTGCTACCATTTTCCCCGAAGACGATTGCCATTTAGTTTTCACACCACGCACTGAACTTTACGCCTAAATGACGATAAATCGAACGAACACTTGCATTGTTTTCGACTTTTCTTCTTCCTTTTTTCTTCTCTATTACCGTTCAGAGATACCAATTTATACTATATGCATTTATTCGTTTTCTTTCTTTCTTGAGAAATCCTCTTTGTTTAAGCGGAAGCGCAGAAAATGGCGATTTAGCAGGTTAAGCTTATCGTTATGCTCAAACGAATGTCCTATCGAATAACCGAAAAGAGAGGTGTGCAATTGTCACCACATACTGACTATGCGACTCAAAACCCTCTTTAATGTTTCTGCACAACTCACGGCTTCTTTTCCCCCCCGATGGTTATCCAAATTGCTTCAAGTCTTTGTTCAAATGAATTTTAGCATATTTTACTCCAGTCATTCTTATTCCTGGCTTTCCTAATTCGCCGGGGTGATGTTTTCTGCTACTGGCAGAGGCTTTTTGATCGATTTGGATCCGTTGGGTTTTTCTCGTTATTTTCGTCGGAGCTTGAGGGATGGAGGATAGGACAATTTGGGATTTTAATGTTGGGGTGGGCTACGGCTTTGGCTTATTACAAAAACGCAAAAGATACTTTGTTTTATCTTGTAGAATAATTATAATTGAACTGAACGGGCGTGTTTGCGTCTGTTCACGAGACTAAATAACATCCAAGCGTCCTCTGAGATTTAAAAAGTGTGAATGAATGAAAATGTCGTAGAAATTGTGTTGGTCCGAGCTTTAGCGAACATATCAAAAATTTTGGAACCTCATTTTGACCAGGCGATATCAACAGCCAACCGCTCCTTCAACGGCCCATTGTCCGCCAACGGCACAACCTCGACCCTTATACACCCCCGCCGGAAGCCACAAGCATGAGCTGAAAGACCCCGATTGTCTCGAGCCCTTCAAAAATTCCCTTTGTCGTTAACAAATCGCAACCGCAATCGCAAAACGATGGCTCGATCAAAGCTCTACGCCCTCAAGCGGCCGGTACACCATCCCACCGTCCACCATACTATTCCGATTCCCATACTAATCATCGTAATAACCCCCCACAGTACCCGCGCCAGAGCTGGAACAAACACAACGTCTACAACATCTACCGCTACCGCCTCCCCTCGACCGCGGGCCGCACCTTTTTCCAACAAAAATTCAAAGCCAAACAGGAAACCCGCCGTTTCCACGGCGAGTACCTGACCGAACGCAAATGGAACTCGATGTTTCGTCACACCCTGCGGGGGGTGGTCCGCATGAATCCAGCGGAGATGGCGGCCGACGACGGTAGTTCGGCGGTTTCGGGGAGGGGTTCTGGACTGGACGTTTCGCTGGCGACCAAGAGGGCTCAGAGACGGATGGATGGGCACGAGCCGCCGATTCCGTTCGCGCAGATGACGTTCGCGCCGTTGGAGAGGAGGTTGGATACCGCGGTTTACAGGGCATTATTTGCGAGTTCGGTGAGGCAGGCGAGGATGATGTGTTTGCATGGAAAGGTGGCAGTTAATGGCGTCAAGGTGGGTTTTCACGTCTCTTTCCGTAGTTATATACGATGCGCAGCGATTGTCTCCGTGTCTTGCTTCTAGTCAACGAGACACTGTAGCGATGGTAGTTTTGGGATGCTACCTGCCGAGGCTTAGGTAGTGAAGCTTGTTGGGGGGGTATGATTATTACTGTGCTAACAGGGCGCCATAATTGCAGATGCCGCACGCGGGGTATATGCTCAACCCCGGGGACATGTTCTCCATCGACCCGGTACTCGTCATGAAGGCTACAGGACAAGCCAGTAGTCGCGTGTATACCAGACTTTCCGACAAGGCCAAGCAAGATTTACAATCTGCCATTGAAACGGCCAACTCAAAGAAAAAATCGTCAACATTCCTAAAGCGCGATGACAAGAAAGTCCTGTCGTCGAATTCCAAAGCTGAGATTGAAGATAACACCATCACCTCTTCAACAGCTACCGCAGACCCGGAGAAGGACACTAAGGAATCGGAAGAAGCAGAAGAATCGGAGTCGAGCTCGAAAAAGGTATTCCGCTTACCACCGGATTGGCGCACGTTCCTACCCAAACATCCGAGGTGGAAACTGTACGATACGTGGCAGCCAAAGAGGTTTATGAATCTGTTCGCTTTCATTCCGAGGTATCTGGAAGTTAATCATAATATCTGCCACGCGGTTTATTTGAGACATCCGGTTGCGAGAAGCGGTAGTGCTGAGGTGCCGAATCCGTTCAACAATGAGACGATGCAGTTGGCTTATAATTGGTATTTGCGGAGGAGGTAGTCTCTCCTTTCTCGGGGAGGGTGGGGCAAAGGTGTGGAGCTTCTTTGTATATATTGGCTGTAGGATTACAGACTTTTTGTCTTGTAAATGTAGGATAAACTTGAGGGATATATCTCACCCAAGTGCTTTGTCTCTTGATAAGGTGAGGCTAGGGGTGAGACCAGATATATCCACGATTTCGGTTTATAATGGTCTCGAAACCAGCCTCGCACAAAGTTTAGAACGACGATTCTACTATATTTCTCCAGAGGAAAGGACAAGTATATATATAACTCGAAGAAATAGCTAGGAATTGCGGTAAATTTATCAGTAAGCAAAAAATATCGTGACATATTACAAGTATAAGCGTATGCAGCAAAGCGATGAACCGCATTAAAAAAGTCACAGACCCAACCAAGTTCCAAACTGCATCAAAGTATCCTCCCAGAAGAAACCTCCAATCCGCAAGATCTAAATAACCAAAAGAAAGAAGAAAAAACACCAGATTCCCTAACGCCATAACGAAACACTCAAGCCTTATGCCCATTGGCACCCACTCCGATATCAACCACGGCCGGCGCCGTCCTCACAACAATATCCACGAATCCCCACTTCTCCTCATCTAGAGTCTTGAGAGTTCCGTTCCTCCCAGCTGAAACCTTACCCCCCTCCACCACCGTAGCATCCACAATCTTCTCCTCACCTGTCATCACCGTACTGACCGTCTCAGCCGGCAAATCATCCAACATGATATCCTCCCAAGACTTGTTCGACGTGCAAACAAATACTCTAATCGTGTCCTCGATCGCATCATCGTCCTCCTTACTCCTCGGAGGCGGCACGTCCATCTCCAACCTGAATCCCTCGCGCTTTTTCTTGATGAGAAGGAGAGATGGTTGTCCCAGCGCCGGGTGCAATTTCTGAATCCCCCAGGTGGCGTTGAACATGTAAAAACTGACAAACAGATCCTGCCCTTCGGAAGAGGATAGGAAATCGTCCGACAAGCTAAAGTTATAGGCGAGTTCGGAACCGTGGGTGGTCTGGTATTTACCCTCCGCGTCCTTTTGGAGGATTTTGGGCCTTCCGTTCTCCTTTACTTTTATGGTGACGCTGAGGCAATCCGCGGGTAGTGTGGTATATTCGTCATCGTTGGTGGTGTTTTTTATCGATTGATAACGACACAGGTGGTTTAGGAGGTACGCGAGGGATTTGGCCCATTGGGGGTCACCGGCGGAGATGTTTGGAACTCGTCCTACTCGTTCGAGTTTCGAACCTGTAGGTGACGGGGCGTAGATTTGGAAAATGCGGTCCTTGTTCAAGCCAACAGTGAATGCGGGAGGTTGAGGGGGCTTGCTAGGTTGGCTGGATATGAATATCCCCGGGGTGGTTAGCTCTGCATTTAGAGCTGATACTTTGGATCCCAGCAGCTTCACTACGGCCTGGGAAAGCTCTATAACGGTATCCGGCAGCGCCCAAGTCTTGAGCATCGCACTACCACGGTCTATTTCGCCGGCATGCATACCTCCAGCGTTGTTATTCTGCAGGTAAGCCACACACCGGAACGGAGTCTCTTCAGGACATTCGATAACAGTAGCGGTGAAGGGAGGAACGGTATTCTGATCCGGGGACTGATCCTCCCGGTACAGGTCGTAAACAGCACCGGGAACCACACCCTGGGCGTGTCCGATATCCAAATCCACCGTCTCGCTATTTAGACTCAGGACGCGATAGACGGGTCGTTCCACGACTCGCTCTTTCCCGAAGAAAATGTGATCGCCGTCGCCGTGGACGACCGGGGTTTGTCTGGTTCCGTGCTTGACCTTCGACTCAACGTAGTCTCTGATGCTCGCATGGGTGGGCCGACGGCTCGCATTCCGTGTCTGGGTCAACCGCTCCAGCATGTAGTGCGTGAAAACCCCGTGCGTGGATTCGGAGCCAAATATCGTCTCCTCGCGAGCGGATTCGTTAAAGTCGCAGGCGGTCAGAATGGTGCACCCGGTAGGATTAGCCAACCACGAAGCTTTCACGGTAGCGTTCCTATGCTGCGATAGCTCGCCGATAGCTTGGTCCATCTCCGCAATCTTATCGTCGACTTGGGTATCGACGGCCAGCTCGACGTGGTCGATTCCTTCACCCGCGGTCCGGAGCTCGCTGTAGCGGGGCATTCCGGATATCCCGTTCCGAGCTCCTTGTCCGGAAAAACAACTGTCGAGGACGAGGGAGACTCGGAGTTCCTTCTTCCTCACCATTCGCTTCACAAAGACGCCGAGTTGGTAGCCGGTGAGGTATGGGCCTCCGGCCATGACGTCGGCCAGAGCTAAGGCTGTGCCATTTATCTCATCTCCGGAGAAACGCTGCTTGCCCAATTTGGAACCGAGGGCTTCTCTGCGTATCCCATGTCCGGAATAGTGGATATACACCAAATCTCCCTTGGCAGCGCGATCGGTGATATAATTGAGCTCTCGCTCGATATTATTGTATGTGGGGAGTTTCAGGGTCCCCTCTTCGACGGGGCGGGAGGTTTTGGGGTTAGTGGAGGAGGTGAGGAGGGAGATGTTTTGGACCGAGATGGATTCCAAGTAGGATTTGACAGCGGTTACGTCGCTAACGCAGCCGCGGAGGTTACGGTAATTGACAGAGCGTAGCTCGCCGGGGACGTAGCAGTCAATCCCGATCAAGAGGGCCCAAGTGCCGTTGCTGGACGACATCTTTCCTGAAAAGTTTCCCTTTGCGACTTGGAGATCCTTGGGGCTGAGTGGATCGGTCCGAGGCTTATGGGTCTCGTCTCCAGAAACTGATTTATTTTGTAACGTAGGTCGGAAAAGTCCGCCTAGATAGCTAGAGGTGGATCCCTGGTATTAGTTTTGCCAGCTTCGCCAGGTCCGCACGGAAAATTATTCGTTGAAACTTACCTGGTTTATGGTTTATATCTTTTGATTAAGCGCTTTCAAAGGGGCTCTGGTGGATCTTTAGTGAATCTCTATATATTGAACTTTCAAGATACCAAATGGGAAGGAAATTCGTTTCATCCAACGAGCATGACAGGACTGCTTATATAAATTATTCAAGTATGACTTCAAGTTGAAAGCTCGCCGGCCTGATCAAAAACCGGGAATTCGTAATTCTGGCGCCGTGCGACGACCTCGACCAAAACTTTGGTACATGCATGCAGTGCAAGATTCCTACGGATGTGAACTCATCAGCAAATGCAGGTTCCAAAAATGCAATGCTTCAGCAAGCCTTGCTCACATGCCTTTGCTTACAGTGGCCAGATCCTTATCCTTAGGAAACCGAACTGGCAGTCAGAGAGCGGGGTTGAAGCATACCCAAAGACTGTGCACGTGTGGCGCACTGAATTTTGTCTTGAAAGAACCAAAAAGGCCGCCAAGTAGCTCGTTCAGGTTATTTCTCTTTCAGCTAGTCGTCCTCCGAGATTTCCTGGACTCCAATGAGGGGAGGTCTTGATGTCTGGGGTTCACCATGGAGCCAATCTGGGCCGCAGGATGGCTCGTAGTCATCGCACTCACGTTTGTGCAGACATCAGCCCATGCCCTTTTTTTTTTTTCGCGTTAAGCCGCGTTGGGCCAGGCTCAGTGTCGCCTTGAATTCGGGCCTCAGTAGGGTGAAACTGGTGCCGTTTAGGCGTGAATTTCGAAGTCCCGTTCCGGAGCCAAGACGGAGGTTGCGCGGTATTAAGTCTCGACGATGATGCCAGCTCGCTCAACCGCTGTTGGACAACTCAGCTGTGCGCTAATGCACGCCAAAGGATCCGGCTATATATAAAAGTGAGTATGTACGAAGTATATGCGGCATCATATAGGTGCATCGCCTCATCTCGGGGTTGGCTTTAGGGAGACAGTCTCAGAGTTTGATGTGTTCCCCCCATCCGGATATCCGTGACAGTTTTCCATATCGCTGATTCCGACCGACGTTTTGTTGAAAATGTTGGCTGTCCTAAATTTGGAGACCGTTTTACCGGGTAGTCCAACAGCCCTGTGTAACCGATTCTATAACCGAGCCAGCTCAGGCACAAGGGCCAAGCTTAAGTCTGTCTCACCTCCTCCATGTCAAAGCAGACAAGGCACACACAAGGTTTAGGAGGCGGATAGGTACTCCGATCTCATGTCTATAAGGAGATACTTGCTCTGCATTATTGCATGAGCGTCGACGTACGCCTGCATATTGTTGTTGAACCAGACTAGTTTTTGAGGATTCGAACCATCCAGACCCGTAGCAGAGTTTGGACTTCATATAATCGATCTCCAATTGTCTGTTACCCACCGCGTGTATTACTTTAAATTTGCGATCAATATTTTCGGTTTTATCCACTTCCTTACTTTATCAGCAATCTCCAACAGAGCATATACATCTATCGCGCATAAAAATTATACCTTTGCTCAAATTTTTATAATCAAATTAACAACTTTTGCTATTTCCTGAGTTGTTCGACCCAACTATATTACCAAGCAATTACCCAAGGTATAACGGTATTATGGAGACGGTCCTCGTTGCAAACATCCTTCGGGATCCCAACCATTGGTTCGAAAGAACGGGAGAACTCTTCGAGATTGGGTCGGATATGATCAGCTCGGTTAATGAATGGAGCGACGAAGAAGTAGAGTCTCTAGTAGAACTACAAGATGATTCCAGCGACGATAGTCAAATAGAATTCCGCATATACCTCTATTTTATTCTTTTCAAAAGAACAAATTCCGCACAATACCTAGAACTAGGCGGCCGGTACGCCGAAGGATGGTGGAAAGGCACATCCGAGTCCCACAAAGATAAACCACGCCGCAGGGAAATGTTCAAACAGTTTCCGGCGAGATTGATGATCCCCATCAACCTGTCCGACATTCACAACCATATGGGAATTATCGTGCGCTCGACGGCACTCACCGGTGCTTCGTTCCTCGATGTTTTCCAAAAGATTACGTTTAACGATGACAACGCCGAAATAGCCAACATATTGATTCCGATTTATAAAGCAGCGGGTATCGTAACGCCCCCGAGCGACCCCAGCTGCGCCAGAATTCTCTATTTTCTCGGTGCTTGTTACAAGATCAGATACGAGTCCAACAGTAACTCGGAAGATCTGGACAAAAGCATAGAGGCTCTCGATGCGAGCTTGCGTATTCTAGACGTCAATTCTCCCGGCAGAATATGGATAGTGGACGAAATGAGAGACGCGCTAAACTTTCGAGTTTCCAAAAATAAATCTCTCGAAGATTGGGATCGAGCGATGCAGCTCTGCAGAATCCCGGGACTCCTAGAGGAAAAGAAGTTTGAATTCGATATTACCTGCATTCCGGAACTGCTGTGGATGGTCACCATGCTTTCGCTAAAAATCACTCTCACACAATCCCAGAAGGATGTAGGCCCTTTTGTGGATTTTTATAGGGATGTAACATCAGTAGGACCTCTGAGCGATCGCATGAGAATAGTCTTGTCGCAATCTCAAATGCCGTACGGTTACAATCCAGGTTTCCGCGCTCAAGACGGCGGAGCTCCGGAGAGCAGCCTTCTTGTACTACCAAAACTACTCGCTGCGGCAGGTATTGAGGGGATCGAAGGTGATGACATCAGGCACCCTACCTTTGACCTGGACAAAGCAATCGAATTTCTCAGCTTAGCGGAAGAGGGCGTCTTGGATAACGAAACGAAAGCCGAGGCGCTCGCCCAGTCGTCAATACTCCTCCATCAGCGGTTGCTCCGCAGGGGAGCATTGGAAGATGTCGACCAAGTTATAGCTTTGGCACAGAAGAGTTTGGACATCACGCCCTCCGATCATCCCAGCAGACCAATTCGACTTCTCAGTCTGTCAGAGGGGCTATATACGAGAATGGTTGAAACCGGTGTTTACAAGGATCTCGATCGGCTAGGGGATGTGATCGAAGAATGTCTCCTATTGATGGATGAGAACCATTCGCATTACGTTCATGCCGCCGCTCAGATGGCACAGTTGTACGCCTTGCGTTTTCGAATCACAGGGAATATTGAAGAACTTGACTACGGGGCCACTTTAATCGATTCTCTCATCTCAGAGGAACAGTTGCGCGAGGGTAACACGAGTCTCGTTACTAAATACCAACTAGCAGAGATCCTCTATACACGATACCAACATTCTAGCAATGTTAATGATATCAACCGAGTTGTCGAAATCATGGACTCCGTCCCTGCCGAGTCCTCCACCGAGCGACTGTCACTCTTGGCGTTGGGATGGTCGTTCCACGGCGAAGCATTACTAGTACGTTATCGAGACTGCGGGCATAGAAAAGATCTCGAACGTGCTACCCAGCAGTTACAAAAAGCTTGGAATTGCCCGCACACACCGAACAAACGCCGTTTCACCTCTGGTTTCAATTTCGCGCATTGTTTAGCTGCGAGAGGCCAGTGGGTACCCGCTGCCGCTATTCTGGAATCTGTTATTCAGTCCCTCGCGACCCTGGTGCCCAAATCGCTACAGACGACGAGCAAACAGGGTCTCAAGTTTCATAGTATAGCGACTATATCTGCGTCTATATTCTTGAACGCTAAGAGATCGGCTTACGATGCGTTAACCATTCTTGAGCTGGGCCGCGGTATCGTCACAGGTTTCATGTTGGAAACGCGGGCGGAAATCTCGTTGCTCGATAGGGAGAATCCTAGATTGGCGCAGAAATTCCGCGCTGCGGCAAAAGTTCTGGACCCGGCTCTAGGAGAATCCGAGGGTAATGGCGCTGCCGATTCCGATATGCCAGCTTCTCTTGCTCCCGCCGAAGGGCAAGGGAAGTTGCGCAGGCGAGCCGAAGAGGATCTCGACAAAGTTCTGACGGAAATTCGAGCACAATCTGGATTCGAGAACTTTCTCCTACCGTCTACCGCAAAAATATTGATGGAGGAAGCAAGCCGTGGCGCGATAGTGGTCATAAACACGAGCCAGTATCGATGCGACGCATTCCTCATCGAGAAGGATCAAATTCGGACGATAGGCCTACCAGACCTAGGAGTATTAGAAATTGACAAAAAGGCGGAAATTCTCAAAGAAGGTGACGAATCAGCAACATGGGAAGTGCTAGAGTGGTTGTGGGAAGTTCTCGCCCGGCCAGTACTCGAAGCCTTGAATATCACTGGCACACCCACTGATGGTAAATGGCCTCATATATGGTGGATTCCCACGGGTTCTCTCACCAAGCTTCCGCTCCACGCGGCAGGAAGACATCTTGAGCTTGAAAATCTCGGACAGACAGTCCTGGATCGAGTTGTATCATCCTACAGTTTATCTCTAAAAGCTCTCATACATGGCCGCCAAAAGAAAATACCAAGACCTGAAGCTTCCCCTCATGCGGTTCTGATACCCATGCGAGAGACTTCGGGTGAAGCCAGCCTTCCTTTTGCACAGAAAGAGATAGATACCGTCAGACCGCTTTTCAGTATGCTTAAACTGAGCCCCTTGCAGCCCCGGCGTCAACGCGACGAGGTCCTCTCGAGTCTGTCCGCCTGCAGAGTTTTCCATTTTGCCGGCCACGGAAGCTTTGATGTCTCCGATCCGTCGAAGAGTTCTCTCCTATTAGAAGATTGGAGGGAAGCGCCGTTGACCGTGGAGAAAGTCTGGCAGCAGAAGATTCAATCCAACCCGCCATTTTTGGCATACCTTTCAGCGTGTTCGACCGGTGCGAACGACAAGGTTGAATACAACGACGAAGGTATCAACCTGATCAACGCGTTCCAGCTAGCTGGTTTCCGCCATGTTATTGGAACGCTCTGGGAGGTGAATGATGAGTACTGCGTCAAAGTTGCAAAGGAGTTTTACGGATCAATCATAGAGAACGGGCTGTCCGATGAAGCGGTTGCCTTTGGCTTACACAATGCGATGAGGGAGCTCAGGGAAGAGAGCGTTGAGAATAGCGACCTGAGGAAAACCAATCGAAATTCGGCAGGTGACACAAGAAAAATTGGCGACGTGACGGGGGGTAGTAGGAATGCCAAGGTTATTTCGAATGGAGGTTCCACACCGAGTTTCCACTGGTTACCATATGTTCATTTCGGCGTCTGAAAACATGTACACTTCCAAATTTACTTCTGGTTTCTTTTTCTTTCTTAGCCAGATATCCATACTTATCTAGACACAAGGCATTATGTCCCAACTTCAAGGAACAAAGACTTAACATTGATTATAACTCGTAATAAAAAATCCTAATAATGAAAGTAGAACACTGGGCACCTTTTATAGCTCTTGCCACCCTACTGCATCTTCCAGCATATTCTTGAGACTAAATGACTGGTTAAACTCGACTCCTAAGCTTGAACGCCGTTACCTAATCGATGTCAGATCCTTGGTGTTACGTGCAGGATCAGGGTTGCTGCGGCTGTATGCATATGTACGCACGATATGCACCACACTCCGACAGGTCTCCCTAGCATGCAGCATAGCCACGTCAGTAAAACTGAAGCTATGATTGGAAATGGCTCTTCGTTTCCGCAACTAAATATACTTAAGCGAGTGCTTGTCGTTTCAAAGTCCGGTTTTTGAATTCAACGTTCTTTAGTCCTACTTTCTCAATATACCATAATTCTCACCTGGGATGAATACAACTTAATGCTCTGGTTCTCTATACAGTTAAAAAGTACAGAAATTATGCGATCCTATAGCTATGAGAAAACTTTAGCACTCCCGCTAACTGATTCAATCAAAAAGGAAGGTTTGCTTCAATAAATATAAATAATTCAGACAGTCCCGACATTTCTAGTTGAATCCCACAGGTGGAATTCGACTCCCCGCTTCAATTCAACGACAAGATGCCCTTTAGCCTCCAAAACCACGAGTACACCGTAGGATGCGTCTGCGCGCTACCTCTGGAGATGGCCGCCGTGAGCGCCATGTTGGACGAGATCCACCAGGACCCCCTCTGGCAGTACTCCCACGATAATAACAACTACAAGCTGGGCAAAATCGGCCAGCACAACGTCGCAGTCGTCTGCCTCCCCGCCGGGGTCTACGGCACCACCTCGGCCACCAAAATCGCCACGCAAATGCTATCCAGTTTCCCCAGCATAAAATTCGCATTAATGGTCGGAATCGGTGGCGGGGTTCCTTCCAAAGCCAACGATATAAGATTGGGCGACGTTGTGGTCAGCAAACCCAAGGGTACGGCTAGCGGAGTAGTACAGTACGATTACGGGAAAGCCGTCAAGGGAGAGCTGATTGCTACCGGAGCTCTGGATAAGCCTCCGCGGACCCTGCTCACCGCGATCTCGAAATTGGAGTCGGAGCACATCAACAGCGGAGGGAACAAGATTTCGGCTTATATTTCCGAGATGCTGCGACGCTACCCTCACATGACAAAATTTACAAACTTGGGAAGCGAACGCGATCAGTTGTACCAGGCGGATTATTATCACGTGGGCGATGGCGTCGATACGATTACAGATTGTCCGGACTGCGATAAGGATAAAGTGATATCTCGAGAGGTTCGCGATAATAGCGAGCCGAAGGTATTTTACGGCACCATAGGATCCGGAAATCAAGTTATAAAAGACGGCCTGAAGAGGGATAAGCTGGCGCGGCAAAACGATATCCTTTGTTTCGAGATGGAGGCCGCCGGGTTGATGGATATTCTACCTTGTCTCGTCATTCGAGGTATCTGCGATTACGCCGATTCTCACAAGAATAAAGATTGGCAAGAGTACGCCGCCGCCACTGCTGCTGCATACGCGAAGGAGTTGTTATACACCGTGCCGGCACGACCTGTATCGCAAAACATATCAGAGTTGTCAGATCGCCAGTCCAGTTTTATGACCACTTCGAGCGCTGGTACAATGGATACACAGGGTAAGTAAATTACCTCCAGAAGAACTTGACCTTCCCTAGTTGCTAATCTTAATATTATTAGACACCGCAGCCTTACCCTCAAGAACTTTCGTCCTAACAAACCGACTGTACGCCAAAACCGACATTGCATTAGGCAGCATAATCCCGGACAGACGACACCCTAACGAGGACGCCCTGGTCGTAACCTCCCTCGCCGGCCGAATCGCCGAAAAGAATACAAGCATCTCACTAGACGAAGGCCGAGACTACTCTATCTCCGTCGACAAGAAATTCAGCGAATTTATCGCCATGCAATCCAAATCAAACCTGATTTTCAAAAAGGCAATCACAAAATTATTCCTACTACCCATGTTTCAAGTCGACGGTGATATGCAGGTCTTCGCCGAGGAGAGCAGACTATACACACTACGTCAACCGCAAGCTCTTTTCAAGAGGGTATGCGAGCTGCAGAGCGTGAGGACTTGGTTGCAGGAGTTTTGCCTCAGGAATAGGAAACTACACTTCGTTGTCGGCTACCGCACGCTATTGAACGCAAAGTTTGTGGGGAAGGAGAAGAAGGCTTCGCAGTTCAGTCGGCTTCCGGCTCAGATGGAAGAGAATGCGAGGTATCAGACTACGGGGGAGAGGATTTATGCCATCTGTTATCGGAAAATCAACCTCAAACGTCTGAGTAGCGGCGATGGTAGCGCACTAGGGTCTGAGAACGAGTGGAAGATGTTTTGGGAAGACGGGCGTGCTGCCGAAGGCGAATCGGATCAGGCCATGGCGGCAGAAATTGATGCGGAGGATGAGGTTGGGGGGAAGAATATTTGGCTGTATCCTTCCGATGGCGCAGAGGAACGGTGGGTCGGAGCGGTATAATTATAATGCGATCATAATTTCAATTTAGGCCACAACGAAAACCATTTTTATCATGTAACTGTTATGTATTCCCTAATATCATATTTGAATAAGAAAAAGTACGCATGAAAACTATCTGTATCATAATAGCTTGGAAGGAGAAACCTATAAACCCACGGCAAAGCAGTGAGATCAGTGTCTAGGTAACGTACCTATAATATATGATATTATCCCCAAATGAAATAGGATATCTCGCAAGCAAATGAAATCTAATGTAATCCTAATGATCACTATTTGAATTCTACAGACTAGAAATATAAGTTATTCCATATAAAACCAAGAAAAAATATCAACAAGTGGCTCTCCTTCATTATAGTCCCAGACCATCGGAAATCAACCCTTCTTCAACTCCCTCTCGAGTATAAGATAATCGAAAAAACTCTACCCGGCGTGCTCCACAATCTCCGACTCCAGCCCCTTCCCTTTGATACTACTCTTGATCTGCTCGGGTATCGGGCACTCCACATAATCGTCATCCTCCTTCTCCCCCGGAACATAAACATTAAACGCCGTAGACTTGCTCGTGTAAACCTCGATTTCCAAGCTTTCCCTGCCCACATATAGAGTTCCACCGTCGCTCTGATCTACAGAGATCGTAGGCACCTTTCCAATAATCTGGAACGCAAACTTTTTCGATTTGATCACATCGATGGAGGAGACCAGGCTGTCGATGACTACGTTCGTTTTTTCACAATCATTCATCGAAATAGCATTGAATTTGCCCTTGATCTGAATGGTGGTATTTTTGCAGTGGAAGAGGAATACAGAGTGGTTGATTTCGACGTTTTCAAGTACGATTGGGTTTTCCTCGTTTTCGTAGTTTTCCTAAGCAATCACGGAGTAAATTTTAGCGTATGTCGAGCAGGTATAGCGTCAAAAGTAACTGATCAGAAAGAACATACGATAATCCATTTGCTGCCATCGAGTTCTAGTTTTGGAGGCTTCTTCTGTTTCATATGGGCCGGTTTGGGTTTAGCCTGCGGGCCTGGAGACTTTGACCGTGATGTAGGGGAACCAGCAACCACAGACGATGCTCGCAGTGATGGATTTTTGTGGGTCATTTCGCTCTTGTCAACTTTTCGAAGGCCGGATGTTACGCCAGAACCCTGGTTCAGCTGTGCAAACACGGCACCCATGTCACTGGAATCTTGTTTTGGCTCGTTGAGAACCGGTGGTGGCGGCGGAGGCGGCGGTGGAGGCGGGGGCGGAGGTGGTGGAGCACTTCCTGTCGTAGGCGGCGCTGGTGGTAGTGCTCCTTTAGTAGTGTTTTTCAGGCTCGCCATTATTTCCTGAGCATCACCACCTTCGCGGTTCCAAGAAATGCCATGCATGTGGTATTTTCGAACATATTTCTCAAGAAACGTGCAAACGGTGTACCACGACCTGACCCACTCGACGTGTTTCTTGTCCCTGTACGAGCAAACCGGTTAGCAAACCATTTTTCGAGGGTGTTAAAAGTATTGGTGGCATACTTTTCTTTATACTCCTTCATAACCCTGTTTCCGTAGAACTGTCCGGCATTCGCCATCTCCGCTACAAATTCCGCAGGCTTTGTATCCAGAGTCACCCACGCTAGAGCTGGTACTGCCTCGCTAACCATAGATAAGTGATTATGCAACGGCGACCCTCTCTTTGATTCTCTGTGTTCGTTAACGGAGGTCATGTGCGCCTGCATATCCTTGATGAGATCCAGGTAGTCCTTGGAAGATATATCCGGTTTCTTCGCCTTGGTCGAGACGAGGAGGAATAGACGCTGGGCGAGGAAGCTCTGGCGGACAAAGTTTGCCTAGTCGGTGGTTCATCTAAGGGTTAGTTACCCATCGTTTTAGTTTAATTGAAGTATAGGAACCATACCTGCTCGGCAAGTAATGGGTCAAGCTCATTACTTCGTTTTTCAAATTCTGCGACCTGCGTCGCAACTAATTCGTCGTATTCTTCGATACTCGTCGGCAAAGGGTCTTCCGGCGGGGGAACAGGAGTTGCAGTCGTAGCAGCAGCTCCGTTCGTCGAGGCAGTAGCATCAGCGGTATTTGACGATGCGACAGCGGCTCCGATAGCAGCTGGCGCTGCACCGAGGCTCTGCGATTCAAAAGTAACGATATCCTCTAACCGAGATGTGGCAGCTTCGAGTCTGCAGGCGAGATACGTTAGCGCTTCCCATGGCACTTGTTCAGAGTCATCATCTCCGTCTGTTCTATTTCCTCCCGGTACCACGGGCCCAGCGATGTCAGAAGGGGATCCGAGCTCCGAGTCCCGGCTTTCGGACTGTGAGGTATTTGTTTCGGAGTATTCCCGCTCTCTCTGGTCGGTCGGACTGCCCGAGTCTCCGCTTTCCGATTCCCAGCCGGGTCTGTCTTCTCCCTTGCTTTCCCCGGCCGTGATCGTGTGTACGGAGGACCTATCGTCGGTGCTGTCATCATCTTCCGCCGAGATGGAAGACATTTTGATAGCGGTCTATGGTACTCGACTTGAACAGCTCTCGACCGTAAACCGACCAAGCTGGAGATTCATGGCAGTCGATACGGCGTGGAATACGCAGAGAGAGCATTTGCGGGTATTGAAACCTTAATAGGCGGTCTGGACCCTTCCGCGTGGCCGCTGTACCGAAAGTTTAGGTAGGAAAAGCTTATAGCTTACCTCTTGATCAATGTGGTGAGATTGTGCAGCTGCGGCGGGTTTGAAGTTGCCATGTTGAGATTTTTTTGTATGTACAGTTTTGGGATCGGGTTTGAATGTCAAGAAGGATGTTGAGGGGGGACGAGGGGCTGAGGGACGTGGAGGAATGGACGACGGTAAGCTAAACCGGCGTGGGATGACGGATATGGTGGGGCTCGCTCCGGCGCTATGCTACCTGCGGGTCCAACGCAACGCAGCCAAAGTTGCAACATTCATGCGATAGCGCCGGTCGCTTCGAACGCTGCGGATCGGATCAATGCCTCTCTGTAACGGTATGCGGATGCGATACTATCATTATAAATACACACTAGCCATTGTATGAACACATATGAGTAGGCACATGAAAATAGCTGAGACATGATATGACGATATCGCTGTGGATTATCGATTACAAGAATGAAAGAAACTCGACAGCTGCCTGTGGTCAACTGCTCAAAAAGGAGTGATTGATATGCTTGTCCAGTCTGCTAACTACTATAATCGAATCAAATACGCGAGAGAGAGAAAAATAGCAACTACCGAGACAAATGACCGTTATTCCAGTTGGGTATCAAAGACGCACTTCATATGAGCTGCGGATTCAAAGAATCCTCTGCAGCTTTGTGGACTCGCGCACTCCGGCACCCACGCTACCGCTTGACTTGAGCGAGAATAGAACGTTAGCTTCCAAGTTCGCCTTGATCTCGTGGTAGGACATGTCATCATCCGGATCGATGGTGTCCAGCCAGGAAAGGGCGTTTCCTGTCAGCGCCGTGATGAGCAGCAATCTGCGCTCGTTGTCTGGCATCTTCGAGTCGAGGACTTCTATGAGACTTTCAAAGGTGTTGAAGAAACGCTTCAGACTTCCTGCGCCGTCGTAGGAGAGCTTGCAGAGCCTATCTCGGGCGGCAAGCTTGATCTCAGATTGGAATAGAGGTCCCGTTCTGTTGACTTTTTCGTCCGATTCGTCGATTTCAACGTACGACTGGTCATCACCTTCGTTGTGGTGTTGAGACCCGGTGTCATCTCCTTCCTCAGTTCCAGGAGAAGAATCGTTTCTATCGGGGGTAGGTCTTTTGTCTTTTGTGCCATCTTCGTAGGCTTTCTTGTATTTCTCGAAGAGCACCTCTGGCTTCTCGCCAAATAGCTCAACGAATAGGTTGTCGGAATAATGTTTGTGTTTCATCCATCCGTTGATCCGCGGCACGGTCTCCGGGCCGTACTGCTCCTCAAGCCAGAGGAGAAAGTACGCGGTCTTCTCATATCCGCCGTCCCAGCTATCGCCGGACCCGGCATGCCAGTGTGCTGGGATAAAGCCACCTTTGTAGCGAACCCAGCTGTGAAATTTATGCTGTCAGAAAGTATTCTTTTAAACGGCTAAAAGGTTACAAACTTACTCGGCGATACCCTCGATCAAGCCACCGTTGGCAGTTCCGCGGGAGTTGTACTGGAAGCAGTGGACCATCTCATGGCGGATGACGCCCAAGATCTCTTGCTTGTCGTCCTTGCCGTGGCCCCGTTCGTGGACCCCAGCAATGTAGTCGGTGGAAAAGTGGATTTCCTTGTGGTCGTTGTCAAGGTCCGAGCCCGTTGTGTAAGCAACACCGTCCATGCCACGTACGATCAAAGTGACGGACCGAACGCTACACGTAACACGTTAGCCGTCTCGAACCTCAACATTATACTTTTGAATTACAAGATATAAAGATTAAAACTAAGCATGATTAATAACTCACGTATGCGGACAGTTGTCTTCGGAATAGAGCGAGGTGAGCACGCCGCCGACAGCGTCGACGAGCACCTTGTGGAGGTTCAACCCAGCACCCAGGATAACCTCTGAGCCGTCGCTGTTCACATCGTTGAACCTCAGACGAATTCTGGGGATGATGTAGCCCTTGGGCGCTTTTGATTCTTCTTCTTCGTGGTTGCTCATGATTTCGGGGTTTTCTGCAGAATCTATACGGGAGGTGAATTGGAAATAAGGAGGGATTGTGGATGAGGTGCGGGGACGGGGAGGAGGAGGTGAGGGTGTCATATATGACAGAGGTCATCCATCCACCTCGTCCGGTTTTGGGAGTGGTTTCGAGGCCTGGGACCGTTTAAGTATGCTTAGCCGGCGGTGAGGCTGGTGAGTATGGCTGGTGCGCCCTCGTATCGCTTAAATCGCCACAGACGTCTACCGAGCTAAACTCTCCGGGCTAGATTGTCGAGATCGCAGGATCAGATGGTCGAGTCGGCCGGGGATTCGCGGAGCATTATGAGGTTGACGTCGACATTTCGCCCAAAAAAGAATGATAATGACGGTGGTTGCAGAACGGAGATTGTTATTTCGTCCTGCTGGAAGGTTCTGTTCGGTGCGATATCAAAGTAGGAGCAGGGGTGACGCCACGCAGCCACCGATGCGGCGCAGGTGACCGCGTCTACGCCGACGGTTGGCCGTCAAGGTCTAGCTGGCAGCGTTAGTGTGCATTTAGCCAGCCGGTGCAGGTGGTGCCGGTGGTGAGCTCGTCGACGTCGAGACGCCGGCTGCTGGGATCTTCCCTGTCGGTCATTCCCGGCCCATTTTCACCCTGCGTTGCCCGTAGACAGGGAGCTGGTGGAGATTATACTCCATCCTCACTACGATATCTGTTGAATCTGCAAGCTCGAAAGTATGAATCATAAGTTCTTTCATTCTGCATTGAACGCTAACTCGGAAACGCTCAAGTAACCTTGAAGCAAGCAGGTTTTTGCACCCACAGCACATTCTAGTTTCTTCCATCGGACCATAGTGTCTACCTCCCCTGACTAATATCATGCCTGAAAAACATCGCGGCCGCGTGTTCTTTCCGTGGCAATTGATTCAATCAGGGTCCAGTTCAATGATGGGGCTGACTCGTTTTATTCGGCACGCGGCCAACCTGGTCGCCGGCATTGACCAAAAATCCGAATTTAATTTCCCCATAACTTGGGCTCGCGCTCGAATCCGGACTAGATTGCGACATGGCGTCCAACTCGACCAATCATCACCATGTCTTGGCGCCTCATTCGTCAAAGCTTGGTGATAGCATCCTTGGTAGCGTCGGGCCTAAAACACCAAAGCGACAAACAACATATCCTTTGTAAATAAGGGGTTATCCCGAAGCGCGCTATATGTCCCGAAAATAGTTATAAAAGTCTAGATCTCTCGTCTCGTGCAGTGACGATCTTGCACTCTTTTATCGTCAGCCCAACCGCAGTCAAAATTCCAGAACCTCTTTCGCATGCGAGGCTTCTAGTCATTCTTTTTGTATTTTGATTGCTAATTTCGCGATATAATTTTCACCGACATTCATTTTAATTCGCTCGCTCTCTAGTTTGTATTTTTGCCATCCACTATCTATAACAAAATGTTTATTCTGAAGGGTCTCGTGGCCGGTCTGGCCTTGGGACTGGTTCACGACGCCATTGCCGCCACCACCGGTTCATCATGCTGCACAGATAAATGCGGCAAGCCGGTCCAGCTGGCAAAGAATGCTCGAAAAGATTGCTCTGCCATTCTGATTAAAACGGTCACTCCCACAAGGTATTTCCGCCGTCTAATTTAGGATCAGACGCATATCCCGTGCCGTAATCTAACTATTGTTTAGATCCACCACGCTCTACAGAACAACCACCAGCACAGTATACTCCACCGCCGTCAAGCGGCTAACAGACACAACGGAGATCACCGTCACCAACACTGCATCGGAGACCGAACTCAGCATCAGTACATCTCTTGCCACTGTGGATGAGACTGCATATGTGACCGAGGTGTCTAGCGCATTCGAGACCTCTTTCACCACGGTCACAGTCCCATACCAATTGCCAGACCCCACTCTCAAAAGGCGTGCTGCTGTAACCACAAAGCCAAGCTACGCTTCCGCTTGCGACAATGGTGCATACACCCGAGCCTGCTCCTGCCTCGGCATCAAGCCAAAGACGATCACCAAGCCCGCCGTTATCAAAACCGTCTGGAAGACTCGCACCGCATCCAAGACTCTCACCCAAACCACAATTAGCCATGCTGCTGTCCATACCAACATCCGAATCGTATCCTTGACCACCTACACAACCATCATCTCTGGCACCGAAATCATCGAAACCCAGTCTGTCACCCTGACTGAGTCTATTGCCACCACGTTAACCGAAACCGTCGTGGCAACTGAAACTGCCGCTCCGGTACCTCCCACTTGCGTAAACAAAGGCTTCACCCTCCCAATCAACGATCCCAGCAACCGAGTCAACGGCTGGCAACTTGGCTTCATCAACTCTATCGGCGTAGGAATCTATGTGCGCGCTTTCTCTGGCGGCGGTAGCCCGTTCGCCCAAGACACCAGCGGAAACATCGTAAACTGGTACCCTACATCAGACCTGAAGATGGTGGTCAAGAGAGGGAGTGCCCCGTACAAACTCTGGTTTCAGTCCACGGCGTCAAATGTCAACTATTCCTACGCCACAGACTCCGTCAGCTGCCAGATCGGTGGAGCTTCTGATAATTATAAATTGGCTTGCAAGGGGCCGGATGGGAGCGCGTACAAGGCGGCTGTGTGCAAAGATCCTACTTATTATGAGTGGGTCGCCTGGATCTATAATGACGTTAGCCAACTGAACGGGATGGACTGTCTGCCAGAAAGCTTGAACGCAAGGTGCAAGTTGACTTAGGATGTATCATAAGAATTGTTGTATAAATAGTCATACATGTCGGATTATATGTTTAATATATTAATTGGTTTCATGAGCTCACTATCAATACTCCTAAGCACCTTTTCCGTGTTCGTACTTTTAGCGTAAGTTTCGAAGAGACCATCTCAACTTTGCATGCAACTGGGTGAACTGAAATGATGTGTTGTGGGTGTGGTATTTTGGAGCTATCCAAACAAAGCAAACACGACAAGCATCCAGGCACCAACTTCTAACCTCAACCTCACCCCTCAAAGGACCCCGCCTTTCAGTTACCTTCGATTGCTCCCTCTCCTGGCCTGCCCACCATGGCTCGCCCCCTCTCCCAGATCATCCAGCCCTCCGCCTCAATGGCGGGCAATCCATCCGCTGGCCCGCGCCAGCTCTCACTCACCGAAGAGCTCGAGCGCCTGGAGCAATCTATAACCCTCACGATGCAAGAGATCGATCGAAACTTCAGCCAATGCCATCGTATAATCACCCACTCCATCATGCCCGTCGTCGACCGTTACGCCGAGCACTCCCGCGGTCTTTGCGAGAACATTTCGTTCTGGAAATCCTTTTTCGAAGATTCCGCGGATGTGGCGATTGGGACGTACGAACAGGAGGCAACGGCAGCGTCGCATGACGAGACGACGGCGTACGACGATAGCACGACTCACGAGGAGGATCAGACCGAAACTACGGCCATGCGGGGAGGTGTTGAGAATTTCGAAGAGGAGGAGGATCGGACCATCACCCTACAAGTTCAGGATGAGGATACGGACTCCACGGACCACGAGTTCGAAGACGATTCCATCCTCGCATCTATGAATCTCACGGGACGGGATAACATGAGCAAAACCCGACGGTCCGAATCACGCGGCGACAAGAAACCAAAATGGGCAGCCATGCAGTCGCCGTTCGACAAGCTCAAGCAGGAAGTGCGGGGCCAGCAGCCGTCAAGACGTAAACCTTCCGTGGACGACTCGATGGACGAGTCTATGAGCCCACCATCGCTCCCAGCTGGAATTGAAGGCTTAAATCTGCACGATAGCAGGTCATCTTCAGCTCTGGACCCACCGACAACTCCGGACATGTTGCGGGGCAAACCGTCCCGAAGAGCGGCTTCCCGTGTGCTCGATTCGCCCGAAGACGACTCCCCGTTCGCGCCGCAAACCGCCCGTCAGATCGCATCCTCAAACCGTACGGCTCGAAGGGATCCCGTTTTGCACCGTGCCGTGGACACGAATTGGCGTATCGAAGCTACCCCGAAACGAAAGACCCCTCGCAAACCGACTACCGAAACGGTAACCCCTAAACACCGAGTTATCCCGGCGTTCCAAGAGTCGTCGCCCATGTCCTCCCCCCCACCGCCTCAAATCACCACAGTTTTTTCTCCCATAAACACAATCAAAAGATTCAACATCAAGCCGCGCGAGAAACCGGAACCGCCACCGCAGAAAGACCCAAAAACACCAGTCACCTCCCGCAAGCGTTGGGATACCCTCGACCCTAAAACGATGAACGCGAAGGACCTGCTCCTCGACGACGAATTCGATGATGATGATGACGACGATTTCAAGAAGTTGGGGTTCAGCCCTCCCGTTACTATGCAGTTTACCCTGCCGCCGTCAAAATTAATGCAGACACCGGCAAAGCAGGCTTCCAAGATGCTGGTGAACGATATCATGCGGTCCGCGGGATTTAGAGCTGGATTTGCCGGGGGCGATGATACGCAGACTACAGTGGAGAATTCATTAGATGATAGCCCAAGCTATTATGGGGCAAAGTCGCCTACCTATGAATTCGATGAGGAGGAGGAACGGATATACCCCGGAAGGCAATAGAAGGTAGTACTTTGTATAAAGACGGCCTTGATGGTTCATCAGTTCATAGCGATTTAGCATTATAATGCAAAAACACCTAGCATACTATATAGTACCAAAACATCTATAATCATACTATCATACATTCATCATTTTTACACCACGTAGAATTCTCAAAAACGCCTATAGCTATTCGTACTAGCGAATCCTAATAGAGGGTATACCCAAAATAAAAAAGGACCGTTTCACGCCTTGAATAGCTCGGGAAACACCCCTTTCAACTCACTCAGATGCCTGACCTGAAACTGTGACGCCCTGACCGCAGGCTCCGGCAGCCCTTCCTCCACGAAATGCGCCGCCGCCCATCCAAACTCCACGGCACCCTTGCAGTTTCCCGCGCTATCATCCACAAAGTAACATTTCGACTTGTCCGTCACCGCCGCTTCCTTCATCGCTACAACAGGAAAAGTCCGTTAGCCAAAACTCTACCCTTTCCTTTTTCAACGGATTGAATATATATATACGCACCCTTCACAAACGCCTCCCCCTTGGGCTTACACACCAACCCTTCCTCGGCCGCGTAATCGCAAAACGTGATCCCCTCGAACAAATCATCCACCCCGAGCAGCTTTACCACCCGTTTCCCGTGCGTGGCGTACGCGTTAGTGAACAACCACATTTTAACTTTTTCTCTATCTACCCCTTCCAGCACCCTTCTAAGCTCCGCGTCCGGTTTCAAAATGTCTTCTAAAGGTAACGCGTCGTCGACTTCCCGGTTGTATTCCAGGGCATCGATCTTGTGGTGTCGGATCAAGCCGTCGAGGGCCAGGCCGTAGTCCTGGTAGTAGCGTTGGTGGAGGACGACGGCGGAGGAGCGGTCGAGGGAGAGGTGGTGTTGGAAGTAGTCGTCTATGAGGTCTTGCATGAGGTTGTGGATGCGAAAGTTGCGGGAGTAGAGCTGTTAGGAAGGGGTGGTTGTCAGTAAAGTGTGCATCAGCAGTGGAGGGGAGTCTCGGGCATACGCAATTGTCAATGTCGAAGAAGAAGACGAGGCGGTCGTCTGCCGTCGAGGAGGAGGGTAGTGAGGTCATCGTGGTGGGTCCGGGGTATAGTGATCTCGTACGCTGGTAGAGAACGTATCGCTGCCCTGCAATCGAACAAAGGAGAAACCGAAGAATCGATCAAAAGATCTCTATTTTTACAATGAATGCGATATCCCAAATTAAAATCCAACGTCGAAGAGAGCTTGCAGTAATGATCGCGAGAAACGAAGATGGAGGTGGAGACGCAGTTTTGGTGTTGGGCATTCCGTGGTATTTTTTATATTTCAGGGAACAGTGCTGTTTGGTTCGCTTTGTCGCGGATGGCCGACATTCCAATTGACTCACAGCTTAATAATCAAAGTTGCACGAGGAAAGGCTTGTTTAAGCAGCTCTGTCGTCAAGTATCGACGTTTTCGGAGCTTGAGGTGATGTTAATGGATCTCATTGCCAAATCGGGCCTCAAGTTCCCGCAAGAACATTCGCGATCGGGTGAGCTCCCTTGGAGCCACGAGTTAAGCTTGTCATAAATCTGGTTCCACCCCTTCAATCACCTTAATTACATACACCAGTATCTATCCATCAGAAGCATTCACATAAAAGTTTTGAATCCACAAAAAACATGCCAATCCGCCAAATAACACAGATTAATGCACCAAAGCACAGGAACACGCTAAGGGTATTAGACGCCCGTATAGAGCCCAGCTTTTCTCATCAACCTACCTTGCATAGTGTCGTCTCTCACAGGTAGCCGTCGACTCGCAACGCTAACTTCTCCCCTTCTACTGTTTCCAACCGCGTTTCCAATCGTATTTCCAATGTTTCTCCTATAGTTGTAAACCTCAAGCCCAGCGTTAGCTCGCCCGGGGCGAGGAAGCTTCTAGTTCCCCACCGGGGTACCCGGTTTCCCGTTCGTCGAAGCTGCAGTTCCATTCGGTGCACCACCCGCCTTCTTCTGCCTGAAGCACAGAAACTCTGCTCTAGTATTCCTCCTCAACCCCATCAGGACATTCCTCAAGTCTGCCAATTCTTTGTGTAGAGCCGCACGACTCGGCCCATCGCTTCGCTTATCCAACTCGACGTAAATCTCACTCTGTAGTTCCTGCGATCGCTTTGTGACAAATTGTCCCAAGGTCTGATTTACAAACTCGACGTCAAGAGTGGCCTGAAGTAGAGCAGGAAGACCAAACTTCTGTGTTGGGTGACTTCTGAACGTGCTGAGCATGCCGTTAGAGAAAGACTCTAGCATGAATGATATTATTCGCTGTAGTAGAGTAGGTGCCGTTGTTACGACCTGGGAGTGAACTAGAACGATTTGAAGAAGGGCGTCGTGGATATAGGGTGTCACGGCTGCTGCCTTGGTTTCTGGAATCCATTCCGGAGAGAGCAACCCATCTTGGATTGTAGTTGCCAAAGCTGCGACACGTGGTTTGGTGTATGCTTCAAAGAGCTGCGCGTCGATTTGGGCGAGGGTATCTTTGACAAGCTAGATGAAGGATATTTGTTGGCACCGTCGCTCGATAGTAATAGTAATAATTTGGGGAGTGAACTTACATTCGCATCTTCGGTCAATGGAATTCCAAACGCGGTTTCAAACTGTTCGAGGAGTTGCGGTACCGCTTGGGTTTTAATCTCTTGCAGATTACTCAACGTCAACAACATCCGGACATTCTGTTCAGAAAAATACGTTAGATATTCATTTCGAGAGAAGCAATATATTGGTCCTTACCGCATCATTCTTATCAACTGAAAATGCTAAACCAGATTGCCCGGCAGTCGTCGAGGTGGCATTATTATTAACTGTCTCCGCAACTTCATCCTCATCTTGAAGTCCATTCCTCTCCGGCTTCATTGAGTTCTGATAGCAGCCGTCCAGCGCGGCATATAACGACTTTCGGAACTGCTGTCTCACAAATGCCACCAAAGAAGCCGCAGGAGGTGTGATCACCGGGTTGTTCGGATCCGCCTTCGCTCTGTTAACGTGAAGGATCTCCTGCAACCCCAAAACAATCGCCCTCTCGACGGCCAAAAACTGACTCGGTAATTTCGTGATGGCCTTGTTCTGCGACGACCGCGTCCAATCTTCCAAGACCTTGAAGTTTGCAGAATCTTTCTGCCATGAAAAGCACACTCCATGAACGGCTCTTTCTCGGGAGGTGGCAACCATTGTGCGGAGCTGATCGGTAGCTTTCCTTCCTATCGGAAGCTTGTACAACTCTACAGCAGCGGTACCTACCATACCAAGAATCTGAGCGAGATAGTGTGTCCCTGCGACTGAATTTCCATTTGGAGGTAAGAAAGCGTATGGATCGGTAGCCGAGGTTGCAGGTCGTTTTTGGTATTGCAACCACGAAGCTGGTCCTCCAGGGAAACTCATCCTTGCAGATCCAGGTGTATCTAGGCCGCCAGTAGAAGGAGTGGGGGGGATAGAGGTAGGTGTAAGAGGTGTAGCTGGCGAAAGCAAAGCGGTGAGATCTTCGATTGGGGGCTGACCAAAGAAATCTGTGACCGATTGGACCAAAGAAAACAGTAGGTCTTCGCCACCTTTCTTCAGCTGTGCGACTTTCTCTTCAGAGAGATGGTGGTGCTTGAACCCAGCCTCATCATGACCAATTGGAAGGTTCTTTTGCGTTTTACCATCGATGAAGTTTTGAGCGATTGTCCAAAAGCTGATGAGCTCACCGAGCAATCCATCTGTCGGTGATAACGTGGCTGTCATTATCGACTTGAGTAGTTCCCAGAACCCCATTATTAGAGGTATATCATAGCCATCCGCATTACGGCGCATAGGTGACCTCAAATAGTGAGCATAAACGTCCCAAGCGGGCTCAGGAGCGGCTCCCACACGTCGTCGTAAAGCTATATCGGAAAAACATGACGTTAGAAGTGTATTATCATGTGGAAGACGAGCTCTACATACCTTCAATCTCAAGACGAGATCTCTCAAAACTGCTAGTGATCTTTGCTTTTAGAGCATCATATCGCGAAATCAGCCACACCCATATCGGGTTTTCCTCGGCTCCAAGCTCAAGGAGGATGCTATATAATCTCGTTAGTCAAACAATTCAAGCTTGGGTGTTTTCAGTTTGGCAGACATACGCAATCAGATCGAGGAAGTTATCATCCTGGCTGGTCTCCATGAGACGCCGGTAGGTCTCCCGTTTGTAGTCTTTGATCACCTCCTCAACTTCAGCCCACATTCTTTCCGCAATAATAATGCGATGAATGTCAAGTTCCGTTGGCGGTCTACCCGGTACTAGGATTGCCCTCGCGGACTCAACAGCTGATCTCGCTTTGAAGTATTCTTCCTTTAGAGTATCGTAATCCTTTCTCTTAATAGCATCGACGATGATACTGCTCATGTCAAAGACATCACGGTATTTGTCAATACTCTTCAGGAGAAACCTCAATTTCTCATCTCGCTCTTGATTCTCCATCACGGGTCCGAACAGCACCGACGCGGAAGCCTGGGCCTCATTAAGCGGCTCGCGGATGCTCCTCAGGCCCCATTCTTCCTCTCTGATCAATCTGAAAGATGTTTCCTCTTCTCCGGCCATACTCAGCGATGTGCTGCCTGCTCTCATTTCTGTGTACACCGAATCGATCGTACTCTTGGCCAGCACGAAACGTTCGAAATTGTTGTGGACGAGCAGCTTCAAGGCCGATGATTTTTGGTTGATACTATTCGTGAGGTGTTCCAATCCTGTCTGCAGATTATCGACATCGCTGTACATGTGTACATCTCGTAGGAAGTCGCCAGGTGAGAAGGTCTTTGATGATATTAGATACTTGTTGCCTAAACAGTTCCTCAAATTAGCTCCCTCAGCTCTTTCATAGCTTCCGTGGAGGACCAATATACAACGTACGTAGTCTCATATTATTCTCCACGTTTCCAATATCGTTATCTCTCAAGACCTTCACCACGGAATCGCTTCTGCCCAACGGGTCCGGCTCGTCCAGCAGGGTGTTACTCTCCCCGCCGGGAACGCTCAACGCACCGCCGCCGGAAATCTTGCGGATTCCACCTTCCTGTAGGAAAGAGTATCGTCCGGAACCCGATCTCCCATGAAGGGCGGCGGGGCCGGCCCTCGCAGGACTCCTCGCCGGACTACGTGCGGGACTACTGCGTTGTAGACGGCCGGCGGGGGAACCGGAGCGTTCGCGGTCGCTGGAGCCTGCGCGTTGCGGTTCGGTTTCAGGTTCATCCCATTCCCTAGGATACATCTCGTTCATGTGGTAGTGCTTTAGAATGGCTTGGGTGCTTGTTGACTGCATCATGGCGGTTGGGTGAGCTCTGAGCTCTGACGGGGAGGGAACGTGAAATCCAAGACGGTGTTGGTCGGTATGGCGATATTAGCGATGATGAAGGAGTGACGGGTTGAAGGACGGGAGCTTGGGTGGTTTGGTGGGGGTTGGGTGCCCCGAGCAATTGGCGATGGTTGAGGTGATGGGGGCTGGCTGTCAGCTGGGAGGGAGCTTGGGGTTGAGCGCATCGAAGTGGCCGGTGGGAGGTTATCTTAACCAGAAATGGCATCACAACACCACATTCAAAGTGTCCTTCTTGCTGAAGGTTCATCTGAGATCGCTGGATATTATTTCCCTGTTACACATCTACTCGTATTGATATTGAATATACTGTGAAATATCAATTTGCTTGTGCTAATAAAACACGGGTATCCACCGTACGATATTTACGCGATGTCGCTAATCGCAGAATGCATACGCCATGGGTATCAGAATATATCAAAGCTACAATACCAAAACTCCACATGAGATCCGAAAGTGGCCTTCCTAACCGCTAATCAGACGCCGAATCGCTTCTGTCAAAGATGACATTCTCATCAGAAGCATCCCCGTCGCTCGAGTAGCCCTCGGAATCATCTTGGCCCGTTCCCTCCTCCTCGTCACGATATTTATCTACTCCTTTGCCCTTGTTCAGCCTACGGATAGCTTTCCTTTTGATCCTAACGACTTTCTCTTGCTCCCAAAGTCTTCTGTAATACCGTTGCTGCCATATCGGCACCATCCGCTCCGCCTCCACTCTCCACTCGTCCCTCTTCCACTTCTCCATTCTCCTAAACCCTTTCAGACTCGGTTCTTTCGGAATACGGCCCTCTGCCTCCGTGATCTCCCTTTCCATCTCTCCTCTCCTCTCTTCCCAACCACCCAATAGCTTCCACAGCTTCTTTTCCTCGCTGAGAGAATGAAACCTGTCGACCGCGTTTAGGTACCTCTCATCTCCGTTGATAAAATACAATTCATCGAGCAGATCCTTCTTCTGCCTTGATTTTAGTCTGAAAGCGGGACGTGCCGGTAGGAAGCTCTCAAGATCGATCGGAAGCTCGAGATACCTTGCCAATACACTTTTCTCTCTTGTTGCCGTCCTGTCGTTTGATTTAGATCTCTCAATTGTTTCGTGGTCTCCATCATCCTCATCCTCGTCCTCACTCTCGTCCCCACTCTCATCCTCACTTTCTTCATCGTCTTCGCTGTCATCATCTTGATCATCGTCCTCATCATCATTCCCAACCCCCTCATCTTCTTCGTCTTCGTCTTCGTCTTCGTCTGTTACCCAACCATCTACAAGCGCGGATTTGTTGGCTGTCTGTCTGTTCCCATCTCTTGAGACCGACCCCTTGTGAAACTCAACATCCTCGTAAACCTTCAAAGCCGTCTCCACGTCCTCATAACTCATAAACACCGGCTTCTCACCCCTTTTCGTTGTTTTCTCGTTGCTCAGAACATTCAATTGTAACCGCCGCGGTAGATTTCTCCAGTACTCCTCCGAAGTGGTCGGCATTCCAAGAATCTTGATCGCAGCCACCGTGTCCCGGATAATAACTTCTTTTTTATGCTGGATACTACGGTATCTTGTCGATTGACATTTTTTCAGTCTTGAACGTGCTTGAAATAAAGATGTATGCACGAGTCTTCGTGTAACGGACGTTATCAGAGCGTTTAGATCTTCAAGGGTCTGTCTATGGATCGCAGGACGGTCCGATGTCTTGTTGTACTCAGATGCCATGAACATCCTAAACATAAGTTAGCTTTGAACAGTATTTGTTTTTTCAGTGTCCGTGACTTTACCTCTCAGACAAAACTAGCCAATTCCATGGCTCTATCAAAGACCTCTCTTCAGGCTTCACGTCGACTTCCTTCTCCACCATCATCATCTCTCTCGCAATTTCCAAACTCACGACCTTCGTCTCACCACCCCACCTCTCCTTCTCCCGTTTCCCCTCTAGCTTCTCCACGTAGGCTCCAATCCTCCCGGCCTCCGCCTCCAACGCCCGGTCACACTCCTCGCTAACCTCCACAGCTGCCGGTATATCCTCCATCATCAACAGATCAAGCCTATCGACCTGCACTAGCTCCAACCGCCTCTCTAGCTCCCGCTTCAGCACATCTAGGTATCCCTGCACCTCAATTACACTCTTCGACCTGACCTCCCCGGCCAGAGCTACCGTGTTATACCGTCCGACTCTAGGCAGCGCTCGAAAGAACCTTTCCTTTTCCGTTGTAGTCCACGGTATACCCTCAACCGTGGAGGAACTGAAGCGAACATCGGGATATACCGTGCGGGTTCGAGCGTCGTTGATGGATTCATTTAAGAGTTCGAGATAGGGGTTATTGACCAAGGGCTGTGCCTTCCCACGGCTCTTTTTATCGGTAATTTGGGGTGGTGGTGATGCTGACGATTCGACCTTTCCGGCCGCTTTTTTCAATCGACGGGCGGCGTTTGCCGCTTCTCTTTGGCGAGTGATTGTCAACAGGGCGGATGGTTCCTCCTCATCCTCTTCCTCCTCGTCTTCCGATGAAGACGATAGGCTGTCCTCAAAGTAGAACCGTCGCCGTGGTCTGCGATTATTTCCCGCCCTAGTTGTACTGGTAAATCGTGACGTCCCCAGATCGTTCCCTTGAGCATCCATCTCCTCGATCTCATCGTGATCGCCCGTCTCCGTTATAGCCCTCTTTCTCTTGATCGCCACCCGCGCATCGTCCTCATCGGAAGCTTCCGCCGGCCGCTTCTTGGTGATGAGAACCACTGTATCTCTATTCCCAATCCCTTCATCTACCATATCGTCATCATCGTCCACTTCTTCCTCTTCCTCTTCCTCTTCCTCATCATTGTCGTCATTATGATCGCGCATCCTAGTTGACCCTAAAATCCCCTCCTGCCGATCTTCTACCTCTTCATCCCCGCTAACGCTGGACCCCACCATCGCGAGAAGAGGGGGGGTCAAAGCGACTGGACTGCTACCGCGGTAGCTACCTAGACAGATCTTCCGTTTAAGGTTTTTCTTTCGTGTATGTGTGTGAGTGTGTGTACGAGCGTAGGTTCCTCGCGCCGGAAAAAATCAAAAGTCAAGGTGGCGGATCGCGTATCTTTTCTCGAAGCGACAACGGGACGTAGCGATGCATCAAGTGATGGAAGGAGGGTGGTCTTCTTTCACCCTGCCGTTGCTCGTGCGTTTTCTTGGTGGTGGGGGGTCAATCAGACAATGGGTGAGCCGCCGAGAGAGAAGGGACGAAAGAGAGAGCGACGAATGCCTAGAAGTGAAAAAAAAGGTTGCGCGATTTCGGAATCTCGCGACGGGAAACCACAAAAGGGTTGAAGATCGACCGGATTGGAGGACAGAGCGTTAGGCAGAGGCAAGTAAGTGGTATAAAATCTATTCCCAATTTACTGTCTTGACAAAGTTGCGCGATTCGCGACTTTTTTGGTTTTCTCGTCCGAGTGCTAAAGAGAGAAAGAAAGGATTGGGTTTGAGAGGACAAGAGTTTACGGAGTCGGTTAGCTAGAGGAGACCAAGAGATTTGAGATCACCAAAAACGTGATTCGATGACTTTGACCCGGCCTCAACTCCGAACACGAGCAAGGCAGAAGCCGCGCGGTTGGAAACGTTCAAAGAAGTCGAGCCGGCCGTTGAGAGGAACCTTATCATGTTATCTTTTTTTTTCTCTTGTGGTCGCGGAAATGGGTTCCTGTCCGAGACTAGGTTTTCTGTGGGTGGTGGAGCTTGATCTTTGATTTGATATCTGGTATCTGATAAGTTGGAGAGAGACACGGCAGAAAGCAATTAAGCCACAGTCCAATCGCACAGTTCTACGGGAGAAAGCTGATATCACGATCAAATCATATCCAGTTTAAGGTAAAACACTACCGTAGTAGCGTATTTGCATTGTACTTTGGTTGTAATACGGGCCATTCGTATACCACGAAAAGACCCCCGGAAAAAATCTCAAATTTACCCCCCCAGTTGTAAGATATTGCCATACATATGAAATGACAGAACAAGAGAGATATTTTTGGTATCTCTCCAACAAGATTGAGCCAGTCAAATTTGTTAATGAGAGTGTCAAGGAAAAACTAAAATCAAAAAAAAAAAAAAATCAGGAAAAACAAGACTAAAAAACTATCCTTTAACTGTGCACAAAAAGTGCTTTCTGTAAAACGCTGTTGTACAGTGTATAGAGCTTTAAAAACGCAAACAACATGAACGCCGTATTCCCAGAACAAAAAATCAAAACTATTAAGGAAAGCAAGAGAGTGTGTTTTTAGGTGCACAAGGGATTGTGGGTTGTCTTCTTGTTCAACAAAATGAACTAGAATTCGACTATCAAAGCAGATGTATCTTGTTTCAAAAAAAAGAAAACCCCAATTTTTTTTGGTTCCCCTATAATAGAACTCCGTCATGAAATGCCTGAAGATGGTGGTATACAAACGAGACGAGATAGATGTAACGAAAAGAGAAAAAAAAAGAATACGAGCAAAATCTGTCGAAAATCGGAATTCAGGCAAAAACCACGGATAAAAGATTTTTTTTAGTTCGTGGTTCAACGTTTATGCCCGCTAGGACAAACTGTTTGTCGTCAGGGAAAAAAAGTGGGTATCGGCTGTCGTTGGTATTGAGGAGGCCGTTTGTAAAAAAATAAAAAATAAAAGTAGAGAGAACACGCTAATATCGCAAAACCGCAAATCAAGAAAAAGTAAGAGGGGCTAAAAGGAAAGTCGATGTCTATGTTCAGACCCGTGACAGTGATGCTATTGATTGTTTCCGGCCGACAGGGCAGATGTCTGAGGCGGATTGAGAGTGCAGTGCCAATGGCGAATGGGGAATCGGAATTGGGATCTGCGGAACAGGCGGCACGCCTTGTGGGTAAGGCGAGAGCAGGGTGAATGCCGGTAGCTTTGGGAGGTTGCCTCGCGATCCGTCAGGCAATTTTGGCAGAGGTGCTGAAGGAGGTGGGTGGAGAGGCGGTCCGTGATAGGATGTCGAAGAGGAAAGGCTACCTACAGATCTTCTGTTGTGATTGTGAGACTTATCCTTTCGGGAGCTGACTGGTGCAGCCGCAAGCGAAACCGGTCTCGGTCGAATCTGTTTCGCTGGTGGAGGTGATTTGGGGTTAGGCAAGGAAGTAGAAAGCAACTGCATCATCTTGTCGGGAGAAGGTGGTGCTGAAGACTTGCGGCTCCGTCGAGCTCTCCGATGAGCCAGGTCTACCGGAGATGGCAGGTCGGGGGCAACAGACGATCCGGCAGTGGAGTATCGTTTCGGAATCGATGGAACAGGAATAGGTATGGGCGCTGGTAGATTACCACGGCTGCGGCGTCTAGCGAAAGAGGATGAAGAAACCTGGGTCAGAGTAGGAGACGGTGCTCGCTCTGAAGCTGTGTGTTCGGTCCCAAGAGTTGTAGAGACTGGTCGTGATTTCAGACGCAAATCCGTAGAAGAGTACGAATAAGCCATACTGATAGCTGATTGTCGTCTGTCGTAAGCGTCTGGGACAGACCCTCTCTCCGGGCTAGTGTTCAAAGAAACCTGAGATCCCCTCCTTTGCGACGACACCGAGTGGTTCGAAGTGCGAAGACCCTCCAAAACCAATCCATCCTGGGATATGGCTGTGGAAGCCGATGTCGCGATTTCGTCGGACTTGCGTCCGGATGTCGAGTTCTTCCTTGAACTGTCCATAGACCTGCGCGGTGTCTTGAAAAAGGGGTCTTCTTCCAATTCGACAATTGTCCCTGCCTTGGAAGAGGGCTGGGGGTGCTCTTCAATGCGGGGACCGCCTACTTTCAAAATCTCTTTTCTGATCTTGGTCAACCAGTCTTGCATCTCCTCCGCGTTATCGAAGACTAAAAGGATGATGTGAGCATCAAATCGAGCTTTGGGCACGGCTCTGGAAATGATGCTCGGTCGTCTCTCGTCCGGAGTGAGCGGGGGCTCGGTGTAACCAGACATGATTTGTAGAGTGAAGGGCTTCCCGTCAAAGATGTCGGCGACGAATGTAAGACTATCGGGTCGCAGCCTCAAAACTCTCTCCGGTTCTCTGTCGTATGAACCCTCGCATCCGTACTGAATGAGCATCCCGGATGTGAGGATGAAAAACTTTTGTGTCCAGGAGACATCGAGTGACCTAGATAACGATCCCTTCCGAACAAATCTACTCCTTCGGTCCCCGCGAGATTCAGTCTCTTGCTGGTATTTGACGATAAGTTCCGGTGGTACCGCTGGAGCTGTCAGGATACCGGACTTGATCGCTTGTTCAAATGCAGCAAGAAAGCAGGGGTTATCGGAAGAATTTCGAGATATGTATTGTTGGAGAGAAGGGGTGCTTAGTTCGGAGGGTGGGATGAAAAGGGCTTGTGAGAAACGCGATCCCAGTGGAGTAGAAGGTAACGAAGGGGCTTTGAAGGGTGATGTAAATTCGGGTTCGAGCTTGCTATCTTTTCTGGAAGTAGAAGATGTAAACTCGGTTTGTTCCAACGCGGTGGTATGGGGTATCTTTTTGGATGAAGATGTCTTTTGTGATCGGAATGGTCTGAAAAAGTAATTCAGAAAACCCGAGCTGCTGCTCTTCTTGTCTTTGGAGATGACAGGCATGTTATCTGATGACGAAGGGGTTGAGTGCTTGTCATGATGTGAACCAAGTCTGATTGCCGAAGCCTTCCTACTTATGCCAAAGGATTTTCTTGACTTGGCCGGGCTGGCGTGGGAAGGGTTGGCCATGGTGGCTGTATCCATCTCAGATCCTGCAAATGCGACTGTGGTTGTCGTACTCATCTTGGACGTCAGTGTCATCATGCGTTGGTAGTCGTCGTCCTCAAGGTCCCAGAAGAGGAAGTCGGCCTCCCGTTCGAGTACTTTCGAATTCTTTCTCTGGGTTAGTAATTACTAAGATTGTACGTCGCAGGTCGGCAGAGCCATCGTAATATAATCAATTATATTATTTTTCTCCCTCTCTCCGTCTTTCGTAAGCCGCGTGAAATGCAAGTGCGGAAATGCAAATGGGGAAGAAACTAGAGAAACCCGCAAGGCTTTTATTATTGTGATTTTCTCTCGTTCGCTTCCCAAAGTGTGCTCCTTCTTGCTAGCAGTGTTCGCCTAATATTTTTGGATGAGCCGGGACGCGCTGGTGTTTTTACCGAAAAAATACCAGGCCAAAAGTGGACAGACAAGCCGATCCAGTTAATGCTGTTCGGTCTTGCTCAGCTGAGCAATGCAAGCAAGCAAAGTCAAGGCCCGGGGTTGAGTCGTGGTGGTGGTGGTTGAGATGGTTCGCCTTGTGGGTTAGTCGGAAAATCCGTCTCTAAGGCGAAGCTTGCCGGCACGACCGCAACTGTCTTTCGTTTGGATATAATTAAACTCTTCTTTGGTCGTCTGTCGCAAGCAAAACCGTGGAAAAGAGGAAAGGTGAATAAAACGATAATGCGGCTTTCGGGGTGCAATGCTATATTATACCCGAGGACCTGTGGTGCCCTGAAGGATCCTCCCCTTTGCTCGTTTTTGACCACTAGTGTTTTGAATGGGGTGTGGGTGCTTTCCGGCTGTATATCACTTTCAACTGTGTGAAGGGTCAAAGGAGGTTGTATCGTCTTTCGCTCCCTTGCGGACAGGGTACTGGACGCCCACGGGAAAAACGAGGGTGTCCAAGCCTTTCCCTTCCCTCTTTATTTGCTTTTGCATCGTGTTAATTTTTTAAGAAAAATTTATTAAATCTTTTATTTTTTTTTTTCCCACACCTTGCTTTCAAGCCTCTCTCTCTCGCCCGTACCAGTACGCACGCACGCTTCAACAACGGGTGCTGGGAACCACCAGCTCAAATTGAAGGGATACACATGTTCTGGCCGGCGAACTCGAGATACCATCAGCCGCGGGTATCAGAAGAGCTGCCGTTATCGAGAAGGGGGGCAAGGAAACCAAGACCGAAATGCGCCCTCTCTCGGAACGAGGATTTGGACGAGTCGGTGTGTGACAACAGATTCCAATCGTGCTGGTTAGATTTGTTGTGGCTCGCCTCCTTCCTCGTCCACCGTCGCACTCGAATGTTGGAATATCCTTTGCTTGCGGACACAAACGATCGCCTTCTCCTTCCTTCAACAGACTCACTTCTCGTTTACCTCCCGTGATAGTCCAGGCATGTAGATAGACACATAGACTAAATCGTTTTAGTGTTCGCAATCGACGATTTCTTTTCTTCCTCGGGTAAGCAGCAATTGTCACTAGGCGCTACAATCGGTCCAGAGGAGACAACGAGCTCGAAGAGCTAGAGCTCCAACTATGAGCAAATTTTTTTTTCTCACGTTTGAATATTCGCGCGCGCGCGGAGAATGGGTGTTCTTTCTTGATCGATCGGGCTCGGATTATCACGGAGAGACTCGACGTAAGGGTGTCCATTTTGCGAAAACAAAGCAGCGCTTTCGCACTTCTCTTGTTGTGGTTTTCGTAGAACCCTGCTAGGGCGGAGCCTCCAAGGATATTGTATACGAACACCGCTTCAAGGATTCAGCACATCATGTGTCAGCCGAGTAGATGAAGTCCCGCACCGTTTTTTTCGCTCGCAAAATCAGCGGTTAATGGCAGCCATCGTCACGATCGCGGGGCAGATGCCTGCCAACGTCATCACCAGCCTTTCGCCGGTGTATTTTCTCAAATTCAAAGGCGAGAATCTTTAACGCATTTTCAATGTTGTTGTTGTTGTACTGTACTTCTCGACAGCATAAAGCAATGCAGTTGACGTGCTCGCGGGGCCCGATATCACGGGGCTGAATCATCCCACGTCTGGGAATCGGGATATACTCTGTATCTCTGACCAAAGGGATCTCTCCCGGTTAGCATCCCTCATCCCGACGATAATCATACATTGCATGATGGCAAAAATTTTCCGCAACGGAGATGGCACATCGAGCTCGTCTGTGGCCGGACGACATAAGCACCTTCTCGTGAGGTCTAATTGAAGAGACGAAAAGCAAATTTTTCTCGTGCATGGGGGTGAAGGTTTGGCAGGACACCCACCGCAGAGTCTTCCCACTCAGCAAGAAACACTCAGCCCTCTTTTCTCAAATTTCGCTTAAAATTAAAACCGTCCCCGCTTACCTGTGTTTTTCCTGATGGGATGGTGGGATCCGGAAAGCACGAGGCAGCCAAACAGAACTGAAGATCTGCGAGCGCGGTTCATGGGCAAAGTTGAACCTTTTTGCGAGGAGGAGCGAGGAGCCCCACGCACCTGGACGGTTATGGCTAGGGCGGGTGACGGGGGGGGAGCATTCCCAGCGCGATGGGTCGCCGCCTATTCCCTCTCATGCAGGTCTCGCCAGCCGAACCAACCAGATCGCAGGAGGAGATGCGGTGAAAATTGGGCTTGGTGGGATTTCTGGACAGGAGGATCCACAACTGTCCACATTTTGGCTGGCTCTGGCTGTCTTAGATCGCTCCAACCGGCTGCATGGCTCGGAACCGAGGATTTTTACCTGTTGACCAGTGTTGAAGTTTTTCTGGCCAGACTTGACCAGACCTGCGGAGTTCTTGAGCTCGTTGATGGAGAGGAAGCCAGCCAGTCAGATGATTTCAGGCCTTTTGGCGGTCGTGTGATGTGTATGACGAAGGGTGCATAAACTTCATCTCCACATAGCGTACACTTCATTGTGAACACGTAAATTGATATTACTGCTGTACAGCGTACACATGTAGGATCAAGGAGATGTTGGTTAGCTAGGAGATTCAATCGAGAGGGACATGTTGTATGTATGTACGTATGTGGGAGTAGGTGTCTTTTGCGGGCGGTGAACGTTTGAACGTTTCGAGGCGGAGGTCCGTCCTAATTTCCCTGCTGCACGCTCTCGCACGCTCTGCACGCGCGCACCAGCAACGAAAACACTTCAACGGCAACACATCCCCGCCGTCAGAGGAAAGAAAACTCAAATCAGACCACGCTATTCTCGTTGAATGCGGGTTGATTTGCACAACAGTTGCGATTGCGGATCCATGCCATTTGCCATTTGCACCGCTGTCTAGTCGTCAGACCATGAGAGGGCTCTTGAGCGTTTCAAGCCCGGTCCAGTTGGAGGTCCGAAGGGGGTTCCGTGGTCGAAAAACGGCCTCAGAAAGCAAGGACCTTGCCAATACAACGCCTCCTTACACTCACAGCCCGGGGCACCGGGTCCTCTTTGACGACATCCACAGAACTTCTCATTTCGGAGACTTTGCCCGTGCGGCCAGGAGGCTTCACGGTCCACAGTCCACCTTCTACCGTGGGCAATCCAGCCCGAGGTACTTTTGTCCGAGAGGGCAGTGTACCTGTATATGTAAGTATGTATGTACATGTATGAAGGAGTCTCGGCCCACGGTAAACCGTTTTTCCCTTACAGCGGCAGGACGCTTTGACAACAATATCAGGAATTGCCCAAAGTTTCTTGCCATGTGAGAAGGGAGCTTGGACGCTGCCTTCCGAGCACTGTGAACTCGAGCTTTGACCCACCGCCAGTTGTGTAGGTTTTGTTGATACATACATCCAACAAAAGGCCCAGATGTTTGAACGTTGCGCGGCAAACTAGGTTTCATGAATTTGAGCACTTGAGGCGGGATTCGCCGCTCTGGCCGCCCCAGGAAGGCCGAAATTTAGGATCTTAATATCACGAATGCAACCTAAAGGGTGCTGTCTCAACCGATTAGCTAGTTTAGTCTCGATCACAATCTCAGTTGTGACCCAACGATAACGGGAGACCAGTGAAAAACGGTGACGCTGATATCACTATCAACCGAGACCCAACACCGCGGCTGGACCAAGGACGGTCTCATTGCCTCGTCCAAGGCTAAACGACGATCCAATCTGCTGGGAAACGTGAAATGAAAAACTCAAACTCGTTCATGGGTCTCCCTCCGGAGGCTTTCGATTTCAAGATCCTTGGCGAAACGGCAAGGGGAAAACTGTTTCTGGCGTGATCATCAGGAGGCCCTGCCTCACAACCCTGACCATGGGGGACAAAAGACACGAGCAAACTTTCTTGGGAACCGTTGACAGGTGTTTCGAACCGAGTTACTGGCCTATCGGGTGTTGACCCTGTCTTTATCACGCCGTTGGTGGTTTTGAACATGCCTTCACCAAACATTGCAACTCCGGTTGAACAAACTTGACATCAGACCGGTACTTCTAACATTCTCGCGAAACTTTCGGCGGCTTATTCAACAAAATAGGAATGCCGATTGGTGAACCGGATATAGGACTTCGAAAGTCGAGACAAAAGATACGAGTATGATGTCTGGGACAATAATGATATCGCCACGTTACGTCGGCGGCGGGTGAACACATTTTCCCGGGTTAACTCGACCATGACATCCGCCCATCTCGGACTTTATTCCGGGTGGCGAACATCCAATTCTGAGAATCGGACTATTTTTCCGGTGTACGTTCGATGACCCCGTTACCCGTATAGCAGAGCCAAGAGCTGCAATATTCCCCACCATTTATTGTCAAATACGGTCATTTAGCCAAAAGAGGCTCAGAGGTGTATGTTCGCGTATCGAATTATCATCAATCTGGAGAAAGTGGCAAATCTTGCTTACGGATCAACTTTGGCGTGGTTGAGTACAAGTATATATACAGAGGAGCCTTATTCAAACGATGCAGTCGTTAAATTTCGATCAAGGAAGGCGACTGTAGGATCGCGGCTGGTAGTATACATATATATCGTGCTCATAGCATTTGTTCGGCGTATTTGTACCTCAACCAGGCCTGGTCAGGTTCCGAAATACCTAGTCCGATATCTCGAGGAAATGTCAACTCTGCCAAAAGATTTTTTTTTATATGCCCCGCGCCGCCTGTCAACGGATAAATCGATAACTTCCGCCATGCACGTAATCAATAAATACCAAAACAGGCACCCTACCGTGCCTAACTAAGCCCTAAATGTACGGAATCAATAACAATTAATTTAGCTATATATCATAATTCGGAACGAATCGTCCGATATTTAGCCTTCACGGGCTGGAAATACCGCTAGTGATGGCTGAATGTGGCCGTTGATGTACGAATATATAACGGATATTATGACATTTGTTATCGGATTTTCCTTCTTATGAACCAGACAGGTTTTCTGGCGAATTTAGATCTCCTGTATATTATTGTGGGATGATCTACACGGCCGTTATTCCAAATGAATAAGCTGTCGACCTGTCCAGGATTAGAAATAGTCACGATCATACGGATATACTACGTTTTCGGACGCTGCAAGGCTAGATTGAGTGCCAATTAATAAGTACTTACAAATGTCGATCAAATTATATACTAGGAAGCCTCGCACCCTCGTATCAAGCCTCGATTTCGGAGTTCTCGAGTCTCATAGACCGAAAGGCGGGGCCTCCCACTAAATCTACTCTTACCACATAACAAGTGCTGAATCTGGATTTTTATTTATTTGTTTATGAAAACAACTACTTCTTAGTCATAAGATGGTATTTGTCAGGGTCCAGTTTAACGAAATCAGATGGTTCCAGTTTTTCTTTTTCGCTCGTCGTTTTTGCCTATGACTAAACGGCAGCTGCTTCTATTAAATGGTGCTAGGAACATTTACATTGAACAAAGCACTTTGTCTTATTTTCAGCTAGCAGAAGCTCATGTGGTCGTAATACTTGTTACTATGCATATCTTTAGAAGTTGTACCAGTTATTCGAGTTAGATGCTGAGTAATTTCATCCTCTGAAGGTTATATTTCTGAAGACTTCCAATATTTTTGAACATGAATCAAGTGTGAAGATATGATTATAGTGCGGACTAGTTGTGCGATAAGTAAAATAATGACTGGTTTGGGTTACTGATCTGATGATCTAATAATAATAGAACGGGTCGGGATGCATTTAAGAGTGCTAATTAAGTTTCTTGAGCGTGAACGATCACCTGCAATATTCTGAAGAATTAGGTTATCAAATACATATATAATATCTTGAATTTGTATTCACACCTGATAATGCAACGGCATACTCGCTTTAAAGGCTGGTTTTCTAGATCATGGCTGAGATGGAGGAACGGTACATGCCGCTCGATATACATCTAGTTTAGCTAAATCGTTCCGAAATATCCCTTTACCGTGTTTCTAGACCACGTTAGTCTACCAAATGCAATGTATATAACCTAAGCCTTATCCGGAATCCATTTATCGGCATTCCAGATGGCAGCGGCTTGGATTTCGAACATCTTTTGTTTCATGATGAATGCGTCTATGCGGGTCACCAGATCGTAACTCAAGTAGTCCACATTGCATTCCTGGTACGTCGTAAGACTCTCTACTTGTAGGGCTCCTAGAACATGCATCGGGGAGTTGCCGGTATAGATCAGGCCACGCATGTGATATTCCGGGAATTCTCCACTGCATATAATTGGCGGTATTTAAAGAGGCACTAGAGGTCATAGTTATATTTACCAAGATATTTCATAGAAGTGCCGAATTCCGGAATTCAATGCGCGGGAAACTTTCAAACGTTGAAACTTGTAGATGTCATTGCTGCGTTGACACACATGTTGATTAGGATTATATTATCTTTCGTTTACCATCCTGAATAGCCGTGTTATGGAGGGAATTTATTCGATTCATACGAGGATATATAGGTGACTCTGTTCGAGATTTCTTGATCCGTGTTCTCTTATTGACAGGTTCTCCTATGGATTAGTTCCAGAACATGCAAGGAAGAGAAGATTGGTATGGAGCGATATCACCAATCAACATTCCTCCGATTAAGAACACGTCTGTCACGACATTCCGTCTTAGAGTGAGTACAGTAGTATCCACCCAGAGAGCCAGACGGTTATTCCGGTATGAAATGCCAAACCGCGAATGGGCTGTGGTATACGTGCTGGCAATGCTTAACGTCGAGTTGATATTATGTGAACCTTCGAGTAAATTGACGAATCGGAGATCTTCTGATGGTCTAGACCTCCATCAATGAGATTGAGTCATTTATCAAGGACTTAATATCTTGTTATCACAAAATACTTTGGATCCTTTGATAAGAGCTATACAGCAGCATGGCGTGATGACAGTAACGCTTGATATGATATCAAGATTTATATGCCATCGGCAGATCCCACAGAAATAAACCGACCAATACATTCTAAGGCTAGATTGCCTTGACAATCTCTTAGTATTGCGTTCTCGACAAGAGCAATATTTAATATCGTTGGTGTAGATACCATACCCTATGTGATCGGATGTGCAGCGTGGCGTTGATATCTCGGACTCTGCCACCTTCCGAGCTCTGTTCGTGATATAATATTAATATTCCTATAAACTAGACGATCTTGTAATCTTTATGCATGGTGATAAGGGAATGGAGAATCCATTCGAATGATATGGACTTTAGGCTTACGACGGTGGAATGGAGAAGAAAGGAAGGGAATATTCCGGTGGGTTGTGGTTTGAAGGGTGTTGCTGCACGCCACAGCCGCCGCCGTCGACATCATTTTCAGCATGTCGGAACCGTCTATAAAACTTCCAACGTCAGCTTCGATCAATCAATCAATCCAACCAGGCCAACCCAATCCAACCAACCTTCCGATAGCAATATTAAGCCCTCGTGATAGCTGTGCGCAGCTAAAACTCAATCGCAATGACCACAGATAGTAACCCCGCTCCCACCTCGAATCCCACACCGACAACTGCCTCCTCCGCAGTCCCAATTCCAACAAGCTCCAACCCACAACCCCGTCCCGCAAATCTCGCCCGTACATCCTCAGCTTCAAGCTCCATAAGCGGCAGCCTTCCAACCCGCCGACGCGGATCCTCCAACGTCGCGGAACTCCACCAAGAACTCGAGCGCGAGCAAGAAGGCGTCGTTAACCGCCTCCTCGGGCAGATCACCAGGGTCGCCCAAAATGTCGCAGCTACGCACCCGGGTACCAATCCCGACGACATTGCCGCAGCTGCGGTGCCCCTCTCGGTTTCCCCTCAGCTCCCGGCTCCGATTAGTTCGCATCACACGCATCCGCCCAGCGTGACGGATATGCCGTCGTCGTTCTCCCCCGCGATCGGTCGTTCCCGATCACCGGCACCCGGCAGCCACCCGCCGTACGGATACCATCACAATACCTCCCATTCCCGTCACAATTCTCTCTCGACGCGCTCGCGAACGAGCAGTCGCACCTCATCTCCTCTTTTGTTACCTGTGGGCATGGAGTCATCCGTTTGGCCGGTTACTTCTAACGACCCTTTCCTCATGGGTGGCCGTGACGAGGTCGCATTCTACAGAGCTGAAACCGACATGTTGTTACGCGAGAACGAGATGTTGAAGAGAAGGATAAAAGAGCTGGAAGATAAGACTGGAAAACCGGATGGCGCTCCTTCGGGTTCCACACCGACGTCAGGAGTTCCAGCCGTGGACACAAAGGTGGAAGAGCCTGCCAACCCTGCAGAGGCTTCTTGACCGTTATTTTAGGGCGAGCTTTATTTCGAATTCACTCATTTGCACTTGGGTATCGTTGGATTTTGTCGTTTTGATAATGAAAAATTGGAGTCTGTCATGCTGGCTGGGTCTGCTATGCAACTCTGATGCTTCTATCTGTCGGGGATGCCCTTTGTGATTTTTATTACCGAACTCTTCAGTTCTTCCCCATATACCCTCTACACCACTCCGTGTTTTTTCCTTTGTTCTCAGTTATTAGGCGTGAAAGGAGGGCCAAAAAAAAACTTCCACAAAATTGTTCTTGTATATTTCATCTTTTCAATTGAATCGGATTCTTATTGAACTATTGATCTCGTCTAAATCTGAACTACTGGTTCCCCAAGACGAAGCTACCGTATCTTCGAGCGATGCCCTCTAAAATTGATCATCTTGCACAGTCAAAACACCCTCCATAACCTTTACCGCCTCTCCCTCTAAGAACACCTTTTTGACCACCCTCTCCTGCCCTTCCACCGCTGCTTCCAACTGAATCCTAACCCCAATATCACTCTTCCTCCCCATCTCCACTCCCTGCGTAACTTCAAACGTCCACTCATCAACCTCCCTCTCCGCCCCACCTTTCACAATCGCCAGATACGACCCCAAAGCGCACGCCGCCGACCCCGTAGCCGGATCCTCCTGATACCCGTTGAAGAACATCCTACTCTTCACCGTCACTTTACCCTTACCTTCCTCGACTATAGTATAGCAATAAACCCCTACGAACCCTCTCCCGCCCGGCGGCACCACCCCATCCAAATCGGTCGTGACATCCAAAACGGTACCTTTACCAACCGCCGTGAACGCCCTGAGCACCGTGGTGCTGATAACCTCCACCAGCGCGAAGGTCATACCGTCCACAATAGAAACCACGGGAACACCCTCATCCGCGCTACGCGCGGCATAAATCTTGGTATCGTCGTGCTCAAAGTAGGAGTGCGGTACGCCGATGACCTCCGCTAGCCTCGTCGTGGGAATCCGTTTATCCCATCGTGTGATCTTGTGCGGCGTGTCGACGGTCACTCGTCCCGTTCCGCCGGCTGATTTGGATACGGCGAGTTTGCCGGCGGGAATGAGGAGTTGAAAATCGGATGCGTATTTTTGGTATCGTGGATCCGCGGCGGAAGAGGAGGAGGAGAGGGAAGAGAGGTACCAGCCGGTACCTATGGTGGGGTGTCCGGCAAAGGGGATTTCCTGGCGGACGGTCCAGATTGCGATTTTGGTCAGGTCGGATGCGGGTTGGTCGGATGCGGTGGTGGAAGGGTATATGAATACCGTCTCGGAGAATCCGAATTCGCGAGCGATTAGGTGCTCCTGAGATTTTGATATGGTAACGGAGGGAGGTATGGAGACGATTGCGAGGGGGTTACCGGCTGAGAGAGGGGTGGTCGTGAAGACGTCGAGGGTTACGTATGGGAGTTGGGGCATAGTGGATTTTCGTTTAGGGGAATTGTATTTGGTTTTTTAGAGGGGTTATATGGTGTAGACAGTCAGTACTACTATAGGCACTAAAAGCGAATATATGTAAAGCCAGATGATCGTCGACGTCGATACGGGTTCAATTTTCGAGGATGATATCAAAATACATCCAAGAGCGGACTGCAAGACAGATTGTTGGATTTTGAAAGTAGTTGCGTTGCGAACGGGTATGGCCGAAACTTCAATGAGTCTTCGAACCAGAGACGCTGCTTGGTGAAGGGACTTTCCCTGCTTCAATTGCTATTGGTGGAGACTCGTAAGAATCTCTGTGGAAGATGTTTCTCAAATCTGATTTCCAGCTTTAAACTACCTCGTCAGTGTATATATATTGATCTCTCACTATTGTGTAAATGCAGGTTGAAATGCCGGCACCAAATCCGAAAACTCGTCAATCGATAAACTCGGATCCTTCATATATATATTGTCAAACCCTTATTAGATGGACAAATTGTACTGCTTACAAATCCACAGAGCACCGTGTCGTCATGAGATATTGTGACATCGTAGGCAGCAATACTAATGCTGCCGGTAGTCGGTCCTCATCTAGCCGAGTCTGTCCAACGTCAAAGATGCAAGATATCAACCATTTTATAACGTTATAGCATCATCTCATAGATTACGGTCCTATCAACTGACCTTTAAAAGAGGATACCGATGATAAGCTATTTAATAACAATATTTCAGGACCTCCCAAGTTGCTAAAAAAATAAGTAATATATATCACATACACATAGAAATAGCAAGGAGAGATGGAGAAAAAATCAAGGTTATTTTTTGCGCAAAGAAGGAGGAAAAGACTTGTATCAATTATCTGCTATGATTGTGATACGGGGGGAACAAAAAACCGGAACAAAACCCTCCAATCGCCCCCAAATTCTATACAATTCGTTCAATGCGTCCTTCTACAGCTCTCCTCTCCACGCTCTCGTAGTCTAACCGCTCTCGGTGTCGCTTTTTACAGTTTGCTAGAATCAAAAATATATCAACATCTGCTGCTTCCAAGTTTGAAATGCAAATGATGTTTGGGCGTGGACTTACTCAATGATGGCACCTGCGTACTCGTGGGTCTTGGCGCTACCGCCCAAATCTCCGGTCAGATACTTGCCCTCGGCGAGCGTATCAAACGTTGCCTTTTGGATCCTGTCGGCGTGCTCGTTGAGTCCCATGTGCTGCAACATCATGATGGAAGAGAACAGCAAGGCGGTGGGGTTGGCGAGGGCCTTGCCGGCGATATCGGGAGCGGAACCGTGCACGGCTTCAAAGATGGAGCATTTGTCACCAATGTTTCCGGATGGGGTGAGACCGAGACCACCGATGAGACCGGCGCACATATCGGAGAGAATGTCACCGTAGAGATTTGGCCTTGAGATTCGATATCAGTGAGTGCTGTGGGTGACCGGGGCGCAGAATACGCAACTTACATGACTAGGACCTTGTCGTTGTATGGTGTAGGATCGGTGACTATACCCAGCATCCCCGTTAGCAAAAATCCCTTTTCCTTCCCGCACAAAACCCAAATTGTGGAAAAGCCTTCTTACCCATATTCAAACAAGTATTGTCCAAGAGCTCGTAATCGAACTGAATATTTGGGTACAGCTTGGACAACTCCTTGCCTATATCCAAAAACAAACCGTCGCTCTGTTTCATAATCGTAGCCTTGTGCACAACCCTGACCTTGTTCCTCCCGATCGATTCGGCGTACTGGAATGCGTACTTCAACACGCGCTCGCTGGCTTCCCGGGTGATAAGCTTGATGCTCTGGACCACGCCTTCGACGACGTGATGTTCGATGCCGGAGTACTCTCCCTCGGTATTTTCTCTAACGAGGACGGTGTCGACGCCATCGTAGGGAGTTTTGTAACCGACGATGGACTTGCAAGGACGGACGTTGGCGAAGAGGTTGAATGTACGACGGAGGGTGAGGTTGAGGGAGACGTGACCCTTGCCGATGGGGGTGGCGAGGGGTCCCTTGAGGGCGACGAGGTTCTTTTTTATCGAGTCGATGGCGGGTTGTGGGATGGTGGTCTTGCCCTCGACGAGGACGGGTGTGACGTCGACTGGTTCCCAGTCGATTGGGACCTGGATAGTATTCAACATTACGGTGAGTTACATGTGATAATTGATATTGAAGAGGGTGGGTGGTTCCGTACCTCAGCGGCGGCGTAGATATCCTTCACGCTCTGCGAGATCTCGGGTCCGATACCGTCACCTTCGATCAACGAGACCAAGTATTTGCCCTATATCAAAGTGGATCTAGTGTTACCAAAACAAAATCCCCCCCAAAATTGTAGAATCGCAGAGGATATATAGCCGAGATGTATTCCTCAGATAAAACGAGAGCGGTGATGGAGACGAACATTGGCCTGTTTCTGACCGGCAAAGCCACCGACTTTTGATTCGGAAGCGTATCCTCTGTTCCACGGTTGCTGCGTACGATAAGAATATGATCAGTTTGGATCCAGAATACAAGGTATGATATCATGATTGCAAAAAAAAATACCTGAGCAACAGCACCGGCCCGAACGAACGGTCGCCGCGACAAAGCCAATTGGCGGCTGGCAGCGGTCCTGAAGAGCGACATGGTGTTATATATCAAGAAAAAGGTATGCGTTGCAGAAGAAATCCGGCCGGTCGAGAGGAGCGTTTCGATGATTACTTAGTCGAGGGAAGGAAGGGAGGGAGGAGGACGGTGAGAAGTAAACGGAGAGGTGGATTGGGTCGGTCAGCGGCAGAGAAGGTGAAAAATATGGGCGGTCCGACGGGGAGCGATAAATTTTGATGCGAAGAGTTTATTTGGGTTGCAGGCCTGCCGGGGAGGGGTTGCCAGTAACAGTCCTCTCTCTCAGATTCTCACCTTCCGTTCAGATGGGATGGGAACCCCACGTTCCGAATACAGGCCTCCCAGCCCGACCCTCCAGCAAACGTAATCTGATCCGACCGAAGATAAGATGGCCAAGCTGTCCGTCCAGCTGAGGCTTTTACAGTTCAAATCTCGTGTACCGTTCTCCCGGACGGCTATATGGAAGACCGCAGGCAGGCTATTGGAGTGTTCGGCCCGTTGCCAGATTTAGTTACCGATCTTTTCCGATATAAAAAACACTTTCTCGGAACATCCCAGCCCAGCTGTGGAGCTACATCCGTGGATAGTCCATCAAAACCAGACAATCATAGCAATCAAGTGCAGAGGGAATCAGAAAGCCGTTTTTTCTTTTAAAGAACCACAAGGAATAAATGGAGGAGAGAAGAAGGAGTCTACATTTAATAGGCATGCAGCAACCAGGCGCAAATAGCAATCAGGAGACGAGGAAGGACCTATGCTAAAAAGAGTCTGTTTCCGAGTACAAGTATCTCAACCTCCGAGCTCCCCTTTCAAAGAAACTATCACCAGAGCAGGACCATTATATCCCTGAAAGCCATAAAAAAAAAAGAGAAGCACGGCTATGATGCAAAATTTCGTTCCACACCCTTTTCACAAAAAAAGGAAACAAAAGGACATGTGGGTGTTATCCAATAAACATGAAAAAAATATGATTTGCTTCCCCAAAAGTCATAGATGGAATTATTTCGGATTTTATTCTTTCGTTCGCGGTTTTGTTTTTGCTCAAGCCAGATACCCAAGTCTCCCATCGTCCAACCTCTCAAGATATTCCTTCTCTAGCAAAATATCAATGCACTTCTTGATATCTGGAACTTTGGGCGTGAAGCGCGATTTGATCTGTGAGATAGTTTCCTGGACTAGGACGGTGTGCTTAAGAACCTTGCGCGACTTCATGATGCGCACGATCGCGGACTGGTGGAAAAAAACAATGTCAGCATTATTCGTGGAATTTGATGGGAAAAAATAGAGGAATAAAAAACTAACCTGCATGAGCAGCTTGCGATCTTCCTCGATCGTCTTGTGGGTGTCTTCCGTCTCCTGTTTCTGTTCCGCCCTCACAGCCATGTTGAGGTTGACACGAATCTTCTTGCTCTTGAAATCGGTGTTCAAGGTAAAGGTAGTTCCATTCCCTACCTTGCTCCCGGCGGGCTCGATGTTGAGAACCTTTGCTTTGATGAAGACACCAAGCGAAGGATCAAGGTAGTCACGAGATAGACCTGTTGTAGTCTCGATATCCTCATACGAGTACGAAGTGGCCTCGTTGAACATCAAGAGGATGGCCATCTGATAGGTGGAGACGTGGAACGTGAAAGGGACCTTGGAGGTCTTGGCGAATGTCGCCTTCACGTCTCCCTTGCAAAGATGCCATAGCCAGTTCAGCTTGCGACCGCTGTGCTTCTGGAAGTAGAATGACTGGAATCTATCGTAGGTCTTGGTGATGACCTGCGGGATGTTGAAAGGTGTGAGCGGGGGTGTGAGCGGCCAAAACGATGTACCCAACACCTGTATCGAGAAATCAACCGCCGTCTTGAGCGTCTCTTCGTCCAAGTTGCTGTTCATCCATTCCTTATAGCTGTCGTTCAAATCCTTGGAAATCTGCATGTCCTGGAACATGCGCTGGAGCTTGTTGGTGTACTCGAAACCGCAGGCGTCTTTGAGCTTGCCAATCATGCTAGTCTCGGCATCATCAGACGCCGAAGTTGCGTGCACCAACCGCTTCGCCAGCATTCTCGAATAAAACTTCTGGAACACATCTTTATCCTCCACGTACTTGAAGACAGTCATAATGCTGTCCAGCTTGCTCTCCAGATCGGCTTCTTCTGCAGCCTTCGCACTCTTCTTCAAGAGAGAATCGGCGTACTTGGCCAACAACTCTGGAGATTTGGACGACGCAGCCTTGCAAACCTTGTTCCTGTTGACGAATTCTCGGCAGGCATTGTCGAGAGATCTGACAAACTCGGTATCCTCTTTGAAGGCCGTCTTGACAAGGCTCGAATATTTTTCGTGGACCTCGAGAAGGGCATCAACGTAAACCTTTGGCTCCAGGTTGTCGTCCGCGTTCTCATTGGCAACCTTTTCGATAGCTTCGAGACCGGCTTTTCGGACATGAGCTTCGAATTTTGTCCTCAGTGGCTCAAGACCGTCTGTTATCCTCGACAAAAGATTGTACATGCGCTTGAGGTCATCCTGTCGGTCATTATTCAAAAGGACTTGGAACTCGTCATGCAGTAGAGTCTTATGTTCTTGGATGAGCACACGCTGACAGGTCTTCATCAAGGGAACCATAATATCCGGATGAAGGTAGACATGAACACGGCCTTCCTCTTCACTCAGGCGGGTCTCAGCCTATAAGACGGTGTTAGTATCTTCAATTTGGTATCCAAATGGGAGAAATTTACACACCTTCTTCATATACTCCACGACGCTGTTCTCAGCAACAAATTGCTTGGACTCTAATTGGTAGTACAAGTTTGTTACTTCTAGGAACGGCTGCTCAAAGTACTTTCTGTAGACTTCAAGCGTCGACTTGGACGAATCATTCTCGTCAAGACCCAAAGAAACTAAAATATAGTTAGCAAAGTTGAGAAATAGGTTAGTCAATGATAGCAGACGTACCGAAGGAATCGACTATGCTCTTGACCATGGCGGTCTCAATAGTTTCTCCATTTCTCTGCTTCTCAACCAGCTTGAGAACGCCGTCCATAACGTTCCTCTGAACGCTATCGAAGAGATCAATCTTCCACCGGACAAGATGCAACTACAAGATTGCCCGTTAGTCAAAAAATACCGTATCAACAGAAAATCTGAAACTTACCGTATAAACATCGTAGATATTTTTCTTACCCTCATCCATCTCACGTTTGACCCAGTGGCGATTTAGGTATCTGAACAAGTGGTTGATGTACTTTGCCGCAGTGGTGTATCGGTCCCATTCTCTTATATAGAAGCCGAGTAGCGCTTCGTCAGCGTACTGGCCGGATTGTTCCTTAAGTCCGGCGAGATGGGCTGATAGATAGTGGATGAGGTTGTTGTATAGATCCTCTCCGAGCAAGTGAGCTCCCCTATGCACGCCGCCCTGGTGGTGAAGAGAAGTACTGCTTGAATTCACGGCCTTTTGGGATGTGCAAAAGTTGTGGACGGCACTAGATGCGGGGGATGCGTTAGTAGGAGATCTGGCGGGTGATATTGACAGGGGCCCTAGAGCTTTTGTGACGTAGACTCACGTGTATATTCCCATATACTGAATTCAAACAAAATTAGGAGTCATTCTTGTAAGCCCGCGCGGGGCAAGTGGTGTAGTTTAGATAGGGCAACAACTTACAGCCTTCATGTCCATTCCTTGCTGGAGATCATTCATAATCTTGGAGATACCAGACTCCAAGTAAGACCATCTGCCAGAAATATCAGCACAAGCCTAATTAATGATAAATAAATAACATTATGCGATACTTACGTCTGTTCGAGGTCCTCCCGGTTGGGAGTTTGCGGATGAAGCGGCATATTGATCGCGTCAGAGTAGGAAGAGATTCGGAATGATGGTATATCGGAAGACTATCGGAACGCGATTTTGAAGAGAAAAGGCGATGCTGAAGGACGAGAAAGCGTGCTGTTGGTTGTTCCGCAGCCAGTGGAACCGAGCAACGTTGACCCAAGGCCTCTCTCGGATAGGATGTCAGCCTTGAGGTGTCGATAGTCGGCGGTAGGCAGGTCGATCAGGATCCGATACTTTCAAAGATCTAGATGAATGGAGGTCGAGATGTTAGAAATCTAGATGGGGATAGACGATGTCGCGGAGGAAGTAAATCTTCTAGATGGGGGGGGGGGCGTGGGTTTTAGGATTGCTCGGAGATAGTGTGATGTACCAGTTCAAGAGAGATCGGGGGTTGATATCTGACAACTAACGTGGTGCTTCGAACTTGTTAGTTTAAAAAGCTGCGCCATAAGCATGAGTACAAACAGGCAAGATAATGTTCACCTATTCCCGGGCTCAAGAAGACTCAGCACCGTGATATCAGCAGTTTTGTAAGCTGTCTCGAGGTCCGCGAGACAATGTGAGCTGGCTATCCGAACCCGTATACTTTTGTAGGTTACAGTATCGATAGCGAAAGATGCCCAAGTAAAAAGAAAACGTTTCAGCTCGCGAAGCAACAGATACAGAAGCTCGAGGGTGGTATCTGGGAGCTAGAGATGGTGTTTTGACGGGAGGAGGAGGGAAGAGGATTCACGAGAGGATGGGTGGTGAGTATAGGTTGTGCGAAGGTCAGTGCCAATCGGCACACCAAAGCTGCAGAGAAGGATTCGGCCACCAACGCACGCTTCCATGCGCAGCCTCACTCGATCAAAGCACGAACCACAAAAGCTATGAACCGGATGGAGAGTACAACTCGTATGCTATCCGCTCGCTGAAAAACGCCTTTTGGCAGGAAGAGAGTAATTTCTATCCTCCTGGCAAGGTCTCCCTGCCACGCCTGTTCTGAGGAAGCTGCTGTGGTGCAGCGCAGGCCCGCAAACGTAGGTGGGGTCGAAAACCAAGGACTCGGGCCATAATGGCAGAAATCAGCCTCCCTTTCAGTGAGTAAGTCGCACGCGTCTATGAGTAACATTCATCATCGGAGGACTCATAAATGCATCATCAATTTTCGATCCATGCCCAACGGTTTTTTCGACAGGTAGGTTTCGAATGCCCTTTGTCTGGTATCTATGTAGGTCCGTTTTTCAAAGGAATTTAAGCCTTGAATGGGACTTAGACCCATGTCTCCCATCTCCCTCTATATTATTGGCCCACTAAGGTATAGTTCGATCTAACAGTCGTCCTATAGTATACTTTGAAATTCGGCGGAATTAGGAACTTATTTGTGAGTTGAAGTAGACGTGATGTCAATGTCTTTTGAAAGTTTCTCTTTACAATGTCAAATACATATGACACTGATTTAAATATTTCTTCAGACGACTTCCTCTCACTCCTCTATTTGTACACTAATCGCAATTCCGTCTCCAGATATCGGTGTTTGAACAACCAAGGAAAATATTTAACGCAAGTTAGGGCAGCGAGCATGAATAAACTCGAGAAAATAATTATAATTATCACAAATGAGAATAGGATCCTAATATTTGGATCTAAAGAGTGAAGAGAAAGGAAGAAATAAGGTAAATAAAAGAAACGCCTCGGTATCCGTAGAGTATCCAGATACTGGATTTTTACAATTACCCACGCGAAGAAAACAAAAGAAACGCAAACCCTTAACGCCAGAGCAATGCAATGCAAGGAGTTTATGGTAACTCGGGAGGAATATGACTCGAAAGACTCAAAGAAACAGACTACAAACTCCAAATTCCCCAAGGAATAATATTTTTAAGACAAAGGGATGATGCAAGGAATGGAAATAATAAATATTGAAATAATAGTTTATGCGTTCGTCCGTGAAACTCTTTCGACTAATCGGAAAACGCTGACCGTGAAGGTGCTAACCCAGGCGCAGAGAGCGAGGAAAAGGAACGAAGCCAGAGCACGCTGACGGGTACAGATGGGTTGGTTTGTGATAAAACGTAGGCCGTTGTCAATAGTCATATCTGTTGACGTCCCCGGCATCGAAGAACAACTTTGCTGAACATCGGAAAGGGTATCGAATGCGAGAGAGAGATTGGCTGAATCGAATATAATGAAGACGAGATCAAACATGACTGTTATAGGGTTAGGCTATTGAAACCACAAGAGGATGCTTGGGGTGGCGGGGGGATAACATACTCAGTCGAATTTTTGCTTTTGGCGAACGAAGCCCCAAAGGTTTCCCCGAATATTCGTCATATGTGATGTATATGATGTAAAGTAGAGCAATGGCGTCGACTACGATTGCGAGTATTGTCGATGGGAGTTGCGGTGTGTGGTTCCTTGCACTGAGTACGTATATGCTGCTCGACAATGACAGAGCTATGAGGGACACGATCCAGATGATTGCCCGGAAGGTCATGGGCACCATGGGGTTGTTCAGCAGTATGATATGGAGCCTTTTGTACCAAATCTGCCTCCTCTTCGCGCTGATACCAAATATCTCCTTGTTGTCCTCCGGATCCTCGCCTTCGTTTTCACCCGTCTTTGCCAGCCACGGAGCCGAAAGTCCATCGTCCCCCCAAACAGCACCGTTTTCCAGGTCCCTCCTCTCTGATGCAGACGTGAACGGTCTGCCCAATGAGTTTTCCGCAAAGTTCTTCCATCGGCTGCCATCGGTCGCGGTCGAACGAGGGGTTACGGGCAGGTTTTCTCTTTGATTATCCCAGACTGACTTCTGTGGCGTTTTGTGTGTTGGAGGTGGTACCATCGGACCCTTGTCACCGGCTTCGTCTTCGTCTTCGTACCGTTGAACCCATGCTATTCAATTGAAAGACCCAGGTTAGATATCGTCAATTCCAATTCCAATTTCCAATTTCCGATCAGGTAGATCAATAATTTCCGGTATCCAATTGTGTCTCGTGTACCAATATACGATGGATGGGCGGGATAGGAAAAAAAAGAGGAGGAAAAAACATACTTGGTATAGTGCGTACGGCTCTCCATTGGAGTTGAGAGTCAGCAGAAAATCGAAGCTGGTCCGAACTAGCCGCAGATGCCGATGCCTTTGTAGATTCTGATAGAGCGGATCCTCTCGACATGCGCTTTATTTTTGTGGACGGATTCACGCTGGAGGTGGCTGGAGGTGGGCCGGAGGAACTGGCTGGCGGCTGGGTCTGGGGAACATCATGCGCCATAGGGTCGGTGACGTGATGGCCACTGAGTTGTCGGAAGGATAGTGCGGGAACGGACGGTCGTCGTCAACCTCAACTCCTCCTCTTTCTTGACGGCCGGAAACTCTGTCGTCGTTCTCTCCTTTCGAGGTCGGGAGGATGTTGAAGGGAGGAGATGAAGGGAGGAGGAAAGAGGAAGTACCGTGCAGACTGGGAAATGAGGTTCTGTGTTTTCTTTGGGGCTCCAAGAAACGGTGCCAAATGGGAGCGAAATTAGCAGAAGGGGCGCCGGCCTCCTTAGGCGAACAGCTGAAAACAGGGAAAATCGTGAACCAAAAGGAAGTAATGCTTGGCCAGGCCGGAACGATTGGTGAGATCGAGCGTTTGTCCCTGTCGATGCTTACTCTTGTCGTCGATGGGTTTTAAAAATAACCGCGGGGACGATCCGGTTGCCGCCAGAACATCAACCCGTTTGGTCGGGCCTGTAACGTCTCCGAGATGAAGAAATGATAGGACAGGAAGAAGAAGAAGAAGAGAGGAGGAGGAGGAGGCCGGTCATGTCATGCGGTATCGACGGGAACGCGGCCAGGTATATACCATCAAAGGTGCTCTTTCGGGCTCGTAGACGTTCCCCAGCCCACGTGGAAGAATCTGTCCGTTCCAAGCCTTTTTTCGCAGCCATCCCTCGTGAACAGCTTCTTCTCCGGGAACTGTCACGACTCCAACTCCTCCGATCCTCCCTTGGTGTTGGAAGATGGAATCGACGCGAGGGAGCAAATCCGTGCTACCAACCTGCCCTCTGTGCTACTGCAGCTCCGTTGCCTGGATACGCTATGGGTGCTTAAGCAAATCATCCAGGCACTCCGCATAAGCTCGGGTCCAATAGGCGATCGCCCATGTACGAGCATGCAGGCACAGAACAGACGGACCCCTTTGCGCGTGCACTTGTCCGATCGAGAGTGGAGTTCCGTAGACGCAGCGCGGATTCCAAAGGCACGAACTGCAGAATGCGGCCAGGCACGTCCAAGTCGACGAGGAGCCTTCCGTGCTCCGACCCGGCCAGGTGTCTGGGAGCCACAAAGCTTGGTCCCTCGTGCAGATGTTTCTGAAGCAACGGAGGCGATTCTCAACCTCATTTCGCGGCCGAATCGTCCTTGATTACGCGGGTCGCATTGCATATGCATGTACATTGGCAATTTCAGTGGGTTTGTAGAAACGTGTCAGAGCAGCCTCGAAACCTTTGGCTTCGACACCAGGCGCCAAGTCGAAACTTTGGGTCAGGGCTATCGGCAATACCCAATACCGAATCTTTGAGTGTGTGTGTGCACGTGTGCGGGTGCGCGAGTGTGTGCGTAGATGGCTTTTGGAGAATGACGGTGTTGTGACGTCCGCCTCAGGTGCTCAGTAACAAACCCTCAAGGGGTGGATGAAATGCTATCAGCAACACCAAACAGTCGCTCAAGATAGCGACGACGACATCGACGAGGGCCGAATATTCTCCCCTTGCAGCTGCCGAATGGCTGGCCGTGGATGACGGAATTCTAGGCTTAGCGTGGGGACCAGTTCACACCGCGGCTAGCCTCGACACGGGATGGCCATCGACAAATTAGAGCCCGTCGGTCGATTTTGCTACTATTCTAGTCTAATTGACAACTTGGGAGGACAGACCACCGGAATGGCGTTCTCGAAGGCCTTTAGCTGCTCCTATGCGAGCCAAAAGGAGCTCGCAAAATCGATTCCTGCGTCTGAGGTGCTCTGGCGATTAAACAACAATGCAGTATTTCCGGTGTGCGCACTTTTGCATCAGCTCCACCACACTTTCCCCTAGCCTCGAAACCGGACGATTCCTGTGGCCTGGCCTCGAAGTCTCGCGTTTTGACACCCAAATCGATCGTAGCATCGTCCCTTATCTCATAGCGAGAAGAAAATAAGCGCATGGCTTGATCGATCTCCCTCTCTCTCTCACCGGCAGTTGTTTAAGCTTAAAAGAAAGTCGCGAAGACCACGAGGGGTGATCTCGCCTTACAGTCGCTCAAAGAATGGTCCGGAAAGAAAAAAAAAAGCTTGGCCATATACATGGATGAGCTGTGCCGAATATGAATACCATACATAGGCCCTGCGGGAGAAGGAAGGAAGGCTTCATGCCGCCTGCCCAAGTGAAGGGAGAAAAAAAGTTGGGGGCCAGCTGTTTCCAGCACCCTTGTACCCTTGCTCCTTCTTTGTTAGCAAGGTCAATTTATAGGGCGGTTTGACTGGACAGGGCTATGGTTATTCCGCTGAAAAGCTTATCAACGATGCACCAGCACCACCCACAGATTGCGATGTAACCATTTGGTCTGGCCCCCCGTATGCACGTTCTGAGTCGGTGCCATTTTTAGAGAAGGCTTTCAAGGCCTCGCAGAAAAAGTAACGTTATTGGAGAATCAACGTTGAAGGGGGGAAGGAAAAGAGTGTCGTGCTCGCCCGGTTGATGACTGATCCGATGCTGTCGAAGGAAGGGGCTGAGATGTCACCCGTTATCTCGTTTATAAGGATTTTTTGTTTTCGGGCAGGCAGAAAACGAACAAGCAAGAGCGACTTTTGATGTTGCATCGTCATTAGCTCTTTCGAAATTTCCGTCTCCTCCTGCTAGCACGTGGAAATCACTCTATTGATATTAGAGATGAGCAAATCCCAAACGTCGATGATGATGCAAAACCTGCTTTTGCTCTCTTATCCCGCGAAATCCGACATCCGTTCCTGACTAGAAATCTGTTGATCTGGGTCGAAAAGTTTGGGCATAATCAGAGGTCCACACCCAAGAGCAACCCAGCCCCGTTCAAGGATATCGGCGTCCCGCTGGAGGCTAGTTGGTTAGGTTTCCTCGAGAAGTCGGATCATATCGCAAGCCCAACTGCACCAGAGCCCAATGAATCAAGCGTATTCCTAGGTTACTGTTTTTCTGCTGATATAGCAACTTGAGAAGACAAAAAAACAATCCAGAAATTCTTGGGATGCAACCTCTCTCTTTTCTTTCTCTCTTATCCTCGCTCGCTCGTTGTCAATCGATTTTCCGTGATTCGGATTTCGTCCCAACCTTTTGAAGAGAACCTCCTCTTTTCGAAAGGATTACGCTCGTTTTATTTCTTCTTCGAAAAAGGTACGTACCTAGCGGTTGCGCTCTTTCCTTGGTGTTGTTCGGTATCTCTTTTCCGGCGTTTTGTTTGCTATCCCGTTGAGAAAGTGAGAGGAGAGGGAGAGAGGGCCTAGGGAGAGCTCAGAGAGCACCTGCATGCAACCATGACCGGGCCAGGCATGCTTACGCTGGTGGAGTCGAGATATTCGCATTCAATCGCCCTAGCATTCTCTCGCAATAAGTTCTACTCCTCTCCTGCGAAACTTCACAATCATAATGCCTCAGCAGCCTTTCTGTTTTCGCACTGCGAGTCGGTCTGTTCGTTAAAAAACCCCTCGGGCTCAAGTTCGGTCTGATCTTCGTCTGTTTCGCCAGCTGCGGAAACCCGGACCTAGCAACGACACACCTCGCCGAATCCGTGTTGTTTCCCCCAGCCCTGTCATATAAAGAATAAATGTTTCCGTAAACTTCGTCTTATGGGATGAGCTAACGCTGAATAACGGGGTATTATTCGGATAGGCTCTGTTGGATTCGAAGAAAACCTCCTTACCGTCCATCTCACTCGTCGCATCGATATCCCGTTACGAGCGTAGTCCGACAAGACATCAATCATACATCCGCAGTGCTGCCGCCAAGTCCTCATCCTGAGTCGACCGCCGCACTGAGGGCGGCATTATCCTCGAACACGACATAACTCAGGCACCGAATCCGCTTTCGCTTCTCTCTTGTCTATTCGATACCGCTGAAACAACTGATACGGTGTAAAGGATACCTGCAAAAAACCCGCGCCGCAGAAGAAAACGTGCCAGGAACGTGTGTGTGTTTTGTGTGGAAATTTAACGACCGCAGATGCATATGCGACATTTTGAACTCCAGCATTAGTGTCCTTGAGCCATCCCCCATTACCACTCGCATGAACGGCACCTTCACACCGCATTTTCTCCTCGATAGCACGCTCGGGTGATCCGAAGATCTCGAATTCATTATTCCCTCACTGGAAAATTTTGGGCAATTCTTTTTTTTAGAGAAGGGTCGTTGGAAGTTAGGTCGGGTGGTCGATTGGGAATCATACGAAATCGCCCAAGACAGTATATTCGAGAGAGTTTAGGATACGGCGTATTTCAGAGGCATTCGGTGCCTAGGTGGCCACAATGGATGGGTCTAGTTCTCCCAGTTATGGGGATTATTCTCGAGTAAACCAAAGTTTCGACAACACCGGTACTATCGGAGCACCACCTCTGGAAAAAGTGGTGGATACCCTGGAGGGCGGTCAAGAGCGTCTCGAGCAGAGGGAGACGCTACTCGGAGATGTCACAATCACAGCACCCGCACCGGTAAGGCCTGCAGCGGCTCCAGTGCAGCCTCCGCCGAAACCACAACAAAGTGTATGGGCGAAGAAGGCGACTCTTTTGAAGAAAAGAGGTTCCTATAGGGGCGAACCGATGCCGCAACCGCCCTCTCCGCCCAAACCCGCTCGCCAGGCATACACACCCGTCATACCGTCTCCTTTAAACCCGGCCAGTGGAAGCGAGGGAGATGTCAGTATTGGGAGACCGAGCCATTCGAGTAGTTACGAAACGAGAGATGTCACGGTATCGCTGACTCCATCTCACGAGTCGGGGCCTAAGAGTGCGATGCTGCTCTCTACCCCGGAACCTTCAATGCTACAAGGTACGCTTCTGGTTGGTTTTTTTTTGTTTTTACGCGGGTGCCTATTCTAACTCGGAGTGACAATTTTACAGCTTCTTCTCTCATGGATCTAGGTCGCGAGTATGATCGATACCCTGCCAGAACACCCCGAGGTAGTATCATGTTTCTTCAGAAAACACCATCCGCGACTCCTCCAAAACGACATTCGAATCTATCCCTTGACATTAGCGCTGAAACCAGTGCGAACGCTTCAACGTCAAAAGTTGAAATTAACGTGAGCGATTTAGAGAAAAGATTCGATCCGTATCACGAATCCATAACGAAACCTACATTTTTGAATGCTGGTTTTCCGTTATACATCGACGAAAAGGAAGCGGACGACTACATGCATAACCCCGGGGAAGGTGATCACAAACAAAAGGATCACTCAATAAAAGCCATAGGGAAGAGAGGGTTTCTGAGTTTCATCAGTTTTTGGATCTTTGTCGCTGGGTTGCTATGTTTATTCGTCGTGTTACCAATTCTCACGTTTACCGGATATGTAAACACGCCGAGTGGCAGAGGCGAACATCCGAAGGATTACGAGCCACGGATAGAACCGTGGGAGTACGTCGAGACCAAGTACGAGTTTCCAATATTGAGTGGAATCCGCCAGAGTATGATAGATCCGGACACTCCGGACTTTGCGAAGACCAGGAAATCGGTGGACGGCAAGACTTTGAAGTTGGTTTTCAGCGACGAGTTTAATGTTGACGGAAGGACGTTCTATGAGGGTGATGACCAATTCTGGACTGCGCCGGATCTCCATTATGCGGCCACTACCGATTTGGAGGTAAGATCTTATCAGTCAGGCGACTATCGTTGAAATTTAATGTGACAACTACTAACAATAATACAGTGGTACGACCCTGACGCAGTAACAACAGAAGCTGGAACATTACGAATCAAACTTGACGCCTTCCTGAATCACGATTTGAATTATAGATCTGGAATGCTCCAGAGCTGGAACAAACTTTGCTTTAAAGGTGGTGTTCTCGAAGTATCGGCATCGTTGCCGGGTCCGGGTGGAAAGATGGGTCTGTGGCCTGGTATTTGGACACTGGGTAATCTTGCACGCCCTGGCTATCTTGCAACGAGTGACGGGACATGGCCATATAGTTATGATGACTGCGATGTTGGAATCACGCCGAACCAGTCGAGTCCGGACGGAATATCTTTTCTACCAGGTCAAAGACTCAACAGCTGCACTTGCAAAGGCGAAGATCACCCGAACGCCGGAGTAGGACGCGGTGCCCCTGAAATTGATGCACTCGAGGGTAGCACAGCGGGTGGTATAAACCTCGGGGTTGCATCACAGTCTTCACAGATCGCGCCCTTCGATATATATTATGTTCCCGACTATGATTTCCTCGAGATTCACAACCATAGCGTTACGGAGATGAATACCTGGTGCGGTGGACCATTCCAGCAAGCTGTATCTGGAATCACAGCGCTGAACAACGAATGGTACGATGGGAAGGCGTTTCAAAAATATGCGTTCGAGTACAAACCGGGGAAAGGGTCGGGTAAAATCACGTGGTTTGTGGGAGACGAGCCGACTTTTACGATGAGAGGCGAGTCCACTGGGCCTAATGGGAACATTGGTGCTCGTCACATCAGCCAGGAGCCCATGAGTATCACCCTCAATTTGGGAATCAGTAATAGTTGGGCTTATATCGATTGGCCGGCTCTCAAGTAAGGCTCCATCAGAAATTAAAATTCGCAATACTTTTTGGACTTGCTTTGCTAACTGAGGATGAATTTAGCTTTCCTACAACAATGTACATCGACTATGTCCGGATATACCAGCCCGAGGGAGAGGAGATGTTAACATGTGATCCTCCTGGTTATCCTACTACGGAGTACATCCAAAAGCATTTGAACGCGTATATGAATCCCAATCTTACGGTAAGTCATTCTTCGCAAATACAGTTTCTGTTTATTAGCAACTAACATACTCTGTAGAGCTGGAAATCGGCCGGCTATGAATTCCCACAGAACACCTTGATGAACGGATGCGACGCATGAGCCACCTATATGTACCATTATACCACCGACGAAGATACCCAACATAATATATACACCTTAATCCGCAATCAATCAATCCTTAATACTCAAGCAGCAGACGTCGCAAAAATATATTCACCTCATTTTTCTTCCACCACCCAATCACTACCCCCCATCTCTATTACTCAGGACTCGGATACCTCTTATTGTATGCATAGGGCGGCAAGAAATACTGGAGTTTTGTTGAGGCTTTTTATTTTTTTTTTTTAACGGGGATGCTAGGATATTTCCTTTTTGGATCTCCTTTGTCACGGATTCCTTTTTCTCTCTCTATCACGGTCGAAAATTACCAACTAAACTCGCATTACCTATAATCGTCGTCTTTCAACAAAGCATAGCACAAATAAGCGGTTGTTCCATACCTCTTCCCTTTTCTATTTATTATCATCTTCCTTTATTATGTAATTCCTTAATGTTTGATGAGAAAAAAACTACAGCACACACATTTTATAAGAGCATGTACATATAGATACTTTTTCTTTCTTTTTCGGGGAGAAATGACCAATTTCAACGTCAACGGCGGCAGCGGTAGGTTAATCTTTGAAGAGTCTTTCCTTTTTGGTTTTATCAGCGATGCTACATACTCTTTTTGGATTAGTAACTCGATTTGGAGGGCGTTTAAAGCAAACCCTAGTTAGTTTCCATGTTTGATAGTATTCGGTAAAATAAGACGGAATGAAGTGCGTATTAAAGAAATTTTAGAATGGTAAATGAATTTTTAAAAGTAATCCTTGTCTTGAATGGTTGAGTTGAGCTTATTTTTTTTCGTGTACACTCGAAAGACTAGGTTGTCTTGGAGTTAATTTCGAAAGGGTGTCGAACAAATGAAATCAAAAAACCAAATTATGATCGGTTGTTAAGTATACGTCGAAACACCCATATGTAGAAGTAGAGTCAAGATATGGAATTCTCATTCTTCGAGTTATCTCCTCTAGTTGATGTGAGTTGTAACGCCTCGTCTACAACCATAAGGTCATCCGAGTATTTCTCCTTCCTCGCCGCTACGCGCATATGTAACCGTTTTTGCATAAAATTATGCTCGCTCTTGCCTCCCTCACCACATCGAGCGCGCCCCGCGGAAGTGAAGCGTACACACTTTAGCAACAGCCGACCGAGTACCCATATCCATCAGACACCGCAGGTGCAGAAGCCCTCGTTCTTTGAGCCGTTGAGATTGTCGATTAATCCGGGGACGCAGTTCCTTCTTGATACCCGTCTAGTTGAAATTTTTCGCGGTTCCGCTTTATGGATACACACGAGTGAGGGTTCAGATCAGTTCGAGTTATACACTGATGCCACGAAGTACAGCACAATATCCACAGCAGAAAGGTAGAGATTGGCATTGACCCAAGGTCATGGTGGTGAGTCTGTCACGTTTTCCTTTTGGAGAGCCATGATTTCAATGTATGAACTTCCGGCGAGCACGAACACTACAGAAATTTCCTACCTAAGAAGAAAATTTTGAAATTACGAAGGAGATCTGAACAAAGATGAATGTTAGCTATCAAACTAGACCTATCTGTCACCAACCATTCTCTTCTGGTAGGTTGCACTCGCTCTTGTCCCATGCAGATCTTAATTATATATCCGATTAGAGGCCGATTTTTCCGGCGAATATATAGATTTTATTGCCATCATGCAACTAGGGAATAAAAGGACTAAAATATTATAGATGGCGTTATATACATCAGAGAATAGCAGAAGACGTGCCGCCGCCATCCTTTGGAAACTCCACCAAAAAATATCGGTGGCCGCGCTGAGGACCTTGCGAAGTATTTGGCGAGCGTCCGAGTGTGCCCTTTGCTCATAATTCCTCATGTACGCCATTCACAGAGTGGATCCTAGGAAACTGGTTGGCCAGGCTGGAAGCGAGGTGTCGTATGAGCTATTGGCCGAGACTTTTACCTGATCATGCAACAGAAAACGGCCTCTTACCTAGAGAAACTCAATTGCCACGACGCGGAAAGTCGACGGTCTGGTGCATGATTGACCACTAAACAAAACTGCTTTGCGTTGTCATGTGGCTTCCCTGTGTAACCACTCTCCTGAAGAGGAAATAGTTGTTGACCTTGCAACACTCTCAACATGAACGTTGTCCTCCTCTCGAGCTTGAGGCCGATATATATCAAGGACGACCTGGTCTCTGAATCGCACTCCAAATGTCTTGTCCATGCTAGTCAAAAAAGCCCGCCGTTTTGCCAGGTTTGGGGATCACAACATTGATGGCTGCAAAGAGTGGGAAGTGCGTGGTGTGTGCCGGTCTGCCTGTTCTTGAACGGTTTTCGTTGCGAAACGCGCGGGGACTGTGCAGGACAACCCGGCGAACGTTCTGGTTTGCAATTTGTGATGCATGATTGCAAAAATTGTTGGCAGCAACCCCTCACTCAACCCGCACCAAATCGATAGGATTGGATAGGGAGTTCAAGGAATAGTTGGCCAATAGCGGGTCGGGTGTCTGCTCATGCAGCCCACAATGCAAGCATTCATTTCCTATCGGTCCCACCGTCGCCATTATGCGATGAATTGGTTGTGACTATAATTATGAAGTCAAAAATATTAGTCCGAAATACAGCTCATAAAAAGTGACATAATTTTATAAGAACACCGCCGTCTTGATATATAGCTAGGGCACAGGTCTTATAAGCGGTCTTCAATGTTTGCGCATTCAACCTTTGGTTTCCAGATTTCCAGCCTTCCAGGCACAGCTCGTTCTGACGAAAAAATCACAGAGTCTACTTGAGCAACGGAGCAGAATATAACCTGGCTACTGTTCTTCCGGCGCACAGGCAGGATCTTGTTTTTCCCTCTATATTTCTGTCCCCATATCTCGTTGACTTCGTGTGACGTCGCTACCAAATATCTTGTTTTTCCCGGTTAAACGGTTGATCTATATTTAAAACAAACATCGCACGCGGGTACCCGTCACTTAAGTAGCTGCGTACCTGTCTATCATCGTACCAAGATAAAACGTTTCTTGGGAGAAAGTAAAAACCCAGCATTTGGCGCTCCTGGACTTGTAATTTAGTGTTTCCCCCCCCCCAAGTACTGGTATATACCTTTTCTTCGTGATGGCGCAGCCTCACAAATCCAACGGCGACCACATCGTCAACATAGGATCAAGCGCTTCAGACCCTGAAGGAGAAAAAACACTTCACAGAACTTCCACGATCACAAAACGCCAGTCTCGTTTCCCAAATATCGATAATGTCTCTAATGATACACACGAGAAACTGACTACGGACAACGTAAATCTCGACGGTGAGAAGAAAAATATTGGCACTTTTAAGAAGATAAAGCCGATCCTATATCGTCTGCTTTTATTGTTTATACCCGGAGCTATTCTCGCGATTCCTATCATTCTGAGTTATGTTAATGACACGGTTTGGAATGCACATATCGGAGGGGTCTGGGTGAGATGGTTTTTCGTATGGGTAAGTTATCAAAACCTTGAATTCAAAGACTCAATTATCGCGCTGCATCTATAATACATTATTGCAATATATCTAACTGTAACCACCATCTCCAGGTCGAAGTCTTCTGGTGCTCAATATGGATTTCCAGCATTACCGCCAAATTTATCCTCCCGCACATTGCCCGGATTGCGATCGGAGCCTTCTCTAAAAAGGCCAAAAAATACCATTATGTGGTCCGCGAACTCGACGTCCCGTTAACCCTCTGCGGCTGGACGTTCGCCTCGTTCATCAGCTTCCAACCTCTGATGCACAGTCACGATCCCAAACCCTACCCGGTGGAATGGCGTACCCCTACCCATCAAGTCCTCGCGGGTTTGTTGGTCACCGCGGCGATATACCTCCTAAAATCCATCCTCATTCAGATCGTATACGTTCGGTACCGTCAAGCTCAGCTCGCGGATAAAGTTACGCGGAACAAGGAAGCCATCGACCTTCTCACAAAGCTGTACGCCAAATCGCGGGAGCTATACCCGGACGGTAGCGATTCAAAATTCTTCGCGGATGATCGCATCCTCTCGGAGGCGATCACCTTTGTATTTTCTACTGTTCCACTTGATGCCCACAGTGACCAGAATAAGTGGTCGGAAGCCAGCACCCGTGTCATCTGGGCTCTCGAGCACAAGAAGATTTCTTCTCCGAGCCTGGCGAGAAGAATTTGGAACGCATTCGCCACCCCGGGAAACACGAGTCTATTTCCTCAAGATCTGGAGAAGCACTTTGACGAGGAACTCATCACAAAGGCGTTTACGATCCTGGATTCGGACTCTAATGGTGATATTACAATTGAAGAAATTATCTCTGATATCATGGAGATTGCTCGCGAAAGAAAAGATCTCTACTCCGGCTGGTCGGATTCCCAAGATATCGTGGCGAGCTTTAGCATACTCTGTAACGTCGTCGTGGCAGGTCTCAGCATCCTCGTCTTCCTCGCCTTCCTCACTAGCATCAAAAACACTTTTGGCTACGCGGCTACCGTTCTCGCATCCCTTGGTTTTGCGTTCAACGGCACAATCACGGAACTGTTCGCCGCCATCATCTTTATCTTTGTAAAACACCCCTTCGACGTGGGCGATACCGTCAACGTTGACAAGGACGAGTACATTGTCGAACACATCTCCCTCCTCTACACCCAAGTGCGCAACGTGACGAACAGCAAGTACGCGCATTTCCCAAACTCGATCCTAAACTCGAAAATGGTGGAAAACGTATCCCGTTCGAAAGCCATGCACGAGGTATTTACCATCTCGGTATCGTACGATACCACGGTTGAGGATATCGACGTTTTGAAAGCCGAGCTGCGAAAGTTCATCGAGGATAACAACAGGGATTTTTACACGAGGGATGAGGATTTGATTGTCAACATGAGCGGGTTTTCTTTGGATAAAGTGGATGTGAAGATTCAAGTAGGTTATAAAGGAAACTACGCGGATGGGAAACGGGGGAAGAGGAAGGGTATGGTACTCAAAGAATTGTTGAGACTGACGAGGTTAATTCCAATCTTTGGACCTGGAGGTGGTGGAGCGGCACTTGGAAGTGGCGATAACCCGTCTTTTGGGGTTACGGTGACCGCTGATGATGCGAAAATCAGATCCGAAGCCTTCAATCGGGGCAAGGACGAAAAAAGGCTGAAGAAATCTAATTAGGGGGTTAAGTAGTTAATGAAGACTTTGGCAAAGACTCTGCTTATAGTTTTAGTTTGTATTTAGCACTAGTAGTTAGCTGACATTTCCATGAGAATCTTCTGTTTCTTTTCATCATCATTATTGATTTCAGTATCTGGTCAGTAACGTTGTACAGCGGTATGGCAGCTCATTTTGAATATTTAATTTAACTAGATACTTGACTACTTTTATCAGAGCGATATACAAGATTTAATAGAGTCTAAAGGTGCAAGAATATTAATTAAGTCTTTAATGTAACAAAAAATAGACAAGAAGAAGAGGTGCAGAAAACCAACAAGTATCAAAAAGTTCGACAGTAAACAAAATCCCCAAATCCTCCTGCTTTTTTTTTTTCACTTTCACCTACATTCCCTTTCATCCATTACGCTAACATCAAAAGTATTCATTTGCTAGAAACTCATCAACATCATCATCAAAAAAGTCGTTGAAAGAACCCCACAAGTAATCGCTTCGTCGCATAAAGCAAATTCGTCACCAATTATCAAGTATTCGCCCCCCCCAAAAGTTGCTTTTTTGTATCTTTTATGATCGTGTGCCTCCTCCTCTTACCTTTATAAAAAAAAAATCACGTAAAATAATCCCCCACGTTTCATGATATCGATGGCTAATTTGCTATTAGTTCTGCGAGACAGCAGTCCCAATAACTATGGGTTCCACCTCTGCAATCTTGAAACCCCTGAATAAATCCTTATCGTGCTCATCCGACAACGGAGTATCAGGCACGCTCTCCGGCTCCACAACTGTAGTCGTAGCACTAATACTTCCACTCTCTTTCTTCTCCTCCCCAATCCTCTTATACTCCTCCCTCTCTTTGCTGTCCTTGGAGATTGCAGAATCATCCGTATCAACCGACCTCCTGCTCGAGCTCATCCTCCTCGTGTATCTCGAATCCGCCATTTCCAGCGCTTCGAATGAGGCACTAAGGTCTTCGTGGTGGTCTTCGTGGTAGTCTTCGCCGTCGTATAACGTAGCATCTCGAGATTTCACAGATCCGGTCGGCGATTTTTTGCTTTGGGGGTCTTTTGGATTTGGCGTGAACGCTTTCTTTCGTTTTTCGCCCGCCCAATTGGCCCATGAGGAGAAATAGGCGCTAGCGCGTGTTGGCAAAAAGCCGTCTTTGTCTTTACCATCTGGTGGTAGGGGACCTGTGGGGTTTTCATCATTTATATTAAGATCACATTCTCAAATAGATAAATCCGGTACTGATGAAGAGAGGGGTTTAAAACATACTGTGCTGGGGGCTCTGATCATTGACGCTGTTCACATCCGTATTTATCGATCCCGGTCGGCTTGCGCGTAGACGTTGTTCCTCGTGTGCCTGTAGTTCTGCGTTCAGCCGTTCCATCTCCTCCAGCTGTTTTGCAGCCGCTTCTCGCTCTTTTCGGGCTTGTTCAATGTCGGACCAGAATTTATTGATCGCTGTCGAGACCTTACGGCTGCCTTCTGCGAATGTCTGAGATACGGCCACACGGCCGGCGCTCACTTTCTCGGTGATTCGGAGTTCCGCCATTTGTCTGTGAAGTGGCAGCGAGGTCAGTGGGAGTCAGGATTATATTCCGAACAAATGATACGTACAGATTTATCCTTCTCGTCAAATCCTCATACGCGCGAGCACCCGCATAGACGTGACGCGGTGGGATGACATCGAAGATATTTTCCTCCGCTTTAAACTCCAGCATTAGCAAAACATCCGCCAATTTTCTATCGGGTAAAACCAATCACATACCGGTGAATTTCTCGAATATTCTGTAATTCTCCGTCGTCTTCCAATGGTGAACCCAATCGGTCCCAAAGTCCGCTGACGGATCGCCATCGACCTCGGCCAAAATTATCGCATCATCGGCGTGCTTTTCTACATAGGTCGAGTATTTGACAGACGACAGCAGAGCGAGAATGTATTCTTCAAATTGCATTCTGATGAAATCCTCGCTTCCCGTAAAAGCCATGGTTTTCGGCCTCGAAGGATCGTTTTCGTCCCAGGAGTCCACGACCGTTTGTGTTAGACTATTAATCCATCTCCGGTCGGCGGGTGTTAGTGTTAACGCCTGTCTTAGGGAGGAAGATGTGATGCTGAGTGTCAGGTCGTCGAGCTGTATTTTTTACGGTTAGCTAAACTCGAAACATTAGTGTCTCGATAAGACACGGGTGGTGTGTCTAAGTCAAGGGTAGCTTGGCTTGCGAGACAAGAAATTTGTCTTACATTTACGATTATATCCGAGTACCTGTCTTTCTGCTGCAGCAATAGCGAGTTTGTCGAGCCAACGATGTATGATTTGGTGTCGTGATCAGCCAGCATATCCAGCTGCTGTAACGGTGTGTATGGTCCAAACAAGCTACCCTAGGTTGGCTCAAAGTTAACTTCCCACATCTAAAGCTACTATGACTAAATCACATTCTGTCGAATAGATACCTTTCCGAATATCTGTAGCGGGCACCCCATATATGCCAATAGAGATTGTCGATCACTAGTCTTCAAATCTGTGACCTTCTTCCTGCCCTCCTCGTAAGCGTTCAATTCGGGATCGCTAGCATCCTGCAGATGTTCCAGCAAACCTGGTATCAGCGATACTAGCGCGAACTGCGTCATACAGAGCTTTTCGCATGATTTCGAGCTGAAAAAGAGCATCTTAGGTTGCAGTAGCGCGCACTTGAATAGGACCAGTGCGTTTTGTCGGAATCGGAATATGAATTCGCGGAGTGAGAGACCTAGTGCCATGGCTACAATTAGATGTTAACCGATTGATCTAATACATTACGCCGATAGCCTACCGAGATAAGTCTCACGGTCAAATCCGTCATCGCGGTCACATATTGATCGGACCAAGCTCTCTCTGAATTTCTATAGCAGATGATGTTAGCAAACGCGATTCTAAGAACCGATAAACGAAACGAAGGGGTGAAGGGGAGTAAGCACCTTAATGATTTCCAAGTCATCGAAATTCCTATTATCAAGTCCTCCAATGTCAGCAGAGTTCCATCAAATTCTTCAGAAAGCCACCACGCCCTCCCATCGCCATCCACATACCTCTGCGCAAACCAGGCACTAGTAACCATCACCAACTGTTCCCTCAGATGACCAAAGTATATCGGACTGTCGGTAATAACCACCACCGCCTTTTGCACCGTCGACCTGGTCACCTCGGCGCTCTTGGCTTTCAGCAGTCTCGCATCTAGCTGCATTGTGCACGATATTCCAAACAGCGAGCTCGCAGGTCTGTCGCCTCTCGCTTCGCGTTTCAGCGTGAAGTAGCTAAAGTCCTGCTCGAAACTGTGGGAACCATCGCAGAGCGCCATGAAAGGGAAGAAGGGCCATTCTGCGTCCGTACAGACATCGTCGAGGTCTTCGTCGCCGCCGAACCAGTGTTCTACATCGGGTCCTCTAAATGAGTTGAAAGTCCGGGGTTAGCTCTTTTCGCTTCCGGGCGTCTCGAAGATACATATAACGAAAACAAAAATGAGGAATATCTGGAGATTTCGGAGGTTGGGCGTTGCTGGGTGTTTTTCGGGTAGTCTTTAGACATACTTTGCATGGTGAAACCCTACGATCGATACAATCGGCGGGAAGGACTTCGATCTAGTGTTGGTGCCGGACTTCGTCATATTCGACTGCTTTCCGTTGTTGAGGAATTCCTTCAGTATTCTCTGCGTCCTTGGTCCCCTCACTTACTTCCGAGTCGGTATCCGGAGCGAGTGGGTGAGAGAAAAGGAAATAGCCCTTCGGTGGTAAAGTTTGTCGAAAAGCGAGTTCAAGTTGAGTTTCTCGGTTCAAAGTTGGTAAGAATTGTCGATATTTCCGAACCCTGTTGTGCCTTCTCTCTCCAGGTGATGCAACAGGGTTGAAAATCTCCTTGACCGATTGGTGACTGATCCGCAGACGGTCTCCTTTGTTTCTTCTCCCGAAGGCTCGATTATTAGGTGCTTAGTAGGGCCTAATGATGTAGTTTTCGGTAGGATCGGGGCAATCAGCCGTGCTTATACGGAGGGTTATCACTTATAGGAAACGGAACGACCTGTTTGGCGAGCGAGAGGGCGATGGCAAGCTCGAGAAGGGGAAAGGAAGGACCCTTGATCAGAGGTACCGATGAATATCCTTGCTTGTAGAAGCGGGATGTTGACGACGGTTCTTCAAGAGCAGGATTCGGAATTCGGACGGATAATGAAGGAAGGCGAGAAGCTCAACCAGTCCGCGAGACGCAGGTCGAGTCTCAGTAGACGTGTCGACAGGGCCAATGATCGATGGGCGAGAAAGGAGGTTCGAGGTTCTAGGCTGGAAGGAGGGTTAGCGCAGTTGTGTGGAGTCGAAGGGCTGGGGTTGCTGTTCGCAGGAGCCGGCCCAAAGAAAAGGTCTTGGCTCGCATGTGCATAAACCCCGATGCGATGAACAGGCAAATTAGCAGCGCCCGATAGCCAAATATCCACCACCGTCTGGTCTTTGATTGAAGGCTGGCCCGGCGATGATTAAGGCACAGGATTTTCGAGCAGGGAGAGCGAGCCAATTCGGACGGAGAGCGTACCGCAGACGCCACCAGCGCGGTCTGGGGCAAGCTAGCCGGAACGACGACTGTGAAGCTCGAGGCGTCTACGGGAAACCCACTCACGACCATATGGCTACAAGCCAATGTCACAGAACTCGCATACGATCACTCGATTGAATTAATGCGAAAATCTACAGGCACCAGAATGTAATAGGTATAAGCAACAGTTGGACAGTCATCAGAACAATCAACAAAACGCCATCAGGAACCGCAGGTTCTATGGCTCGTCGAGACTAGAGAAGCAACAGGAACAATTTGATATGATCGATGGAGGTGTGTCAGCTGTACCTCACCGGTTCTGCTCCCGCCCTCCATCTTCTCCTATACCTTCCTAGAACATACACACATCCAGATTAATACCCGATATTCCGTCCTTTCGAATTCGCATTTTGGATTCGAAGCTTTCCAAAAGAATACAAGTTCGAATGTAAGAAAAAGGAGCAGGCGCCTCCAAAGTATAATATAATAACAAAAGAGGTTAATACACACTGAACACCAGGGAAAGAAGTGAAATTGGTCATATAATATCATGGCAACCGAGGGTAGGTGGGGGCGAGTGGTTCGATGTAAAAAAGCGCGAGACAACGGGAAATATATAGGTCCCAAATACCATTCCTATAAAGGAATAGAACAAGACTTTGGTTCTGATCAAATGGATATCATTGGGAACAAAGACCATTAGAGCAGGTGGTTCTTGAAACAAGTGAAGAATCTCTCTGAGCGTACAAAAACGGTGATCAAAAAAGGATAATAACAAGAAGGGGAAGGAAGATAGGTAGTAAAGCCGTCGATACCATCCGACGTACAGACGCCAAAGAGGAGAGGTGAGGTGAGGAATTTGTCGTCAAAAAGGGTGCGGAATTGTGCCATTTTGCTGCTCATGTATCATTCGAAAAAGAAATTCAAGAGATCTGTTGATCGGGATCTTTTAGATATGAAAAACGCCAGTTCTTTTTTTCCTCTTTCTTTCTGCCGATGCCAATTATTGTCATTTTATGCTTTTATTTTCTTTAACTTGATTCTAAATTCGCCAGTTCATTTACATATTGGGATCGTTCTGGTCGACATTGTGCTGCAAAATGAACCTTGTCAGCATCTCTTCTTCTGTACAGGAAAGTTTGAAATGTTTCTAAAGACCCACATAATCAAGAATTTCGCTATACATCATGATCTTCCAAGTGTCAACCGGAAGGTCCGCGTCATTGAACGACCAGTCAAACTTTTCAGCCGCCACAGGTTCATCCGAAGGATCGTGGTACGGAGCAAGGTACTCATGTGCCAACGCTTGTGCTGCAGATATTCTCTTCTTTGGATCAAAGACAAGCATCCTTTCAAGGAGATCAACAGCTGTAGTAATCGGTTCCGGTTAGCAAACGCTTGTGATTTATGGGATAGTACATCGGCAAGTCTTACCGGCTGGATCAGCGTTCTTAAACTTTTGGGACAGCGGGATGCGTTCTCGCTTGGGTAACGACTGGACAAATCGCAATGTCTAACACCAAAACATTAGCCTTGACTCTCTTTAAGCAATTCGTCCCGGGGTTTTCTCACATTCTCGCTACAAATAGTATGGATGACGTCCTCGGGTGGGCTACCCAGTAGCTCAGTGATGATAGAGAACTGGTTGACATGGTCTTTTCCTGGGAACAGCGGCTTTCCCTCCAACATCTCCGCAAAGATACACCCGGCACTCCAGATATCAACCTCAACATCATACTTTTGCCAAGTAAGCATGATTTCTGGGGCACGGTAATATCTTGTGGAGACGTATCCTGTCATCTGAGGGTCTTGGATACGAGCGAGACCAAAGTCGCAAATCTTCAAGTCGCAGTTCTCGTTCACTAAGATGTTGCTAGGCTTCAAATCTCTGTGGATAACGCCTGCCGAGTGGACATATTTCAATCCTCGCTAAAAAGAGAATGATTATTAGTTTATGTTTACTCGGGAGTAAGATACTCTTTGAATGTTTGAAAAACTTACGAGAATCTGGTACAAGAAGTATTGGATGAATTGCTTCTCGAGTGGTCTCGATGTCAACAGTCTGTGAAGATCTGTACCGAGCAACTCTGTGACAAAGTAACTGTGTTATAGTATCAGTACTGCGCTCGTTTCCATCGTCCGAGGAAGATTGTCAAACTCACATATCCTCAAGCGGCGAGATGAAGATGTCGCTCAAGCTGATGACCTATTTTGCGTCAACACTATTAGTTTCGTTGCGTGCATTAAGATAAAGTAATCACGAGACTTTCGTACATTTTCATGCTTCAAATGCTTGAGAAGCTTCAGTTCTCTGTATGTCCTTTTCGAAAGAACCGGTGTGCTGAATGGTTTCATGATCTTCTTGATGGCGACTGGCTGGCCGGTAAGCTGGTCCTTAGCAGAGCTGCAGGGGTATCACGATTAGTTGCCTGCTCCATAGCTAGTGGGATTTAGCGAAAAGACTTACCAGACAAGACCGAATGCTCCCATACCGACAGGCTGGAGATCCGAGTATCTACCATGTTTCTTCGTGTCAGTTAAGATATTCGCGATGGAGCCTATACCGGGGTTGTGGGGTGGTCGCGATGTTGCACATATGCATTGATGGCTATGACGACATGCCCCCAAACGAGAAAAAAATGGTGGAGGAAATTTTCGGCAGGGGAAACGAGAGGCAAAAAGGCTTACCGGCTTGTGATCTCGAAGGTCGTGCCAAAAATCTGCGCGCGAACGAATTCTGCCATCTTGACGGATGGATTTGAAGTATTTGCTGACGGACGTGGTAATCGAGGAGGAGGAGGGAGAGGAGGTCAGCGATGTCGGGTTGAGGTTGTGATTTTCAGTGCCTGAAGAGGGGTTTGCGAGTTAGCCGTCGCCCGCCCGTTTGCCGCAGATCCACCACCGCCGGACGTACAGACGCTGATTCGCAGGACGAGGGACTTACTCTCCAATCAGCCGGCAGAAGACGACAGGATGATGGCGTCGATTGTTTCTTGCGGCTTCTCGGGGAGGCGGCTTTCGTGCTGTGGTCCGAGCCGGTTTACCGTTTTCCCGGCTGGTAATTCTGGTTCAACAGGCGGATCTTTGGAGATGCAAATGGCTGGTTATCTTGACTGGGGGAATGCGACCGTGGATTCGATGCCGGAGAGGAGAGAATAGAAGGGAGAGAGGGAGGAATGCTCGAGAAAGGAATTCGTGTCTCGCCTCTTCTTCTTCTAATCGGCAGAAACAGAAGATTAAACTTGGTTCTGGATTGGATTTGGGGTGTGGCCGCCGGCTGGTGTTTCGGACGCTGAATCAAGAAACTGACTGGTGAATCGATCGATCCGTCTATGCTCTCTCTGCTTTTCTGCCCGCAAACAACAAACACGAAGGTTATGTATGTACAGTACTCGTCAGGGGTGCCGATATTACTGGAGCTGCAAGCTTCCTTCGATAGTCTTTCCTTACTTGGTTCTCTCTCGTGCGGGCTGGCGGCGAGGCTTCTTCGATGGAGCGACGGACGGTTGGCTTCCAAAAGGGTAGCTAGGTGAGATGATCCGGAATGGCTCTTCCTTTTATATATTCAAACTAACTTCTTGGTCAGACTTCTATCTTTATCCACCGAGATCCAAGGTTTTTTCGTGAAGCCAACTGGCTCCTCCTGAGTCCGAAGGTTCTCGATATCCACTGCAAACCCCGATGCCTGCATTGGCCCACTAAACTAAGCCTGACACACGTGAGGGGTACCTCCGCTGCCAGCGACCTTGTCACCGGTACAAATGTCCCCCTCCATCGATGACGTCGTGGCGTTTTTTCGCAGACCCCGGTCCCAAATGCTGGGCGTCCAATTTAACCAACTGTGAGCTTGAGCTTAAAAAAGTTGGTGCATGCAAAGGAAAAGAAGGTGGTCAAGGGTCTGGATTGGACGGGACCCCTCAACCTCCATTCTCCATTCTCCGCATAATCCTGTCCCCCCCAAAATTCTCCCTCACAGCGCATGGAAGGTGAGAAAACTACGTCAGAGGGTCCATGCTTTCCTCTGCAGCTTTGTCCCTGCCACTCGTTTCCTTTTTTTTCTGTCTTGCGTCCTCCAACGCCGCCTGCAACTCGTCGACGTGGGTCCACTCGTCGTATTACTGTTGCGCTTAGGTAATTCCCAAAGCAGCAGTCTCGTTCTGACACGACTCTCAAGACATCAGCTGCTATGACCCCCTTAAGTCCGGCTATTCATTGTTCTTTTTTAATATTAATTGTGGCTAGATGTGAGGAAATGAAGTTCAATCAGCAATCATTCTAACCCGATCCCATATATCTTGCGATGTTTCAACAAAAGTTTGCTCAAACCAGATATTGCAGGACAAAAAAACCGTAAAGAGATGGATCACAGAGAAATACCATTTGAATGTTTAAAACATATTGATCACTTGGTCACAAATCAGCTAGCTACCAGATAATAAAGCTTTCGGACTTCTAAATATGTTATATTTTTAACTTCAACACAATAGAAAAATCGCGAGTGCATTATACCTTTACTCTGGTCTCGGGCTTGCAGATCACTGAAACACTTACACTTATAATTGGTTTATCGCACGATATATTTTTCTTGAGGACACAATACAGAAATAGGTCTGTGATAATTGTGATAATAGAGATTTATTTCCCTTAATGAGGTTGCAAGGCAGAAGGCATCAGTGCAATAGATAATTATCTGGTATATCTTCAAAAGGTACCAATGGTAGTTAGTCCCATGGAGTTTTTCAGATCTCTCAAAGTTCTAAACAGCCTTCTTCTTCTCGGTTGCACAGTAGTAATTATTGACGGATCGATAACTTCTTCTTCGCGCAGTGGCTTCAGGGCCCCCTCGGCATGATACAAATCACTAGTGTCGTCCAGATGGCTGAGTATCAGATCAATGGCCTTCTCTATACCCCCATCCGATGCCCCAAGCACTTTGCTTGCTCGTGCCTTCGAAAGCCCCATCGAGATCAGAACATCTAAGTAACTTGATGCCGAAGTAGAAGCAGAAACAGCAGATTCTGTTATAGCTCCTCCTCCAACAAAGCTAGAATTCTCCGTAAACTTGGATACTGGTGCACTGTTCTCAGTATACACGTACTTCGGATAACTCGGCGTCGAAGTTTCCGAACTTTTAGCTGGGGCTGATTGTTTTGCTGCCTGCTCGGAAGCGGAATTTCCAGTCGAAGCCTTACCTTTCTCCGATTTCCGTCCAATCGCCCTGGAACTGATTTGTAGATGCTTGTCAAGCCTCCCGGTAAGCTGGCCTACACTTTTGACACCGCCAAAGTCCCCACTGATCCCGCTTGGTTCCTCCTCCAGATCATAAAAGTTACCACCAGATGTGGCATAATCCTTTGCCGAAATTGGCTCAGCCGGCTTTGGGCGATCAGTTATGCGGGTGTAGTCGTCTGCATTGAGCATTTGCACGTTGAAAACTAGGATATCGCCCTTGTCCCATTCGTGATCGTAGTCCGATTTTGGGTCTTTGACAACAGATTGCTCGATGTTTCCACCCGCCGCAATACCTAGCTCAGGGCCCTTACTTTCCGCAGCTGCAGATCTATCCAGATCTGTTTTAGAATGGCGGGAGCGTGTGCGCTCGCGGTCGCGTGTCTGTGAGGGGCGGGTAGGTACACGAGACGTCAACGAGTCGGTTCCATAGACGAATTTTCTCGGAGATGAACCTATAATGTCAACTGCTCCGAAGCTAACTCGCGCTCCTGATCCTCGACGAGAATGGCCGCCTCCCTTAAGGCTATAAGTCACGTTGAGTACGCACTAGAGTTCACGAAGGGTACAAGGTTAACACGCTGTAATATCTGGTTGTGAGACTTCTGTAAAAGAGGATTGACTAACGCCATCATATCTTATACCATAATCGAAAAGTGCTGCACAAAGTTGAAATTAGACCCATCGAAGCCAGTTAGCGTATACTTATAAAATACGGGTTGAATATTATATCGCGGGTGGTTATAACACTCACAACGGCCCGTTTCCAAGGGTCTGCCACCAAATTCTACCCTTTGAGTTCTGATTGGGTAACCAAAAAGGTCCTCAATTATCTCTAGTATACTGGCGACATCCCAGTCAAACTCGACTTCCACCGTGTGAGAGTCTCCCATGGGAGCTACGATGGTTATCAAACCATTGCCGTTCGGACCTGACTTTCTCTTCCGGACCGTAATATGATATCTCAGTGTACCGTTCTCCAGCTATTTGTACTCGCGGGGTAGTGATAGGGAAATGGATTACCGTCTCTCGCGGTGGACGTTCCGTCGCAATAATCTCAAATTGCAACCCTCCAACCACCTCTTCGTTCGTGATCTGACCCTCGATGGTCAACCCCCTCCCCAGAGCCGCTGCGACGAACTGTCGGACCTTCCCTCCAGCCACGGCGATTCCATCGATCCACTTTTGCCCCGGGACTACCATATAATCCTGTATAGACTCTCCTTTCGCAACCAGCGCTCTACGCCTAAGCGTGGAAGCCGCATTCTCATTCACCGGCTCACCACTTATAATGTTGATGCCACCGGCGTATATCTTGATGGCATAATGTCTATTAGTATCGTACCAGACTGGACTACCGGTCACGTTAAATTTGATCCACATCGCTTCGTTTTCTTTTTATTTCAAAAATTGTAAGTATCGATATCTACCAAGCAGGTCTTCCGAGAAGAATTTGGTGACCAACCGTGCATCGCCAACAGCAGACCACCTTTCGCAGCCATCTCCGCAGGAAGTTTTGACGCGATGGTGTTGACGTTGATCAGGGACATCTTTCCATTATCCGGTGGCAGTTTCGATGTCTGATCATTATCAGGTACCTTTATGGTGCGACGAAACGTGATCTCAAAACGATTATCGACAACGATTATATCGTCCTTGAGTGCAACGCTTAAAGGCATGCTGGGCGTTCTGAGTAGCGAAATATTTTCTTCACAGACGAAATGTCTCAATCGCGCGATGTTAGTAGGTTTAAAAGGTTTTGTCGTGTGAGGCTGGTTTCGAGACCAGTTTAAAGGCAAAAGTAGGAAACTAGAATGCCCGTGAGTCAGTCATCAGCCCCAGGTTTTATAACATGCGAATTCACCAATCTGAAAGATGGAAGCCTTGGGCTCCCTCATCTATGCACATATGTCTCGTTTAGCTCAGCCTTCGGCCTTCCCTTCCAATATATAAGCTAATAGACTGTTGAAATCGAGAAGCCTCGCCTACCAGTAAGTTGTATTCAGATGGACATATATTATGATATCATAATCGTATAAGAATAACTCCATTAAATTAGAATCACATTTTCTGCATTAAAGGGTTTAAACCTCTTGTCTAGATGAAGGATTCTCGCTCTTCTTGTAAGTGATCCCGTCAAGTACCACAGAAACAACACAAAAATATCGCCAGCTTCACTAAATAAAATATTGTGAGTCTGAGTAATAATTTTCTTGTTATGCTGTTATGGAAGAAGGGTTTTCGAGACTATTTGCGGCGTCAATTATAAAATAAAGAATCAAAAATAAATCAAAAATACCTCTTTATATTACAGCGTAAAATTGAAGAAACAGAAAAGAAACGAAACGATGCACGTCAATATTGATGTAAATACAGTGCAACAGAATTTTAGATAGCTTATTAAGTTATTTGATCTACTGAGTTTGTATCCTTCATCGAAACCTATTCTATTATCATGATCTTAGAAAGAACTTTATTGCATCAGCAATTCATAGTATCAACGTAACGCTGCTTGAATTGTTTCATATGCTTCTCGTTTCAATGCTCAAATACGTTTAATTAGATACTTATGGAACCTAGGTAGCTCCTACGGATATAGAGTCTATCGATCAATTCAGTGTTCGGTAATGGGTAACAGAAAGACTACCTCTTGCTGGAATTGATAAAATGATGATTAAGATAAACTAGCTGTGTGTCTAGCTTCTGGTCTTCGATGAGACAATGGAGGAGTATATTTGACAGTTTTTCCTGTATATTCGATTTGCCTTGGTAATTTCAGGCCGACTTGTATGCGAGTATTCCGGTGTTTACCAATATCATTGCGCCTACCGAGTTATAGTGAAATTACTAACTAAATATAAAAGCCGTATTAGTCTAGTCTCGTAAACCAAACTCTTCCTTACACCCATAAGGAATATTAGTTCATTATATCTAATTTTGATTGCGGAGAATCTTAAAATCGAGCGCCTTGATGGAGTTTCGACTAACGACGAGCTTATTGTGGCCGTGATTTTGATCAAACACCAAGAATTCACTAAATCTATAAGAATATCCCCCTTAGTCCAACCTAAAATCGGTTATTAGGCTGATAGAATAGCTAATATAGTTGTTTGTTTGCTAGACCCAAAGTTCCGGATATCGAATTTCACGATATATAAGTCCCCTGCGCTACGCTACATGCCTTAGAGCTCCAGCCTCGGAGCTCTAATGTAAAACGAGCCGAACGCCATTTCGGGATCGCCCGAACCTCGTCCTCACGCCGTCGAGCCAAGAAAATCCTTGGTTTGCGGCTTCGTATTCCGTCCAATAGCATATCTTCGCTTCACCAGAAAGGTACCCTATACCTCGTCGGTACCATTTTCCGCCTCGCGATGCTTGGGATTTAAGTGAGCGTGTTGGGCGAAAAGGCTCTGGCGGATCAACAAGGGGGGAATTCCACCTTCCCTCTCCCAGTGATATCATATCGCAGCTTCTCCCCACGTCCCCGATATCGCAGGTCCAAAAAAAACCCCATTAAAAATAAATGATGGGACCCGAACGATGCCTCCCATAGACCCGTGCCATCATCCCGATCCCACGTTCCCACTTACCGCCCGGTTCGCCGACCGGGTTCGCAATCTCACGTCAACTCTCGCGGTATCCGCGCTTCGCGATGACCTGAAAATACTAACGTCGTTTCATACCCGCCATTTTCGGACCAGCTCCGGCAAGGACGCCGCTCTTTGGATTCGAAAACGGCTACGCGATGTTTCGAAGGAGAATGCCAATACTACTGTCGAGCTGTTCCAGCACGCGTGGACCCAGCCGTCGGTGATTGCCCGGCTGCAAGGCGTGTCGAATACGGTTCGTGATTTTCTACTCCAAATGTAGCTTTGGAGCTTCTTATAGCTATATACACTCAATTGGCCGACATGGGTGTACAATAACGAGATATTCACGAGATATTCACGAGATCAAGTCCTTAACTAACTAACACGAATAATACAGACAGTAATCCTCTCCTCCCACATCGACTCTGTCAACCTATACCTCCCCTTCTTCCTCTCGGCCCCGGGCGCCAACGATGACGCATCCGGAGTCGCAGTCCTCCTCTCCGTCTTCACCGCACTCTCGAAATCCTCCCCCTCGCTGACCAACACCCTCGAATTCCACTTTTACGCAGCGGAGGAAGCCGGCTTCTGGGGTTCCGCCGACGTTTTCGCCGCTTACAACAAAGATCGAAGGGTAGTGCACTCTGTTCTCCAATTCGACATGATCGGTCGCACATCACCGGGTCAGAAGCCAGCCGTGGGCGTGGTGAACGACTACCTGCCGGTTTCCTTTGGTAGTTACCTGAAACTCCTGGTATCGAGCTACCTGGATATCCCCGCTGCGGATACGGAGTGCGGCTACGCCTGCAGCGATCAAGCTTCCGCCACCAGGTTCGGGTACGCGGGTGGTCTCGTCACGGCGGGAAGGCTGGAGGATGCTACGGAGGACGTTTCGCACACCGGGGGGGATACGATTGAAAAGGTGGATTTGGAGCTGGTGTTAAATTTTGCGGAGCTGGGAGTAGCTTATGCGTACGAGTTGGGTGCTGGGGAGTTGGACGGTGGGGACGGTGGAGTGAGAGGGTATACCTGTGATTTGGGTTATCCGGACGGGTGGATGGGGGATGCGAGACGTTTCGCGGCGGCGAGGGCGACGGATCCTTTAGGAATGGCATTGTGGTTTTTCGTGTTAGCTGTGATGTTGGCGATCGCGAGGCCGTGGGAGGAGTTCCCGTGGGTGATGAGGATGGGGAGGAAGGTCAAGAGGGTCTTTAGGAGAGGTGGTATGGGGCGATATGCCAGGGTGAGGGAGAGAGATGTTCCCGATTAGAATATGATGGATAGAAAGGTTGGGGATACATAAAGCAGTGTGATATACTGCTCTTCGTAAGATATAGTTGATTGTAGAAGACTTCCTTGTAATATATCGAATCGATCCAATGTTGATCTTTGGCCATTTATCTGTGCATCGAGCTCTGAGCTTGCTGCAGCTACCATCCTGTAGCATTTAAGCTCCTCGATCCCGACACAATGACTGACACTTGATATCACAGTGTCTACATAATGTGGAGCAGCTCCTGTATATGCTCCTACTCTCGCCTTGCCAGACGAGTAGCCAGCATCAACAACCGGCCCATATTGACACCGTCCAGAACCACCCATACCCATCAAACCACCCTCTTTTCAGCTCTTCATCTTCGGACCCGCAACATCCAGCCCCTCCAGCCCCTCCATTGGATCTGGCACAGCTCCGGCCACAGCACTACCCGCAGCCGCCTCCACGGCCTTCTTATCCTCCTCGTCGACCTCGTGCTTCTTCAACCACCCTTCCTGCTCCCAAAGCGCGACCTTGCTACCCAGACCCTCAGTCCTACCCCCGGCTCCATCCCTCCCGCCCAGATTCTTCGCCGGGCTGACTTTTATGACTTTGCCAAACAGCTCGGCTTGGTCGAAATTGTCAATCGCGGAAGCGGCGTCATCCGGGTTTGTGAATTCGACGTATCCGAAACCCCGGGCTTGGGAGGAGGATTTATCGATGGGGAGGTGGACGTCGACGATTTCGCCAAAGGGGAGGAAGAATGCGTGGAGGATGTCGGTGGTCGTGGTGGGGTCCAGGCCGGCTGCAACGAAGGGTAGGTAAGGGCAACGAGTCAGTAACCTTTTCTCTTTCTTTTTCTTTTTTCTCTTTCTTTGTTTTCTAGTATTATCAGAAGAGGGTAATAGGGAGATGATAGATGCATACCGACGTAGACTGTGCTCTTCACCCTAGTTTCGTCCGACATTTTTGGCTGCTGACGTTCCGGGTGACTAACATAAACGTCGCGAACGGTAGCTCGAGAAATTTTTAAGATCGGGGAGATTGGCGAGGAATGGCGATTTTTCGCGTAAAAAGAGCGAACCCAAAACTGAAAAGGAAAAGAAAAAGTCTACCGGGGTGTCCATATTTTTGGTGCTTGGCGGAAATGCACGCAGGTCCTGCAATATCAAACTTGACCACTTCTTTCTAAAAAAATTGAAATAAAAGAGACAAGCGAAGAAAAAACAATAGATTGAAATTAAAAATTCCGTACGGGATGAGGTCGCCGTGCGGATGCCTAGCGACGAGGGCGAAGAAGGAAACAAGTGTATGAACATGCTCCTAAACGTGGGCATAGGGTTGGAAGGAAGTTCGCGTTTAAACATGTCCCCATCTGACGAGGACCTTTTTAGGCGGCCGGTGGCCCGTATGTCATCGAATTCATGCGAGACCAAGCGAACGAGGATTCGGCTTTACCAGTCTATGCATGCATGCAGGCGTGGTCTCGAACCCGCGTTCCCCCCCTTTCCACATAAAACGACAGATCTTCTGGAATCTCAAGGCATAATTGCTGACTCGGGTAAGAAAGAGAGAAATCACTTTTTTTTTAAAATTGCCAATCACGGCCTTAGCTCCTCCTCAAAGAGGAGAAAAATGGCATGTTCTTTATGGGAGATTTAATTTGTGTGTATGTATTCATATTTAATTCGAATTTCCCTCATAGCACCCTTGTATGGATTTATTGTTTTTTGAAAGCTCCGCGACTCCTCCCCATTTCCTGATAACAACAAAAAAAAAGTAGACAGGACAGATGGAGTAGATATAGTGAAAAGAGATGAGTGACTTTTTTCGTTGGAAGGAAAGCAAGCAATAGAAAATTGTTCTCTTTGCTCGAGTAATAGAGGGGAGGTTTGTGGTGTGTAGAGGTACAGGTCTTGGAGCGCTAGGAAGGGAAAAGCAGGGTCGGGCTGCGGAATTTTGCATTCTCGACATTAATAGCAAGAAGAGAAGTTAAAAGTAGAAAAAAGGACAAAGCATTATTATTGTTGTAATTGTTTCGGCACGTCGTAAGGGGGAGGCGGGATGGTAGAGGCGCCATCGAGGGGTGACAGGTATCTCGGTAGCGGAAAGCTAGAATATCAAAAACAGATTCAAAGGGAAAGCACAGCCAAAACAAGAATCAACAAGCCGCAAACGAGACGATATCGGCCAGGAATGACAGAAAGAAGATCCGGAACTCCGTTAAGCAGCAAGAAGGTCGAAATTTTTTGTTGAAAATCAAAAGGGAAAAAGAAAAGAAAAGAAAAAAGAGGATGACGAAACGACCAAAGCGAAGACAAGGGTAAGAGGGAAAAGAAACAGCATCAAGCAAGATCATTCAGGATGAACTCAGGATCCACTGAAAGAGATATACAGTTCATTCAGGGCAAGCTTCCGTGTAACGTACAATACATTCGAAAATTGAAAGGCTAGCCGGCAAGAAAAAATAAAAGTAAAAAAGAGGAGCGAGGAATAAGCAGGGTCGTCGCCAGTCCATTGGAGAATTGTCAATGAAACAAAGCGGATAAGTCGTAAAATATCAGTCGTGAATCGAAAGCCGAAGTCAAGACTGGATTCGGAATCGCGGGTCTTATTCATAACCGAGGTTGCTGTAGGTATCTCCAAATATATAGCATCGGTTCAAAATTACCCAAGGCATGATGAGAGATATATATATTAATCCCCAATGATTTGGGATAAATGCAGAACGGCCGTTGAGTCCGTGCCATATTCGGGTCCATTAGTTGCGAGAACCCGGGAGCTTGCAATCCTCCCAAAGCTCATCAACCGGTTTTGTGGCGTCCTCGCGGGCCCGAGTGAAGTTTGGTGGCTTAGGTGTGTCGTCCACCGAAATATATGGTGCTTATAATATACCGGAATCTTTCAAGGCGTTTTGTAGAATTGTTTCTTTTACGGCAGCAAAGACCAGTCGGATATTCGAAGTGTCGGTGGCTTGGGTGAGACTGAAGATGGTTTGTTAGACAACCTATACGTATCGGGCATTCACAGCATAACTTACTGAGGGTATAGATTCAGATGTGCTCTGTTGACTTGATTGAACCGCCAGAGCAGGTATTTCGCTGCTCTGTTCACATCCGGGCCACCCGAGTAATCGGGGAAGTAATTCGACAGAGGTGTTCTCGGCAGCTTTTGCCTGAACAGATCGACCTTGTTGAGGAATAGGATGATGCTTGTTCGGACGAACCACCGGCTGTTTACAACGGAATCGAAGAGTACCAGAGATTCGAGCATTCGGTTCTAAACGTTACAAGTCAGCAAAAAGTCGGCAGGCTCGGTGGGCTCGTTTGTATGGCCTACCTGATTCTGCTCTTCAAGGAGAACTTGATCGTATTCGCTTAAGGCGACGCAGAAAATGATGGATGTGACCGATTCGAAGCAATGAATCCACTTTTTACGCTCACTTCGCTGGCCACCGACGTCAAACATGCTATAACAAGGTTAGCCTCGTGTTCCACCAGGAAATCATATTGGTATTCAATGTTGGAAGGGGGTTCCGTACTGTATGTTCAGCTGTCCCATTGTGAATCGCGTCTCGTAGATACCGGTGGTTTTTGTTCTGGCGCGTAATACATCCGCTTCCGACGGGATGTAATCGGGCGCACCTATCCGTGCAGCTTCGGCAAAGAAACTAAGGAAACAAACGTGTTAGCTATTACCGAGAAAAGTGGACTTGAGCCGGATGAAGACACATACTATGGTGCCGAATCCATGATGTAAAATTCGCTCTGGTGTTCCAGGACTGCTGGCACCGCTGGGTCGTCCCATAACGCGGAAACAGCTTTGCTGACACGGGGATCAAGAGGGACACTCGGGTCGGGGTCGACCTGGAAGGTGTACAGAAAGTCCATATGATCCTAGAATACAACCGGTTAGCCATTTTCTATTCTTGTTTTTGTTATGTGGTTTTTGTGTGGTGAAGCCGTCCTACCTTGTTCGAGTCGTGTTCGGGTACGATTTCGAACTGTCGCATGGCGTCTATCAGGGCTTTTGCGCAGTCCACCAGATTCTTGTATACCGTTAATCGGTACTGTGCCAGTTCCTCTACTGTGTATCCGTTCTGATGTATAATCTTCATCTGTTTGACGATGGTCGACTTTCCACTCTCACCAGATCCTACTTGGGGGTTAGAACTTCGGGAATCCCAGGGCTAGATTCCAGGGGAAGAAAATCTTACCAAGTAACAGGATTTTGCACTCGCGTCTTAACCGCCGCGAGTCGTCCATGATTTCTCTATCTATTGCTTGAGATTTTTTCCTCTGCTCCATCTCATCCGACGCTTCTCTCGACATGCAGCCTCCCATTTTGTCCGACTTCTATCTCACCACTTTTGGAAAAGAAAACGAAAGAAAAAAAATAGATGAATGCAGTTTTCTGCACTCGATCGGAGGAAGCACCCTATCCGCCAAAAAGCACGAGTTTGTGTGTGTGGGTGTATATATATATTGCGAACTTGTGGTTGCTCAGATGTTGTCGGAGGTTGGCGACTGTTCGGGAATTCGAAAAGATCTTTTTTTTTGAATCGAAGATATCAAATCCCGCTAGATGTCGATGATCCTGTTGAATCCTTTCGCGAATAACCAGACGCGATGTCAAGTTCCCCTGAATGCAAAAAAAAGAAGTCGGGGGATAGTGTTGCGAAGTCGTCCGGCGCGTCGTCGGCGGTGATCAAGTTTTCCGATCGGAAAAGGTCGAATGTATATGGCAGCGGTCGTAGAGCTCGGGTGTATTGGTCGTATTGAGAAGGGATGGATGAGTGAAAGGGAAAGGAAACGGGAAGAAGCAATGGGAGCCTGAGGAGATCAACTGCTGGCCGGGTGTTGTATGGGAATTAATTTGCAAGAGACGGGAGCCGCCGAAGTTCGAATGGGAGGATGGTAATAATAATAACACGGGGATCCAGAAAAAGTCCCGGCGGAGGTCGTAAACGGCGGATGTTTGGGGGCAAAGGGAGAACCGGAGATTCGAACGTTGAAAAGGGCAGCCTGTTGGAGAGCGATGGAAGGGGAATGAATGATGGAGAGAGAGAGGAGGAGGAGGAGGGAGCGGGAAGGGGAGAGAAGGAAGTTTTGGGGTGGTTTTTTTTGGGTAATTCTTATTTGATTGCAGCAGCTGGCTGGTTTGACTTGACTGGGCCGGCCGGGTTGGGGTCGGGCTGGCGGTCTGGCTGGCTGGCTGGCTGGCTGGCTGGCTGGTTGACGGGCAGCAGGTCAAGAGCCGTTTGAGAAGAAGGACCGGAAAGAAGAAAAGGCTTGGTTAGCTGCAGGAGAGCACCAATAACCAGGCAGGCAGAAAGGCAGGCCGGCCGGGGGCACAAGGATCTCAAGTATGCAAGTCAGTCTGATCGTGATGCCGACGATGGCGAGGAATGGGATGGACCAATTTGACGGTGCGAGAGCAATGTAATGTAATTAGTCTGGGGAGGAGGAGGGAGGCGAGGACGCCGCTTTGCAGATGGGAGAAGAAAAACCCGCCGGATGACAGCGCTATCCCGTGGTAACTAACAAGACGTCTGGGTCCAAGTAAATGCTCGTTGGGTATATGTCGTCAATAGCGAGAGGGGGGCCTATTTCCTATTATTATATGAACTGTGTAGAAAAATAAAAAATGCTGGCCCGCTGCTGGTGCTTGCAATTGTGCTGGTTCCTGCAGCTGGATGGCGGCGGTGTATGTATGACTTCTGTGACTTCCAAGGGAAACGGGGGCCATCTCAACCACCGCCAACCCTGCCAACTAACTAACAGCCAAACTAACCAACTAAACTAACCGTCCGTCAGTCCTCTCGCAATCGCCTCGCAAACGCCAATCAGCACCGGTTTGAAGCCAGTCGCCTTTTTGGCACTTTAAGGGTCACCCTTCGGATCTCATTCAATGCAGTTGGAAGAGCCTGCTGCTGCTGCTGCTGCGTCTTTCGACCTGCGGGCCAGCTTCGGACTACGGTGGAGGGTGAGGCAGTAAGGATGCCAGGCTGATGCCGCAAACGTGATGGCACCAAACAGCCCCCTCCAAACAGAAAGAAGAAAACATCAAACCGTCCGTCTACCACTAGCGCCCTTTGGGCCTTCTCTCTCACCCCGTCGGCCGGATTCTTATAATATATCTACGGCACTGGGCACGTACGTTCGTCCTGGACCCCGTCGACGAACGTGCCAAAAAGGCGGGAGCGGTGCTGCCTACCGACATGTGTATGCATCGATGACCTGCGTTTAACAAATAATATCAATAATAATCAAACTGCCTGTAATATGCTCAGCCCGCGACTCCCATTTCAGCCTCTCCCGAAAAGAAAAGAAAGAAAGTCGCTCGAAAACACCCTCCTCGAGATAATTCTACTCTTCTTCTTCTTCCTCTTCCCTCTCCCTGCTTCTCCTGCCTGACTTCTTCACATTCGGCGAATTTGGCGAGATGGAGGGGCATGCGACGGGGCGTCCGGTAGCGCGGGCTGCAATTCTTCACATCAAGATGGTGGAGCCGAGAAATCCGACGAACAAGACTGGTCGAAAAAGACATCAGCAATGTATCGCCGACCGAAATCCAACTTTTCCCCCAGTTGTTGTTCCTCTGACAAAAATACACATTTGAAAAGGGGGCGGTTCTTTCACTTTGCCGTACGCACATTCAGATATCCAGGCTCGCCTACTCCCGTGTGCACCGGTGTGGGAGAGCCGTCAAATACAAAAGTACCTGTCGATCCACCGTTCGTGATATTGGAATCCATGGTTGACCGGACATAATTCTCCAAATTTCGACGCTCAGTTGCGGTGCTTAATTTCTAATTGCATCCCAATCTTCCCGTCAAGCAATGGTCTGTGCCTGAATTCAGGAACCATTTTCGACGCCCACATCCGTGCGCGATTGCTGACTCCGCCCTAATTAGCCCTACAAATAACATTGAATGAGAGAGCTCTGTAGAGCCTCAAGTCGACATCTTGCCAGAGTAATACAATATGAAAATATATATATATAAATATATATATCAGACATCTTTAAATCTATATTGATATAATTATTTAATCTTGTTGCCGCCACGCCATGATCCAGATTGAGCACAACGTGCCGCAACGGGGATTTTCGTTATTCGATTCATAATACCCTTCTTTGACTTGAGATGAAACGAAACATCGCTGTCGGAGTTAAATATAGCGGTATATACCCGTGTATTTGCCACTACTATAGCTCACTATATCTAAAGCTCTCTCTTAAGCTCTTGCGCAAGAATCAAACAATTATGACAAGCTTCTGGAATAATTGTTGCTGTTTCACGATTTACGGGCCACTGGTTGAATCATTTATAATTGACGGGTATACGTGCCATGCCGTATCGATAGTGCAAGCTAAAAAAGACATCAATTTAAAAAGAGCTTTAGATCAAAACCCAGAAGGATCGTATCAGACCACGAGTCATCCGGGAGGCGGAAACCCGTCGATGTCCACCCTTGCGCATGAATTATATAGCAAAGGTCAGACGCAGAACAGCAATCATGCGAAAGACTACATGTATCACGGATGAGCGAACATGAACAAGGCGGCGCAAGGCTCCTGGAATCGATAAGATCGGACAGCTCACCAGACCTTCGGGAAACCTCTGTACTCAGCCCATCACAGACCGCAGACGAATCCCACAGCTGACGGATTTTTTTTTCCCTTTGATGAGATGCAATGGCAGGACCCCCAGGTTTTTTTCGACAACGTGTCTATCGGTTAGCAAAAGACCAGGTCAAGGCCAAGGTCCAGGGAAGACAAGAATGAAAGGTTGAACAGCAAAAACCTTGTCAGGCTTGCCAGACGAGAGACACTTCTTTTCTGAACTGATAGGCCAGAACATAATAGACTCTGTGTTTCAGGCAGGAGCAAATCCGTGGATTATACTGAATAGCAGAAAGTTGTGAATCTCAGGGTATAGCTCTCTCGACGAGCCGTGCCAGCCTCTTCGTAAGAAAGAGAAAAAAATCCGAGGTCAAGGATATCTGAAAGCGAATCGCCCAAACCGAACTAATAAACTCCCAGCAAAAAAAAACCCACAGGAAAAGAGGCGAATAGGGAAAAAAGCAACAATAGGGACGACATGCAGCGATGTCAGAGATCGAGACAAGGGTTTCCTTCGAAAAGGCCGAACAGGCAGATGCGAAAAAAAAAAAAAAAAACAATTTCTTTGTTTAGCTTTGACCTGTACAAAATAAATGTGGGTACACCGACATTCACTTTTTTCTTCTTCGACTTTCTTGCATACGCTTCGTTTCAGAAGCAACAACGTGGACATCGAAATCGCACGTCTCCTCAGCCAATCCAGGAACAGTACGAAGTACACACCTGCTAGTTTGTCCAGTCCTCACGCCAGTGGTACATACTCATGGTACATCGAGAGCCCCATACAAGCAATTTTCTTTCCACATTCGACGCGATGTACCGTCGTTTAATACCTGTCCCTCCCCAATGAAATAACTCGGGACTTCCGAGAAGGGTAAATAAGCTGGTACCTTAATGCCTTGAATTTGATATATATTTTTTATGCGCCTAGAGATACGCTATGGCAATGTAGCCGCTTCAGAGGCCAAAACGGAAAGGAAAGCAAGGACCACTAGCATATAGGATCTGAGAAGAAAATGGTGAAGGATATCTCTGCGATAAAGACGAAAGAGCTTCAAGCTCCGAAAGAGAAGTCCCCGTCCCCACAGGCTTCTTTTTTTTTGAAAGGGTCCACGGGTCTTATGCTATCTCAACTTCCTGATTTATCGGTTCCTGTGGGGAGGGGGGGAGGTTGGGCAAACTTGCGTGTGCGAATTCAACGGCTCACACGGGACATGGGCATATCGATTAGGTTCCCCCTCGGTCTTTTGCTCGTATCCTAAGCCTGAGGATTTAAGAAAAAACTGGGATTGTTCCTAATGCACTGTGGCGCTAAGGCGGCGATAACTCTAGACCTTTAGCCACGATATCTGCGGTCGCGATCGTACTGTGTAAGTATGTTGCTGGTTGTAATTATTATTTTGCTCACATGAGGTCTCGATCCGGGGTGCTAGGAAGTGGCGGCCGGCGAATTGAATTGTCAGCTACTATTCTACATTCAGAATCTTTTTTGATGAAAAGATGCGTCTAGATTTGCCTCCGATGTAAGCCGTCTTTCCCGTCTCGCTTGGCTTCAGGTTATCTGGAAAACAGTAGATAGTAGATATAGACGCCCAAATCCGTGCGAATTTTCAAGAAAATGATGTAGACGGCGCAGTCCTTTTACTGTGAGTATTTTTTCTTCTTTCTCCTCTTTTTCTTTCTAGCTAGTCCGATAAATATCGGGAAAACGCGCATGCTCCAAATACGGCCACCTGCATCGTTACAAAATCACGGAGACCTGCAGAGGTACCCTGAAAACCCGCAAGTTTCCTGAAGCAAATGGCGTTGTCGCAGAATCAACCACAAAGAAAGTTTTTTTTAAAAAAAAAAAGATGGCGCCGTGGTTCCCGCGATAAACCCGTAGGAAAACTCTACAATGTTTCTTTCGGCCGGCACCTCGGAAGTGTGATTTTCTCGAATAGCATTTTTCTGATGTTTGGTACTGTCAAAATATGTGGCGTGCATCATCCCGGGACCCTGAAACACGCCTTCAGGGCGTCTCAAGATCAACCAATATCGAAAATACCCACACAGAAAGGAAACAATCGAATTAACAAGCAGATCATTTCCATCGATTTCGAAATTGCTGCATCTCGTCTAACATTTTTTTTTTTTTTTTTTTTTTTGCAAATTACGCGATTCATGGCGAACGGCGAGATATAGTATAAAAATACAATCCAAATGAAATCCACGGAACCACCCGGATTCGCAAGCAGAATTACCCAATTCTCAGGGCCGCGTAACGCTCAGGAGCTGAACAGAAACCCCATCCCAACTGTTACATTATTTTCTTTACCCCAGGAATATCTAAAAATACCACTCCACAATCTTCCCCTTGCCAGAAAAAACTGTTTTTATCCAACCTCAAAGGTCTAACCATATGGCTCGAGCTCATCACAATTGGGGGGACGGGGGCACTGCGCTCTCTGCTTCAAGGAGTGCGGTTTCAATTTCTCTTTCTCTCTCTACTTTTTGCTAGTTTAGGAGGCGAATTTGATAATAGGCGAGATGTGGTTGAATGTACTGGTTAAATTCGGTGAGAAAAAAAGGTTTAGATTAGGGATCGTTGATGGGCAAACATGTATCTTGCTGGGTTCAATTGTGGCAGAAAAGGTATTGAAGCCAGATGGGTACATTTCCTAACCAAAAGTGATTGAGGTCCGGGCCATCAATTTTTTATCACGGCATGTCCGTGAGATCGAGCTGGGTATAGATATATTGGCGGCAGAGTAGAGTGGCGTTGCAACATTGGCGATATATGGGATGAACATCCACGGACGACGGTACATATCTGCGGGGAATATCATAACGCATCTAACGCGCATCTTCAACCCTTTTGCCTCTTCGATACATCTCCGAACCATACGATATCATTTGAAATCGAAATCGAATCAGAAGAAAAGAAAGAGGAAAAAGAAAAATTATCCTGCTTTTTTCTATAGTATTTTCTTCGTCTTGTGATTCACGATCGATGTTTATCAGAACCATGTTCCTTGCTACCTTGCTCGCCTCGGTTTCTTGGATTCGAGATAAAAACCTGCAAATAATGTATGACATGACTGAGCCCTGGTCCATCGTAGACCCTGCCACCACCCAAATTCCCATGCTCCGTCTACCATTGCTCTCTTCCCCCGCCTGAAAACGCCGATGTGGTGCATATCGATGGGCTTTCCAGCTCTCTTTTGGTAAACAGTTTTTGACAGTTTCTTCAGCTATATACAGGGGGGGTTGGAGAGGGTGTCATGGAGGGGAAATGCGGAGATGTTTCTTCAGAGGAAACAAAAAAAACAAAGGGCTGAGCTCTTTTGCCTCGTGCCTTTCACTTGCAGTCTTTTTCTGCGGATGTTAGATTCCTCTAATCTCTTCTATTTTCGGAAAACAAGTGGGTATGCAAATGTTGTCTGGTTAACGAGACAAAGCGCAATCCATCAAAAAGCTTCAATCAATATCCTCAAACACTTAAAATATCTTAAATCTCCTCGCGGAATTCTAAACATCAAAGCAAACGTCTAGAAAAACCTAGGAACAAACCTGCAAGAGCCCCACCCGTTCCACAGAAATCTGTTTGAACGCTCGGGCCTTTATCCACTCAATGGTCCAAGGAAAACCTCCAGAATCTTTCAGTTTCGGGAAAGTCGATTGCAGAAGCCGGGAAATTTCCTAATCGGGATAGCTGGGTTTTCCCTTCTCGATAGTACTTATGTGTCCGGGGGCAGCTGCGCGATACCGATTGCACGGCGTCATCAAATGTCATACATTTTCTTAGGATTTGTTGTTGATTTAATTATCGGGCTGCGGTCCCGGGGATGTACGGTGCGCAAATCTTGAGTAATCCGAAAGATACGCTAAAGTGTTGACCGTCCAAAAAACCCCTGATGATTGACTTCCATTTTCGACGAAAAGAGGAACTAGAAAAATACGTACTTGGACGTATGCGCATGTACTTCTCCTGATCGCCGGTGGAGCGATGGTCGATTTCTTTCTGTATGCGTTTCTCGTAGTAGGAAGCTGGCGCCTTTTGGTCTTGTTTTTCGCCCATCCAAAATGCCGGCCCTAGATTTTTAGGCCCGATATCAGTGCCCAGATTGAATTAATTACGTCTGTTAATATACGTATATTAGACCGTTTTGAGGGCTTTTTAGCCTCTTTCCCCCGGTCAGTACAGAAGAAAACAAGAGGGTTCGTTAAAAACACTAGAGAAACGTTCGTCATTATTTCGTGCCGTAGTTAACCTACCGCTCCTTCGTTTCCCTTGTTGGGTTCCCACGGTAAAGTATCTGTCAGTACTTCGTACACGTCGAGGTGTACATCTTGCGTCTACCGGGGTGGCAGGGTCCGCAGCCATCATGATTTTTTTTCAACCGTGTCGATTTTTATTTCTTTCCGAACCGATTATCTCTCAATATCTCTCTCGCTCGTCCCTCTTCGGGCTAAAAAGTTATTCGAGGGGGGCGGTTTACGGCTCCAAGGCCCTTCAAATCTTTTCTGTAAACTTTCCTGTCAGCTCGTATTTTTTTTAAGAGAATGACCGCAATTGTCATAAGATCCTGATTGCCCGACCCTTGTCCGTATATTCCACCCCAGGTGCCCAGTTCTCAGTTAGGCCGCTTGCTGCCGTCGTCGGGTCCGCGCTTCCGCTCCACGAACCGAAATTTCGAACACGAATCAAAACGTAGCATCCATGCATACACCTCTCCGATACTTAAATTATTTTTTAAACAAACTGTAGAATTTATTTTTTAAGCAAAATAGTAAATTTTATTTTAAGCAGAACGTAAGAATTATAGAGGCACAGGTGTACATGTACGTGTATAACAGATGTGTCTAGGTATCGATATAGCGTGGTAGTTTGTTTGGGCATTCCCCAGATGTCAAAATTGTGGTAGTGCCTGCGCAGGAACCTGTTCCCACATAACCGGACACTGGTACACCTATCATAATGAGTTTCATAGGTCCAACACACGGAAATACAGCTAAACAATACCAAAATCCAACATATACAACAGCTTTATATCTCCGCAAGGGGCACAATCCTAAAAGATAGAACTAGCACATTATATATACTTTTCTCAATACCATTCTTGTTGTGGCACAAATTTATAAAGTTATTTGAAGAATAAATATAAATCGCCGTTTTGCTCACATGAAACCCCTAGTATACTACAGCAAAACCTTTGATCATGGACAGATGCTTCATTACCGCCATGTTGAGTCCAAATTTCGCAAAAGGTTATGTATCAAAATATTTTGCCGCGTTGGTATCTCCGATCAATACATCTGGTCTGTGCCTCGAGGTTCTTTACAATACGTATATAGCAAGAGAAGTTTGAATTGCGATATATAGAAAGATGCATCTGGCATGAAGATGAATTTGGATATTCTTATGCTTGTAACTTTGTGTAGAAATTTATAATTTTTATATGCTCGAGTAATTACCGACAAAATGATATTCAAGAATATGATGTTTGTACCGAAAATTATATCACTGCTTCCACTTTTCTTTGGCATTGCAATATCAATAAACATTCACGATCTGGTAAGATTGGTCTTGTGCCCCACAAAATCTATGGAAACTGTATATTAATTTAGATTATATGCATATGGAGGCCCTTCGTAATAACGTCGTGCTAAGAATAAAGAGAATACTAACTCGCACCTTTGAACCAATAATAGCTGTTAATTCCGGGACAGAATCCCAACAACCCTCCCAAAGCATACGACACCACCACAAACCCTCTATACAGCTCTGAAGGATGGAGCGCCACCTGCTACAACTCAACCTTCTCGAGGGGAACGTACCTCGTTGCCGACACGATCCCCGTCGCGCTCAAGAACATACTAAGCGGAGTAACAGAGCCGTTATTCACGCCCAATCACCCCCTATGCTCCATCTGGTTTAATGATGTGGAGACCGAAGTGGTGATTAGCGTTTGCGGACTGGGAGCTCAGAATGCCACGGTATCCGTGTCGGATATCACCGCGAGGGTCGGGTTCCTGAATCAAGCGTTCCAGAACAAAGAGGGGGTGATCGTGGAGTGTAGCTGGGTCAATGTACCCGAGAGCAGGATCCACGGCCCCGGAATCAGGAGGGGCTCCTCTGTCCGTGTGCGTGGGTCTATACAGCACTCCGGGGGCAAAGCCGATGAAAATTGGGTTGTGGACGTTTCCAGGCAGGATGATTACATTGGATGGTTGGCGGAAAATAACCCGATCAATGGAGTATCTGCAGGTGACGACAGTAATCGCAAATGGGACATGAAGTGTTTTGAATTTGCGCAGAGGTTCTATAGACCGGGGCTCAGTATTCAAGATATAATGGACACAAAGATGAATATCCGATACGGTCTCGTCAAGCCCGTTTGGGATTCCAATGAGAAGTACGTTGGTCCCCGGAAAGAGTGCCGACAGCATTACTGCGATGCTTCGAACGACGTGCTGGTCTCAATCTGCGGCCCGGAGTGGGAGAACAGGGTGCACAGTTTTTATATCACCGAGTTGATGGATAGAGCCGTTACCGGATTGCGAGGCAACAGCACCCAGGCCCAGTGCGAATGGGGGAGTAGGCAACCCCCAGGGAACAAATGCTACGGTGTAAAAGACCTCGCGGAGGTCTCAACCGACGGTAGCAATACGCCAAAGGGGCCGCCGATTTCGATCAGGGCACTCGGAGAGGGCACAAACTGTTCAGCGTTTACTTCTACTTTCGAAGAAACCCCGCTTTGGGTGTGGACACCTTATATGCCCATTTGGCGGGCCACGTAGGGAAGAGGTATGCCCTCCCGACTATGTGAATATAGTAGTAAATTGACGAGGTGGTGTGGGAGTACAATTATATATGGGTAACGTGGAGGAGTGATTGAAAGGTCAATTTGTTGGACTGTCGGTGCTCAAAATCGAGTGTATTTCCGCGTGTAACGTTTCAAACTGCTATGAATGGAGAAATCCAATGAAACTTAATGATACGGGGTTTCTTTACCACAGTGGGGGATGTCATTGTTTATATATCGATACCTAGATGATTAACTAGTTATGGTGGTTCTATTTTCTTGTAATTGTTTCCTGTAGTTTTCTGTTTCTGCCAACAAACTATATCGACGTTTTGTTTTTGAATGTGTTCGATGGCATGGCATTTGACATAAATGCATTATATATTTCTCTACCGTGAGAAAAAGGTTCATTGCACGCGTTCTGCAGTGATTCCTGGGCGGGGGATTTCGTATAAAAGCTAGAGAATCCACAGATGTGTTGTCGTAGGTCGAAACTATGCTATTGACACTGTAGAGTTTTATTGAAATTATCTTCAGGTATACTGGTCGAATTTAATATCAACAGCTGAGGTCTTTACTAACTGGTATCGCCATTGAATATGATATCAATACACATTGCTAGAGATTTGGGTGTATAACATGCGGCCTTGAAGGCACCGAGATAACAGCCGACTTTAACGCCGGTCCCCGCCAACGACAAAGTGGTTCAGCTGGATTAGACTTTTGAAATCTCAGTTGGGACCCCTAATGTTCGCCTTCGGCCGGGGTATTTGAACGTGTTCTAGCCTCCTTTGATCAGCAGCTGTCACATTTGGGTAGCGGAACGTCTGCCAGTTCCCAGGAGGGTGTCAGGACATCCGTCCGGAATCGACCGTCTGCCAGAAACTGTTGAGAATGGGCGTGACTCTGGTGGGACCTGCTCCAATTGAGGGGCACGAATCCGAACCGTTCTCTTGTCGATATCGATAAGGTCGAGCCGGGGAGTCGAGCATGCCGACATGGCGTTTTGCCCCACCTTCGTTAGCATGCACCTCTGCCTTGCTCGCCAACGTGAAATCATGCCGTCTCTTGCTGCCCGAACTCCTCCGTCTGCATCTGCTGGAGTGCAGCCTTGCAGCTTACTCGACGAGATGCAATGAGATATGCATCTCAAAAGTGGCCGGGAGTCTGACTGTCATATGATAATCTGCGGCTTGCGAGTTTGGTGTTGAAGTGCTTTTTCTTCGGACGGAAAGGGAGATGGAATGTGAAAGGACGCACAGGATGGGATGCCCGTGGGTGTTTAAAGACAGAATTAATTAATTCCCGTTTCTCTATATACCACCAGAGCATGCATGCAAGTCTTGACAATTTACTGAATTCTGTGGCGCGAATTTCTGGCGGTGTGGTCAGCCAATAAATGTTGCTCGAGAGCCCCGCTTTGGATGCAGCTTTCGTCATTCTGCTTGAAAGACTCAATTGCGGTTGGGACTCCGTAGCACGGCATAGTGTCAAACGCTTCAACGGTGAATTAGTTGAACTATCGACGAGAGAGAGATCGCGAATGCCCGCTTGGTAAGGTGGTAATATTTTCGTGCAAAGGATAGCCAGAATATTTCGTGTTCAATGTTTGACGCGGTCAGGAATGCCCCAGACAACCAGATATCTCAATGCATCACGGAATGCCCGCCGACACGTCCTACTGGGGAGTTTCGAGGACTGGTCTATCGATAAACTTGGAGGTCTAGCATTCCCGGGGGTCGACGGGACTAACCTTGTCCAGCTCTGCCGCTTGCTATCGCAGAATATTACTCTACATACCAGTCTGGCTGGGTTGCTACGTAGCTCGCTCTGATAGCAGCTTGTGAAATTCCCAAGCACAAGAGAAGAATCTGACAACTTGCTTCTCCATTCCACCACATACTTTCTCTTCCCTCTCTCTTCCGTGACTGTCCTTCAGACTCAATCGCTGGAGACCTTTTATACCCTCGATTTTACTTGTCTGACAGTCTGCTGTTTGAGCTCGATTTCCACACCCGTAACGTTATAACCTTAGCACGGCATCACGAACAACGCGCCTATCCACAATGTCGACGACCCCGACTCCTCCGTCGCCCAGCATGACGGGCCAGGACATCCTGAGCCAGACCTTCGCGAAGCGTCCTAGACACAAGCGAACGGCTACGGGCTTCGGGTCCCGAGAGATCAAATCAATTGAGTCCAGCATCCCCGCTGGACTCCGTGACAAGTACGTCATTATCCCGCGTTGAAATTTCAAATGTCCAATTTGCTAACTCGGAGCTCAGGTGGAAGAAATTCGTACGTGATGACAGCTGCAAATGATGTGGAGGGAGATTACTAATTAAGAAATACAGGCTGCTGCTGAATTTTCGTCCAAAGATGGATTCCAAGTAGGTGATCTTGTGTAAATCAATCCGCAGAAGAAGCTCTCTAACAGTGAACCATAGACAGAAGTCGTTCGACACGTTGAAACCACACTCGCTAGATCTCTCTACAACTGCGATGAGCTGTAAGAATGAATGACTGAATGATATGATTGAAAGCTGGTAGAAACTAATATTGACGGTTCACCAGTGCCGCATATTCCGGTGTCGCGCTTGCATTCCGCGATAGGCTCATTATCGATTGGAACAAAACCCAGCAGGCGCAAACTTTTCTTGATCAGAAAAGAGTCTATTGTATGAGATTTTCTCGCAATTCGTGTATAATTGAGAACACTAGGGCTAATGATTTATTAGACCTCTCGCTTGAGTTCTTGATGGGACGTACTCTGGACAATGCTATGCTCAACCAGCAGATGAAGGACACAGCCGTTGGTTAGTAAATACACATCGAAGCTGGATTAATTGTGCCCAATGCTGATGTCGTTTGGTTAGATGGTATTTCCGAGCTCGGATTCCGCATGGAGGACCTGATCGAGCAGGAACACGATGCAGCTTTAGGAAACGGTGGTCTTGGTCGTCTCGCAGCTTGCTTCTTGGACAGTTTGGCATCTCTCAACTACCCAGCTTGGGGCTACGGTCTGAGATACCGCTACGGTGCGTTTTGGAGATTCATATTCAGATTTTGGATGACCAAACTGACGGGCGTGCAGGTATCTTCAAGCAGGAAATCATCGACGGCTACCAGGTCGAGGTTCCGGATTACTGGCTCGATTTCAACCCATGGGAATTCCCACGACACGATATCACTGTTGATATCATGTTCTACGGACACGTTCGTAAATACAACGAAGAAGATGGACGTGTTTCCCATGTCTGGGAAGGTGGTGAGGTCGTCCAAGCTGTCGCCTACGACGTCCCAAGTATGAAGTCCTCCCAACGCAGATTCGCATGTTGCATCATGAACCTGTACTAACCACAATATCACAGTTCCCGGTTATGCGACCAGCACTACCAATAACTTGCGTCTCTGGTCCAGCAAACCTTCGACCGGTGAATTTGATTTCCAAAAATTCAACTCGGGAGACTATGAGAGCTCGGTTAGAGACCAACAGCGAGCCGAGACGATTTCAGCTGTTCTCTATCCCAACGACAAGTATGTTTTTCCAGTAGCCTTAGCCGACGTATAGCAAGCTAACAGGGATATCAGCATTGACGTTGGTAAGGAATTGCGATTGAAGCAGCAGTACTTTTGGGTAGCTGCCTCCCTCTACGATATCGTCAGACGTTTCAAAAAGTCCGGACGAGCATGGCTGGAGTTCCCAGACCAGGTTTCCATTCAATTGAACGACACCCATCCAACCTTGGCAATTGTTGAGTTGCAGCGTATCTTGGTTGACAAGGAGCATCTCGAGTGGGATGAGGCCTGGAATAGTAAGTTGAAGCATGAGAACCAGCAATATATCTCTACCAAGTTCGCTAACACGTATCGCAGTCGTGACGCAAACCTTTGGATACACCAACCACACCGTTCTCCCAGAGGCCCTGGAGAAATGGTCGGTCCCACTCATCCAGAATCTCCTCCCGCGTCACTTGCAAATCATCTACGATATCAACTTGTTCTTCCTCCAGAGCGTCGAAAGACGTTTCCCCAAAGATCGAGAACTCCTCGGCAGAGTTTCCATCATCGAGGAGAGCAACCCCCAAGTTGTCAGGATGGCCTACCTCGCCATCATCGGCTCCAAAAAGGTGAACGGTGTCGCCGAATTGCACTCTGATCTCATCAAGACCACCATCTTCAAGGACTTTGTCACCATCTTTGGTCCCGACAAGTTTACCAATGTCACCAACGGTGTCACCCCTCGAAGATGGCTTCACCAGGCCAATCCTCGCCTATCCAGTCTCATCGCGGAGAAGCTTGGAGGGCACGAGTTCTTGAAGGACTTGAACCTCCTGAGCGGATTGGAGAAATTCGCGGACGACAAGGAGTTCCAGCGAGAAGTGAGTATACTACTCCCGCATCCGCCGGATGCCAGCTTTGGGGGACCGCCAGCTAACAGAATAAACAGTGGATGGACATCAAACGCTACAACAAGCAACGTCTGGCCAAGTACATCAAGGAGACCACCAGCATCATAGTTGACCCCAATGCTCTGTTCGACATCCAAGTCAAACGTATCCACGAGTACAAGAGACAGCAGATGAACATCTTTGGTGTCATCCACAGATACCTAGGTTTGAAGAAGTTGAGCAAGACGGAAAGAGCCAAGCAGGTTCAACGTGTATCCATCTTTGGCGGAAAGGCTGCTCCTGGTTACTGGATGGTAGGGACTAATAATCCAACTCTACTTTATCGATGACTGAAATAACTAATGAAATTGTCATCCCACTAGGCTAAAACTATCATCCGCCTCATCACCGCGGTCTCAGAAGTTGTCAACAACGACCCTGATATTGGTGATCTGCTCAAGGTTGTCTTTATCGAAGACTACAATGTCAGCAAGGCCGAGTTCCTCTGCCCGGCCTCCGACTTGAGCGAGCACATTTCCACCGCAGGTACCGAAGCTTCCGGTACGAGTAACATGAAGTTTGTGCTCAACGGCGGTCTCATCATCGGAACCTGTGACGGTGCAAACGTAAGAACCATTCCCCTCCGAAATTACGAAACTACAAATACTAATTCTATCATAGATTGAAATTACCCGCGAGGTACGAAAAACCCTTTCACCACTCCCAAGTAAGATATACAGAAAAACTAACAGCGACATCTAGATCGGTGAGGACCGCATCTTCCTCTTCGGCCATCTTGCGTAAGTTTCCCACATATCCAACTTCCCACCAAAGTATACGGACAACTAACTCGATATAATATAATAGCGAGGACGTCGAAGACCTCCGCCACGCCCACCGCTACGGCAAGGCCGAAATGGACCCCGCCCTCCGTGAGGTCACCGACGAGATCCAAAAGGGTACCTTTGGTGACCCCGGTGTTTTTGGCGGCTTGATCCACGCACTGACTGACGGTGGCGACTGTAAGCTTACACCTCCCCCCTCCCCCAAATTCATTACTATATATAAATATCATCTCGGATGAAGAAGGAAAAGGATCACTAATCTGTTTTTGTCTGAAAAAATTAAAATAGACTACCTCGTCTCCGACGATTTTGCCAGCTACCTCGCCACGCACAAGCTCGTCGACGAGGCCTTCAAGGATAAGGACTCCTGGGCCAACAAGTCCATCATGTCCGTTTCCGCCATGGGCTTCTTCACTTCCGATCGTGCTATTCAGGAGTACGCGGAGAATATTTGGAATTTGGAGCCCGTTGTTGTGAAATAGATTGGGTTTTCTTTTTTGAAAGATCGCGAAGAAGATGAAATAAAAAAGTAGACGGGGGGTGGATATCCGGGTATAAGGAATAAGCTACTGTCTTAGTGTTCGTTTTTTGGTATTCCGGAAAGGAGGGACGGTATGGAGGGAAGGAAGTTTAGTTTAAATTTTTTTTTGCAAAATTAAAATAAAAAGCTTCATTCGTTTATCTACTCGTATTCGTCTCGGTCCGTAAAGTGTAGTGAGGTTTTCTGATGGTTGGTGATAATCGTAGCTCTCGGTATCAGAGAATAGAAAATATAACTACTCAAAGATAGAAATTTAATTCAATCGGAAAAGCCATCCTCTCAACCATTCCATATTCCATGCCTGGGAGCTCATATATATCTTACGGATCTTGAATATACGAATGTAAACATGTAGATAAGCAGTCCTTTTGTGATTGATATAGCTATGATATGTATAACGACCAGCTACTTGTCCAAATTTGAATAGCATATTGTTTCTTGTATACCCCTTCTTCACCTCTTTATCTTTCTTCCACCTCATCTTTTCTAATCATCATTCTTCTTAGGGCCACAAGAATTGAAAGAAGGCAGAAAAGAAAAAAGTAAAAGACTAGATGGATAAAGTATACCCATCCGGTATATGCATTTTACATGAAAAAGACAAAGCAAAAGTAAAAAGGACGGCTAGACGGTATATCATTCTCGCTTTCGATATTCGCTTTTCACAAACCATATATTTGCGAGAAAAATATCATGCTGAACAGCGAGAACTCATGCAATGCATATCTAAAAAGTACCATATCAGTACTTCAGCAGCTATGCAGTTCGAATTATCAAAAAAAAACTAAACGGACAAATAAAAAGGTCGCTTTTCTCTTTCTGTCTCTGTCTTACTACCGCGCCTAGCTCTATAGATCATGTATAGCCAGCGCGGCATCTTCTCGATTAAAATTTTCAAAAGCTAAAACAAAAATATCGGAAAAAAAGGAGGGACAACAGTATTTCTCTCTTTAAGAATACCTCCCCTGCATCGATGGCGGCGGCGGCCCACGTCCATCCCTCGCGTACGGCGGCAACCTGCCTTCCTCCGGAGGTTGCTGGCCCGCGGGTGGCCCGCCGCCGTACTCTCTCTCCCTGAATACCCTCTCCCTATCCTCATCCCTACCCAGCGGCGGCTGAGGTGGCAAAGCGTACTCTCTCCCGTAACCGTCTCTCATCTGCGGCGGCGGAAGAGGAGGAAGGGGAGGAGGTCCTCCCGCATGGTGAGGATGATGATGCGGCGCTGATTGCGGCGGCGGAGGGTACTCCCTCGGATACTCCCTCCCGTAACCCTGATCGTAAGGTCGGTATTCATAATCGCGTTCCCTGTAGATTCTATCACTCATCACGACATCCTGATCATCGACATACCTACGCATCTGCTGGTGAGATTGGGGTTGGGAAAGAGGAAGAGGAGGAGGGGGAGGTTGGGCAGAGGCATGGGGAGGAGGAGGTTGGGCGGCGTGAGGAGGAAGGGCATGTGGAGGTTGATGGCCGTGAGCGGAAGATGCGGGCGGGGGAGCACCGTATCCGGCCGACCTGCTGTAAGCTCTGCCCTCAGAATCCCACGGATCCACATAGACATATCGCGTAACGTAAACGGGTACCCGTTCTCTGATAATGACGGGTTTGTACGGATCGTTGTAGGGCTGTTGCTCGTAGGGGACCATCGATCGATGGTACGCCGCTGCTGATGGGTGCGGGTAGTCGGCGTAGTGAGGTGCATCCGAAGCTCTGATGAGGGCTCGCTCGGGTCGCGGTTCCTCCAACGGTTCCGTCGGCGGTGGTGGTCCCGCTCGCGGTGGAGGTCGTTCACGACCTGGTGAGATGGATCTGCTGGAACGGCGAGGGCGGGAGATGGGGATTCTACCCGGTGCTCTCGGTGATGGTGATCGTCCTCTCGGAACCCTGTCTTCGTCTTCATACCTATATCGCAACGGCTGTCCTCTGTGAGGTGGTGGTGGAGATCCAGCACGACGAGGTGGGTACGGATAGTACGGATCATGATAAGGGTCTTGGTAGACGTATTCCTGCGCGTATCCACGTCCCTCCGGACCCATATAAACTCTCCTGGGAGAGATCGGTCGAGGATCACGAGGATGCTGTGGTGGCGGTGGTGGATACCCGTACTCTGATTCGTAAGGACTGCGGGCATAACCCATCATGTGAGGAGGTGGAGGGTAGGGTTCACGGTAGCGAAAGTAACCTGTTGGTTTAGCTCCCGATTGCATGGAATATCGGTCTTGCGGGGGAACACCATAAGCGCGAGCCCTCCCTGGAGACAAGGGCTCGAGAGTTGGTGAACCCCTCGGAATGGTGACAACTGGTGATGGCGGTGGTGGCTCCCTCTTGATCGGAGGCGGCAGAGGCGGCGAAGGGTTCTTCTCCGCGTCCTGTTGGTTGTTAGCTCGTTTCTTCGGATCCTCGTCTTCATCGAGATCTATAACTTTGTGATGATCGTGAGAACGGATGATGGCATCAACAGGACGGATAGGCTGCGGTGCAGCAAAAGTAGGAGCTTTGGAAGGCAAATCATCGTAATTTGGAGAACTCGACTTGTGTCTCTATAATATCAGTAAGAAATCACAAAAATCAGCTTTAGCAAATGTTCGTATACGTTTGAGAATGATTCCCGTATAGATTTCTGTCGGGGTTCAAAAGATGAGAGGAGCGTCTTGAAGAACCTTAAAATTGAAATTTCTCTTATCACCAGCGACCCATCGATCTCTATCTCTCTCCCGCTCCCTCTCCATCTGTCGCTCCCTCTGGATTTCTCTATCTCTCTCTCTTCGATCTTCCTTTGCACTAAGGTTATTGGTCATGGCAGTCTTACGCAGTGGCTCTCCACCTCGCTTATCACCGTACTGTCGGTGATCCCGCTGGGGTTGCCTCTGGTAATTCTGCTTCTCATCATCACGTCTATCTGGGAACACGGTCGATATTGGAGACGAAGCCGGTCCGTTGAAGTTCCGGTTGTTTTCAGCCTGCTGCTGCTGCTGCTGCTGCTTGGGACCACTTGGCACGATTTGTTTCTGTCCACCGGACGGTTTTGGAGGCAGAGTAGCTGCGTACTCTTGCGCCTTTTTCAAGCTCGCCTGCAAGTCAGTACCGGCAATGATAGCATTATTTGGAGCACCAGGAGCTTGAATGTTATGGATATTCCCATTCTGTCTCTGCTGCTGGATACCAATTGGTTCACGCTCTTTCTGGTCAGATTTTCTTCGATTGTCTACTCTAGACTGGTCTACGGCCATGGGTTCAGGCTGCGTTTGATTCTGATTAGTCATTTGCATCAATTGCGGCAGAGCCGGAATATTTTGACCCGGCATAGGCAAAGGCGGCGGCACGGCAAGCAAAGGTGGCGGCGGGGGGAAGCCAGGCGGCAGGGGAACAGGAAGCCTTGAAAAGTGCTGCGCGAAAGCAGCGAGATCCTCTGGATTTCCCGGCATCTGGTTTGTTCCCGGCGGTATGATCCACGGCTGATTGTGATCCCACTGCTGCGGCTGGTTCTGAATCTGCTGCTGTTGCTGTTGAGGCAGTCTCTGTCCGAGCTGCTGCTGCTGCTGCTGGTTCTGCTGCTGGTTCTGCTGCTGGTTCTGGTTCTGGTTCTGGTTCTGCTGCTGATGCTTATGCTGCTGTCTTCTATCATCCCTCTGATCCCTCGCACCGTTCTGAGCACCCTGATTCGGAGCATCTTTCCCGGATACGGTAATCACAGCTCTCCCTCCGTTCTGTTCGATCTTTGCGGGTACGGGTATCGATCCCGTAAACACGGGTATCGGTCGAGCCGTCGTATCGGGTTTATTGTTCGCGACGACGACGGGGACAGCCGCTGCAACTATAGCTGCTGGCACGGTAGCAGCAGCAGCAACACCACCACCACCACCACCGTTCTGCTTCGCGTTATTCCTATTGTTCGCATTCGTCGGCCTGTCTTGGTTGAAGGCGGCATTCGCGTTCGCGTTCGCGGCTGGGGCCCCCTTGGGTCTGAACTTTGGGTGCTGACCGGAGCGAACGGAATCGCGCAGGTGAACCAGGCGTTCGAGCGAGATCCTCTCGTCCTCTTCTGATAATTGCATCATGTTAGCATACTGAGGCTGCTGCTGCTGCTGCTGCACGCCTCCGCTCGCTGCTGTCATATCTTCTCGAGCTTCTTTCTAGTTTATCTTTTTTTTCCCTCTTGTTTTTCAATTTATTTTTTATTTTGCGAAGGGAGAGAAATAAGGATAGTCGATTTTTAGTTTTTTTTATCGAAGGAAAGGGATGGGAATTGTGGTTTGAGCGTTTGATAAGGGAAGAGCAGTTGACGTGGTTGTCTAATGCGGTTAGCCGACCCTTATGAGTCGAGGTCAGGTCAAGTCAGCGGCCTGAGGGAATGCGTGCCTGGGGCTGAGAGAGTGAGAGAGAGGCGCCCGGTTGGTTTTTGAGCTACGTTAGTGTTACAGAAAAACGCAAGGGCTACAATAGCAAAAAAGGAGAGGCGAGGGAGACGATTCGTGAAGCTTTTCCGAGTTTTCTACCCAGGACTTGCAGTTGAGGAACGTCCAATGAGAAAAGAAGGAAAGCTGACGGTGGTGACGAGGAAATGGGTGTGTCGGATAAAGGAAGAAGAAGTGATGATGATGATGATGATGATGATGTCGAAAGAAGGGAATCGGAGAATTTCGAGTCGGATTTATTTGGTGGACGTCCGCCCCACGCCTCAACGCATATAACGAATCAAAAAACACACGCAGACGGTCCCCATGCACCGGACCCAAAGCAATGCAAGCTGCAAGCTGCACGCCAGATGCATGCTGCTAGTTATTGTTCTCGGGATCGGAAAATGTCTTTGTTTTCTCCATTAATTCAGCTACCTGTCGTTTATATAAAAGTACACAAAAAGACAACCAAGGGCTGCAGATAAAAATAAAAGGGTTCAGAGGCTCAGGCTGGTACCGCGAAAAAAAAGATCGATTCGTGGTCCATCCTCATCCCGCCACGTTAGATCGTTCAACGTCGTCCGACATTGTCACATGCGTCAGGTATACAGACAGGAAGATTACGTAAATCGGTATCGAGCACGAAATCGAAAAAATAAACTTTCAATTCAGAGAAGAAGGAAAAATCACCTTGAAGGAAATTCGTGGCCTGGGTATAGACGGAGGGATAAACACTGGTAAAAGAAAAAGGAAGAAGAAAAAAAATACTTACAGTGGCATCAAAAAAAATAATTCGATGGGGGTATTTCTAGCTAATTCACTTCACCCTACTCTACGCTGCTCGATCTACGGTGAGGATATTTATCTTTTCAGCCACTCAGCATCGGACTCGGTGCTACCGGTGCCGCCGCCGACTTGTCTGTTCCAGAGGTGTACTGCCAATGGGCTGCTGCATCCGCCCTCTCCGCGGCACTCAGCACTTCCTCCATGGTCTTGACCCTCTTGACCCGTGACGTCTGATCGCTTCTGTCCTGCTGCTGCTGCTGATGCTGCTGCACCGGCCTGTTTGACGAAACGATCCCGTTCACCTCCCTCCGCAGCTCCTGGTCGATATCCGGTTCCACGTACTCTGGGTTCTTCCTATCGAGCTCCTTGTCCAGCTCGTCATCCTCTTCCACCAACCTCACCTCGTCGTCATCAACGATCGTGCTCGCGGCCGTCTCGCCCATGAAGGAATCACCCTCGTTGTCGGTACGGCTTCCGTTCCACACCTGCTGTATCAATTGGCTCTGAAACTGCGGTTGATGGGTGGAAACAGCAGATCTCGAGGCCGGCCGCGACCCTCGGTGCTGGGAGTGACCCGGCGACGAGAGAAACATCAAGGACTCCACGGCGTCCTGCTCCATCGTCAGAGTGTTCGTTCTGACCGGCGTGCAAGGACGGACGGCACCCGACGAGCCCTGAGGTATCGTCTGCGAGGATGGTTCGTCAACGACGCTCAAAATGTCAGTCGGGGCGGAGGATATGTTTGACGCGGTGCTCATGTTTGACATGTTGCTAAAGGTCTTTGGTAGAGAAGGCGGTGGGAGTCTGCCTCTACGTGCGGGTAGGGTGTGATGCCCGGACCCGCTGGGCGACCGACCGTGGTGACGGATGGGAGCAGCGGGGGCCAGGTGACGTCCCGGGGACATTTGAAACCTCGAAGCGAACGAGTCAGCGGGAAGAGGCGAGCCCTGCACGGTCCCACGGACATTGGAAGGTAAAGGCGAGGGCGGCGGTTTGACCCAGTAATTGGGGTCCTGCTGGGAAGCAATGTTGGCGGCGGGTGCCAGAAACATGACAGAGGGGTCGCTGGTGGTGCGAGAGTGCCGTCCCATTCGGCTGTGAGGGGCGCGAGGGCTGGCCGGAACGGGCAACGGCATCAGGGAGATGCCCAGGCCGCCGGAGTAGCTGTCGACGGACGTCTGGCGTTTGAGAGCCTGACTGGCAGCGGTGGCACCGATCGTTGCGGACGGTAGTGCTGTCGTCGTGGCGGTGCCGGCGGGGATGGCCGGCATTGACGGAGACTGGGAGAGGCGGTTCTGGCGCTTTTCAGCGATAAAATGTTCGACCTGGTCAAAGGACTGGCCCTGGAGGCCGTTCTGCATTTTGATCATGGCGTAGGACAGCCGGGAGCGTAACTGCGTAGACAGCTATATATATACGATTGACAAGAGCATACGATTAGCACGTACTGGGGTATTGAACGGCTTTTTTTTTGATACAGATGGGCACGAACGGCCAAAGCACGGTTGGGATAATACCTCGCCGATGCGCTCCCGACCGCCGTTTCGAGGGGACGCACTGTTGGGTTGGTAGGGCGTGGCGGGGAGCGACGTGCTGGGAGCTTTGATGGCGCCAGAAGCGGTCCGCTTGGTGCCAATGTTGGAATGCGGGATGAGAGGAGAGACGGCCATGTCGTCGGTATTCTCACTGACGGGAGTCCTGACGTCCTTTGCGGGCTGGGACGGCGGGGTGGAGTCTTTTAAGGGCTCGTCCCGCTTGGGAATCGACAGCGGAGGGGCCTGCATTTTGGGCGGCTGGTTGGGAGCATTTTGGGGGGTGCTGTCGGCGGGGGTTGAGGTGGTCGAAGTGGTGTTTGACGCGTGGAGAGATTTGGCGTGATGGGCCAATGCCTCGCGAGCCAGCTGGGTGGCCTCCGCCAGCAGGTCGATGGGCGTCTCGACGGCGGTTTCCTCGCCGGCTGCGGGCACGGCGGGGGCTGTCGGGGTCATGGAAGCAGACTTGGCCTCCATGTCCTCTCTCCTCCTCTGGCGATAGCTCGATCTTCCTGACTATGCAAGTGTCAACCGTAGTTTTCAATACGAGTGGTTTTAAAATAATAAAAAGGTCGTTGGTTGCGGATGGAGGGAGAGTATATCAACGAAACTTGTCTCGTGAAGAAAAGTCGGGTCCCGTCCCGTCGAGTGCAAAACGGGCCGTCGAAAAGTAAACAAATAACAAGAGATCGAATCGAGGTGTCGACGGGGTCGGATTCGGACTCGGATTTGGCAGAGAGTCCGATTATTCTCCTTCGACTGTGTGGAAAGAGGACGAGAGGACTGCCTCGAGCCGTGTTATTTTTTTGCTTAGTGGCCGTGGGAGAAAGAAAAAAAAGTCTCGTCGGGTGGGGACCAGGGACGCCGGACTGGACTGGACAGGCCTACAGACACAATCCTCCAGTCGGCGTGTAAATCGGGGGACAGTGCTGGGACGGGATCAAAATGGCTCGCGGTCTGTTAAACAATTGGAACGAGACCGCGATGCCTCGATCGAGACATGACATGTACAGCTGACGGACGTAGAGGATACGTTTTCCCACTGGATTGTAACGACAGGCAATCACGAGCCCGACGCAGGCACCGTGGCCATCCCCTCTCTCGTTCGAACCGCACCGACGCGGACAGACACGTTCACGTCCAGCACACTCTTTACCCTTTCCGACCTATTGCCACTGGTGTATTTCTCTGATAAACGTCTACGGTGGTTGTATTGTATTGTGTGACTGTGGCCGTATAAACTCAGACTGCGGACGGCAGAGATTCGCGAGCTCAGAACGAAATCCAAAAGGCTATTTCCCGACCTCAGCTCGCGATTAAGGTTAGCCCAGTTTGTCTTCCAGAACCCATGTGATTGATCGATCCGGCTCTGTTCTCTCCAATTGATCGGGTTTATAAAGAGCTGTAGCTCTAAACCGACCGTCTAAACCCTTCCAAAACTAACCGTATTCACAGCATGCTAGCAATGACAGTCCGTGGGAGGAATCATCTGAGAAAAGTATTTGAAAAATAAAAAGACCGATCTCTCGCGATCGGGGGAAGGGTCAGAAGACGTGAGCTCCTTCGCACACATGCACCTCTTCCACTCACACAACCTAGAAACTCGACCGCATCCCACACCCCTCGAACATGTAACTCTTCTTTCGTAGGCTGGCATTACAATTCATTACGTTGACCATGTCTGTACATGCTCTGCCAAACCTGGCCCGCCCTTCACCGATCAAGGTCCAACCATGCATCCACCCACAACCCAGAAACTCTGCAGGCCCGCCTGCTCACGTGCTGTCGTGCTGCCACTCCCAAGTACCTGCCCTTTTGCGTTCCCCTCTCGGTTCGTGATTTGATATCTGCCTGTACATGGCATGTCCGGTCCCGAAACTACCGTCTTAAAAAACGTGATCGAACGTCGGAAAGCAGGCGTCATCGATACCCTTGCCAGTTCCCGATCGAGTAAACATCACCTGCTGGCCTCTTTGACGTTTCTACCACTTTAGAAAATATCGTTCTTAGACTATGGAAATAAATCAATAAATTAAATGGCAGATAATAGCAAGAATACCCAAAGCGGACTAGCCGCTCCTTCCCATCCGGGCGATTCTCTCTTCTTATCGATTATGCACGACATCCCAAGTTTCATTTCGCCTGTCCCGTCGCCTATCGAGAATAAACTACGCAATCGTCCCATTCTGTTTTCTCAGTTTCTCCGAGGAATCGCAGGTCCGATATCGCGATCGAGCAAGGCTGGTCCTTGAACTCCCCCAATTCAAATGAAAATTTTGAACACACATGCTCTCCACTATATTCTTCATCTGGAATAATCTTTTGACCCTAAACTTAAGCACCTATCAGTATAATATAAGCTCCAACATAGCTATAGCTAGTACTCGGTATAGCTAGCATCATGTCAGCGACCGACACCACAGACGTCACGGCAGACGCAACCGCGGAAACAACAGAACACCATCCGCTCTCCCAGATCCCCGAATTCCCAGACTCCGACCCTTCCTCCTACCCGCAAGTCACCCCCGGCGGCTCCCTCCTCCTCGCCTGGCAGGTCAAGAACAAACGCGTCCTCCTCGTAGGTGGCGGAAACGTATGCATATCCACACTTCAAAAACACACACATATATATCTGTGCATCAAAAATTCTAATAATTATTAAAAAATTTTAAAAAAAATATAGGTCGCCGCCTCCCGAATCATCAACCTCCTAAACGCCGACGCCCTCATAACCCTAATCTGCCCTCCCTCGGGCCTGCACCCGGAAACCGCCCACCGTCTGAAATCCCATCCCTCACGCATAACCTACATCCCACGTACCTTCCAACCCTCGGACCTCGACGATACCTCCATATCCCTCGTCCTAACCGCCATCGACGACCCCGTCGCCTCCACGGAGATATACACGCAATGTAAACGACTACGACTCCCAGTAAACGTCGCCGACGTTCCTCCGGAGTGCGATTTTTACTTTGGCAGCGTGCACCGCGACGGACCTCTGCAGATTATGGTATCGACCAACGGGAACGGACCCAAACTCGCGGCTATGATTCGGAGAAAGGTCGCGGGGTCGTTGCCTGGGAATACGGGGGAGGCGATAGTGAAGGTGGGCGAGCTCAGGAGGAAACTCAGAGTGCTGGCTCCCGAGCAGAAGGACGGGGCGAGGAGGATGGAGTGGATGAGTAGGGTTTGCGAGGAGTGGAGTTTTGAGGAGCTGGCGGGGATGACGGGGGAGGATATGGATGGGTTGCTGAGGGGGTTTAAGGAGGGGAAAGTGGGAAGTTATGAGGAGGTGGTAGGGTTGGGGAAGTTGGTTGAGGCGGTCAGGTTGGGGGAGGAGGAGGATGATGGGAGGGAGGTGGTTGCTGGGAAGCAGAGTGTGGGTTTGTAGATGAGGATTTTGGAGGTTTAGGGTTTGTGAATATTTCTGGGTGTGTTTGTATATACTGTTTGGTTGGAGGAGACTGCATGGTTCTGTCTATACACCAGAGTCTGGTTTGGCGAGACTAGTCTATACTGGTCTCGTAAACCAAACCCTTCCTTGCACCCATAAGTAAGAAGTGCTTTGTCTCTTGATAAGGTGAGGCTGGGGACGAGACCAGTCTATACTGATTCGTCGATGGTCTGGTGTTAAATATGGGCAGAGCTCCATAGTACCGTACACCAGGTACTCTACCCGTAATACATAACGTCCTAGAGCGGTCCGGGTACGGATGATATCAGATGCATATGTCGACTTTCAATTTGACATTTTTGTAACGACAGGGAGAACGGCATGTGCTCTCAGACTAAGGCGTACCCGCGGGTAATATATAAAAACACATCCAGGTATTCCTTTTGTTCCTTCCATCTCGGAAGACTGGTTTGATATTAAAACCTGGCTCTATATACCGAGGTTTTAATATGAAGATACGACATATATATGTATGCAATCGGACGGGATAGCGCCACGAGCCTTTTGTTCACGTTTCATTCTCTCTGGGTATTTACCACGACTACCATGACGTGGAGGCGGTGCAAAAAATATGCAGGGCCGGGTTTGGGGGGCTTCAGGGTCCTGAACACTTTTTTGTGATATCAAAATCTTTTTGGACCGCAGCAACAGCAGCAGCAGTAGCGGCGGCGGCATGCAAATGCGAGAGATATGATTTTAGCCTTGCCCTGCAAGACGCAGGAGATATCCTGTTTTTCTCTTTCTTTTCTTTCTGGGGTATCCGTTCCCGCAGATGATTATTTTTTTTACAAAAAACCAGTAAACCAGGAGTTTAAAGGAATTCTGAATCAGGGGTTTGAGAATTTTTGCCGTCTATTTGAGTTTTTAGAAGTCCCTTTTTTCTCTCTTCGGTGAATACTAGGGTTACGTGAAGGGAAATGTGTGCACGCGGAATACTACAGCAATCCACACACAAACTGAAAAGGAAAATGACAGGTCGAAAATAATTAATTAAAAAACCTTATTCCGGATGCCGTCAAAATGAGAGAAATCATAACGACGACTGCAAGCAAGAATCGCGTAATCCAACTGTCGCAGTGGGGCGCCAAACTATGGTAATTTATTTTCTGGTGTGCTTGCGTTTCGTTCTGACTGACAACGGCCCAGCCGGCTTTTTTTGTCATTTATTTCCTATACAGATATGATTTTCAGGGACGGGAAAGGGGAGGGGGATAATACGCCTTTCTTACCTTTGCACGCAGTCCGTTAGCATAGCCAGGCGCTATTAGAGAAAGACTAACCACTAAACCAGCTAGCCGTCAACGCACCCCATGCTTAAACGTGCCCTGCTGAAAACAACCGAAGGGGAGGGTCCCTGAAAGACGGTTCGACATCGCAGATAGATTGGATCGTCGGGGTCCAGCATCGAATTCGGGGGGGTGTGTGGGTCAACTTGAAAAGAAAAAAAGATAGAGCAAACCCCCTCGTCCGATCAGATGGACGATGCATGATGGCCGGAGACGACTGCCGTTTTGTCGCAGACGCAGCCGCGAGGGGAGGGCAAGGCTCGTGATTCCATTCGAAGCCTTTTTTTTGCTTTCTTTTCGGGATGGAGATTGCATCGATTGAGATGCTACCTCCGTGACCATTCACGTTGAGAGAGATAGAGGGAGGTATATGATATCGTGTGATATGATATAGGGTTATTGCCGCACTTTTTTCTATTTATCTATGCAGCGTATGTTATGAGCTTCCTAAAATATATCTTGGGAGATAGTGACGGCTCGGATGTGTTTTATTTTGATATTGCAATTGTCTACGGGACCGAGCTGCTCGAGTTCCCCCATGCAGAATATAGCGCTCGAGGTTCCTGGGGTAATGGGGTCCGAACGTTCGATTTCAACAATCAATTGAGATCCAAGCTGCCATCATTTGATCGGTTGGTTTCTGCACGATTGAATAATACATACAATCCTTTTGGCACTTGCACTTGGATTCATCATGCGGGTCGGATTCACGTTTGCACTTGCACTTGCACCTGCGAGCACTGTCGGAGTCCCATCCTCTTTGTGCGATTGTGAACTGCACCTGCATACTTCAGTGGCCCGTGATATCAAATCAATCTCTCTCTCGACGCCAGGGACGATGCCAACCTCTTCTTTCTCTCTCTCTCGGTCTCAAATACGATTGGGGATTCCCTTCCCGCTGCTTGCGATTGCGAAAAAATCCAAATAAAAAAAAATAAAAGGGACGGAAGGGGCAGCCATGATTTGTCTGGGCGTCGACGCAAACCCCCCTGGATGGCCGCCGTTCCTGAGTTTGATTTGAGCTGGCCCCCTGTACCTGGCAGGTAGCGTAGTGTCGATGCCTGCACAGGCGTGTCGCAGAAGCGAAAAAATAAAAAAAGTGACCAGCGGTGCCCCTTCTTTCTTTCTCACGTCGGTGGGTGAACGATGGATGGACGCTTAGGGTTTGCTGGGTCGCTGAAGTTTGGACGGAAGTGTAACGAGGAAAAAGCAACCACGCAGAGGGAAGGGAGAGCATTGAGACAGAAGAAGCTTCATGTCCCCCAGTTATCGCCAGCGTCTGAATCGTGTACATAGTTGTAGTGGATCCAGAATCCGACTGGCAATTGAATTTTTTTCTTGTCCCTTTTTTCTCGTCTCCTTCTCGCGATACTGTACCGTCGACCTGTGTGCGTTCCTTTTTTGTCATTCATTTTTCATTTATTCTTTTTCCCCGTGATCGATAGAAGGCCCATGTACATGGCCCATGTCGTCTCGTTCGGCTGCGATATCCTGAAGTACCGAGCCACCCGCAGGTCCCTCCCCAATTGATAGATCAATCGATTGCTAGGTTGGTCCGATAGCACTCCGCTGTATCGTACGGTGCATACAGCAGGACATACGATACGTACAGTACAGTACAGAGACAGTACAGACACGTACTGGCGACTGCTCCTGCTGGAGAGGTGTCCCCGTTAGCCTTCTCTTGCCGCGATATATTCTCTCTTCTTTGCTGTGCCTGAAATACGTCCCCTTTTGCGAGCGGTACGATTCCTGTTTCCGCTGAGAGTCGCAACGGCTGACACGAATAGAGGTAGCAGCAGCTAGTCTGGTCGAGGGGCTTGGGGCCGGCGTGACTGTGACTGTGATAGATTAATCGATTCTCATACGGACTCGACAATCAATCAATCAATTCTGCCTGTTCGTTCGTTAGCAGGGTCACAGTAATAGGAATAGTAATAATCCACCAGGTGGTTGGACTTGGACCCAGTTTGGTGTCTGGCGCACATTCATTCTCCTTCCCCTTCTTCCCCGTCCGAATCAAACCAGCCAATTAACCAACCAACCTCCCTCTGAAGCACCATCTCCACCCAAAACTCGTCCGATCTGACAGCAGTCGACCATCCTCCCGACAGACGTCTCCCGCCGCCGTCTTCTGTCGTCGTCGTCCGTCGTCGTCATTTCCCAACCTAACCCTATCCGCTCGTTCGACCCGGTGCTTCTTCTTCCGCCTTCCCGCTTTCGGCGTCGCGGTGCTTGTTGCTGGTGTTGAGCCGACTGGAGCTCAGCTGCTTTTGAACTCCTGTCCACTTTGGCCAGCTCCACCGGAACCAGTCTCCCTTTCGGTAACTGGCATCTTGGACCTCGACCCTCCCCGTCGCAACACCTCTCCGATACCCCCTTCAGCTTGTGCTCTTCCCGTCCATCATCCGTCGTCACCGCTCGGATCGTTTCCTCCGAGCTCGACTCCTGCTCTTGCTACAACGTCTCCCTCTGTCTCACGAGACCGTAGGGTTAAACCTCGCTCGCACTCTCTCGCGACAGCTGTACCAGTCGTCGAGCCGGCAGTCCTCGACATCCTGCTGCTGTTGCTGCCGCTGCTTCCAGTATCGGCACGATGATGGAATCACCGGGGTATCCGCCCGGTTCGCCTCTCGACATCATTGATGATGCTTCCTACCCTTGCAAGGGTTGCGGAGAGGTGCGTCCATCTTCGATCCCCGAGCTCTCTCTATCTCTCCCCGTCAAGATACCTTTGATGTCGATATTATTATTCGGAGCTTCCTGCTGACAAATATACACTTCCGTTAGATACTCGAGGAGGGTAAAGCGTTCGAGCTCGCCGGTAATCGATGGCACATCGACTGCTTCCGCTGCAACACCTGCAGTACACTGCTCGACTCGGACGCGAACCTGCTCCTCCTCGGTGACGGCTCCCTCATCTGCAACAACTGCACCTACAGCTGCAATGCCTGCGGCAACAAGATTGAGGATCTGGCAATCCTCACCGGCGACCAGGCCTTCTGCGCCGGGTGCTTCAGATGTCGCCATTGCAAGCGGAAAATCGAAAACTTGCGTTACGCACGTACCTCCCAGGGGATATTCTGCATGAGCTGTCACGAAACCCTCATGACCAGGCGGCGGAAGAAAGCTCGAGCCCAGCCAAAGACCACCGGTAGTAGTAACTCTTTAGCTCTCGATAAAGCTCTCCCCATGCCTCCACCACAGGACACCGACGAGGACTCTCCCACCACAGCTCCGGCCGCCGCAGCAGCAGCCGCCACCACGTCGAAGCCCGCCAGATTGGGCCCGCCGCCACGACCTCCCAGACCCGAGGTATCCCGAGCTGGATCCTCTGGAACCGCGGGCCGGGCCCGTGGCGATGCGTCCCCCAATTCGTCCCACTCTCCCATGGCGATGACCCCCAGAAACTCACCCTACCCCATCCATTCGCCTCCACCCTCTCAGGACCAGTTTCAGTTCCAAAAATCCGCCCCTAGTAATGCTAATAATAATCCAAACAAGGCCAAGTCCCGCCAGTCAATGTACTCTCTCGTATCCGAAGACGCCTCCGAGGTCATTTCAAACAGCGATAACCGAGCTTCTTATTTCCCTCTCCTGCTGGATGACGGACCCCCTCCGCCGATCCCCTCGTCGATCGGTAGAAATGACGCATACGCGCCACGCACGATACCTCCAACCCAATCCGTGGAGATTCCTCCTCCTCAACTCTCTCAACAACCCTCGGAAGGCCCTGGGCTCGATGCCATCCAGGAAAAGAACGCAAAACGAGCCGTCGACAATGAAGCGAATAGATTGCGCGAGGAGCAGCGCAAAGAGCGCGAAAGGAGAGACGCGGAGAAGGCGGAGGCCCGTAAAAGGGAGGCGGAAGCCGAACGACAGCGTGAGCTAGAAATCGAACGGGAACGCGGAAGGCTAGAGAATCTCGAACGGGAACGACAGAAGCAACGGGAACAGAGCAGACAAGCCAAAGAACGGGAAGAGTTGAAGCTCGCCGAAGCAGCTCGTCAATCGAAGGAACTCGAACGACCCAGCAGCAGGAAGGAAGGATCGGTCACGGAACAGATCATGTTGTCCCCTCAGAGCTTTGGAGCCGACGTGGTGTCATCCATACCTCCGCAGCCCACCAGGGCCGCTCCGAGAGGATCGCTCAGTCTGACCGGCGATAACTCTATTGTTCCGTCCCACGCTCGTAAACCTGCCAGCCAGTCCGATAACTTCAAACTGCAAGAAGTCCCGCGGACCAAGCGAGCCACCCCGAGATTGCCATCCGATGATGAAGAGTCTCCGATTGACCTTGATATTCCAATCTCCTTCACCCCAGAACCTCGCAAGGAGTCTCTAATGGCTCCCGTACCGGCACCTTCGTCTTCCACCAAGGCTTCAACGGCTGAAAGGTCGGGCGAGCCGCAAAGCGAATATGTTCGATCGCACCAATCCGCAGTATCCCGAAAGACAAACTCGGAGACCGAAGTGGAAGCCACGAATAGTGAAATTAGTAACTACACCTCGTCGTCTGCTACTAGTATCACCCAGACGTCCCCGGGCAGTCACAAGAGGGCTCAAGCTTCCGTTTCATCATCAATCGCAACATCTCGCGGCGGTACTCTACCCCGTCCTTCTACCAGTCATGAGTCGAGCGGACAGGGTTCCTTTGATGTACTCAACGGAGCCTCGCCAATCTTACCGCCGTTCAAGAGCGAGTTGAACTTTGAGGAGGAAATAGGCAAGATCTTCAACCCCAACGGAGATATCGCCTCAGGTTCGATGAGGAGAACTTCAAAGTCTGTCAAGCATGGACGAAGCCATAGCGATATGGCTACCCGATCCAGTAAGTCCCCTATATTTGAAGAGGTTTTGGCAAGGAATATGAGCTAACGTTCCCTCCCTTCCAGGCATGCTGTCACCGGAGCTTCCAGATGTCGTCGATAGTAACGCGAAAGAGGAAAATGTGGCACTTAAAAATGCCCTGCGACGGTCGACGCAACAGCTTATTGAGCTCGAATCAAAGCTTAACGTGAGTGGTCTCGTCTATTTCCAGCATCACTATAAGCAGTTTCATAGCTGATGAATCTATTTTTAGTCCGCCGAGGTTAAGGAAAGTCTTGAAAATGACATCAAAGAAAAACGCACTACTGTTGCGTCTTTGGAGGCTGACAAAGAACTGGCAATGGTTGAGCTTTCTGTACTACGAGAGCGATTGACCGATACCGAGGTGTAAGTTTGACAAAAACGACTCCAAACAAAGAAGCCCACAAATCATCTAACAATTGGTAAATCTTACGCAGCCAATCTGTCAATCTCGAAGATTTCGTCGCAGGAACTATACAAGAGATCGCCAACCGCATAACAGCCTTGAAAGAGTCTCATAAGGAGGAACTCGGAAATCTGATTGGCCAGAAGAATGAAGCCCTCGAAGAGACAGCAAATGCTATCCGCCTGCGTGACCAGGCTATCCAAGAGACCGAGCAGCTAAACCTCAAGAACGCCCAGCTCGCCGACCTCAACAACGAGCTGACTCGCCGCATTCAGGGCAACTTTATGAAGAACAAGAATGCCATCCAGATGCCCACGGCAATTATCTCTGCTCCCAACGGAACAGGCGTTTACGGCGGAAGTTCGGAAAGCCATCACGCTCCATCCCTCAGCGGATCCACCAGCACGATCACTACAAACATTATCAGCGAAACCACGACGCTTCACGAGGAAGGAGGTGCCGTCGTTGCCGCTCCTCATGTTGTCAACATTCGGAAGCCAGGCGCACCGGCCAAAAAGTTCAATTGGAAGAAGGGTGGAGTCGCTGTGGGTAAAGGTCTCGGAAAGGCGTTCAACAGGGCGTTCGCATCCGATCAGAATGACCATCACGATGCTCCGATGACTTTGCAGTCCCAGCCGTTCAGTACTGCTGCGTATGGGCCTCCTGTTCACACTGTTGATTCTCCCGGTCTTAAGGCGAACGGGGTGGATTACAGCCAGTACGGAGGAACACAACGTGGTGGGCTGCTGAAGAAGCTCAAGGGTGGAGCTCATCCCCACGAGAAGGAAATTTCAGGTATGTTTACTAGTCGTTTCTTCCATTTGCAGTGGAATTTGAACCTGATCATTTTTGGATAGTACCTTTACTCGGCTCCGAGTTGGAGGCTCGTGTTGCGTACGAAGGTCGACGTATCCCTCTCATCATCACCAAATGTCTTGCCGAAGTTGAGAGCAGAGGAATGGACGTTGAGGGTATCTACCGTAAAGGTGGTGGTGCCTCTCAAGTTCGTATGATCCAAGAATGCTTTGAGCGTGGTGAAGATATCGATCTTGAGAACCCGGACATCGACATCACCGCCGTAACGAGTGTCCTGAAACAGTACTTCCGAAAACTCCCTACTCCGCTTGTTACTTATACTATTTACGAGGGGATGGTGGATTCAGTTAGTAAGTAATGTATCTGAGAGGAGCGATCCGTTTGTGTGTGCACTAGGATTTAGGCTAACCGCCGTCGTTTTAGAAATCGCCGATGTTGAAAAACGAAAAGAGTCGGTCAAGGATTTGATCAATGAGCTTCCGTCTCTCAACCGTGACATTTTGTTCTTCATCATCAACCATCTTACCAAGTATGTCGAAACATCATCACAACTCTTCACCCCAAACATTTCACTAACAAGGTGTTTTTTGCAGGGTGGCTGGTATGCAATCAGAAAATTTGATGAACGCTCGTAATTTGGCAGTGGTATTCGCACCATCGCTGATGCGCGACGAGACCGGTGAACTCGAACTACGCGATACACACGCAAAGAACGAGGCCATTCAATTTGTCATCGAGAACGCCAAACAGATCTTTGCCGGCGTGAATCTCTAAATAACATCTCCGCAAACCCTCCTTTCACTTCTTGAGAACCATCTCAATCTTTCGAGGCGAATAGGGGGTTTCATCATTGTGCAATTACGTTTTTTTTGTTACTTCTACGTCTTCTTTTCCACTTTCTCCTGTTCATAATTGCATATCTTCTTCCCTCAACCCTTTTATTTCCTTTTGTCATTCTGCCTATGTCAAATTCAAAGTCTTATCATGTCCCCTTTTCTTCTTCTGTTTTTTTTTAATGACCAAACAGGCGTTTTTAGCTTATCCCGTTGCGGTTGGCCAATCTTCATCTCTTCATCTTCTTCCTCCTAACACCCCCCAACTACCCGTATTTTCTGTCAAGCGATCCGAAAATGCGAAAATGAAACGAATTAATTCTACCTCTTTTTTCAAACTTTATAATGAATATCCTTCTCTCTTCTCGATTGTTTTACGATTCGCACTTGAAACCCCCCCCCCGCCTTTTTTCTGCATCGGGGCTTTCGTCACTGTTTAATTATAGCGGATTTTCACAACGAAATACCTTTACCCCTCCACCCACGTGTACACGTTTTAAATTATCATCTTACTTTTTCAGGTATTTTTTCCAGTTGATAGTTGGTAGTTGATCCGAGTTGATGGTTTCCTTTTTTTTCTCTCTCTCACGAATTGTATGTATAATTCTTCTACTTTTTCCGAATGACAAGGTCGTTTATATTATATGTTGTGTCTTACGTGCTTATGGCTACGGCGCGTGTAACAAGAATGGTGAACTTTTGGGGGGTCCGTATATATTTGCAGTCACCCTGGATATTAAGATTTCCAATTCTTAGCATGTATGTGCTAGTGTTCGCGCAGAGCTAGAGGAAATGCTTCCATTGCAGCCTCCCCACCGATGTTTGTTTCAGGAGTGATAGAAAAAGTGTCAAGCCAGGATCGTATGATAGATGGATCGAAAAGCCCCCGTTTTTGGGCGTTTGTGGCGCTTGATCAATTGATCAATTGATCGAGATCCACTCATGATCGAAATCTTGGCAATATAGCTCTCTCTCGACTAGGTCGAGCTCAGCTCCGAACGGCCTGAGGCACGGTAAAACGCAAACTAGCTGACTTCCATGTACCGAATTTACCTACCGTGAAAGAAAGAAAGAAATCTCGGCTTCCGGGCCGTGAAAATGCATTAATGAGAAAGAGAAAGAAAAAAAAAGGAACATCGATCCCGAAAATAAATATAATCTTCGTATCTGGAAGCCGGAGCCGCTGGGGCGAGCTAGCCGAGACAGAATTTTACTAGGGGGTGTGGTGGGATGGGGTTCTTAATTATACATGGCCGACTGCGAACTGGTCTAGACTTGGATGAGGATACTTGAGAGGGTGTGTGTGTAAGAGAAAGAAAGAAAAAAAACCAGGCAACGGTGGAGCTCTTCTCTCTCTCGTTTGCACCGGCGTATAAAATTTTATTTTTTCCGTTTCTAATATGGTGCCAAAAGGGTTCAAACTAGCTTATATCGCAAGGTCGCGAGGAAAGAACGCTACTATAAAAAATTAAAAAAAGAATCCGAAAGGAAGCGAGCCAATAAATATCGGGATACGGGAAACGTGGTATCGGATTGGGGATATTATTTCCGTCGAGAGTAGCTTGGAATTGTCCTTTTTGGTGGAATATACGAGGTTGTCTTGTCAAAATAGTAGCATGGAAATCCTGTTGATGTTAGCTCGACTTAAGGGGGGTTTAGAAGACTAGTATGGTGATCTTGAGGTTGTACGGTATGGTATCGATACCTCCTACAGATCTTAGTCTATTCATTTAGCGGGGTGTTTTTTTTCCTTTCCCACTTTTTCTTGGGTCACCTTCCAGACTGAGACCGAAGAGCGCGGCAACGAGGCGTGAAATCTTCATCTACGATCTGAAAAATTTAAAAGAAAATAAATTTTAAAAATGGGAAATCGATCTCAGAAATCAAACTGTGATCTCGCGGAATGCAAAAGTAAAAGGGAAGTGCGAATGATTTAGGAAATTAGGATTTTGGAGGAGGTCTGCGACATTTTTTCTCTAAAAATTTGTGTTCAAGTTTTTTTCTCTCTCTCTTTCCCTTCATGTCAGAGCGTAAACGACGTTTTTATGCACGTAATTGCATATATCCCGCTGCACAGCTTCAATTTAGCTTCGCGAAGAGCATCCTTCGAGAACTTCTTTCTCGTATATGCATGCATGCGTGTGCTGCATATTATAGTACCTTTGCGCGTGCTAGACGGATAACGGGTAGGTAGGTAGTACGAACAACAAACTATTAGAAACTAAAAATCAAACTTGAAAAAAAAAGGCGACGATCTTCTCGTAGGCGTCTGGAGAAACACGGGTAGCTCGCAGGGAAAAGGATCGGGATTTACGTATGTGGCTGGCAAGTGCCGTTGGGACCATGACTACCAACTAGCGTGTGTGTGTGCGGGATTGAAATTTATAGCTTCACTGATTTTCGTCGAGTAAATTTGTTCTCGGTGACAAAAGCGAAAAAGGACAAAAAAAGGTTCAAGATCAGGGAGAGGGGGTGGGGCATCAATGCTTGCAAGGCGGTCTTCGTTCATTTTGTGTATCGCGGGATCTGATACTAGTCGATAAAGCGAGGTGAAGGAATCATAGAAAGGCTAAGGTCTTGGTAGATGCCCTTCCCGGGCGATATAACGAGTTTAGGCAGGTTGCACGTATGGAGGAGTTGATTGGCCGGTAGTAGGGTTTTCCCTGGTGTGATTGTCATGTTGATATAATGCGGTTTGTTAATCCTCCGAAGAGAAAGGCTTAAGTGCGGGTCTTGATACCAGCCCTATGCAGCTAGAAGCGAAAAGGATCGCATCGAACATGTTTGAGAAGAGGCAAATGTGAACGGAAGGTAAATTCAGTTATTCATCAACGGCTTAAAAAGAAAAGAAAAAAAAGGGAAAGAGCGAAAGGGCGTTAGAATGGCTGTGGAAAAAGGAAGAAAGGCAGCAGCCATTATAATTTTACCTTTTTTTGAAATCTGGGGGGCAAATGGCAGGGTTGTCAATTTCATGATCATGGTCTGACGTCCTTGGGTTGACCTGGACAGATGACAAGGGGCCATGGAGATGGCTGGACGTTGAGATAAGGCTTCCCGTTTTTTTTGATGTTGTATTTTCTTAAAAATCAAATACCTTGTGTTAGAAGGGTTCACCCGGACGGAAGACGAGCTAGTTAATAGAACCGTAATTTTCTTCTGGTCAAATGTGGGGTTGTATTTCACTTTGATATCCGGGGTTTTTGTTTTCTGGAGATCGAAAATAAAGAGTTGGAAAAAAGGGTCCTGCTTTGCGGGGAATAGTAGGCGCCAATGTCACCGGTACATCTCCATCTGATCGAGGCAAATGTGGAGACAATGCGAGCGCGACTCGAAAAGTATGTCTAAGAGTTGCGATTTTGGATTTTCAGTTCCTAGTTGCCTGATGATACAGTCCGGCCGAAAAGTTTTTAGTTTTGCGCTGAAAGGAAAGAAGCTGGAGAGTTTTCGTCAAAACAAGCAAGTGGGTTGACGTTGGTTCCTTCCTAAACGACGCTGATGGAAAACGGTCTCTGAAAGGGTTTCTTTTTCGCTGTCGCGGCGGATGCACGTTCTGGGATAGACGATGTCGAAAACCTGGTAAGTGCGGTGGCGATCCGATTGGAAAAGAAAAACGCCGTGTAGCAATACGAAGAAGAAAATATTTTTTGAAGAGGGAAGAGCCATATTGAAGTTGTGAGAGTTACAAGAGTTATAGCATCGATGGCTGGCGGAAGTGGGCGTCGAGTAACGGGATGCCATAAACGGGTGTTCCTGCATGGTGTGCATATGCAGAAGGCATGTAAGCGGAACGCCGCTTTCCGGAGGCGAACCTGCAATCTGCAATGTAGCGGGTTTAGCGATGCTGAGGCGGTCCAAGGCACGACAGCTGCGAATCGGGGGGCCGGTGGAAGCAGAGTGTCGCACAAGAAGTCGCGATGGGCTACTCGTAGTGTCTTTTCGAGGTCATCAACAGATGGGTGCTCGACGGATGGCCGCCAGCGATATAGAAGGATCGCAACATGCCAGCGACTTTTTGCGTTGCATGCACTCGCATTAGAGTTTTTCCTTGACGGCAAAAAGGAATTGAATTCAACAGCTGTAATGTCTCGGGACGCTCGGTAAGGTTAAACGATACAAGCTCTCGTTAGATGACGACATGCGCAGTCCGAGCAGTTTGATCTTCGAGGCATTGACCGTATTGCCGTGTCTTGCATGCACCCCGTCCACTTGCCCTCCTCCCCCGTCCGGCGGATGTCTTGGCCTGTCCGTCCAGAGCCTGTTGCGAGAGTGTGGAGGATAGACACTCTGCCAGGGGACCCCGTTGGGCGGAGCGGTGCGGTGTCGACCGGCATATCGTCATTGTGTTGCAATTGCGGTCTGGCTGTGCTTCACATGCTGCCTCGCTTAGCTGGGGATGGGAGATTTGAACAAGATGCGAAGATGCAAAGATGCATGCCTGCATGCATGCATGATCTGGGCGATCATGGAGAGGAGAGGTTGAAGCAGGCTTGCTCGCGGGGAGTATGTAGCTTCTGCTTGCTCGCTCGCTCGCTGGCTGATGCGGCATCGAGCAGCTCACAAAAGCGGTGAGGGTGAGGTGGCAGGTCTCCAATCCTGGAGAGCGCTTTAACTTTCCGAGGGCCCTTGTAGCTCCTAAAATTGCGTAGTTGCATACTTGTCATCCAGGCGGGAAATCAAGAATGATCGTGAAGTGCAAAAGATGGATGGGTGGACCGGTCAGTTCCTGTGGACGCGATTGTTAGCATGCCGCCTGGTGTTGCCCTCAGAGGCTGGCCCATCCGCTCCAAAATAATAATGATAATGATAATAATATACGACGGCGTTCGACTAGTTGCTCTGTTAGTCCGTGAAGAGTGCTTTGTAATTCGAGAGGAGGTCGGTGCGTCGCTCGTCCCGGTTTCGAGTCGTCATCATGACCTTTCGTCGTAATCGACGTGATGGATGATGGATGGGTCGAGTGTTGAGGTCACTCTCAACGCAAAACCGGCGGCGGAGTACATGCGCGCATGCAACCGACGTTACCGTCCGTTCGGATGAAGTCTAGTTCACGACGCCACCGGCCACCGATTTCGAGAGAGCCGTCAAAGGCCCATTGGGAAAGCCGATGCTTCATTTCCAGTATTATCTCTCTGACAGTCCCGTTCGCGCTCCGGCGGGCTGAAGAATTCGGCAACCCGAGTTCCACCGAACACCTCCGAAAGAAAAAGAGTAAATGTGGGGTTTCTGCAGGAAGAGCATCTGGACCGGACCAGTCTGGTTTCAGACCCTCGCATCGAAAGCCTCATTCTTCCTCATCTTGGTCTCGTCGTTTCGCCCCCGCTCACGCTCATGCTGATTCTGGCTTCCGGTCCCCTGCTGCTGCTGGCTCTGCTTTCGCTTCCTGCAGACGCACATCCACATCACCTCTCTGCGCTTTTCTGCTGCTGCTGCTGGACGACCAACTGGAGCCAACTGCCTTGTCCTGCTGCACACTCCCAGGCGCTTTGCAGGTAGGTACTCTGGTACCCGCGGTCTCGAGGACTTTCTTAGCAAGTCCAAGTCGAAGCACCCAGATTCGAACATTCATACTTGGATACATACATACATCTTCGTACATACATGCTTCATACTTTACTTTTGTGCATACCTGCCCACCGCCCACCGCCCTCCGCCCTACTAGCGTCCGGACCAGTCCACGCTCTGCTCTACATACTACGCACTCCACGCTCCACGCTCCACCCACCACCACCCTGCCTCTCTGCCCTATCATCTTTCCTTCCTTACTTTTCTGGTGTGTGCGTGCGTGTGTCTGTTCACTTTAAATCGGTGCCGTGCTGTCTCCCACGCCCTTTTCTTCTTTTTCGGGTGGTCAATCGAGTGCATATTTCCTTATTCTTTCTGTGACGACCGTTTTGATTAACAGCTCTTGTTAATCCTCCGCCTTTTCGAACGACCGGGGACGTCAAACCTCACAAATCGTACAACCTGATCTGAGCAGTCACCTGAAAATGGTTCTCTGACAGAAATCCGCGTCTCCTTCCACCGAGTACACACAAACACTCCCGTCGTTCCTGATACGCTACAAGCTATAACTATTGACTGGGAGGCTCGCCTTATCTCGCGAGCATTGGACAACATCGCATCACGACTGGTTCTGCATCGACTAGCTCGCTAATTCCTTGACAGCATTTGTATTGAAAAAAGCCCTCTCACGAAATTCTGCTTTCTTAAATATATAAAACGGATATCCTTCGATCCACTCGCTTCGAACTTCCTTATTCCCTGCTCTCTCTCTCTCTCTCTGCTACCCTTTCCCGAGATCCCGTGCCTCCGTCGATGCTTTGATACCGTCCACGACAGCCAGCAGCCGTCGTCGATAAGAGAGATCCACCAAGAAATCGATACGACCTCGTCAAGCGGATCGAAAACACACGCCCGGGGTCTGCCTGCTCACACACTTTCCGTTCAGATATTGACACCTCAAAGGTATTTACACTAATTCCTTTCGGCCTTCGATCTGCAGACTTGATGCTTCAGACTCCGCGTAAGATATCCCGGTCCTTAACTGCAGCGTCTCCGCTTTTGATTCACTTGCTTTCCGTCCTTTTTGCTCCAGCTTCGTTTCGAGCTCTCGTTCTGCTCATCCCATCATCATCCGTCTCTATCCCTCGAGCTCTCCTTTAGCTCGTGCAATCCACAATCCTGTCTCCCTCATCAATTGCACGTCCCCAAAACACGGACACGTCCCTTCTGGAGCATCCCAGACGCCTCTCTCTCGATATATTGCTTCAATTGCAACCGCACTTGCCCCAGAGAGCCCCCGGCCCCAGACTTTCGAACCGTTGCTGCTTGAGGCGTACCTTTGCTCGCAAGGGTCCGTGAATTCCTTGGCGAGGCACGCAAAGGGAGGAAAGAGAGCCCAGGCAGGCGAATCTTCCCCAGCAGAAAGTCTCTGCCCTCTTTCTAAACTGGTTTTACTTTGTTTTTCCTACCAACCGTACCCAGCCAAAAAAAAAAAAGCAGACGAGACAAGCGTGCTTACAAAGTACCGTACATACATACTTGTACTCGGGGTGGCTTGCCTGCATTGTCGTAGAGGAGGAGACAGAGAGCCCTTCGCGGACTAATCCCCGTAATTCTGCCACTTCCGAGTTGGACCTACCTCAGACATCCATCTCGGTTGCAGCTGGATGGCCTAAATTCCTCGAAGAAAAACAAAGAGAACGTTAAATAGTGTCCCCGGCCAGGCCGTACCGTTTCCATTCTATATCCCGTTTTGCATAGTCCATATTGCTCCACTAGATTGCTTTGGCCTGTTGTGTTACGCTTCGCTGCGGTTCACAGACACTAGCAACCAGACGGGCTCCAATTCTCGCACCGCAGATTTTTTTTATTTTTATTTTATTTTATTTTTATCTTATCTCTCTCTTTTTTATTCTTTCCGTTCCGTGATTCCGAGCATAGAATCATCTCGACAGACGGGAGCTTCGAGTACCCTTCACATTCGTTCGTCTTTTCCGTCGTCGCTGTAGCCGCCGCCGTCGTCGTCAAAGAAGTCGTTTCTTCTTCTTCGTCGTCGTCGTCGCTTGTTGGCCGGCTTTGGCTCAACTTGCTTGCTACCGAGATTTTTCTTGCTTTTCACAAAGGTCCGTTTGGATATCAGAGCTTTAAAACAACCACACCGCACAACCCGTCCCTGTTTACTTGCCGTCAACATCTTCCCCTGCTAACCCGTTCTTTTCATCCTCATCAGTGTCAATGCCCTTCGAAACATCCTTTTTTTCACTCTAATACATCCTGCATCCACCAATCCGCCCGTCTTCTCCACTTCTCCGCTTAAGCTCGACCCAGGCGGACGATATACACACCCACAAAGCATGAGCATGGACAGACACGGCCAAGTCTCCATGCAAGGCCGTTACGACTACCCGCTAACCCGGCCGGTTGCACATACCGGCACCATACAAGTACCGTTATCCTCCTCTCTTCGAAACCTCGACCCGGTTGGTGGTAAAGGCGGTTCTGGGATAGCCGAGAACCTGAGCTTCTCGTTCTGCATCGAAACTCCAACTCTTGCGTGTCCCGACCCGAAACGGATAGCCTTCGCAACTCCGGGTGCCAAGGAGAAGTGGTTGCACCCTGCGGGCTCCGATGGAGGGAATCTCCCGGCCTACGCTCTGCCGTATCACCGTCAGAATCTCGACAACCTCAAGAGACTGTGCAAGTCCTTGAGCGATGGACCTGAGCACGTCGTTGCTAATGCTCAGATCAACGAGCCAAAATCCGTTCCCGGAAAGCCACGACGCTCACCCGTCACCACCATATCATTATATGGAGATCCAGATGTCGTCTTGAGGACTCGAGGAATACTATTAGAGAGCATCCCTCTGAAGCTGGTACGTTTATTTTAAGACCCCTTGCTTCCAAATACGATCAATTCTTCAGCCATCAACTAATACATACTTTCAATAGAAATGTGCCACGGTCGATATTGACGTCGATCAAGTCATCGGTGAAGATGAGAAATTCAGGCCAGATGCTGCCCAGCAGTTCGAGAGGATATCCGACTACTGCGGTGTGGATATATTTGTCGTTCATCCGGAACCGACAAAAGGCGTTTCGCTGCACGCTGGTGGTAGCGACACCAGTCAAGATACTCGGCTGAAGATCCTGATATTTGGTGATGTTGAGAGTGTCGAATGCGCCAAGATTCGTGTTTTGGTCATGATTGATGATATGGTGAGTCCCCCAGCATATATCCTAGCTGATATGAACGTGTTCTGACCTATTTGATAGCTTGGCCTTCACGTCGATTCTATATTTCTCGAACTCTCTCTGCAAAGTCTCATGTGTGGCCGCGGCCGCAAGGATATTCAGCATGTAGAAGCTGTTACAAAGACCAACATATACCTTCCGACAGCTTTTCCTGGCGTATTCGGGTTCAAGCCACCCAAAGCCACACCTCGACACCCCGACATCATCTTTATCACAGGGCAACCTGAGATGATCAAACAAGCCGCGAGAATGATTAGTGATTTGGTCTCAAACTGCAAACTTTACGTCAAGGATGTTTCGTTATCGATGAACAAAATCGACTTTATCATCCTGGAGCGTTTGGATGTGGTGAAGAAGATAATGGCGGAAAACGGATCGTTCGTCCAGTTCCCCTCGCTGGGAGCAGGCCGCTCGATGATGCGCGTTCAGGCACCGGACATCCCACCACTGGATCGAACCATCAAGGCGATCTTGAATATCGTAAGTTGAGAAGCCCCGGATATGATTTATTTTGAGCTAAACTAACATTTTTTAGTCACACCAATACTACAATGCTTCGTGTTGGGTCCTTTTGAACGAGACCGCTCTCTCATCCATGCGACCTCTGATGCCACAAGAAGTTCAAAGACTCCTGAACGATATATGTATCTTCAGCGGAGCAGATATCGCGTTCAGCAAGTTTGCTTTCGAGATATATGGTTCCGACGATGCTGTGAAACTTGCCCTAAAAATCATCTCTGATATCAGATTTGTTAAGGTAAATTCAATCTCTCCAACTGTGGCATATATGTTGTTTCTGACATTTTCTTTCGCAGGAAAATCGATCCCAGATCCGTGTCAAAGTGCAAGTCGCCAACGAACATAAGGAATTCGTTAGCGGGAAGAAGAACGGCAAAATCAACAAGATTATGGGTCAAGCTGATGTCCAGATTCTCTTCGAGCCTTTCAACGAATTCGATTTCTATATCGACGTCATCGGAGTCGATTTTCAGGCCAGCATGTTGGGTTTGGAACTCGTCGAGCAGGAGCTTCCCGCGGATATTTCCTTCTATATCCCGGATCGCTATCATAAACGCATCATTGGTATCGGCGGTCAACACATCCAGAGTATCATGCGCAAATACTCTGTCTTTGTCAAGTTCTCGAACGCCATGGATAGAGACTCTGGAGGAGGACGTGATAGTGAGGAGATTGCCGTCGACAATGTTATCTGCCGAACGCCTGCCCGCAATGCCGCCAGCTTGGAGCTGGTCAAGCAGGAAATCAATGCCATGGTTCAACAAGTGGTATGTCGTAAAAGTTTTATTCGGAATCTGGAGATTATAAGCTGACTGTTTATTTTAGGACTCGGAATACGTTGAAGAGACTGTTGTCATTCCTCGATTATATCATCGCACCCTGATCGCCCAGAGCGAATTGCTGATAGGAATTGAGAAGAAATGGTCTTGCAAGATTCGGTTCCCAGGAACGGAGACCGCCAGTGATGTTGTTACTGTGAGCGGCCCTGAGTGGCAAGTCCCGCACGCAATCCACGAGCTTTTGGTAAGTCCTTTTGTGCCCCCCGGACAAGTAAAAGTCCCAGTCGTTAACATGCTTTATAGGCACACGTTCCAGAAACCCACTCCATCGACATGAACATTTCAGAGAAACTGCAGGATGTACTGTCATCTCCCGACTTCAAACATAATGTGATTGACCGTTTCAAGGTGCAGTACGGCGTACTAGTCGAAACCATCCTTCGCCCCAAACGCCTCTCTCAGAACTCCGCCAAGGGTATCTGCCAAATCCAATTGACTTATACTCGAGATAACCGAGCGTCTCGAGACATCGCCATAGACTCTTTCAAGGACTATCTTGTTTCTCACGGAATCATGCCAGATTTCCAAGGATTACCAGTCCGCCCACAATCCGACTCTTTCGAAGACTCCCTCCCATACTTCAACAACAAACTTTTCGCTACCGCTCCCATGGCGAAAGGAAGTGGCGATGAACCTAACAACTCATCCACGACCTCGCTCTCTCTTCCGGTGGAAAAGCTCTTTGGTGGCATGTCGCTGACCGAGAGCCCAAGCTCAAAGGTACCGGAGAACGGGCTGCCTGGCATGCCTGTTATCGGCGGTTCTTTGCATCACGCTTGGGATGCCATGAAAGCAAAGCCACGCTCTAGCCTTTCCGAAGAGCAACGAGAGCGTTTGGTAAACGAGCTACCAGATTACCTACGACAACCTGCTATTCTCAAGGGAACTGCGGGCGACCGAAACGCGATCTATACTGACTCGACGGCCGATCTCGATCCTTCTCCTGTTCCGTTCAGCAGAGCCGTTGGCACGAACCCACGAGCAGACCCCATCGGGCACCCCTATTCCATGAATGGAATCAAGCGTAACTCTGGAGAGAATAGTATCCCAGCGCCCATCGGCCCGATTGGATCCATGCAACCTCCTAGGGATGTTCCTAGATCACGACCGAGCACTGCGGGGAGCAACATCAGCGGGATTAGTGATTCCTGGTCTATGATTAGCAACACCGTTCCTCCCGGAGTTTCCTATCCCGACGCTGATAGCCGAAAGGTCTGGGGCAATTTCCCCATGTTTGAGAAACGACACAATGGACAATATCTGGTCCCCTAAGTACTGATTGAGCAACTTTCTCACCTGTCGCTCAACGAGAAGGCGACAGCCAATATCTTTTGTTACCCAACAACACCAATATCGATACATCGCATTACGCATTGAAAGACACAACCCCCCCAAATCATCACAAAAGTCCGATTCATTTGACTTGCTATTGGAGTTACCGGATCGCATTTTCAGCTTTTGATTCCTATTTTTACTCCTTTCTTTGTCTTTTTATTTTATTTTATGACGGTCTCGAGCTACATTTAACCTCAACGATACCCTGAAATCATTTTTTTTAACGAAATTTTTCATTTTTACGTTTCATTGTCTGTCTGTGAGCTCATATGTTGGATTACCAGTCGTTATACGGGGTCCTTTTGGATGTACAATAACGAAAACAAATACTTACATGCAAAGCTCAGAATACAGATACTAAAGTGCTAACCGTTAGTGCTTTTTCTAAATACGATTACAGTGTTCATGGGAGTTTTCATGACGTTGTTCAGTCTGTATTTCTTTTTACATATATATACACTTTTTTTTTCTCGAGACTAGCGGATACCATCTTGTCAGACTCGCTTCCGTCAATCCTGTTTCCTTGCTATATCCTGTCTTTTTCTTATACTCATTCATCCGTCATTGTTTTTTTTTCTCATCTCGAATTAGTTTTATACCCATACCCAAATACGGCACAACTGGCACACACGAAATCTTGCACTGAACAAAAAAAAAAACATAACGGCGGGGGGACAAACAAAAATAACGTAACTATAGCTGTTTTTTTCTTATGAATTTCCTTGATTACCAACTATTTTCTTTTACTCTGCTCTTCTTATATACCACTCTCTCTCCCATCTTTTTTCCTTGATCGCAGCGACTCTATAAAGAAAAGAGATAAAAAATAAAGTGCCTAGTAAATTCTATACAAAAAGATTATTGAGCTTAGGGTTTCTACGGAGTCGGCTGGAGAGGGGCGAAGAGGTGGTTTCTATATTTTAGGGAAGTTTCTTCGAATCGGAGGGAAAGGGTGGGAAAAGGCGTATATAGATGGGACAGGATGTGGCAATAGAGGGAGGGATATATATGGTATAATATCGTTTCTCTGAGTATATAGCTGAGTCGAGTATGGTCTCGGGATGGAAGAAGACCTGTAGGTGGAGTTATAATTTCTACAGATATCCTGTACGATACTCACAATATTTTTCCGTCTTTTTCTCTTTCCTTTTTCTCTCTTTCTTTTTTGCTTTTACTGTTCCTTAAGGTCTTTCCTACCTTTCGAGATTGATACCACTTTATGACATAGAATTATCACGATCACTCATTTAATTCTCATCGGGGAAGGTTAACGGTTTATATTTGGGGAGATTAATCATTCAGTGGTCTTTTGTGACCCGTGTGTTCGAAAATAAAATGCCCAATCGCTATATATAGCAAAGGCGCTATTCACAAGTGAAGAATACACTGAATCGCAAAACTTGGTCAAAGAGTATCGTGTCAGATGATGGATACGCAAACCATCCCAAGGTAAAAAAAATAAAATATCCAATCTTCAATATCAACATAGAGCTCGTTTTCAAGCCTCCAATTTCATCCCCCACTTACTCTTCGTACGGATATCAAAACAAATTCAAAGATTCGTACTCACTCTCCATCTGCATCCGGCGCCCTGATAGCCTCCGGAGTATCATCCTTCAACAAATCCTCAATCTCCAACCTATCCTTCAGGATCCCCGCCTTTTCAATCTTATCGATCAAGTCCTTCAGCTCTTTACCCACCCTCTTGATCTCCTGCGTGCTAACGTCGTCCTCAACGTTCGGAATCGTGTTTTTGACTTTTTCCTTCCATTCGGAATTTTCAAAATCGGCGTTGTTGTCCAGTTCCTCCCATTCCTCGCGTTCGTCATCGTCCTCTTGGTTGTTGGACCGGTTGCGGACGATCATTCGGGCGTTGCGGGTATCGATCCAAGCGGAGAGGAAGAGGAGCGGTAGGTAGCAAACGGCCTTTTTTTATATCGTGGATGAGGTTAACATAATGCGATCTTTTGTAGGTATATATTTTATTTTATTTTAAAAGAGAGCTGAATAGAAGAGGGGAGGGGAGGGGGTAGAGCTTACCAGGACTCTATCGTTTAGCTTTGCGTATTGCTTTCGGGTCATCCACCACTCGCAGGGGATGACGAGGAAGAATACTTCGATGAGGTTGAATGCTACGGATTTTCTTCCTGTTAATGGCTGCTACATCCTAGTTGTTGGCGGGCTAGTATAAGGATCACTTACGAGGTAGGAATACATTCTCATCCGGTGCTCGAACGAATTGCAGCGTTTTTTGCGCAAACTGTAATGATGCATTAGGATAACTGCCTTGTACTATATTGAAAAAAGGGAGATTTTGAGTACTAACCAGAGCCATAAACTCATCGACGGCGTTGCCGGTAATATCTTCGTACGCACTGTTGAAAAGTGCGATCAAGATGTTTAGCAACTAGACGGTGCACAGTTCATTAGAAAAATCCTGTATCGAAATGGTGAGGGATTCCGAGTATACGTACCAAGACCATGATGACAAATGTGAAGATATAGTAGAGAATCGTCCCGAACGGCGGCGAAAAGTTGTCAAAGCTGTCAAAATCCGGTGATTGCAGGAGGGCGTTGGTCAGAGTACGGAATATGAAGCTGGTCATCGGTGGCGCCTTCTCGGCGTCTGTATTGTCCAGACCGATAAAAGCTTGCAAGAAACCAATCATGATGATGATCAAGAGCGAGAAGAAGATAAATGTTTCTTGGAACATCTGCTTGAGGATTACGAGCATGGCACCGAAAATGCGGAATGAGTCAAGGTAGAGTAGAATTCGGCACCAGAACATGGGCTGCATATAGTCGATTAGGTCAGTCTTCAAGTTCTGTTATACTCGCGTAGGAGATGAAAATGCTTACCGCTGAGAATGCTAAAAAGTTGTAACTCAGCACGTTGTAATGTCCGCGTTCGGGGCTATCGCGGGCTTCCGACAGAGCGATACCGCGCAAGACGAATGACGTTGTGAGCAGGGCGTACAGAATAATCTATTCCGGGGTAAGTCAGCTACCAATCTCGGGCCGGTCTTATCACTAACAGGATAAACCTACGTTGAAGACGTTCCAGAAACCGATATACCACCTTCCGACCTTCCAAAACTTGGACGCTTCGTCCATGATGAAACCCACTGTAAAGAGATACAAAATTCCCTCGACAATATCAATGTCTCCGTCCGGATTGACGGTGTTGATGGCACCCGTGTACATCGCTAGGAAAATGAACGAGACGAACACCTGGAAAGCGTTCTGATACACCGGCGCTTTAAGCCGGTCAGGGTGCACGTGCGTCCAGTAATTCACAGAGGTGAGCTTATCGTAAAATACGAAATGCGTAGGGTCGTGTTCGTCCTGAATCATCCAGCCGTTCCACAGGTATTTGATACATTTCTGATAACCTGACGAGCTGATGACTTCCAGGGCGTGGAGGTCCACGGCTCGTTCTATGGCGCTCATGAGGTCCGTCGGGTGGCCGTTCTGGAGGTGCGCGAAGCGCTTCACGAGGAGTTCCTGAAATAGGTATTCCTGGTCATCGGTGCTCTCGATGATTCTTTTGGCGAGAATCTGGCACGCCGTGGCTCGCAATTGGCCCAGGTCGGCGTCGTAGAGTTCCTTGATGGACTGCCATCGGAACCATTGGAGGCACACGAGGAGGCAGTATATCACGCAGGACTTGTTCTCCTCGCCGCCGGCGTTGCGGCAGAGTTCAATGACGTTCTGGGTTATGATTGGGGAGTGCGGTTTGATAATGTTCTCTTCCTCGAGTTCGCAGGGGACGGTTTCCTCGACGAGGTACTTGATGCGCATGGCGACCAGCGTGACCGTTTTGGGGTCGATGCCGGTAGGGACTTCCTCCATGAGGTCGTGGGTCGACCTGCGGGCCCGGGGAAGCACGTGGCGGCGGGGAGTGTAGCTGCGGTGATGGTTACGAGAAACCCCATATATCAGCTTGTGCATGTCCACCATTTTTACCTTGGACGGTCAGCCGGTGGCTTGTGCGATATTAAATCAATGTTCAAACCTTGAGGCCTCTGGCGCGGTGTTTGACGGAAGGTTGGGATGAATTGAGACGGGTCGCACAGCACGGATTGGGATTATATCTTTCTGTGCAACTGGCGGACGTCGTTTCCAGACATCAACCTCCGCGATATATGCGAGGAATGGACTGCGGATTCTTGTCGTCTTGCGAGGAATGTGCCAGACACGAAGAACAGAGACCAAACCGACGCCAAAGCCTCAGGCTAACACTCGATGGGAAGAGGAGATGGATAAAAGAGAAGAGGAAGAGGGTGGCTGGGTCGAAACCCCGTCGTCCTTCGGCGGCTTTAAACTGACTGCCAAAAAGCTTTTCTTTCAGCTCGCAGCGTGCATCAAGCAAGCTTCAGCCGACATTTTCGACAGGTCAATCTCTCCCCCCCGCACGGAGTTACGAAATCAAAACTGCCGTCTGCAAGCCCGTCTTCCCATCGCGTCAAGCTGAAACCCAGCGCAGTCGAAGTGTTGACGTACGCCCAGCCACCGCGGACCGGGGCACAGGGGTCGCGCCAGAGATCTCGACTTGATCGGTAGCCAATCCGCTGGATCCAACTGGAGACCAGGTCCATTCTCCGCATGCATGCCACCGTCCTTGCTTCAGTGCCGACACTGTTGGCATGCTGTGTAACAGGCTAGACGGTATCTCTCTCATGTCTATCAAAGCTTTTCGTTCATCAATAACTGACGTTTGGGTACCATTTTTCAGAACCAAGTCGCGACACCAGCAGTGCCATTAATAGCATAGTCTGCAATGTTTGCTGGGCCAAAGGTCACAACTCGGGTTAGCCATTAGCTACGGAGAGGCTCTCTTTAGTAAGTGTGCTGTATCGTGCATCAGAGTCGCATAAGCTTTTTTTTTGAAACCATGGATTGCCCCTCAATCGAACCTCACTTATTATCAATCGCGGGACGGCGTTCAAACGGCTTCTGATACAAATAGCTTCGAGCTTTACACAGTAAAAAGTGGACCAGATGCAGAAGGTAGACTATTCGTCAGCAAGCCACCCTGGGTAAATCCCATATCGGCTCGTATTCAGACAAACATATAGCAAACCGTCTACCTCGGTTCGTATCGATCTGAGGGGTCTACGACACCTCAAATATATTTGAGCCGCTTTTCTAATAATTTCACTAATCGATCTGCTAGCTTGCCCATATATCTTTACAGTTTCGTAACCGTTTACTTGAAAGCGTACAAAATGGCCGATTACCAAACCTACACGCATCCCCACCCCACGCTTGGCGACCTCACCGGCCGCCTCGTGGAGTCCGACACCGTCGTCCACTTTCGCTCCATCCCATATGCTACGGTCCCCGCCCGTTTCCGTCCTTCAGTCCCTCTGTCCACTATTCCCCAAAATTTTGATCACCGTCCCCACCGCACGTTCACTGAATATGGTTTCGCCTGTCCGGGCCGTCCTCACGATAATTCCGACCTTCCCGGCGAACAAGATCGCCAGTACGACGAGTTCAAATGCCTCTGCCTTACTATATCTGCTATCAAGACCAAGCTCGACGTCATCTCCACCGGTTCCGTAGAGCAACTGAACCACTTTCAAAAAGCACCGGTGCTCGTCTACATTCACGGTGGTGCGTTCACCGAAGGCGCCGGGCACATCAGTGCCTTCCACGAAACGATACGTCTTGCTTCACTCTCCGTAGCTGAAGAAACACCCACGATCCTTGTGAGCATCGGATACCGCCTCGGTGCATTTGCAGGTGTCGCCGGCCAGGATCTTCTTGATGAAGCCAAGGAAAACGGTGATACGGATATTTTCAACCAAGGGCTGTTCGATCAGAGAAAAGCTTTGCTATGGATCAAGAAATTCATCGGAGGCTTTGGGGGTAATGAGGATAGGATCACGGTGTTTGGCGAGTCTGCGGGGAGTATGAGTATCTCGATGCACCTGCTCGCGGATGAACCATTGTTTTATCGGTGTGCAATGCAGAGCGGGAATACCGCTACCGCAGGTAGGATAATACGGTGGGAGGAGGTACAGGGGATATACGATAACCTGCTTGAGAAGAGCGGGATTAAAAAGAACGAGGTTGTGAGCAGGGAGGAGAGGCTGGATAGATTGAGGAAAGTACCTCAGGAAGATCTATGGCAAACGTGGATCGAAGTCGGCGCTGCGATTATGGAAATGTATTATGGCCCGGAGGGGACGTTTTTCAAGAAACTGGGTGGAGAAGTGCCGACGTATTCTAACCACGCAGTGTTGACGGCGAAAAGAGATTGGTTGGATGGCGCTATCGTGGGAGACGACTTTTTCGAAGGGTATATTTTCCGGAACGGACTGCAACATGCTAAACACAAGAAGTTTGTCAAAGTTTTCAAGGCAGTATTTGGGGCAGAGGAAGGTGGAAGGATACTGGAAGCTTATGATATCGAACCCGATGAGGAGAAAGTGATGGATGGGATCAAGTTCTTCATGAGGTCGATGTACCTTATCGGTGACATCTACTTCCAGGAACCGACAGCGCAGATGGCAGATGCTCTGTCAAAAGAGTACAACTCTGAGAAAGGGGAAAAGAAGCGCAAGGTTTTCAGATACGAGTTCAGCCTTCCAAACCCCTTCCCGAACACACCATATTCCTTTGTCACCGGTCACCACTTCGTGGAAATGTTTTACCAGTTTATGACTTTCAGGGAACGCTTTCCTACGCACCGGAATAAATTCTTACAGAGGCAGTCGGAGCAGATGGCGAAAAATTGGATCGCATTTGCGAACGGGAAGGATCCTTGGGACGAATATAACAAGGAGGATGGTTGGAAGATTGAGATTTGTGATGAGATTAATGGGTGGCATACGAGAACTAGGGAGGAAGATTTGAAGAGATCTTTGGAAGAACCGTGGGGCGAGAGAAGGTATAAAGGTTGGGATTTGCTGAAGGAAGCATTTGAAAAGATTTACAAGGATGGAGGAGATGAGAAGTTGGAGTGGGCGAGGAGGAAGATGTGGGATAAGCATACTTTTACGGATGAGGATTACACATTCACATTTGGGTGGAAGCAGGAAGGGACTTGGGATAAGTGATTGTACAATTATGTACTCATTTAAGCAAGGACCTATAAACCTATCTTATATCTAAAATGATGACTGTGGAGTGGAACGATTGATAGATAGAAAGAACCATATAATCCAGATCGTCTACCCAGGACCTGTCTGCAGCAATAAAAATCTATAAATTATTTATACCTGTCAGAATATTCTCATGAGAACCTGAAGTTATCTACATATTTTATATATTTATCTAGCTTGATTGCTCATAAGATATCTATAAAAGTTGAATCTAGAAACAGCAAATAGGTATTAGCTCCTAGGTTAAAGGCCACAAATCAGAAACTCCGTCGCTATGGAATGTACATGAAACCACAATAGCTATATTATAATAATGCGAAGATCTCAAGGCACTCTGGATACTCCTGCTATATTTCTCCCCCACGGTTCCGCCTCTTCATCTGCCGATAGCGGTGTCATAAGCCCGGACCTCTCGCTAACTACCGGGCTCCCAAAATCTCCAGTCCCTTTGTCTCCTCCAACCAATGTCGATGTCCCGGTCGTCATAGTCCCTCCGCCCGAAGAACTAATCGGCGCTATCGTTCTACTAATTCTTCCAGACTTTCTCTTCTCTGAAACAGGTAGCGTGCTCTCTGGACTTCCATGCGTTGAAATCCCCTTGACCTTCCCGAAGAACCGCTTGACGTACTCCCGAACGGGACCCCAAATCGCCACCACGCAAATCACAAACGTCCCCAATCCCGTCTCGAACAGCGCGCACAGCACCAAACTCGGCGCCGTCACATCCCTCCCTAAATCCGACGGATGGTAAAGGTACATCTCGAGCACGTAAATCCTCACCGCCTGCGTAGCGCACGTGATGAACCCCGTGAAGAACACCACGCACAGCGCTAGCTTTTTCGAGACCCCCAGGTGCGATTTCCAGACGAACGGGACGGGATAAGCCAGGAGCATGAACTCCGTGATGAGTCCGAACGATTCCGTCACCAGAGTCAATTTGTGCAGGTAGTCGCTACCGCCGTTATCCGGTCCCGGGCAGTTCCAAGGGTTCTCCCAGGTATCCTTCAAGGGGAAGCAGCTGACGAAAACGTTTGCTAGCCGCATCAGGAATTGGATCACGCTGAGTAGAAAGATGGCGTAGAGCCAATATTTCGCCTTTCGAGTGGTGGCGAACGCGCGCAGGTAGAATAGCATGATGGAGATTTTTATGAGCATGACGGCGACGACGTTGCAGAGATCGTGGATCCAGAGCCACAGGAGGAATTTGGATAGCCTTTCGAGCGGTAGGGTGGATATCGAGGAAGGGACAATTGCGACGGTGATGTAGACCCATATCGCCCATAGCGCCCATGTCAACGGAAGGGAAAGGAGGATGAAATAGTCGTCCCATTTGATGGATATGGAATTTTTTATGCGAATGTGGAAGCGCAGAATGACGCCAAGCGTAGCGAGCAGAGGTAGTATCACTTCGGCGGCGGCTCCGGTTTCGAGATTGGTGGTGTAGGTGCCCCCGGCCATTGCGGGTTCTGTGTTGTTGGTGTTGGAATTTGTAGGTGTGAATTCGAAAGAGTACATTCGGATGGCTGGGACCGGACCTACATAGGGAGGTACCTCGAATTGATATGCAGGAAGTGAATCGATGGATGCCACATACTGGCTTGCTCTAAGTTTATTGGAAGAGAGACATAAGGAAAATTGGAAATGGAAATGGAAAAGAAATGATTGCCAACATTTTCTTCGCGATCGGAAGAAAAGAAATGGTTCTGCTTTTCTGGGCAGTGCGATGAAGGAGCTTTTGTCAGCCGCATCTTAGCCAGAAGTCTATTTCTGCCTGGAGTGCGCTCTGGTGATAAAGCAAGTGAAGTCTTGGGCATCTTGCAGCTGCCGTTGTGATTGGCTGGTCTGTTGGTGGCGTTGTTGTGCAGGTCTTTTTTACCCGTTTGGGCCATAGTCGCGATTTATTTTGATAACGTCCAAAGCCATCAAGTAAAAGCTTCATGGTCATGTGCATATGCTGTGTGTCTAGTCTCGATCGAACGAGACGATATTAGAATCATAGGCCAATAAAACCGCTGATATATCTAATCGCTGTGTAACTGAAATGTACACATGCGCTCGCGTTGGACATTTTAGGAATGCATCGAATGTAGAGTCTATTTTCCCTTTTAAGACGAAAAACCGATTTAGTATTCGCATATATAGATAGAGAAATGGCCTTGGGGTTTGCGGAGATTCTCCAGTATTTACTTGCGGTGTTCGTTTTATTTACAGAAGCACAAATGACAACCCGACTCTCTTTTTTATCCCGTCAACCAAACTCTCTCCGCAAAATACAACAGAGTAATCTGTAGTAATGTGTTGTGTAGGTCAAGTTTGCAATTAACATGAGAGAAATCTTGACGAGAAGGGTTTATCGCTGTAATTGGCATATTAGCCTATATTAATTACTTAGTTGTTACTGTGAGCTATGTTGGCTGTACCTGTTCTGTTGACGGATATATGTTGGTTTTTATAACCGAGTGAAAAGGTACTGGTATCAATGTCTAGGGATACGAGTTCATAGAGTATATGGAAGCTGGAAGAGAAATACTGTTCTCAAGATGGCAATGGATATCGCATTGAAAATAAGACAGTAAAAGGCAGTACCTTATGAGCCTCTATATATTTATGACGACGCTGGGCAAGAAATTACCACGGGATCAATAAAGCAATATACAATGCTATGACTATGTATTTCTTGGGCAAGTCAACACCCTTGATGCTAACCTTCACCTAGGTTTAGATATATACTGGGGTGTACCAATTATGTACATGCAAATTTATACAAAAAGTCCAAACATTTGGATTTTATCACTCGAATTTTACAATCTACGGTTACCCGTATGTATTTTCAGACCTTGGTAGATTTGACAAGCTTAAATGCACTGTGAGTAATACGCATTGCCGACGGTGCCTAAGGTAAAATGTCAGTTTATTGATCAATTCATGCATGATTCGAGCGGAGAAGACTTACAGGTTCCCTGGGCACAGCAGGTTGGTCCGGTGTATCCGATTCCACCGCACTGGCCCCACATGGTAGCGCAGTTTCCGGTTGAACCACCTGGAGTAGTGGTTGTTCGTGAGGTCGTAGTAGTCGTCCTCGTGGTTCCGCCGGCAGTAGTGGCAGGAGTTGTGACAGCAGTCGTTGTGCCACCGCCGGTGTTTTGCCCTGGGTTCTGGAGCGTCAACAAACCTGGGCGGTAAGGAATCTTGTTGTAATCGGATCCGCTCCAGTTGGGATCGTGTCCTTGGTAGAGGAGTTGAAGGTTGCAAGTGTCGACGGTGAACGTCTGATCAGGGTCGCTGCGAACGAGATCGCCGTGGCTGATATCGTTGGTCCAGGTGGCACCGCTGTTAGCCTTGCCGGCGAATGGGTTGCTCTCCGACGTGGCCTGCGCTGTCCACGAGCCGCCCAAGCTGGTGGCGGTGAAGGAGCGGAAGTATCGTCCGTTGGATCCGATAGCTTCAACAATCATGAGGTATTTGTTGAGGCCCTTGAGGGTGTACACCTGCACCGCTTCGAAGAGGTTGTTTTGAGAATCACTCATAATGATGGTTGAGGCCGACCCGAAATTGCCTGGGAAGCTTCCGATAGCCATGCTGGACCGATAGATCTTGCCGTTATCTCCTGCGAAAAACAAGTACATGTTCGAGCTGTCGCCGATGAGGGTCTGATCGATAGGTCCGGTGTTGGAGCCGGAGATGGAGCCGGAGAACAGCGGCTGCGCCCCCGACCAACCGTTCGCATTGGTGGGATCGCTTGACGTCTTGTAAGAGAACGCAGTAGGACCCCATTGATATGCGAGAATCCAGATGTTCTTCGGTTTAAAGAAGAAGATCGTGGGCGCGACCGCGGCTCCGGACTGTCCGTTCTGGCTCACACCGCCCATGTCGCTCCAGTTCGTAAAGGTACCAAAATTCGTGGACCCGTAAGCCGATCCATAGTACGTAGCGTAGACGAGATGCTTTCCGTTGTAAGGAACATGAGTGAAATCTTTAAGGGAGAGCCATCCGTTCTTCGGTTGCGCCAGTGCCCCGGTGGACGACCAGCGGTACGACGAAGGGAGCTGACATTGCGCTGCGGCAGCTGCCGCGGACGCGATCAATATAATTCCAGTTGAGAGCATGGTGGCGTTTGATCTTGAGGGAAAGTGAGCGTAACGGCTTCCCTGAGAAAGACAGAGAGGTGCAACCGAAAGGTCTAGTGTTCTGAGATATCGAGGGAGACAACCTACAAAGGAGGCCACTGGATAGATATATATATACACTAGATATATAATCTTGGGCCTGTCAATCGGAGTAACTGACGGAGCAAGAACAAAGTCCTTCCATCTACAGATCCTCTGACAGATGGGATCGACTATTTAATTGAGCCCTAATATACATCCTAAGAGGCGTTGCACAGGCTAAAATCCCCGGATGCAACTCTTTGGGAGGTCAGTCTGAAGGCATGAAGAAATCCCCATCGCCTTTGATGAGCCATAGGCTAATGGACTTATGTAAGGTATTAATGATTTCTGGGATCAAGGACCGGATGGCTAAAGTAAGGGCGTGATGCCTCCCATGGTCCAAACTCCCGTTTCCTCAAAACGTTCCCTTCTCCACAAATCGGCAACTCGATGCTCGATGCTACTCTTGATCTCATCCTGAGCCGGGCCTTGGCAATTCCGATGTGGGTCCATGGGTAAAAGAATACTGGATGCCATGGTTTGGTCTTTTATAATCGATCGAAAAGACTGGACTAAGCGAGGGTAGCCACTCTATGTAGAACACCCCACCGGAGTTCAAAACCACGGATCGATCCGTCAACCCACCTCTAGTGCCCCGCCGGTGTTTGATTCTACGGGTCGATTGGCCGAAGCGCAAAGATCGGATGGAAGGAATTTCTCGAAAGGAAATAGGTATCTTGACAAAGTTTGTTTCACTACTTGTTTGACTTGTGAAAAATTGAATAGAGAATTCGAGATTTGATTGAAAAAATAAATATAGGAGTCAGTACGCTGCGCATGCTGCAGGCCGGCTACCTGGTCGAGTGGAACCATGGTTGTTGAAGTAAAAGGAGCTAGTGTGCGTAAGCTAAAGCTACTCAAACGTATTAATATCCTCAGTTATGATTTCTGTGTTGTCGTTGTTCAAGACTCGTATATTATCACCTAATGCTTCGCTCCCTCCACTTCGCACGCTTCGTATTCTCGAGCTTTGTTGGGTTTGAAATTTGTACCGCGGCAATTAATTTGGCAGTCGTAGTTAGTTCAAGTGTTTGAGTCGGAAATTTACGGTTTTGCAGGGCCGGAATTTTTGGATATTAGCCTTAAGGAGACATCGGGAGGGAGGCCGCAGAATAGCGACGCGTGATATTACATCCGGTTATTATGTTTAATCCCCTCCGGGGTCCCCACATATCTTGTTACCTTGTTCGCTGATGGTATCCAGATTCACATGGAGGGCTCGGATAATATTTCGTCTTTTAATATAAATAATGCTCCAGTTTGTTGTCTGCCTTGCATGTGAGTGTGCGTGCGTGCGCGGGTGTGTGTGTTTGGGAGGGGGAAGTCCCGACCTACTGTTACCAGAACCCCGATTATAACTGAACCTTGTAGGATCGGCTGCCCAAGCCGTGCATCATTGCGCGGAACCATGTACCGAATTACACTCGACCATGGAAAAATCCAGTGTTAAACGGATCTCCATTTTACAGGGTGGGAGTGGGTTCAGAAACCGACCCTGCCGAAATGGATTTTAGGCTGTAAGCCCCAAGTGCCACTATTGTGGGTTTCACTCTATACATTCGGACAGTGGTAGTTTCTATCTATCTATCAAATATAGAGGATTTTAGCCACCCATACAATTATTCTAATCGTGTTCATAATGGAAGCGATCAGGAAGGTTGTGAAATATCGGCAATTATACTCGGTATATACGCGATCTTGAATCGAGAGAAAATGCTCATGCTCTTAGTTGAGGATCTAGGACTGAGTTTTGATATTCTAATTGGTGGATTATTATCGCTTTCATGATCTGACCCTGAGCAGCTTGAAAGATCTTAGGCTGTCTAGGTTGATGGCTCCGAACCTAGCTCTCCATCTGGGGTTGATGATGCAAGATACTGTGAAAACATTACTCTTGAGATATTAGTATCCTGTTAGCGCGAAGCCAGCTTATTAAACGTTCTAAGCTTCAATTCTAAAGAGGTAGGTAAGCGAACTTGACTCAAGAGAACACATACTAGTATTCTTCTTATGCTCATTATACAAGATCTTAGGGAAAGGATGAAAATGCATATACACAATTCAGGAAAAACCGAGATCGAAGAAACATTACACCATTAACAATATACTAGGAAGAGGGGGAAAAGCATGCACCCGTTCTTTTTGATCAAGGAATAGAGAAAGAAAGGTTAAATACATTCAACACCGTTCTTGTGCCCTAGAACAAAGCAGAAAAACAGTAAAGAACTTTTGTGTAATAGCATTGTCATATCATCACAACGATAAGAAAAAGGAGGAGGCGAAGAGCCCAAATTGAGAAAAAGGAGGCATGAAGAGTGAAACTGGAATCCCGTGAATCAAAAAATAAGACGTCGAACATAGTGAAGAAGGCTTTTTCCAAGGTAAGGCCAAGCAACCAAATCGAGCTATTCAACCGCGAGAGGTTAAGCAAACCGGACCCGTGGATGAGACGCACGACTGGCGGGACTACACGGTAATGAGTTCTCATCAGAGCACTCATCGGCTTCCTTGCCCTTCTTACCCTTTCTAGCCTTCTTTCCTTGGTTCTGGGGGGAAGATGGGGTGCTGGTTCGAGGGGTAACCGGATGACTGGCGTGAGGTGTTGGTGGGATACTGGTAGAGAAGACGACTTCCGGATCGACCAAGTCGGGTTTGGCGTGGGCTGTCTCCAATGTATTCTATTCATTGGCTCCGGTTCCCGCGACGTCTCCAAGTTCGCCCTCCGACTCGTCACCGTCAATCTCCATGTTCTCAAGCGCCTTCTTTTCCATCAGCTTTTTGAGTTCCTCGTCGTCGCTCTCGGTAACGGCCTTTGGTGCCATCTTGACGACGCAAACTCCCCCGGCGGCTTTGATATTTTCTTCGAGAGCTACAATCGCCGATTCGAGAACAGCGATACCAGACTCCTTCGAAAGACACTGGGATGTTAGGACGTAGAGGGGTGGGGAGACAAGCTTGACCTTGACTGGAGTGTCCGCGGTATGCTTGGATTCAGCAGCCCTGAGAGCATCTTTGATCGCGTCGATTCCGTCGTAACCAAAGCAGGTGACTTCAACGTCGGCGCGGACCTTTGTTGGTTGAGGGGTTAAACGCTTTCCAATGTAGTTCATCAGCTCCTCCCTAACAGCTTCGTTGGGGAAAGTGATATCATCCCACAAGTCAGGATTACTTGAGAAAGAAATTCAGAGTTAGAGCTAGAATCTCGTATACATTCCAGACAAGAAAGCATAAACCTACGTAATAGAGTACTTGAAGGCGTCAACGGTGTGCCCAAACTTCTTCATGAGAGGCCACGATATCGAGCTGTAAAGATCTTCCAAAGGAACCTTTGTCTTCTCAGCGACGTGTCTGAGAATGGAGTGGACCATCTTGGATTTATTGAAGCGTTCCTCGCATTTGACGACGTCTTCTGCGCTGACACGTCGCTTGCTGAGATCGATATAACCCTTCTCCTTATCGACTCTGAGTACAACAACGACTTCATTACGACCAACACGGATGAGCTTCTGAATCGAACGAATACGACGACGGGAGAGTTCAGAGAGCAGGATCATGCCGTCGATGTTGTCGTACTCCAGAAGTTTGACGTACGCTCCCATTTCAGCGATCTAGATGTTTGGTACGTTGGTGAACGTGTCTCCATAAAAATAAAAATAAGGCGCACACAATGGCGGGCCGGTAGAGGGAATCAAAAACTTGGTGGAACGAGTAAACAGACCTGCTTGACGTTGACCATGACGTAGCTGTCAACTTCCGGATACTTCTCCTCATAGTATCGACAATTCGTTAACGACATATTGGCGGTGTTTGATGTGTGTGGGGGTGGGTTGAGGTGGGGTGGTGGTAGTGAGGGGCGATAAGAGCTTCTAGCTGTCGTCCGATCACTCGATGGCGATGATTTGAACGAAACGGCCTGAGATTAAATCTAGTGGGACGAAGGTGTCTAGGAGGTGAGATTCGAGCTCCTTGTACGGGGAGAGGTAGCTAGCTGTCGTCAGACGGTAGGCTTAGGATGAAGGTATTCCAAGCGGAGGGGACTATCGGCAAGGCAAGGCAACGGCTAATGACTGATACTGGGATGGCAGTTAGTGACTAAAGTAGGAGCCGTGGCGATGGCGATGGTGATGGTGATGGCGATAGCAGTTGGGGCAGGTTGGTGGAGTGGGGAGAGGTTGAAAATAGCAGGAACGGAGGGTGCTGAGACAAAATGGAAGTGCGTTTGGTTGGTTGGACATCGGAGGAGACACAATTCACGACTGCTTCCACCTCTATGACTCTACACTACGCTGCCATATACGCCATTCAAAGGCGACATTCGATGTCCAGCTTGGACCTGCCAGCCTCGTCTCATCACAAGCACTAGCGACTCGATATCCCTCGTTCTGACTTCCAGCTTCTTTGTTATACAACTGTTTGAGAGCTCAAGCTTTTTTTGTTTGCATGTCGTGGTTGAGGCGCAGAATGACAAAATTTTTTCTCGCTTGTCGGCGCTTGCCCCCAAACAGGATCCTTGCAACTTCAACCCACTTCGTATCGATAAGCCACCCATTCGACGACTGTACAGTATGAATATACGTCTATCGATCGTGGTATTTGCGGGAGGTTTCTTTGGATTCAGATAATATAACATAATAAGGGAAAGGAGTTGGTAACTAAATTATATGCGATAATCAGGAACTGAATTAGGCGGTTGGATTGTTAGGGTAAATGAATACGAAGTAATGCAGGTTGCAGCGATTGATACATAGTTCATGCTCTTGCACTTTGACTAATATATTTAGAATTAAAAACATACTCCAAGATGGCAACTTATGTAGCAGTCAGCCCCAGTTCACACCTTCAATATCCTCAAATTCGTCCCAGAAGCCCGCGTCATGCGAATCAAATGCACTTTCTACACAATCCGCGTATTCACTCTCCATCTCTCCCCTGCCGGCCATCCTGACACATCTACTAATAGCCGCATGTAGTCCTAGTAGATAAGGAGAAGGTAGCGGGTGCCTGGTAGTAGTAGTCTGTAACCTTATATACCTCCCCTCCTTCATCCTCCCGAGTTTTGGATGATACCCGACCAGTTGTTTCCCGCGCAGGCTCTCATCCTCCGAGCTATCGGATGTGTCGGGTTCGTGACACGGAACTACCTCTCGGACTTTTGGAACGTCCGTGACTAGACTCCTGGCTCTGCCTAGATAGCTTAGACGAACCCAATAGCTTTTAAAAGACCCGTTTAGTCTCCTGACGCATGGATGGTGCTTGGAGACCACCGGTGCCAGGGCGATTTTTCCTTCTCTCCACAGTGCATGGGTGTCCCCGGAAAGAGTTATTAGGTTTTGGAGGCAGTTGGTCCCATTCGTGCCATCCTCAAAGTAGTGGAATTGTCGTTTTGGGAGCATCATCTCGAAATATTCCCACATTGGTAGCTACAGGAAATTGTAAGTACTGACGTTAGAGCTATACAGAAATTTGCGATGCAGAAAGTAATGGGGCAAACATACCATCTCCATGGAGTCGACTTCTTGTCCTTCGCTCGTGATCCAAGGGATAATCTGAACTACTTGGAGATTTATCCTTGAACCTGTGATCATGCATATTCTATCATCTCTCTTATTTGCCTGGGTTAAAACAACAGTTGGTATCAACACTATGATGCTAAATGCAAAACTTGAATGAATAGTCTCAATATACCAGTGAGATACTCTCCTGATATTCTGGATCAGAAAAAGAGTCGTTTAAAAGAAAGCTGACTAGTTCTGGCGGCAAATCGGAATTGTCTGAGATATTTTGCACACTGCTAGAATGGACTGCGTTCGAGATACGACGTTGAGACTCCAACCCTACAATATATCGATTAGTTGACGTCTATATATGCTTCAGTAAAGAGGAGAAAAGAACTCACACTGGGTGATCCCTTTGGCAATATACAAGCCGAGGTAATTCAAATCTTAACCGGTTTGTTGCTAGTGGGTTTCGAAAAGGGCACCTTAGCACCGCATTATGTATATTAATGGGGCCAAGGAGGTAGAAAACTATACTGACTCTATTGATTTCCCCAGTCTCAAACTTGATAAGGATGTCTCGAACATGCCGTAGAGCATTTGCTCTTTGGCGGGAGTTGATAATAGCTTCCATCTCCGCAGAGACACGCTGACCTGTGATTCTTAAAACATAGTTTATGGCACGAATAGTAGCCAAATCTGAATAATTCGTATTAATAGATGAATTAATTATGGGCCTCGCGCTATGGTGTGTCTTCATAATATTTTACCTTCATCCGAGAAGCCAGACGCTGCACCAGGGAAATCAAACCCGTATTCGACATCCAGCGATGATATGAGGTGCGATCCATCCACTAAGCTTTCTAGATGATCGAGAAACAACATGCCGTGAGAAAAAAGAGTTTTCGAGGTTTTGAAGCTTTGTAGCTAGCGCCAGTAGAAAAGTTCCGAGATAAACTATACACTTCACTATAGCAATACCTCAAGAGGCCGCACCGAGTTTGTGATATGTTTTGTATAAGCATTGCATCCTCATGGATTGATTGATATATATTTCAGATGTAGTTCTGGACTAAGCTTAAACTTTACATAAGATCATCATTCTTGTAGGTTCAAAAGCGGGATCTGAACCTTGAATGTCGATCTTGGAGGACGGATGTTGCCTCGTGCGTTGTATTACGACACAATTTTTCGACTAGATATAGGTTTCACACAGATGCAGTGTAGAGAGTAATAAATTGTTTCCTGTGTCTAGCATGGAGCAAACACTTGTAGACTAGGAGCTAGACACGAAGGATATCGTTAAAGAGTATGCACTCTTGTCGACACGTAACGTATAGGTTGTGATCTGGAGATAATCAACATCACCACAAAATGTGTTGGCTGCGTGATCTTTTATGGCGCTTGGGAATAGAACAATCTCGAAACCAAAAAGTCTGGATTTTAGACAACAATACCTTCTGGCCCGTAATTGACTGTAGAGATTGGCCGATTGGTGATACTATGCATAGTTTATAGGACTTTGTATAGTGGTTGTTGGAGACCGAAATACTGCCATAGTCCAGATTGAATCGATTCAATGCAATGCCATCCAATATGATCGCTAGCAGGAACAGGGCGAGCAATCATACCAGCTTGGTGCATTCCAGAAATCGGCCCTGCTTTACAACCTGAGTTAAGTAGCAGTTCAGGGCGTACCTGGGTTATGTCATTGGCCAGGAGCTATTGTATTTGCTTGATAATCGCGCAGCTAAAATCACCACCGAAAGACATTCCTCAAAACTCATCCAAACCTCGTCCCAACTCGCATCCCACTTCGTCTAAACATCAAACATACTCCCACAAACTCAAACTCACCCCACCCCGATATCCTACTTCCGTAAACCCTCAACGTCGATCCGAAAATGTCCGAAACAGGCCTCCCCTCCGACTGGGAAGTTCGGGTCTCCAAGACTCGCAACCTTCCCTACTATTTCTACCGCGCCACCCAGGAATCCCGCTGGGACCCCCCGGAGGGCACCAATCCCGAAAAACTCAAAGCCTACATGGCCAGCAAGCACTCCGAGGCCCCTTCTGCGAACGCGCCCGGCGGCGGCAACGCCGGTAAGATCCGTGCCGCCCACTTGCTCGTCAAACACAAGGATAGTCGGAGACCGTCCAGCTGGAAGGAAACAGACATCACACGGTCAAAGGATGAAGCTATGAGTATCATCCTGGGACACGAATCTAGAATCAGAGGGGGTATTATCAGTCTGGCGGAATTGGCAAAGGAGGAGAGCGATTGCTCGAGTGCGAGAAAGGGTGGTGATCTGTATGTTCTTCTCTTCCTTCTTCCTCTCCCCAGGATTCTGTTGGTTACGAAGGATGAAATGCGATGCTGATGCGTGGGACTGAGTGCAGAGGATTCTTCGGGAAGGGTGATATGCAAAAGGAGTTTGAGGATGCTTCTTTCGCGCTTCAGCCCGGTGAGATGAGCCATGTTGTCGAGACGGCTTCTGGATTGCATCTGATTGAAAGGTATTTAACTACTGAAGATTTGATATTTACGACATTAGATTGTAGAGCTGACACGAACTTGAAACACAGACTTGCGTAAATATCCCGGGTGAAAACAAACAAAAGCGTGTTATAACATTATCCAGCCAGCTGGTTGTCGTGCGATATATTAGGAGTAGGAGCTAGTTTTGGTTACGAAAAAAAAGGGGAATCGGATACTGAAGATTACCTCGTGATCCAATTGACAGATTTACGAAGCATCGCAATATACGCAAGCCCAACATTGGTGGTATCTTGGTAGCATCCGTTATTTGGGATCAAAGCTATCATTATTCTCGTAGGCACAATAAAAGTACACGCATGTTGATCGAAAATTCCCCCCCGCCAACAAAGCCATTTTCCCGTACGTGACATCAAATCAAAGGTTATTACCCAATGTAGACCGTTCGCCCATCCAAATTTCCTCGCAATTTTAAGACCCCAAATCCTGTCATACGGGCTATAAAGGCTTCAATGAAGTATGCCTAGACACAAATACATTGGTTAGCTCAGTTACGAACGGATAAATACTAGAAAATGGGACGACATACGCGAAAAATAAGATCTTGATTGCGAGCGCGAACCCGCCGTGCAACACCAGCATGACAATCAGCACGATCTTTGACGTCTGGGCGTCTATCCCGCTAATAACAGGATACAGGTTTCTGAACAAGAAGGTGGCCGAGACGCCCAGTCCGACGGCGCAGAAGACCCAATTCAGGACTGCGTATCCACAACTGCGTTAGTATATCGTCCATCTAATCTCGTTTCAAATAAGCTGTAGGACGGCGGAACGTACTCTGGATCGGACTGACACTCGCGATGCTGACCGGCACCCAGATCACATTCGCGTATCCGTAAAGGCTCAGGCACTCCAACAGGTTGGCCGAATCGCTGCCGTACCATTTCAACACGCCCCAGAGTCCCACGGGCACGAAAGCGGTATACCCGTAGACCAGTCCCGCCGCTCCGGTTAAGCTCGCGAAATTGTATTTGAAGCCGTCTTCGTTGCCTTTAACTTTTGCGAAATAGCTGGCCAGCGTGGAGGTCAGGAAGAGCATCAGGACGACGGTGGATGCGATCCATACCGGGCCATAGAGGTCCGGATTGCCTTCTAGCACGTCTAGAAAATTGGATTTGGGGAATAGGGCGGCGAAGCAGCGGCGGAGGACTTCAGAAGTGTCGACGTTGAAGAATTGAGAGTAGAAGGAGAGAGACCACAGGTAGCGTTTGCCGGAGGGGTTTGTGTTATTGTCGCCCGTAGTTCGGGATGAGGAGCCGCCGCCAGAGAAGAAGCCGCCTGGTGGATCACGGAAGGGTCAGTTGTGGATTATACGTGTTATGGACGGAAGGAGGGGCCGTACGTTGTTCCTGTGATGGGATCTTGCCGGTTGGTGGATCATTGTTGCCAAAGTCTGTTATCGCGGAGTATCAGTATGCCGATGTAACGGTCGAATATAGCATCCGAATCGTAAGCTTATAAGGTACCTTGAAAATCGAGCCCTGTCTCGAGATCGGTATGGCCCAAATCACCCTGTTGAAGCCATCGCCCGCTTGTTAGCTGCTATCGTGGAACCCACGCAACGAACACACGGTTGCGCTATTTTGGCGAGATGTGGGCACGAACCTCGTCGTCTACTTCAACGACTACATCGTAGCCAGCTCCGGACGGCCTGGACATGCTGGGCGATTCGAGTGTTTCGAGTTTCGCAATGGGTTTGTGGTGCTTGCGCTTGAAGGTTGAGTGAATGGAAGCTGGCGAAGACGAGTTGGACAGGTTGCGCTTAGCCAAGCCACCAGAAAGGCGGGATTCGTCATGCAACGCGAAACGCCACTACAACCAAAGTTGAAGGCTGGTGGCAGTCTCATCACCAAACCGGCTGGCGGGTACAAGGCTAACATGCTATTCCGTTTTAAAGTCAAGGTTTGGAATCTAGCAAAAGTATACTTTTTGGTTGTATTCTGCAGCTAAGATATCTACATGACTCCGTACCGATATATTCTCATCCACGAAAAATGGGTCCACGCTCACCTACCCCATCCAAACCATCCCTTCTTCTGAGGTGTCGCATCCTCTTTCTGGGCATTATCAATCTCCATAGGCGTCGCAGCTTCTGGCGCATGAGTAATCGGTGCAGCTTCTTTCTCCAGCCCTGGGTACTCGATATAGTTCCAGGCTATATCAAAGAAGATTGGCTTGACGGGCACCGGCTTAACTTTTGGCGGGAAGTTGATCAAATTTGCGAAATCGACACCGCCTTCAGGATACACACCAAGATTTTCAATCAATGGTTTCTTGAAAGCTAGTTTTTGTGCCAAATTTGCTGACTGCTGCGTTAGGCGGTCCATTTCAGCAAGAGCGTGATAGCGTTGGACGTTAGCTTTAAGTTCCGTGGAGAGAATTGTGACTTTTTCTGGTGGAATAGAGAAGGGATCGTTGGAGTTAGTGCCTATCTGGGAAGTGAGAGAGACAGCTGTTGTGATATTTTCTGAGGCACGATGGTAGAGAGCAAGGGCGTTTAGGCGGTTGCCAATGTTGGCATGGGAAGCTGCGATTGCAGAACATCTACGCGAATGATATTAGTACGTGGCATAGCTGCATAGGGACTGCTAGTGACTTACTTTAGGGCAAGATAATATTGTCGCTTCATCTCGAGCTCGTTACCAAACTCATCGTCCGCTGCAACCCCAGGAAGCTCCGTTGCTTGTTCCAGGTCCTGCAATAATTGTTAGCTCTATTTCTTTCTTCATTGATGGTAGGTCACTCATACCTGTAAGATGGCATCCCAGAGTGCCACTTCTTCCTTGAACCCAGCGACCGCGCCTGCACCATCCTTCTCCTTCTTATCATCCCAGACGCCGGTAGCTATGATGGAGTTTCTTCGAATTCTCCACGAGATCAAGTTATAATTCACATAAGTGTAAATGATCTGAAGAGCTTGAATCCTCTCGTCACCAGCACTTGCGCCGTCGCCCAAGGCATCATCGATGGTCTTCTTGATAACGTCTGCGGATTCCTGCCACGCTGCCAAGATTTCGTCGAAATGGTCTGCACGGGACTTTCCAGAGTCTGCCTTGTGCTCATCGAGGTAGGATTCGAGATTTTTTTCAGCTGTAGCCACGTTTCCGAGCGCGATCGCAACATCTGCATCTTCCACTGGTGCGGTACGAGTTCTCCAAGTTATCGACCGAACCGCCGTCGGCTTTGTTGATGTAGTTGTGGCCGCTCCTGTGGCCGCGCCCGCGCTAGCTTCGGCCTGAACCTCTTCTGGCTCATTAAGGACATCCGGATCCAACTCCTTCACGGCACTAAGAAGTTTCTCGTCGTCTTTCGGGAAATACTGACGACTAGTGGTATCGATATCTTGGTTACGCGGTAAACGCAGTTGATACGAGCTATATCGTACAGCTGGGTCGATGTTACTGGACAAAACATCTTTGAAAGTGTCACCTCGAACAACAGTCGAAAGAGCAAGGTAGATAATTCTAGCTGTGGACAAGTGGGTAAGAGCCTTCTCCCAGTGCTTCTTTTCAAAAGCTATAGCCCCGGAAATGGAGTCTGCATAAGCTCTCGCCTCGAGGATGTCGTTCTGGCTAGCTTTAGCCTCAGGATCCTCAATCGAGGATAGCAGCTGAGCAGCATATCTGTAGGCTTTGTTGAACCGAGTTATGATGTGACTACGTGTCGGGCCAGATAGACCAGAGCTTCCGGAATCAGACTTCATGTACATTGCGAAGGCCCATGCTCTCTCCGAAGAATAAACGAGGAGGTGTGCATATCTAAGTCGGTAATGTTAGCTTATAGCTGATAGCCTGCGATGTGGGTCCCTAGCTCCACAAACTTAGTATTTTCGGCGATATTCTGAGGCGTGACTGCAGACTTGGCGACATATTTACGAGAGCGGCTCGTAGACTTGCCGTAGAGATTGCGCCTCAGCTTTGAGATTCGGCGAGAACAGAGGGCTCTGTAGGCATTGTAATCGCCTAAGAGGAGGGGATCGGATCGGAGCTTGAGGACGGTGGATGTAATCTCCATCGTGTCTGATAGTGCCCTCCCGGAGCCGATTTCGATGCGAGCGGAAGATTCAGGTTTGATGATGTTCTCCTGGCGGATTGTCGAATGGTCGTGCGCGAGCAGCAAAGTGGGACGTTGTTGTGTGGAGAGGTGTGCGGATATGATGCCGTGGGGCAGGTGTGGCGGTGCAGGTCGGTAAAATCTCGAAGTGGCGTGTTCAAGAAACGCCAGAAAATTTCCAGACTTCGAAACCGAACCCTCCCACCTTCTTCGACGCCAGTGCGTCCGACATTACGAAATCTCGCCCGTTTGTTCAATTGTCGGTTACGGCCCACGAGGCACTTGGGAAACCCGATGGTCAGGAGGATATAGGAGGCGCCAATTGCTTTTTCTCTGCAGCATCCACCCTAACATATCAGCGAGCCAATAGAGAGTCGTCAAATGCGTATTCATCAGGTACCATCGTGTCGCCACAAGATTATTACCACCGCCAAAACAAGGATATGCTTTGTGGTAGGTCAGCTTATATGGGATACCTCTAATCCTCCAATCTATGAAATAAAGTATGAAGCCATCAAACAATTGCTAACTCGTTATTTCAGTGCCAAATAGATCGATAGCAGACAACCTCGAGGACATCACGGCAAGGCGTAGGGCCGCTGAGACGGGGTATGCTCGAACGGGTAGCGGCTTGCCTGAACCGTCGAGGCTGTAATCTATCCAATGTTAGAACCGCAAGCCTGTCCTCTTCCCGGATGTTGCATTCCGCATTTTGGGTCCATGGAGGGGAATCTTTACTGCTCGAACAATACGCAGGAAGCTACGAAGAAGCCGAGACATTTCAAGACGCGGTTGTCAAGAAAATCAAATCAATCACCTTAGCTCTATCTGTGCAGGTGAATCGCGTCTCCAAGTTTGCGGATTACCAGTTCGACACCCTGAACCCTTCAGAACAGTTCTCCAGTGTACCTACCTTTGGACTCGACTTCCTCTATCCACCAAAAGCACTCGCACTCCTCCGGCGTCTCTCGTTGAAAGGGGGCCCAAGGATCCCTAACCCAAGGGTTTCTTATTTTCCTCGCTCGTATAGCTCTTTCGTTGGAGACTCTGCTAAAGAGCGACGTGAAGCACAAGCCAATGCTGATCCAAGAGAGGACGATGCAGAATTCGAATATGCACCATCTGCAATGTCCGATGGTTTGTTCGATAAACGCAAGAGAAAGAGCAGGGATAACTGGGTAGCTGAAGAAAGGATCCGAACTCTTCAAACAATGTCACCTGCGGTTTTTGATCTCTCGGAGAAATCTTTTGACCTAGTTTGGGATTGGTATTTTAGAGTTAGGGGGGGTCCGCGAAAACCTGCACTGCGTCTAGCTCCAGAGTCAGAAAGAAGGCGATTGCTGCTGGGTTATCTTACGAACTCGACCCGACGGATCGATGCTGAACGTATCATCACTATGTTGGAAGCCCTGGATATCGATACACGACGAGTATCAGACTGGAGGCATCTCGTAAGGGCAAATCTATTTTTGGATCAGGTTGATGTGGCCTTGGAAATGCTGTCAAAGTTGGTGGAACGAAGTATTGGAAACAATCACGCCGGTTTCGAGCAATTTTTCGCTTATTGCATCAACAAAGATACGTGGGATCGAGCTCTACGGTGCTGGAAGTTACTACAAGGAGAAAGGCCTTCGCCTAAGACCGACGAGGATAAAATAGGCCTCCCACGCTACGCAGCCGTTCAGCCGGAGTTTATCGTTACAGCTGTCGAAGACTTTTCTCGGAAATATGCAGCCTGGGTGTCAAACTTGTTAGACAGCGATCAAAACGGTCGAGACTTTGCTATTTGGCTCGCTGTTGGGGTGAAAAAGGACTACATCAAGGGCGAAGAGTCCAAATTTTCTACGGCAGACATGGAGACTATCGACCAGGCATTGATACAACAGAACTGGTATCGCGGTGACCGAACAGATTTACAATATGACTTACTTGCAATGCCCTTTAATTCTCACCACGACGATGTTGTCAAGGGATATATTGAATACCGAGAACAGCGAGGCGCGCTTCCAATCAACATGCTATTATATCGGGTTCTGATAGCTACTATCCAGCTCAACGATTTTCGAACGATGCAGTTGGTGTTCGATGACTGGTTCAAGTACCACCGCCACCCTCTCGCCCGAGCCTATCGAGCAATCTTAGAAGTATTCGCCAAACGCGGCGAATCCGATGTTGTTGAAGAGCTTTATAAACAGTATTCAGGTCGGTTTCAACCAGATGCCAACGACTATAGCTACGTACTGAGAGCATATGTGGAACGAGGCGAGGTTGCCACCGCTGTCGAAAAGCTCGAAGCCATGCCCGCAGCAAATCTAACGCCCAATCTGATGTGTTACAACACTCTCCTGAGAGGCTTTGCCAAATCCGAAGATATGGAAAGCGCCATGGAATACCTGAATATTATACTTGAGTTTGGATTTGATCCAGACCAGAGTACCTACGGCTCCATGATGTATGTGTGCGCAGCTCGAGGCGATTTCGAAAATGTGGATCTTTTGTTCCGCGCTGCCTGCAAAAGCATCACCCCTTCCGCTACTATGTGGAGTATGATCGTGTGGGCACATGTCAACGGTGGTGCCCGTTCACTAGCCTGGAAGATGGTAAACTTTATACACAGGCAGAAGTTGGGCCTCCCTTTGACGCACATGTACAATATGGTAATGAGCGCCCACGCGAACAAAAAAGAGATCGGAACCGTCAACAGGATATTCCAGCAAATGCAGAGAAGGGAGGTCTCGTTCGACTTTTACAGCTATACAATCATGATGCGCGCCCTGGCTCAAACTCAAACTAGAGAGAACCTTCGGAGAGCGAGACAAATGTTGGATCTCTTGATGACACAGAATGTGCACACAAACGCTGTACCATACTTTACTCTGATGCAGGGATATCTTCGGCGACGTAAATACGCAGAAGTCTTCGCGATTTACAAGACCATGCTGGAAAATAATGTGGAACCAAATTTCGGCGTCCAGTCAATGCTTCTTCTCGCATCCATCTTTGAAGCTCAGGAACTTGCCAAGTTCACTGGCAATGTGGATCTCTCCCACGCGGAAGAAATCTCACGTCTCGCGATTGAAAAGTTCTCAGGATTCGATTCAACCAGTTTCATGGCTGTCAAAACGGCTATCCCGACCGGCGTGTTCACCCCTCTCATTTCCGCATATATCTACAAAGAAGACTACGATGCTGTGAGGAAAACATATGACAGGTTCGTCGCAATTTCGGCGAAAGGTGGTGCCAACAGCATCAAACCTACCATGAATATGTATCTGAAGCTGCTACACGCTGCTCAGAGAGAGCGCAACTGGAAAGGTCTTCGCGAGATTTGGAACTTGATGTATAAAGAGGCGCAACGTCGAAGTCGACCCCTTGCAGAGATCAGCACAGGTAAAAACGTTGTCACGGTCATGAAGAGAGAGATGTGTCCTGCTTTTGATATCATGTTGAAGGCTGCGATCGATACAACGGAAAATCTTCCCGGAAACCCTGATGGTATCATGGTACCAGAGATTGGGGTATTAATGGAACAGATGATTCAGTGGGGATTCGATCTTGACGGTGGTAATTGGAATTCCCTAATCGTCTTGCTCGCGATAAATGGAGATCTGGAACAAGCTTTCCGAGTCGCCGAAAGCCAGTTGGTTAGACAGGAAGCGTATGACTACCGAATCCGAGAGCAAAAGAGATTTGGGTTCATCGGTTGGGCCAAACATGCGCAACACCCGCATTTAACCACGCTGGATGTATTAACGGGCCAACTTAATGGACTTACAGCCAAGGCTCGAGAGTTCAAAGAAGATTCCGATAGGGCCAGAGCCTTAATTGGAGTATTGAAGGACCAGACTCCAATGATTTGGAGGTTGTGCAAGGCCAGAAAACAAAAAGGTGAAAAAGCAGCCAGCGAAGAGTTCCACCAAAAGCTTTTGAATTTTACGGAAATAGCGCAGAAATCACAGCCGCAGGGGCCAAAGATATCGCATCAATTTACTGTTGCGCCGTTTTCGGAACGCAAGGAGAGGTTCTTAAGTAAGAGCAAAGTACCATCTGCCGATGTGCAGTTAGGGGATTTGGACTACCGATTAGAAGGCAATTAGTGAAGGGTTGAGAAAGGAACTGTACATACGGGCGACTTCCCTAGAAAATTATCGGCGTAGGGAAGCGATTTTGACAGAGGAGGTACCCTACACCTATTACTGGACCGATCAAAGGATATTCCGGAAGTCGTTGATCATGCATGCTGGTTACTGTGTACCACCAGGCATTTTGTAAATACCAATATTCAACACAGAGGGTACATAGTGAGTAGCCTTTTTGCGCATTTTTTTATTTATAATAATTTTGAGAATTGTACATATAAGTAGGTAGTAAATACTATAGGAGATAAAGTTTAGGTACCAAAGCTGGGACCATAAAGGGCGACAACGTGCTCTGGGCAGTCGAGCCACATGCGGATATTATAAGGGTATTCAAACTTGCAGATTTTGATCCATTCCTGCAATAACTGAAGGATTGCAGACTATAAGAATCTGGAAGTTTAAATACCCCTATAATTCATTGCAAGAGCCCTGAGCTTAATGTATATACTCATGTATCGTATGTATGTACAACCGATTCTGAACAGCCGCGTAGCTTTCGCGTTGACGGCAAAGTCTTGGTGTGCATATGAGGCTGTGTGCCTCGCGGACAGGATTGTAAAAAGTCCCCTACAGACCAGCCCGCTTGCCAGAGGAGAGGGGACTTTTGACGATGCAGTAATCCTGTTTTGCAGTGGTGAATTCTGTCTGCGTACTTAAATACGATCCACCGTCTCCATGGGCCCAT